>OY971423.1:21390000-22015000 GCA_963853865.1 Helleia helle | reverse complement strand
ACATTCTTAATTGAGTCTCCATTTACCACCAGCTTTGCGTAGGAGGCGCTATTTAATGCGTCTCCAGTAACGCCCCTATGCTCGTGTCGGGTTATGTATGGGCCTGATGGTATGACTCGACGTCGTGGGGACTGTTTAGTAGTGGCCGAACAGTCCCCCCTTACGAAGGAGTAGTCTGGCTTCGCCAGGGCCAGCCTGTCGCTGAGGTAATCCCGTTGAATTCAGATCAGATTCAGAAAACAGATCCGCGACCCTCAAAAAGCGACTGAAGGCGCTCGCAGTGGTTTTAGTTTACGGGTAGGGCACTCCAAGGTGCGAGCCCCACATAAGGTCTGGATCTACCCGGGATCCTGGCTACATGCGTAAAAAGCATTTCCCTGCGATATAAAAAAAGTGTTCACTATGCTTAGCGAAATTCTTCTTCGAATAAAATCTTGAGACTTTTACAAATTCGAGCATAATTACTATAAACAGTATCATCATCATCCTTGTTCCGTCCTCTTCAATGAACGCCAACACATTTTATTCGTGGTATACCATTGATAAAATGAATACTTGGTAGAATGAAAAAAAATGAAAACGACAGCAACCCGTCTGGATCAAAATTATTCCCATCAATTTAAATATACCATATGTTGCAAAAATACAGCTTAATCAATTAATATTTGTCTCGAACATACTCCAGATAAAAAATAAACCGCTCCCAATACCCGACCTCACGAATTTCCGCCACACGACTTTTCATATGTTGATTAATTATCTCTCCGTATACTAAGAACCTTTAATATTTTTGCGTCGGCTCAAAGAAGGTAATAAATTGAAAATTTCTTCAAGAGCTTTCTCATTCTGAACATTAATTTCCTAATATGCAAGATCAAGTACGTATACGTACGAGATTTCCATTTGCTTTTCACAGAAACAAGCAATCAAGGTATGTCAAAACGTTTTATGCGAAATTAACTTTATAAAAATGTGACCTTTTTGTGTACACTTTTCTTGTTCGTAGGCTACGTACACACTTATCATAATCATCAATATCAGCGTTATTCCGTCGACCTGAGCTGCTTCAATAAACGCCAAGATGGCTTCCTTTGCTGCGCGGATACAACTTGGATGAATTGTCGGGATACAAGACTGCTCAATTTCAGCTGCTGATTTATCACATAAAGTCACTAGTACATAATATCCTTCTTCGTTTAGTGAAGTATTTGAACCACTTTTGATAGAAGGATGTAAAAGTGTTCAATAGTTTTACAAAGTCTTGTAAATAATAACAAGCAGCGTGATTCATGGGACCGAGTCCTACCATCTTCCAAAATAATCAAAGCATAGAATTATATACAAAAAATTACAGCACTCTTGTACAATACGCCAAGGCCACCGTAGCTCCTGTAATCTAGCACTAGGGACATTATGAATACGGTCACATACTCTAGATAATATCTAATATAAGCAGTAGAAACTAGACAAGTGTGAACTGTAACACACAGGAGAGGTGAAACTAGACAAGTGTGAACTGTAACATACAGGAGAGAGTCCGTAGGATGAAACTTGACAAGTGTGAACTGTAACACACAGGAGAGAGTCCGTAGGGTGAAACTAGACAAGTTTGAACTGTAACACACAGGAGAGAGTCCGTAGGGTGAAACTAGGCAAGTGTGAACTGTAACACACAGGAGAGAGTCCGTAGGGTGAAACTAGACAAGTGTGAACTGAAACACACAGGAGAGAGTCCGTAGGGTGAAACTAGACAAGTGTGAACTGTAACACACCGGAGAGAATCCGTAGGCTGAAACTGGGCAAGTGTGAACTGTAAAACACAGAAGAGAGTCCGTAGGGTGAAACTAGACAAGTGTGAACTGAAACACACAGGAGAGAGTCCGTAGGGT
Source organism: Helleia helle (assembly GCA_963853865.1). Taxonomy (NCBI): domain Eukaryota; kingdom Metazoa; phylum Arthropoda; class Insecta; order Lepidoptera; family Lycaenidae; genus Helleia; species Helleia helle. The sequence continues at coordinate 22,013,111 of OY971423.1, read as the reverse complement.
GAAACTTTTTCATTGACTTAATTGCTAGAAAAGAGGCTTGTGCATTGTGACACAATGCCTTACAATTCACCAAAAGGAAAAGTCGCTCAAAATTATTTACATGCCATTTAATTATTTATGGTAGCGTTAATTATGTATAATTATGTTTAAGATTGTGAAAATCTTTATCTTCTTAGTTTAGTGTACGGAAAGTGAAATCAATTTTTATGAATTTAAAGTAAAATTTGCATGTGAGCGACGGTGGTCTAGTGGGTATGGGTTAGGTCTCTTGAGTGAGAGGTCTGGGTTGGATCCTGTGATGCCTTGAAATTATTTCTTGCTCACCAGTGAAGGAAACATCGTGAGGAAACCTACATGCCTGATGAGATTAAGTCTTTCAAGGTATGTGAAGTTCACCAACCCGCATTGGGTCAGCGCATCGGTGAACTACGGCCCAACACCCTCCTCGCCTGATTTCGAGAATGAGACTAGAGATTTTGAGGAGAGCAGTGGGACACATTAGGGTTGATATAATAATAATAATTATTAAATTATTATAAACGATTTAGAACTATATGCATGTACCACAATTGCTATAAATACTGCGTGGTCAGCGAAGCAATTTCATTATGTTATGGATTTCCTCAAAGTAAAGTTGGTAGAATACCAACTAGCGATTTTATTTATTTATCTTACTAGAATCTTAATCACAAGCTCACGTACTATTTTTACCATACGGGACCCTAAAAAGGTAGGGTACGCGCGGCACGCACGTTATTGAGTCCGCTTGTAATGCATTAACTGCATCGCGGGATCAAACTTTAATATGAAGCGGAACTTTTTGCATTCCATCCCCGCGCTGAAATTGTGTGAATATGAAATTCCCCGATATTATGGTTTCTTGAAATAGTGACCACTAATGTGGGGGATATGTTAATATGTCCCGTGAGGAAATGCATGAGGGTAAGGATAAGAGGGTGAAATTGGGTGATGTGTTTTAGCCCCGTCTGTCTTTGAAGAGACCCGCAAGATGTATAAGAGTCGCTTTCAAAGCAAGAATGATAAAGAATTTCCAACGTTTGTTCTGGTTCCTCGGTGACAAAGAAGTCTCCTGCTTAGGTCTATCTTTCGTCACCATGACTCATGAGATAAACCCCTCAAATCAAAAAGGAAAGTGACAAAGACTTGTCAGTTCCCTAATTAGTCTTCGATTGATCAGATCTAATATCTGAGGAAAATTCTGGCATAAATATACTAAAAACCACTTACACATGGCAACATTTACCTTGTAAAAGGCTAATTTCGTTCATATAAAATTTAACAAACGTACCTGCTAACCACTTGACTCAGCTAAAAGCTACCACAAAAAGTATCTAAAAGGGTACTCAGATTTCGCAGGAATATGAAATGAACATTTCAAAATGGCTGACGTAATACGTATTTGTTAGAGTGGACTAGAAAGTTGCTTAGGTCATATTGCTGTAAAATAGGAAGCCTTCCAACCTCTTTAGGTGATAGTGGGTTGTCCCATTTTGATAGGTAGTAGATACAACTTACGACCGTCAGTAGTGAGAAACACGAAGCAAGGAGGACAAACAAATACCAAGAAGGGCAGGGCGTGTCTGAGAGATTCTAGGATCTTATCATCATAATATTTTGAGGTTCGAAACCTGGAAGCGGTAGGCATACCTTTGAGCCGCGCGTGTGACTGCGTGTTTACCATCATCTTATTTATTCCGTTAGGCAACTTTGCTGCTTGTGACATAAGCGCAGGATCACCGAGCTTAAACTGTGCGCGGCGGGGAATAGAGAACGCATCGCAGCCAAAACACTATCCTTTCGATGGATACTTTTTATCATTCGCCGTTAGTACAGTCGAGATACAGACCGCATTTGTCCTAAATGTTTTGTGTTAATCGTTATTTTCGTAAACAATAGTATCGGTGATGAATAATAAAGAATGAACAATTTATCGACAATTATCGCGAAAGTGGTAGAAAGAAGTAGGCGAAGCTCCGCCTACTTCTTTCTACCACTTACAAAAGTGATAACTCGAGTCACTCATTATTTAGTCTTCCGTTCTCTATTCTCTGCCGTGCACGTCTAAGCTCAGTGTGCAGAATAGACTTAACACCTCAGATCTCCGTATAGGTATAATGAATAAGTTGGCTCGGCTTTTCGCAGCGTAGGTGAGATCATGTGCGATGGTGACCATTCACCAAAATACTCTAAAATATCCAATATCAATGTGATGTTGTCAAGCGTATCATTACGATCTAGTTACGATGATGTAGGTCACAAAAATCCAATTCCAGATTCGGGTCGCACTGAAAAGTTTGAACTAAAAAGCTAACATAATTTTGGAGCCATTAAACGTTCATATTTATTGAAAGGCATTTTTTGCTGACCGTACCGAATGCGCCCACCATCTGCTGAATTTCAAAAATCCTTTACATTTTTCACAGAGAATCTAGGTTACAAAATGAAAATACTATCTAAAGGATACACGTAATGAATGGGAGGTTGGCCTTTAGTCAACTCTATGAATATTTCACTTGTATTTTATATTCTTTAAGTAAATTCATCTGGCTTTTAGACATCGAGTGGTGAAAAAGTGAATTCCTACATGTGAACTCTTTCTATTTTTATAGAATTTAGATTACTTTATATATTTTGAGCATTTGACTAATAATATTAATATAATTCCCAAACTTGAAAGATTGACCAAGTCGGAGACTACCATTTAAGAGGGTTATTTGGTGTTGCTTTTAGCCTTGATTGTCCTCAGATCCTGAATATGTTATCGTCGCCTTAAGTCTTTCACAATGACGCCATCAGGGTTCAGGCCTTGTCGTGGCCCCACCGTGATTCAGGCCTTGACGTGGCGGTGGGGCTCAGTAGCCTAGGGTGAGCCCAGCACCTTGGGCGAAGCTAATTTAGCCGAGGGGGCTCTTTGTACCCCTCTTATAAGAAGAGGGGACAAAATAACATGGGGCAAGGAGCGAGGACGGGAGCCTCCCCCATTGTACTGTCCCGACGTTGGGAGGGGTTGTTCTGTGGTGCGGGACCGCCCCTCTGTGGAGGTGGCGTCGATCCCCTGAGGGACTGACTAGCCGACCGAGTGCCCTGTTTGGCTCATCAGATCCGGGGCACCTCACCAAAACCGGCATTGATAACTCTCGCCGGGTTTTAGTGGGTAGAGCTACGTCCACTTACCAGCTTACGGGCGCAGCTAGTCCCACATACCCGCCTGGGGAGACCTACTCCCCGCGGGAGGCCTTTCACAATGAATGCCAAAAACGATGATGACTACCCACATCCAAATTCTCCTTATGCATGGAGATCATCATCATCACTCACTCTGAAAAAAAAACTAATATAACAATTCTCACGGGTGAAACTGTTTAAATCTTATTTGGTATGGATACGTGTAACACACTGGTCACACACTCAGGAGAACGGATGGCCGATGGGCCAATAAGGTTCAAGAGTGGAGGCCACTTTTAGGTAGACGAAGTGTTGGTCGGCCATTAACCAGGTGGGAAGACGATATCCGTGCGGTGGCCGGTCCGTGTTGGGTGCGAGTTGAGGATCGTCTTGGCGCTCATTGAGGGAAACCTATGTTCAGCAGTAGACGGATAGAAGCTGATGATGATGATGACATGTAAATAGGTACATGCAGTTTATATTAAAACAATTATTATATATACGAGATAATTACAAGTGCTTTAAGTTTTATTTCAGTGCGAGTCTTGTGGACAAGGCATTTGTAAGCAATGCCGAAATGTTGAGCTCCGCTTATTAAAACAACCCCGTTTTGAACAGTTTTGATATAGTTATATGTATTCCCAAATAAGACACAGCTTCTCTACGGATAACAATCAGGAGCCTGCACCCATGGGATCCTTCCATCATATCTATGTCATGTCTATTAATTTCGGGGAACCCTCCGATTAGAATTCCGCATCCAAAATGTCATGTCTCATAAAATTAATGGTACCAATGAAATTTAATTCGTATATTATTTTACACGGTAAGTAATTATTAACACAAATATATGTACACTATTTTTTGTTTTATTATATATTTTTTATACATTTTCTTTTACAGTTTTTACAGTTCTTGAAAATATCAGAACAGTCGGGAGAGAAGAAATTTATATTAGCCACTAAAATATATTATATTATACAATCGATAGTGTAAAATAATATTAAATCTTACCCAGTGCTGCTTTATAAACTTTAATATAACAAGTGGCCCGAATAGATCGCGTCACCTATCGTGTTAAAACTACTTTTCCTCGACGATCAATTACCGAGCTGATATTCCAGTATTATAAAAGTGAATGTAGATCTGTCATTCAACTCTTCCGGTGGATTCCGGCAAAGACAAGAAGAATATCCTGCGACAAGACACAGGCTGTCAAAATAACTACAGTACAGTAGTTAGGTAGTGCAAACATTCAACCTTTTTTTCGGATTGATTTATGCTAATGGCCTTAATGCTTGGTCAGTTTGTTGGTGAGCCAGCCGGCTCACATATGTATTTTTATGAGAGGGGGTTGCCCCCTCCCCCATACATGGAGTTGAGTGAGGCTTGCCTTGGAACCAGTGGTAGACTTAATTGATATTTAAAAAGATACCCCACCCCGTTGATACTATTTTAAATAAAATAAAAAATAAAAATTAAACCGTGGAATCGTTGACCACACGGCCTTCTGGCGTTGGGTTCTTAAATAACCCGATAAAGCCGGCATTAGGCAGTTGAAATGACATGAATATTTAAAAAAAAAATTGCGGCTAAGATTTCTACAAAGTCAGTCCCTTCGATCGAAAAATAAGTTTTGACTCCACAGTCAAAACTTATTTTTCGATCCCGACTGCTTTACAGCTACTATGGTCATGGGGCAGCTAATTATCAGACGTCAAATTTATTAAACCGCGATAAATTCCGTAGTGAGATAAGTGAAATTCATTATAAAACACAATGAACCGCTAAAATTCAACTTACGGAAATTCTTATGACAAGGTTTCTGGTTACACAATATACGGAGACTTGAGATAATAGGGTGGCGTTTGTATACATACATTGGCTCCGGGTTTTGTGGACAATCGATGGATAACACTCATTTATGGGAAGAAAGGCAGCGTGCCCTTTGTTCGGGAAATTCTTAATAAACCTAAAGAAATCTTGATAAGTGCTTGGGATCAAACAAAGTAAGGATTGTAACAATCAAAAAATGTTATTGTATAAGTTCCAAGTTTGTTCGAGTGCTGGACATATAAAGACGTACATCTGTATTAATATAATAGAGGTAGTGTATGAGTTTGTATGTAAGACTGCACCTATTCAAAATAGTATTGCACGAGTGCTACGTCATCACTGAATGACTTATTCCATAAAAATCAATTAGTCTGGATACAGCTGGTATATTTAATTGTAAATGTAAGAAGTGCCAATCTGTCTTTTTAACTAACTCATTTCGATGACATAGGTCTACTTCAACGGCCCCACCATGTTTCAGGCCTTGTCATGGCGGTGGGGCTCAGTAACCTAGGGTGAGCGGTGCACCTTGGGCGAAGCTAATTGGGCCGAGGGGGCTCTTTGTACCCCTCTTATAAGAAGAGGGGACAGAAGAGCAGGGGGCAAGGGGTGAGGATGGGAACCTCACCCCATTGTACTGTCCCGACGTTGGAAGGGGTTGTTCTGTGGAGCGGGACAACCCCTCTGTGGAGGTGGCGTCGGTCCCTTGCGGGACTGACTAACCGCCGATGTGCCCTGTTTGTTTTCTAGATCCGGGGCACCTCACCAAAGGCGGCATTGGTGGCACTCGCCGGGTTTTAGTGGGTAGAGCTGTGTCCATTTACCAGCTGTCGGACGCAGCGAGTCCCACATACCCGCGTGGGGAGACCCACTCCCCCGCGGGATGCCTCAGAGCATTTCCCGGCGTTAAAGAAAAAAAAAAAGTCTATTTCAACGGACATCAAGACGGCACAACTTCTATTATTATTCAATAAAAACCCAGGTAAGTGCGAGTCGAAGTCGCACATGAAGATTTTGAAAAACATATTTTTATATTTATAAATAATATACCATAATATATACCAACTAAATTGTTGGTTTCAGATTTTTCTCTTTACTTTGATTGTGAGATTTAGCTTCTTACCCAACTCATTCATTTTTCTATATCAATGGGAAGTACCCTTTGGTTTTGGTTTTGGTTTGACACAAACTTGCAGACAGATAGACAGACAGACAACGGAGTGGACATAAGGATTCTGTTTGGTCATTTTGGGGAACGACAAAAAAATATTGAATTGATTGACAAATCACTACAATCTGATTGATCTAATTATAATCTATTTTTATTCTAATTTTTAAGAGGCCTTAGTATAAAAATAATAAGTATGCCGGACTCAAAGTAACACACGGAACAAACAACAAACAATAAAAAACACCAACTTAAATTAAAAGTAAAAAAAGAAAAAAAAACTTTAAAAAATTAAAGATGTCATCGAATGTATGACTCACTCACATAGTGTCGGATCGTGTATAAACATAATATTAAACTCATAAAAACATCTATGACTCACCTATAGTTTAATTCTGATATAACCATCATAAAATAGGATAAGTAGAAATACCTTCGTTATCCTTACAACATTCCGTCCAATGGAGCTCATCGCCCATACAGGTATCCACCAGGTCAGGCAGGACGCCCAGGATGAGACCAAGCTCGTAACTTGTCGGCTTATATCGTTCAGCCAACGCAACTTTGAGCCGCAGCGAATATTAAACGATCATAGATTATGTGACAGATGCGTACGGTAATTAATTATACCTACACTATACAATATCTCGTTGGTTTTTTTGTTTACCTATATGGCTAGGGCCATTGATAAAGCATATTGTAAGAATTTCACTACGTCAACAAAAAAGGTCAGTGATTGCTAGTTTTTTTTTTAATTTATTTTAGTACAGTATAATATTATATAATATGTTTATGTTATACGTGTGTGTGTGTGTGTGTGTGTGTGTTATACTTTATGTACCTACTTATTAATATACTTAATATTCTGTGGAAAATAAACTTCCGACACTCTTATTTATCTGTATAGATGTCTAATTTTTATTTAAATGTATCATTGTTATAATACTCAGCTTTTTTTGCTGAATAAAAATCCTCGTCAAAAATATGCTTAAATCATCAATTATATATGTAATACAATGTCGTTCTTTCCTCATTTACCCATGACACGTTATATGAACTATCGTATCTACGTAATATATTCATCTTTGATATTTCGCAAACTATTATCATCTTCTTAGAAGAAAACGTGTCCATATCATAATAGGTGATTCCACTGTGGGGCCACTTAAACGTAGCTTTCCAACAAACTTCATAAGTTTATGAGACGGGCCGGTGATAAACATGGCGCACTGACAGTTGTTGCCCCGTTTCGCGGGATTACACATTTGGGCTAGGATTATTCCGACATTTTTGTGTGATGAGGCTTACCTTGTTAATGAATAACAGTGGCAAGTTTTTAATTTGGTCATCCTTGGGAGCGCTAATCTTGTTAATAAAGACAATGATTACGTAGTCTTGTACTTTATGTGTCCCCGGACGATTTTATGTTGAAAATCATAAGGTAACAATGTAATTTATATTTAAAAATATCATTCTGATTATATCATAATATAGATACATACCTATTTTACGAAATTCTGTAATTGGCCCTCTAATAGTTTATCTTAATATAATTTCTTTTTTATTTCATTCATTCAGCCGTAACAACTGTACGGAGCCCTCCCCCAAGGATCTCTACAGCGCCCAGTCCTGCGCCGCTTGCATCCAGCGGAGCCCTGCGACCAGTGAATGAATGCTTTTTTCGTTCACCGGCCAGGACCTTTCCCCGGTCGCTGGTCTTAATATACATATAAATATAATAATGTAATGGTGACTACCAACGCTCATAGACATCCGCACATCCAAAAGTTATGCTGATGCGTTACCCTCCTTTTCCCTATCCCCCCAATGGGCTACCGGAAACTCACAAACCGCACGAAATGCGACAGCATAGCTGTCACTTGACGCCGGTGTTATGTGAACGAGAGTTACCACCCCGGTCATGCCCGCCCAATTCGGATGCATAGCAGAATGACACTACCTTTTACAAATTCTTATTATATTGTTCACTAGCTGTTGCCCGCAGCTTCGCCAGCGTTAACCTAGATTTACAGCCGTATACGGATTGATAATGATTATTTTTAGTTACTCCTTATGACATCAGCTATCTTCCAGAGAAAGTCCCGTCAAAATCGGCCCAGCCGTTTCCAAGATTAGCCGGAACAAACAGACAGACAGACAGACAGACAAAAATTGTAAAAAAAAAATGCTATTTTGGTTGCTATATGTACCGTGTACATACATCCACATGCATTTAGTAAAAAGCGGTTATTTTAATATTACAAACTAACACTCCAATTTTATTTATCTGTATAGATGTATAGATAAAAACTCTTTTTATAATATTTGTAATATTGATATGCAAAATAATTTTATACATTGGAGGTGAATAATGACGTAAACAAAACTGCAACATAAATTGTTCAATGTTAAACAACAAATATATTCAAATTAAGATTTAAGACAAACAATCTCATAACAAAGCATAGCCCTACAATATCATCGTCATCATCATAGCATCAATACTGAAAAAAGTGAGCTCACATGTGACATGATCACTTTAGACAGTGATGATAACATTAATAAACATACCAAAACCCTCACTATAAGCAATAATTGTTCACAAAAACAAACTTTAGACGCACAGTTGACTTATAACAGTAAAGGGTTATGTGATCTCAAGTGGGGGGAAAGTGGAGGGGACTACAGTGAAACAATAGAGGTATAGAATCGGAATAAATTATTGAGTGCATGGCATGAGGTAAGGGAGCAGACAGTCTTTTAACCGGGCCCTTGGTGCCTTCTTGTTTATTGAAAGGGGCCCTTTATGCCCCTTGATTAGCTGTTTTATATGAATTGTAGAATACTTGAAGTCAATCGTTCTTTATTTAAAACTGCATTTGTTTTAGGGTTGGATGTATATTTAATATATGACATATCGGATTTCAACGAATCAATATTCTTTGCTCTTTGAAATATTTTCGAGTTTGTTTTGTAATGTTTACGCATGTAAGGATACCTCAGTCTAGTCCTAAAGTATCCGAAACCTTCGGGCACGTAAAAATCCTAACAAGAAATCCGTAAAAATTGCTTCAATTTCTAGTTTATTGAAATCAGATTCTTTAAAAACAATTATTCAAATAAATTCACAAAGCAAAATAAATAAAAAAATCTATTTTCTTATATGCTTACGCGAATTTCACTCACTATAATGAAACAATTTTACGGAGTTTATCGTGGTTTATTATTATTTTTACAAGCCCGACGTTTCGGATACTTTACAGCAACCATGGTCACGGTACGGGAGGACTCCCGTACCGTGGTTAATAAGCCGCGATAAAATCCGTACAATTGTTTCCTTATCTCTAATTCACATTTCAAATGTAATTAGAACTTTAAGTAATCTTTTAATATTTTATTTTATTTATTTATTATTTCGTTTCGAAAACTTGTCCAAATCCAATAACAGAAGGGAACTACCTTCTGTTATTGGATTTGGACAAGTTTTCGCGTGACGGTCTTCTCCAGTCCCTTCCACTCGTCTCCGTATTTGCCGATAGCCCATCTTCTTTTAAGTCTTCGTACTCTTCTTCTCACAACTGGCCCTTTTCGATTTGTGATTTTGATCTATTTCATTAAATTACGAAACAATACTAAACATATTTAAGTAGTTTAAAAAAAAACAAATTGAAACCATTATAGGAAACTGATATATTTTCATTTGCGGCACGGTGATTGCGTTGACGAGCTATCGAGTAAGTAATAACGTTACCCGTGAACATAAAAAAATACTTGGAACAATCTATTCGGCCAGGCCCTTCAAGCAAGCACTTCCAGGCAATATATCTAGGTGCTTGCAGAGGCATATGTTAGATCATAATGCCAGTAATACCCTGTCCTGCTTTTCTTGCCGAGACACCAAATAGTTTCACGTCAAAAGAGCAGGATAGTAAGAATTCAGATGACCACAGAACACAGGACGCATCCTCCCTCACACACGAGATGCATTTTAATAGGAGAAATGAGCTTAAAATGCACAGAATATAGTATTACGGGAACTAAAAGCTTTCCTCTGAAGGTAAGTATGAATATGTAGAGTTACACAGACAGAAACACATTAGTTCCATTCACACATCATTAGTTAAACATGTGTAATAACGTGTTTAATATTTATATATTACATTAGTTGGATAGGCAAACTGGCACATGGGCCACCTCATGGTAGGTGTTCAGCGTCGCCCAAGAACGCGAACGAGTGCACCTGAAATCAGTCCTCGTAACTGATGCACGCATTATCAATCCTGAGACATAAGATAGTAAATCTCGGTGCCAGTTTTTTTTTATGTTAGTTGGATAGGCAAACTGGCAAACGTGCCACCTGATGGTAAGTGGTCGACATCGCCCATGAACATAAACTAGTTTACCTGGAAGGAGCCCAGGCAACTCATTTATATGTTGCCTATCCTGAGACATAAGATGTTAAGTCTCGGTGCCAGTAATTACACTGCCTGTCCTGCCCTTCTCTCCGAAACACAGCAAAGCTGTTTCACGGGAGAAATAAGCAAGATGTAGTACCCATGCAGCTGGGAGTGCGGCACAGCGCTTCCCTCCCACCGGTAAATACCAGTAAAGCCAGTAATAGGGATATTGACACATATTACAAATTCATGTATATATGTTATGTTTTATACATTCAAGTCGGTAATTAAAAACCTAAAATAACATTATCAGAGTCTATTTATTGATGTTAAAGTAAAGAAAATTAATTTAAAATGCGTTATCTAACACCCATTATCACGTGACTGCGATAACGTCACTGACCAGTAAACAAACTTGATTGTGATATTTTAACTTGGATATGACAGCTATGACATGTCATATCCAAGTTAAACTAAGATCAAGCATCAAAAGATTTGATAAGCTAATAATAATACCGTATTGGAACGAGATATCAACATACGAAATACTCCAAGAGTGGCAGAGACATAGACATTTTCTTTTGTCTTTGTCAGAATGATGTGCCCAACAAAAAATTATCGTCTAAATTTAAATGTCATACAAACATTCTCACTCGCAAAACAATTTGTCAAATATGTCCGCCATTTTGTACTTCTTTTTAATTTGGTCGGTTTATAAAATATGGTGATGCCAGTTTTGTTATAGGCAGATCTACCCAAGAATATAGTATTTTATAAAAGGGTGACTGGAATCTTCGAAATAAACCATTACAAATATGTTTATTTCTATCATAAAAGGCTAAATACTAAAGATCATACATATTAAGAGGACGTTGGCTATCTTTTTTGTCATATATGTTTTAGCGTTTTATTTGTTCTAAAATATTTTCGGTAATCATGAGAGAACGTTGGCTATCTTTTTCGTCATTTATGTTTTAGCGTTTTATTTGTTATTACATATTTTCGGTAATCAAGAACAATGCAGCTGTCTTAAATTACAATAAATGTTTGGGTAGTGCTTATGCCCATAGTTATATATCAATCCTTTCCAGTATTTTTATTTTGAATACACTTGTTTCAAGAAAATAAGTGGACTTGTTATCATGAATGTGGTATCACTGCAAAAATATGCCTGTCCCTTTCGGGTATATATATTAGTCAACATCCCTATTACATATAATATTGTCTATCCTGTCTTTCTTTCTAAAATGTAGCAAACTGTTTAATGAAATAAATAAGCAGGATGGTGGTACCCATGCAGATGGGCACGCAGTATGGAGCATATATATATAAAATATAAACCCGGTAAATATAAACTGCGGCAGCCATCCGAATAAAATATGCAAATTAGCTATATATACAAAGAAAGTAAAAAAATGCTGGTGTGACGAAAATAACGCTTTAAGTGATTACACAGTGGACGAAGTTGAAAAGGGTTGTGTTTTGTTTAATTAAAAATTAGCGAGCGTGTCTAAGTCCCAGACCCTTATGAATAATCACGAACTAATATCACTCACACAAGACAATCAAATTAATATTTCAACGGAGCCAACTCTCCGGCGTACAGTTGACCGCGGAAATGTCCGTGATACGTGATGTTCGTACCTACAAAAAATCTTCTTTGCGTATGTATGTCACCAAACTCCGAAACTACTGATTTTTTTTATTTTCGTGGATTCAAAAGTGGTTGAGATCCACAATTCGGTTCACTACAAATTGTTTTATAGGGCAACGTATGTTGGGTCCGCTAGTAATGTATAGCCTGAGCAGAAAAATAAAAACCCTCGCCATATTGCGGAAAATTTTGGAACTAATTTCTGTATGGACAATACTATGTTACGGTATAAAAGGTACAGTGGCGACACCAATGCAGGGTTTTTATATTTCTGGTTACTATAATATATCACAATCATATTTTGATTTTTATTTTTATTATTTATAATAATTTACATACTAAATTTTAATATTTTGATAATGTGTATTGAAGAGAGACAAGTGACGAGATGAGACGGATTTCGTGTGAAAATATTATGCAATAATATTATTACTATTATTATTATTATAATTATTATTTTTTTCTTTGACACCGGGAAATGCGCTGAGGCATCCCGCGGGGGAGTGGGTCTCCCCACGCGGGTATGTGGGACTCGCTGCGCCCGACAGCTGGTAAATGGACGAGCTCTACACACTAAAACCCGACGAGTGCCACCAATGCCCCCTTTGATGAAGTGCCCCGAATCTAGAAAACGAACAGGGCACCTCGACGGCTAGTCAGTCCCGCAAGGGACCGACGCCACCTCCACAGAGGGGTTGTCCCGCACCACAGAACAACCCCTCCCAACGTCGGGACAGTACAATGGGGTGAGGTTCCCATCCTCACCCTTTGCCCCCTGCTCTTCTGTCCCCTCTTCTTATAAGAGGGGTACAAAGAGCCCCCTCGGCCCAATTAGCTTCGCCCAAGGTGCACCGCTCACTCTAGGTTACTGAGCCCCACCGCCACGACAAGGCCTGAACCATGGTGGGGCTATTATTATTACTTTCATTTGATTGCATTTATAATTTTTCATTTTAATGATATTTCATATTTTGAGTTTTATTTGATACCTTGTCAAATTTGATGGTTTTAATTAAGGCGGTATATTGGCAAATACACAGTGAGAAGCGCTTCGCAAAAAAATCAGGAAAATTATTCCCGCGTAATTTATCCGCCTGGAAAAAAGATATGTTATATTCAAGGATATTAGCTAGAACCCTTGTAAGTTCATTACACGATTAGATTAACTAGACTCGATCATAAAAAATCCCAAACATAGCATAAATTTAAGCAAAGCCTTTACACATTTGTAGGAAAAAATATTTCTTTTAAATTTGAAATTTATATCATAATTTTCTTCATTTCAACCTACGTAACCTATGTTTATTCAAATTTAATTTATTTCACTTTTTCGGTACAAAAACTTAAAAAAACCATAAAAACAACAACTGTTTCGGGCGGGCCGATGCAATACCGTGCCGCCCGCGTCCCCGCAGTCACGGTTTGGCCGCTGTCACGGTCGGATCTGTGTCAAATTTTTCTTTACGTGTTTTAAACAAAAATGGCAAACAAAAACAATAAAACTAAGAGTAAGATCTCAATTTCAACATCGAGAAGGAGATCAGTCAAAAAGAGATTTATGAAAAAGTAAGTATTCGTATATTATATTAAAGTTAACTGTTTTTTTTTATAACATACCGTGACACTGAATCAGGATGTCTAAGAAGCAGTTAATTTTGATAACGGTAACCGATATTTTTTGAATTTATAGTTTTGCTACTATTAGGTAATCAAAAGATTCCTTTTTAACCGACTGTGCCAAAAGAAAGGAGGGTAATGTTATTCGGGTGAATTTATGTAGGTAAGTACGTTTATGGCACCTCCTGCTGACTGAACGGCTTTAGTGATTTTCGTAAATGAGGTGTCGTTTATGAGGATTCTATTGAACGGAAACATACATACAATCAAAATTTTACATTTACAATATGTGTTGTTGGGAAAATACTCCCTATATTTTAAAATAAAATTAGCAACTGGCATTCCTACTTCAGATGAAGTACCGCATTCAGAAAATTCGCTTTGGTACAATGGAAAACAAACTGAAGTCCGCAGAAACCTTGAATTTCGAGACTGCTGACTCTAATTGAAGCTCCTAATCAGTGACATCTTAGTGAATATACAGAAGAATAGGAATGATATACCTGATCTCAGACCAAACTTTGGAACTGAAGCGTAGACGAAAGGAATTAAAATTCAAAGGACTAAAAGATTCAGAGGTGAGCAAAGAGTATGAAAAGTGTTATGCCAAACCATTGCTAAATGGTTCAGAATTGATAAAAACAAATATACAGTAAATTGAAAAACACTTCTTAAAGTAGCAAATTGCAGACCTATTTAGGAAAGTTTGTTTACTTACTATAGAATTTAAGCCTAAAACACGGCTAATAAAATTAATGGTATGTCTCTTCATCTATAAGAATAAATCGCTGAAAGAAGCTATTGTGAAGAGTTGTACAAAAGCAATACGATGGTTGACGTAGTGTGCCCTATGTATGATTGGGATAATTTAGAACTGCTGGAGTCTAAAACTCTGCGATCCAATGTATATGCTGCTCTCAACTCCCTTAAAATGAGGAAAACATCAGATTCTGATGCAATAACGGCAAAGTTTTCAAATTTCTGGTGAATCTGGCATAGGTGGGTTCCACGTAATTTGTAGGAAAGATGACCTGTTAGTCTAGTGGTTAGTGATCCTTACTGCTAAACCAGAAGGTCGTGGATTCGATCCCCACACAGGACAAATGTTTGTGTCTGGGTGTAATTTATCTATGATATGAATGTATTTAAAAATATATCAGTATTTATCATTTTTTCATTGTATCATCAAGGCAGACCTAGTGTGGGATCAGATGGCCGTGGTTTTTTTTTTTTTTTATGGCATAGAAGGGCAATGAGCAGTCGAAGCCGTTTGGCCGACTACCGACGCCCAATCACATCCGCACAACCAAAGATTATGCAGATGCGTTGCCCTCCTTTTCCCTAACCCCCCCAATGGGCCACCGGAAACTCACAAACCGCACGAAACGCGACAGCATAGCTGTCACTTAACGCCGGTGTTATGTGAGCGAGAGTTACCACCCCGGTCGTGCCGGCCCAATTCGGCTGCTAAGCAGCATGGCACTACCTCTTAACCGTGTGTGAGTTGTCCCAGGAAAATGGCAAAAGGCCTGGACAGACTCTACTTTACGACATCTACACAAAAAGGGTTTCACAAATCAATGTGTTCCATCGCCACACAGCCACGTTATCCCAGAGTGTGACAGTAAAGATGATGATGCAAACTTGATGGCATACGTACACGAAGGTGAAACTAAATTATTGACATCAAATAGGTTTTACAAAAATGTTCCACCAACTATTACATATTCATAAGTACCTTGTTTTTTAGTTTCATTTTCGTATTGTTTTCAGGAGCTGCCAATCAAACGAAAACTATTAAGTACCTACTACTAACAAGTAAAAAAAGTGATATTAAAAGCAAATGAGGCTGACGTTACTTTTAATAAATTAATACAAATACCGTTGTGTTTTAACAATAATATACTTTTTAATAGGTTAGAGACTGAGTGGTTGAAGTATGAAAGCTATACGTAATTAGAAAGTTCTTAAAATTATGTAATCAAAGCTAACATTGAATTAAAGACTTGTTTCTACGCCTGTTGTTTTAAGATATTCAACATATTTTTAGTGGTAACAAAAGGGCGTACAGAAATCATATTAGATTTTAATAAAATAATTACAGCTCTGGAGTAAGTGTCTTAATGTTTGTAAGATAGTTATAAATTGAATACAGTACTTTAATAAGAAATTACTTATTCATCATAATAAAACAATATTCTCTTTTGTACGCCCCAAAATTAGTATCAAATTTTTTACTATATAGTAGACGTTGCCAAAATTGCGTTGAAAGAAAGAGGCGTATATACCGTTTATCAAAAACTATGCGTGTTATAATTTGAAAAGTATTACCAGACGGTAAGTTATGTCGAAAAAGAATGCCAAATATCAGCCTTATACAATCAACTAGTTTTGTTTTATTATTTATTTTGTCTTTCCTGTAAAACTGTACTTTTGTATACGCCCTATTATGAAGCCCTTGATATACATATATCCATTCAATAAAAAGCTGTTATTTTAATATTACAATCAGGCACTCCAATTTTTTATCTGTATTGATAAATACCAAAATCGGTATAAAATTCAATGATAGTAAGTATGAACAGCTCTATATAGTTCCGGCGAGTGACATACGTAATAAAATTCAAAATTCCCGCATTGTCATAATGCGTAAAGTCTCGCGGCCGCCACATACGCGGCGCCCCACACCTCATCACCCAGAGGGGTAAGTAGCGGTCTGCATCCTCGCCTTAATGATTCTTGTACAAAATAAACATAAAATTGTCATATATGTGTCATTTCATACACAAAAAATATGTCTAATCACCAACCCCAGATATTTGGGTTGGGCTCGTCTATAAT
This sequence comes from Helleia helle, assembly GCA_963853865.1. NCBI lineage: Eukaryota > Metazoa > Arthropoda > Insecta > Lepidoptera > Lycaenidae > Helleia > Helleia helle. The sequence continues at coordinate 21,996,412 of OY971423.1, read as the reverse complement.
ACATTCCGCATATTGATTCTTAGTATTACCTGGCAATTTGCCTCAATACTTCGGGCCGTTACTTATCATTGACTTTCAATGTATAATTATTTTTATTTATATAATATATTTTTATTTATATTATTAATGTCATAATATTTTAATGAGTAATAAAATTGATTATGAAATAAAATATATTTGAAAAACAAATAATCATTTACCAAAACGAACGATATTTCACTATTTATTATACATCATGGGGAGCTACACCACAATATATATTATTATTTATAATAAAATACCAAAACCAATACACACAAAAATATGGATAAGCTAGTAAACTTTTATCGTAGTCGTAAAAGATAAGTGTTAGTATTGGTAGTTTATCACGTTCGTTGCCGACTGTACATATGTATCATGCATTATGCTCTGTACAGACATGGCACAGACGGACTCGCGATACTGTGGCCTGATTCCTCGGAACCTGTTTATAGCTTACGATTTTGATGTACTTAGTTCTGCACGCGAATGTTATTAATCTGTTCAACACTGGATCGATCCTCGTAACTTTGTAAGAGGTAGTGTCATGCTGCATTGCAGCCGAACTGGGCCGGAACAACGGGGGTGCTTCCTCTCACTCACATAACACCGGCGTCAAGTGACAGCTATGCTATCCCGTTTCGTGCGGTTTGTGAGTTTCCGGTGGCCCATTGGGGGGGATAGGGAATAGGAGGGCAACGCGTCGTCACAACTTTTGGTTGTGCGGATGTCTATCATGGCCGTCGGTAGTAACGGAAATAAAAAAGTTAATTAATAATACAATTAAAAATACAAAAAATTACAATAAGATTTTGTAGCCTTTGCAGATATTTAGGTAAGAGCCTTACTCTTGTCGCTGGAGTAATCGCCAATCCCTTCTACTGGGTGTAGTAGGAAGGATTGGCGATTACTCCAGCGATTGCTCCTTCCTTGCATTTCATACTTAGTATAAAATCTTTGTATCCTATATTAGTTTACAATAGCTTAGAATTTGTGTTACCCCACCATGGTTCAGGCCTTGTCGTGGCGGTGGGGCTCAGTAACCTAGGGTGAGCGGTGCACCTTGGGCGAAGCTAATTGGGCCGAGGGGGCTCTTTGTATCCCTCTTATAAGAAGAGGGGACAGAAGAGCAGGGGGCAAGGGGTGAGGATGGGAACCTCACCCCATTGTACTGTCCCGACGTTGGGAGGGGTTGTTCTGTGGTGCGGGACAACCCCTCTGTGGAGGTGGCGTCGGTCCCTTGCGGGACTGACTAGCCGTCGAGGTGCCCTGTTTGTTTTCTAGATCCGGGGCACCTCACCAAAGGCGGCATTGGTGGCACTCGCCGGGTTTTAGTGGGTAGAGCTGCGTCCTTTTACCAGCTGTCGGGCGCAGCGAGTCCCACATACCCGCGTGGGGAGACCCACTCCCCCGCAGGATGCCTCAGAGCATTTCCCGGCGTTAAAGAAAAAGAAAGAAAAAAAAGAATTTGTGTTACAATTACCTGAAGTGTTGTCAAGACTTGAACTTATTTTAATAATAACATTAATACTTTCTGAGTAGGTATCCACATCTTCTAAAATCCATCGCAATTGTGTATACATATATATAATTGCGATGGATTACTTACATAAGTAATTTTTTGTTCACTGTTTATTCCATACAAAGGCGATAGTAATTATAGTATTTATTAATTTGTTCAACAAAATCTTATCGTATGATTTAAAAGTGATATCAAAAATTGTGCCACACGGACAGCATTCAATGTGTCAGAGTCTGATAACGAATACGCCCTTTGAGATAAAATCTGCTCGCTACAGAGCCTCTCATCTGAGGCTTTTGCAAAGGTTCTATGACCGCTTCAGTAAAAGAATTCATTTCTTATCTCTCGCAGACATTGTGGGCCCCGAACATCCGAGATAAACTACGTTTTATAGTTAATAGAAGGAAATAATGTAATTAAAGACACCAATAGGATCACTGACAAATACAATGAACGGAAAAAGGCTCTACAATTATTAGTGTATTGACTTTCTTTTAATTACAGCAATGATGAGGATATCTGTTCCAGGGATAAGATGATTATATATAAGGGCATTAAAACCTTAACAAGCAGCGATAAATAGCGTAAAAGTTGTTTCATTACAAAACAATCTAGTCATAAACGTCTTTGTGCCTTAAAATCAACATTAAATTTAGTCCAGACAAAACGGATATAAGCTTCTTTGTTCCGTTCAAAGAGGTAGTTCATGTAGAATAACTTTTTATTTTTGTCGGACGAGTTTAACTAAAGTTTGAATTGTTACCATATAGAATCGTCGGAAGATATTATTTTTCTATTAAAATCACCAGATTCTCATCGGCTTCGTCTTAAACTCTGCCCAAGATAGGCAGCTCTGAGAAATGTACCTATGTACTGAAAGACCTATGAATGCCCCGCTGAAAACTGAAAACTACCTAAACTAGCTATTTATATATAACTTATTTTATAATTCACCCTGTACTTGATGCATTTACCCTATACTAACGAAACAATTTAATAAAAGCCCCCCAAAACCAATTCCTGGATAAATCCATTCTAGATTAAATTTCCATAAATTTGGGGCAAATCCCCCAAAATACTATTGTCCCGCTTGAATCTAAAACTGAAACGATTAATGTGTCTATCAAGTCTCTTTATTTACTTGCTGCTAGACATCATGGTTATTAGGTAAGAATAGGTAATAAGTAAGTAAAATAATATTAGTTAAATTCAAAATAAGGTTAATTTTAGGAAATTCTTTCGCAAATGTCACAAAATTAAAATATTAAAATTTACTCGAATTGAAACGACATTATGAGCAACATTAGGCGATCCGCTCGCACAATGCGACTCATGTCACTAATTATTTATTAATTAACTGTATCAGAAATAGCTGATGAGCTGTCGTTAATTGGACCATAAATCATTCTCAAAGGCCCAATCGGACACTCACACTACACCTTACTATATCCCAGCAGCTGATTCAGTATACTAGCTTTCCGCAAGACTAGCACATTTCCATTCACGACCAAATTGTATTAAATTAAAGTTAGCACGTGAGAATATTCAGTCCAAATACATTGCATGAAAGGTTCATTTCGAATGATGTTCCCCAGGGCGCATACAGGGCCCGCAACTTTACTGTTGCTACTGAAGCGATCTCAAGATGATTTATCATATGTTGTTCGGGTGACGTTTACGAGTTAACAGCAGCCTTGGAAGCCTTTTAATCAAGTATGCTAATGTTAGACGTTAATCTTAACTGCGGTGGTCTCGTTTATCTCAATGTCAATGTTTGACCCTAATTGAATATTTGGATTTAAGTAAACTTTGATTGAGGCCCCTTGTTAATTTTGGTGGCAAGGATATTTTATTTGATTATGCTGATGATAAATGAACGCTCAAAGTTATGGAGTGTCTACTAGAGGCATTTATTACAAACTGGTTGTTTCCTGCAGCTCCGCCCACGAAGTAATTGTAAGCGCATTTTATAAACAGTCTTTGTTCTAGGATTCTAAAGTTGCTTTTTGATCAAATAATATAACACAAGTTTCGTGACACATGACTTTTAACTAAACAAACGAAAAAAACTTTAATTTTCATAGCTAATTTCAATTCACTGACTCAAAATATAATCATGAAACGAGGTGGGTTTTCTCCCATGTAATTTTAACCTACAATACTAATATAAATTACGTATTAAATTATGAAATAATTTCTATTGTACGTTACATGCTGCAACTCTGATATCGTATACAGGGTTTTCGCTAAATAGCACAACAAAAAAAGGGGAAGGTAGAAAAACTTTTCTCAGACTTTTTGTCGACGTTCCATAACGAAAATTATTTTTGGAATAATAAATCAACCGCCTGACATAAAAATAAAAACAATAATAGTTGTTTTGTCTATGCATAGCATCAAAAGATAGATAAAAAAAGCTTTATCCAAAAAAAAAAGAAAAATAATAATATCTTAAAAACGGCGAAACTTTTCCTAAGGTTATTTTTTAATAAGTTGTCAGCATCTCGTCTACCTTGCCATATTTTTTGTCTTGCTATTTACCGGACATCCTGTACATGACCCACTTTGTGTATTACAACAAGGATAGTTAAACTATTAACAACAATTCAAATATACTAATGTACGAAACAAACAATGTAACAAACTAAATCGGATCATAATAATTATTGAGTGTTATTCAGTGTTTAAAACTATTAATTATTATAATTATATTCATAATATTCACAACATTTATTTAGTTTACAGGAAATTAAAAGTAAAGTAAAAAAGTATAAAAAATATTCAATGTTGTACTTAAAAGTATTCTAATTAACGTCAAATTAACGGTATATACTACCGATTCCAAAGCTTGTCCACTCAGAAGAATCGGCGAAACAAACTCAGTGTAACTATTCTTTTCAATTTAGCCATCTTAAAATGACAAAATTTAGGAAATTATCTATTTTAATTGTTTCCATTTATAACTTTAATATCTAGATCGTAAATGTACCTGTTTTTAAAATTGAACCACTTTAATATTTTCAGGCCATTTACATTTATGTCTACAATCCAGCACGTTAGAGAATTTTTACTGAAGGTCAGGGCAATATCGGTCCATTCGGGAGGCTTAAAAATGACCCATAACTCGTACCCAGCATCTCACGTACCATCTCTATTGCCACTTGATAAGAGCAATCCCAAATACTTGATGAGAACATTTTTATTTGCTTTCTAAGGATACGTGGAGTCGATATATGTCTAGTTGATTTAGGCGGCCGGAGTCCGGTTACATTTTACGAGTAAAATATGTTATATTTAAAATAATTTTATTTTTAAATTACTTTTTAATGTTTTTTTTTTCATTAATAAACTTTATCCAGTGACCATGGTAGTTATAAGTTACCCAAGAACTCGGGAATAAACTCAACTCAAATAATCTTAACTCAAATAAACTTAACTCAACTTAACGTATTAAACTCAAGTCAAATAAACGCGATAAAATCCGTAAAAAGTAGAGCCATACAAACATTTGCAACATGTCAACCTAAACCCGAGGTGAGCCCTTAGAACGTGTGCTATGGATATCGGATAGTAGAAATAAATTGTGTTATGTTTTTCCTTACCCATATTAATTATTATATACACATAAATGATTAATGCTTTTGTTTAGCAGTAAAATTCTACATATAAATATTATGATAAAAACACCTGCTTCTTCTAAATACTTCAAAAGCTTCATGTTAAATGACAAAATCTGCTTAAATCTAAACATCAATGATATTTAACAAAATACCCTTCAAAACTTATAATTTGCCAAGAAAATCTAAGAGCTATTGAGTGGCACCATTGACCTCTGAAACAGCCTTCAAATGCTCTTCGTTCAAAAGCCTAATTATACTGTGAGGACTTCGGTCCGCTACCACTCGTAAATAAATGAAGAACTATTACAAACAATACGCGACCAATTAGCGAACACTTACCCGATTTGTTGTGGATGCCATGTAATTGGTGCCAATTAAAAATATAGAAATTTTAGTTTCGTATTAAAATATTTTTTGTTGTCAATTTTTGTGTATGGTATAGACAATTTCCCACCTTAAAGGGATTATATGCTTTTGGGCCGTCTAAGTCGTGAGACAGTGACAATCATTAACCTACATTGAGACATTACCGGTGGGAGGGAAGCGCTGTGCCGCGCTCCCGGTTGCATGGGTACCACCATCTTGCTTGTTTCTCCCGTGAAACAGCTTTGCTGTGTTTTGGAGAGAAGGGCAAGACAGGCAGTGTAATTACTGGCACCGAGACTTAACATCTTATGTCTCAGGATAGGCAACACATAGATGAGTTGCCTGGGCTCGATCCAGATAAACTAGTTTATGTTCATGGGCGACGTCGACCACTTACCATGTACTTTTTAATAAAAACAAGTCAGAAAATTGCGACAAACGCGAACATATTTAATATAGAGGACCTCAAATGTTTAATTAATTAAATTCCAATGCGCAGATGTTGAATGGCCGCTGCAGATGTTGGGCGACGGGCGTTGACATCGGGGCAGGAATAGCCATTAAAGTATGTTTGACGGGATAATTTTAGGGCAATGCTTAGGGCTTAATGCCTAATGAAATGGGTCTCGGACTGTTATGGTGACGTTTGACGAGCGTCAAGTTACAGGAAGTGGACTACAGAGATTAATAAGGTAATTTGTTTATTGGGCGATGGTTTTGCATGCTTTTGCACTAAAATTGATAATATATTTTTGTCGCTATAATTGGTTTCAGTGGGATACTTTTAATCTACTATTTGTTTATGCACATAAACGATTGCAATTCTATAATAACTCAGGGAATGTACGGCAAAAGTTTGTTGCAAATTAGAAATAAATTCTGCAGAATGTGTAATCATTTGCAATAAAATCGCGAATCGCTGATATTCCCATCATGATAATGATAAAAAAGATGACACTGATAATAATGATGATGCTGCTAATGATCTCACACATACAAATTTACTCCCCATAAACGAAGTTTCGGTAAAACTTTATGTAATTGCTTATTTTACGATTCACCTTGTACCAAACCATGGCGTCATTGTCAGTAGAGCTGGTGTTTCCAAATACCAAGAACACTCGAGCCTTGATGAGGGTTGAAACGATAGTATTAAATGTATTAGTTACATTATTCATATTTCGCTAAACGTCACTAAAATGTCAAAATGTTCAAACGTAGATCTCCTGACATAGATCTAAAGATTAGTTTGTTACTCAAAATAAAATCATGTTTCGCTTGTTAATCTTATTTATTGATCAGATAATCTAAGTCGCAAAAGAGACTTCGAACATTATAGGCTACTTATAGACTCTCCTCTGCACTGAAACAAGCAAGATGGATCACCATCTTGCTTGTTTGCACCCATGCAGGCGGGCGCGCGGCACCGCACAACTCTATCACCAGCGTTAGTACAGTAGTACACCATGTTAATTCTTACTCCCCGGCTGGGTCATCCCATAACCCTCACATGCGATAGGAATTGGTATAATAACATTTCATACACCTCTGGCATTAAAAGCCGGGTTGCTCGTGACTAACCAAAGATTATACAATAGGATATTCATCAGAAAAACTGTTGATATTGACAATATTTTAACATATAGTTTTTTCTCTGGACAATGAGGTCAGTTTGTTATTTATATTGTAAAATAAATTAGTGCTTGGATTAACAAAAGTAATGACAAGATTCTTATTATATTGAAAAGGTCAGAACGATTCATAATTTTCGAAGCGAATAACAATAACTGACCTGTTTTCAACCGTCCGGAGACAGGCGATTTTATCAAACAAAACCTTAACACAATTGTCAACACAAAGAATCGTGGAGAAAAACTAAAATGGGGCGAATAGTGACGAGCCCTGGTTGGACAATTGGAACTCTCTGGAAGATTAATCGCTGTGGCTCCATTTTGAGTGATGCGCTTATGGGAAAGTGTTCGGTAATTGCTTATTTGAAGTGACAGTCGACCATGTTGAAGTGAGGAATTGATGACCGATCTATGTGCTTTATCAGTGAGGTCCACGTTCGAGAAGGGTTGATTTCCAAGATAAGATGGCGGCCTTGGTCCAGAAAACATTCTGACAAACATTTAAATGATTGAAAGTATGGGCTCGGCCTCTTGAGTGATAGATCCGGATACGATCCTGACCCCTATGGTGTGAAACAGTGAGAAAACTTATATGCCTGATGAGATTAAAAGTCTTTGAAGGTATGTGAAGTTCACCAGCCCGCATTGGGCCAGCGCATCGGTGAACTATGGCTCAACACCCTACTCGCCTGATTTCGTGGAAGAGACCCAGCAGTGGGACATATAAGGGTTGATATTATTATTATATATTTAAATGCGAAAAGTGAAGTATCGGCCATCTTCTCATTAATTGAAAGCAGACTTATGTCCAGAGAAGAATGTCTAAAGAATGATTAACCTCCAGCCATTTATTCTTGTACCGCTATTAAAGCAAGAATCGTTATTATTTATTTCAATTATTTCATTAATCATTAAAAATCTTCATCCAAGTATAACTTGACTTTTCTCACAGTTACAGTGGGATTAATATAACAATATTTACATTATGTGACACGCAGATATTTCAAGTTAATGGGCGCTCGTTAAAGTATTTTAATAATCTCAGCTGTAAAAAGTCGTCTCCATCTCGCCGCGTGTAACCACTTGTCTCACGACACTTAGACTCGAGGGCATAAATCAGACATGTTTAAAATCTAATCCGTCAAATGAAATGCGTTTAGACGATACGATTTGTCGTATAGTCGTTAGGTAATTATATAAAAGTAAAATAATGGAGTTTCTATGTAGGTATTCTTATTTGTCAACTAGAATAATTAATATTAAAGTAGGTAGTATCATACTTGATGTTATTATTTACTTATGAATTTTATTTGCAATATGGAAAATTCACTATAAAACTTTGCAGCAAATCAAAAACCTTGCGCAAGTGAAAACCCTAATAAACGACACAATCAGTAAAACGTCGTATTATTCACGCAAAATACATATTCATAATTATTTATTATTGTCAGTACATCGTCACGTTAGCTGTAAAACAATTTCGCTTATCTGCAAACACATGTCGGGGTGGTTTCCAAAAAAACCCGTACCCTCCGCCGGGGTGGTCTGTTGTTCCACGTGTTATGGTGACGCGGTCCTCATCTTCCGAATTTAAATGTTATTTTTATCATGACGTGAAATAAACCATCACATTTTATCCATCAGTACCTGGATGACCGAGCTTTGCTCGGTTTTTTTTTTTTTAAATAAAATAACATTTTCTAAAAATGATTCCTAGCTAGATCGATTTATCGCCCCCGAAACCCCCTATATACTAAATTTCATGAAAATCGTTGGAGCCGATTCCGAGATTCCAATTATATATATACATATATACAAGAATTGCTCATTTAAAGATATAAGATAACTTTTGTTTATACATTGAAAATATCATAAGCATTTGACTCTACCAAAGAGTTGTTAAGTAAGTGTTATGTCATATTAATAAAAATAATGGCGAATATTCGCTGATTTATGTCTTGTATGGTGAATCCATAAACAAATACAACATCTGACAATATATTATGATGTATGAGCACTTTGGTTATTTTGCATTAAACAAAAAACGATGTCATGATTTATGATTTTTTGTGCATGGATCTCCTGCTATGTCCTTACTTTCGCGAAAAATCTTTTATCTAGAATTAAAAACGGGACAAGCAGTATCATAACTGGCTTCTAGATCTAGTGTATGTTCCAGAAAGATGACAAGTCTTGATGTAATATTACGGTCAGGATAATGCGTAGTACACGCTCAAGGTGTGTCCAGGGGGCACACTGAGGAGTAGGTTCTGATTCGTTATGTGTAGGACCAGACCTTTTTCCGTTAGTTTTTACGACAATGTTAGAAGGTCAGGCGGCGTGGAACGCTACAATTTCTTTTTCCGAGAGCGTCATTATACAGGAAGAAGCTGCAGAGCGTGATCGTGAGTGGGCCGATCCCACTTGAATGCGCAGGCGAAGGCATTTATCAATATTTAAGAGGGCTGTTATCCGACGGAGGTGAAGCTCCAGTTGATCTAATCCTACGAGCAACGTAGATGTGCCAAAGCACATCTACGTTGCTCGTAGCTGAAGCAAAAGCCTGAACGGGCTGGGATGTTCTTCGGCATCACGTTTGGGAAAAACTGGTGAATATTTGTCCGGAGATCTCAGATCTTGTACTTCTTCTTTCACTAAAAACACGGGGTGTTTTCGTGAGTAAGAATCTTCACATACTCTAGGTTCTTCCCCTTAAAAGTCTGAATGGTTTTATAGAAGATTTTCCCCCTCGTCAAAAAAAGCTTGGTGACAGGAATTTCAGATTTGTTTTTAATCTTCTTGGCCGACGTTGACCACGGCTGATCTGTACGTTTGTCTATCTCAAATTAAGTTAAATAATATTATTATCAGAAATTACAACGTTAAATCGTTTTATTATAATGAAAAGGTAATTTAAGTAATGTTTAGACGATAGTGGTTACATGAGGGAAAATCATAAACTTCAAATATAACAATAAATTACAAGTTGAATACTTAAGTATAACTTAAGTTTTAATGGGGGCGATGAGCGATGGGGCGATTGGAAACTTGTTCATCATTGTTATTGATAATTTTACACAAAACTTTTTTTATTCATCAATATCAATACCTTACTATCCACTTTTAATGCTAACACCAATCGTTCATATCATTAAAACTAATGTAGCTATTAAAATACTTAGCAAGTCGGTCTCTATTGTCAATGACCTAGGGCGAATGAGTGTATTTTAATTTGTAGAATACTAATTTTTAATTAATAATAAGCCATATAATGTATTCTTAGACATTTTTAAATCTGACTTATCAACGGTATTAACCACGCATTATCTGGTAACATGTTACCAGATGATGTACAACGCATTTATCAATACTTTAGGGCGAGAGCGATCGCTTGGGGCGTAGCAACGGACGTCGGCAGCGCACGAGTACGATTGTCAGTCGCCCCAGGCGAAATGTTTAGACTGTACTTGTGTCTATCGTGAAGTAAATTAACTCCAATTAATATCAAAACGTGCCAATCAACTGGGACTTAACTATGAGTCCAATTTGACCTGTTTCTTTTGTCGTTTGTTGATTTTGTCTTCTAATTTCAAATTTACGATCACGCTGACATTTTATTTGATAAATAAAAAATTCGTATCACGTTGTTTGTATGAATTCCAAAACGATTGAACTGATTTTAGTGAAATTTAGTACACTGTATGCATTTAAAAACTTGAGAAATATAATAGCATCAGAAATGATTGTTGTGCTGTTGTGTCTGGCCGGTTTATTAAGATTTTTACAAGCCCGACGTTTCGGATACTTTACAGCAACCATGGTCACGGGAGGACTGAGGTGACAGATGTCCTAATGTTACAAAGTTATTCGAAACTACCCTATGATACATCATTATTTTAATAAGTCCTCTCTACGCAGAAAGTGCTAACTGCATCTTTAATCTGTGGCATATTATGCTTGGTTTTTGATTTAATTATTTTAATAATGGGATCCCAAGCAGGTGGTAAGAGCCAGCCATCTTCTCTATTGAAATTTGGATGTTTTTTAATTTCAATAGCCTCGCGGATCATCCTTGGTTGGAATCGGTGTTCTTTTGCGAGTATCTGTGGTTTATCAAATCTAATATAATGGCGAGCTTTGTCTAGACTATGTTCACAGATTGCAGACTTAGTGTAGCGACGGTGTTTTAAGTCAGCTATATGTTCTTTAACGCGAGTTTTAATTGATCTTTTGGTTTGGCCTATATAAGAGAGGCCACAATCACAATCAAGCTTGTATACTCCTGCATCTTGTAAGGGTATATGACACTTGACAGATGGTAAGAATTGACCTATCTTTTTAGGCGGCTTGAAATAAGTTTTTATAGAAGCTCGCTTTAGGATGAAGCCAATCTTGTCAGTGACGCCTTTCATAAACGGTAGCACAGCAGGTACTCGCTCGACGGTGGCTGGTTTCACACGTTCACTGTGACGGAGACGCGGTACCCGAAGCTTGTTGTCACGCAGTACTTGCTTGACATGTTGAAGTTCGGTCTCCAGGTGCTGCTCATCACAGATCCCTTGTGCTCTCTGTAACAAAGATTTACCCACGGTAGCTAACTGTGTTGGATGGTGGTGTGATTCGCCGTTTAAGTTAGCACTTTCTGCGTAGAGAGGACTTATTAAAATAATGATGTATCATAGGGTAGTTTCGAATAACTTTGTAACATTAGGACATCTGTCACCTCAGTCCTCCCGTGACCATGGTTGCTGTAAAGTATCCGAAACGTCGGGCTTGTAAAAATCTTAATAAACCGCGATAAAATCCGTAAAAATTGTTTCATTATAATGAGTGAAATTCGCGCAAACATTAGAAAACAAAATATAATAGCATCAGAAATGATTGTTGTGCTGTTGTGTCTGGCAGGCTGTCTGTCCACTAGTCAGTTTATCTAAGGAGACAGACTATGTGCAGCAGCTAGTGTCCTCAGTGCCATCATCATCATCATCATCATTTACTGCCACCGCTACTAATAAACACAACCGGCCATTTGACTGTCATTTCTTCTGGTCCCAAAACCAACAGATCGGTTGCTGAATATTGTTCTTGAATTAGCAAGGGCCAGATCCGATTTTAACATCTCAAATATTCAATACATCTAAAACGGGCACCATCTTTAATGTACGAATTCTAACTTTATACCCTGTGCTAAAGTTGGAATCTTCCGTTTTATAATCCTCATTAATAATTCCAAGCGAGTGTACACCCAGTGGTGTGTGTGATAGGATCTAAATTAGATTGATAGTTAAAGGTAGCGTGTCCGTTTTATCCAAATTGTGTTAAAAGTGACAGCGGAGGTTTAACTTGGTGATTCTGTACGGAACCCATGCCGTGTTTATCGACGTTTCATAGGGTAAGCCTAATGTCTGTACCCTTTCATTATCTTTTAAAAAGTTATAAGTTTAATTGTATCCGTCGCCACGCACTTTAATGGGTGTTAGTGGTTAATTTAAAGTAGTACATGAAGGATGGGGTGTGGATAGATGATGATCATGAATCATAGGCCGCGAGTACCTCAGTAAATTTAGGTTGTACGAGTGGTGTTTTAAGATTGTACGAGTACTTTAATAATCAAGCCATTTTATAAATTTTTGAAGTGAAACTTCTTTGCACGCATGAGGGTAATTTTTTTACGGATTTGTGTCCAAGAGGGAGAGAGTGATTGAGACCGATTGAGAGAGAGTGAGAAAGGGCGAACGTAGCATGAAGCACGTAGCCATGGAGTGAGAGTAGGGAATAGGGGCAAGCGAGTGAGAAATTTAAAGCTTTTTTTTTATAGAAGAGGGGGCAAACGGATAGTCGGTTCACCTGATGGTAAGTGAAGAGCGACATCCACAGACACCCGCTACACCAGTGGATTACTATAAATTTAAACGAGATTTTAAAAATTTGTTTGCCAAATTCTTCTTCACTCTTCTTCACTTCTGACATGTGTACTTTGTACGCACGCACTTTTTTTTAAATCAAACTGGTTGTGGACGTTTTTGGTAATTTCTTGTCGTTTATTCCAACCTTTTTGTGGGGTACCTATCTGCTTAGGTTAGTTCCTGCTTATATCTTCTTAAAAGCTTTTTTGTTTCAAAATTAATCCGGAACAAACAGTTTAAATACTAACAGGTGATTCTACCGTCTCTCAATTCTCATAGTGTAATAGAAGGTATCCCTGATATCCCTGATAGATAGATTCTTATTGCATATTTCATGGAGAAGAAGAGGTGTGCCATGCTTAGTAGAGGTAATGCCATGCTGTATTGTAGGTGAATTGGGCCGACACGACCGAAGTGGTACCTCTCACTCACATGATACCGGCATAAAGTGACAGCTGTGCTGTCGCGTTTCATGCGGTTTATAAGTTTCCTGTGGCATATTGGGAGGGATAGGGAAAAGCAGGGTAACGCATCTGTATAACCTCTGGTTGTGTGGATGTGTATGTGCGTTGGTAGTCACAATAAGGCTTTCGACTGCTAGTTTGCCTCCTTTTGACATTAAAAAAATATTTAAAGAATTTATTAACGGGACTATGACAGAGCAAATTCTGTAATTACTTTCTAACAAACAAATGAAACCATTTTGTTTAATATTTTAATTTCAAGCCTATTATTATTCAAATATAAAATGACCCATCTCGACAATGGAGCAAATAGAAAAAAGCCTTAACAGACCTATTTTAATAAAATAAAATGTTAGTAAGGTCATAGCCGGCGTTCTTCTTACTTAAGTAAATGGATCTTCCAAGTTAATATTTTTTTCTGGGGATTAGTGTAGGCTTGTAAAGTGAGATGTTTAAAAGGTTTTAGCAAAAAACAGGGGACATTTTATGTTTCACCTCTTAAGTGTGCTTATATTTAGAATTATAATGAATTAAGAGTATTGAAGATGTCCACCATCAACATCAGTAGTATATAGGTACATATAAGATGCAGTCATATATTGTTTTAAACTAACGCGATCACTATTCATATTTATATTAATATTATTACGGCTGCTTACCGCGTTTAAACATTTCCCCCTCTTCATCTCCGCGTGATCATGGCGATTGAAACATTGCCGAAATATCGGGAACTCAATAAATCTTTACACGCGGTAAGCACCCGTAATTATATTAATATAAAGAAGCAGTCATTTGCTTGGTCTGTACAAAGAAAGAATTGTTTAACCCAGTAAGCACTACAACGATTTTCGAAAATCTTCACATTACATCTAAGATCATTAGGTCAAATAGAGAGCAATAAACTTCATATTGGGACTTGACACATTGAAAAGAATTTAGCATTTTCATCATCATCATCATCATCAGCCTATCAGTACACTGCTGAACATAGGCCTCCCTCAATGAACGCCAATACGATCCCTTGCCACCCGCACCCAACACGGACCGGCCACCGCACGGAGATCGTCTTCCCACCTGGTTAATGGCCGACCAACACTAACGTAACCTAAACATGGCCTGTTCTCTAGAACCTTATTGCCCCATCGGCCATCCGTTTATACATATAATGTATTATAAAAATTTTAAACAAAAATTAAAACCGACTTCAAAATTTAAAAAAAACTAAAAAGTAATAAAATAATTTTCTTAATCTTTGTGCCTACAATTTATAATCAACTTGTTCTTCTACTAATATAAAATCTACGTGGTAAATGCAAAGATTTTTAAGTCGGTTTTAATTTTTGTTTAAATTTTTTTTATTTCTTAATTTTTTGTGATTTTAAAATTCGATAACTGATTTTATTTGTCTGAAATATGGGTAGAACTATTAAACGCGTTGCTTAGATTAGATAGCGCTGTATAAATGAGATGAACGTAGAAAGGGTTTAAATCATTACATAACAAATGAAAAAACCGAAATGGAATTGCGTAAAACTTTATATACATGTAATCGAAAGCAATCACGGCAGATTTGCTGCTATTCGTTAAATAATTCCATTATATATAGGTATAGAACATCACCAATATATAGATATAGAATGGATATTATTATGACCTTGAAAAACTATGATGCCCTTCCAAGCCACAGTTGTTTTTTGTTCATTTAACAACGACAAGTAATAAAATTACATGATTTTGGCATAATATTATTTACCGTATGAAGTAAGCCCAATTAAAGCTGTAAATCGTCGAGGATTCCCCTCGACTATGTATGGTCTCCATCATCACACCTGTAATGGCGCTTATAACCCATATGGGTACAAAGTTCTCATCAATTTAAATTAATTAAGTCCAAACACAAGGTAGCTACTGTAAACTGTTGAGGAGTTCCCTTAACTGTCCTTTGTCTTCATCATCAGACCCCTAATGACAGTCACAACCCATCTAGGTGTAAAGTTCTCATCATTACAAATTAATCAAGCCCAAACACAAGGTTACTGATGTAAATAGTTGAGGAGTTCCCTCGATTGTCTTTTGGCTCCAGCATCAGATCGACTCCAGACCTTCATTAAATTGAAGACCTTCAAAACACTTTATAAAAAAAATATCAAACACACTAGTCGCCCCTACGATTTTCGAAAGTTCCCCTCGATTTCTCTGGGATGCCATCATCAGATTCTGGTTTCCTTATCATGGGACCATTTGGAAAGTATACCCTTTAGAACAAAAAAAGAATTTTTCAAATCGGTCCAGCCATATTCGAGTAATCAGGTAACATACATAAAAAAAAAAAAAAAAAAAAAAAGATTCCTACGAATTGATAACCTCCTTCCTTTTTGAAGTCGGTTAAAAAAGTACTTTATTTAAGTAAATTGACTATAACTTATACTCTACTATTATATTATTTAATTTATTAAATGTAACTGGAAATATTCATTATGGTCTCACACTCAAACCATTTAACATGCCATTTAGTCAAATGTGAACCAATTTTCCGTCTAAAATACAACCATGTACAAAACTATACAATAACCCGACGTCTTCAATCGGCTCACCATCAAAACTATTAAAGTCATTCCATCCACCCCGTATATATTAATTAATAACGTAAGTATTTACCAATTAATTTTAAGATATTCAAACTAGGTATTGGCACAAGCAATTTGCTTGTTATAAATTCAAAATGCATCCACCCGGAAAATTGTATTGGGACCCGAACTGGCTGGACGGCGAGGGCTGGGGGCTCGGGACCTCGCACATTGACTGGGCTAGGGCATTTAGTATCATTTTGAAATGTTTATAAATGTGACTAGTGGACTTTGGGAGACTTTACCCTGCAATGAGCGTCTAAAATATCGTACCTTGAAAAATAATCTTTGCAAAATTTCATTAAAATCATTTCAGCTGTTTAGTTCATCCCGAACAAACAAATAAATAAATATATTAATGACACTTTTTATCTATATAATATGTTAATGACACTCTATTACTGACAGCAAAAAGTATGCGCTGTGCCGTGCTTCCGGCTGCATGGGTACTACTACCACCATCTTGCTAGTTCTGCTCTTGCTGCTCTTTGTGGGGTACAAATATCTTATCAGAAGAGGGAAAAAAGAGCAGACAAGCAGTGGACAAGAGAGCATGGGAACCTCACCCCATTGCACTGTCCGTAGGGACAGTGCAATGGGGTGCCTACATTGGGAGGGGTTTTTCTGTATTGCGGGACCACCTCTCTGTGAAAGTGGCATGGGTGCCTTGGGTGACTAGCCGTCGAGGTGCTCTGTTGCTCAACAGATCCGGGGCACATCACCAAAAGCGGCATTGGTGGTACTAGCCGGGTTTTAGTGAGTAGAGCTGCGTTCACCTTAAAATCTTTCGGGCGCAGCAAGTTCCACATACCCGACTGGGGCGTCCCCCGCGGGATGCTTTTTTATGTTAGTTGGATAGGCAAACTGGCAAACGTGCCATATGATGGTAAGTGGTCGACGTGGCCCATGAACATGAACTAGTATACCTGGAAGCCTGGAACGAGCCCCGGCAACTCATTTATGGGTTGACTATCCTGTGACATAAGATGTTAAGTCTAGGTGCCAGTAAAAGGTCTTGCCCTTCCCTCCAAAACACAGCACAGCTGGTTCACGGGAGAAACAATCAAGATGGTGGTACCCATGCAGCCGGGAGCGCGGCACAGCGCTTCCCTCCCACCGGTGAAGAGCATTTCCTGATGGTAAAGAAAAAAAAAAGTATAGGCAAAAATAAGTTGCCTAAATAGCCCGTAGTTCCAGGTAAACTAGGTTATGTTCATGGGCGACGCTGACCACTTACAATCAGGTGGCTCGTCTGTCCGTTTATCCAATTAACATTAAAAACGTCCTTACAACTCATGATCGACGCATGAATGAGTTATCTGAGGTAGTTTCGCATGTACTATGTCAAGAGCGACGCTAACAATCACCATACATCGCTCGTCTGCCTGTTTGACTATCCCACTAGCATAAAGATCACCACATTTCATAAAGGGGTACAAAGATACTATGATACATACTATTTCTAATGTTTACGCGAAAATCACTTATTATAATAAAACAATGTTTACTACTATTTATCATATTTGAAGGACCATGCCTTCCCGTAAATTTATCCAACACTAATGGCATGTAAAAAAGTGTGTGCGTGTAATCATTGCGTAAAACCTCATAAAAATTAAAAATAATTCATTATGATCTTTGCTTGCTTTGCTTGAAATCAAGAAGCGTGGTCTATGACATTTAGGTACTCATGACCAATGCAATTCACTATTTTTGAATATAGAATACTAAGCGTTACTTCCCTCTAGTCGCGCCTAAGGAAGTTACTTCAAAAACTTCAAAGTTTTTTTTAATTAAAATATCATTTCAATCAGTGAAATAGTAAAGTCAGTCCAGTGTGAGGGGAGCCGAGCTAAGCACTCCCGTGTTTGGTCGGTTTATAGAGGTCAGCGTGGGATTGCGGAGGCCAGGCCAGGACACCCAACACCGTCTCATTTACCAGGATTTAGCGTATAATGGATACCAACATGTCTTTATTGTGCTTATGCGTCCAGCTTTGGGGCTTAGAAAATATAATGAGGTTTGGGGGTTTTTAAATAAATGTTTTATTGCTCTTAGGACCAATGTATGGATCGCAGATTAACCAATATTGAAGGATACCTTTAACTACAACTTTTTTGCTTATGGCAGAGATAACCTTTATATCTCTTATAGGAGAAGGCATGAAAATCGGGTTCCCATCACATGAATACTAACTTCGAATTTAGAATGTTTGTAATTTTTGAATTTTTTTCTAGAAGATATAGTCATCTCTTTTTAATAGTTTTGGTTATTTTCCCTATTAATACTACTCTATTGGTACTGCCCACTGGTAATGCCATATTATCGATCTTCCAAAAATAAATGCGTTGATAAATACCCCTATAAAAAGCCATCTTATCATGTGTTCCAGGTCCATTTGATGCTGATTTAAAACTTCCAATGTACCCCCGAGAAGGCCATAAAAAGTACATATAGACATTATGATCTAAATTTCTAATAACATCTCAGGACCGTGATAGAATGTATATATAGCTAACACGCATGTTGATGTCCATAGATGTAACGTACTGGATGTGACAAATAATAATAAACTGAGCTTTGAAATTTTAAACCATGCTGCGAAAATCTATTTTCATTACACGTACGTGCACGCTAGAAAATTTTAAGGGTAGACTCCTATTTTGAAGCCATTTAAATTCATTTTCTTTTGTTTTGGCAACTATGTGTGTTAAATAATTTAATTTTTAATTACTTCGTCGCATAATCTGTAGTACTGTACTCAGTACATGATATCAGACAATTTACATACACAAAAATTAGTAGTGATATTTTTTTACTCTAATATAATAGGTATATACTATTAGCCACTAAGCTATCCCTAAGTAAAGCTGGACTAGGACATAACTTCCTCGTCTAACTTCGAGAAGGAGATACGTTGCTTATACGTCCCAATTTGGCACCAATTCTAAAATTGCAGTTATATAGG
The DNA here is from genome assembly GCA_963853865.1 of Helleia helle. Lineage (NCBI taxonomy): Eukaryota > Metazoa > Arthropoda > Insecta > Lepidoptera > Lycaenidae > Helleia > Helleia helle. The sequence goes on along the minus strand of OY971423.1, from coordinate 21,977,290 downwards.
TTAAAGCCTCTCAAAAATCTAAGACATGAAACACCATATTGAAATTTGCAAAGAACGTCATTTTGCACGAAAACACTAAATTAAGGTGAAACTTAGCGGAATCTAATTAAGGAATACCTCATCCAGCGTCTTTATGCCCCATTTCCATACGGCACTAAGACCGTCACACGTCGGTGGGGCCCCCGAATGTTTAATTCCACCCCTGCCGGGGCCCCAGGGGTGGGGGTCCTTGGCTTGTAATGTATGATGGGCATAGTGCAAGGTAATCACTTATTTAATTGCAACATTTATTTTGTTGATTAAAATACTTGTAAGACAAAATGTATAATCAGCAAAATTAAAGTGTGTATCACCGTAGGGTAGGGTAATTTGGTTGTATGTAATGTGTTTACAAATAACTTGGAAATGTGTCTTTATACGCTATAAATACTTTTTCGGTGGGGGAGGAGGAGGAGGCTGGTGCCGCGCACCCGTCTGCATGGGTATCACCATTTTGCTTATTTCAAACAAACAATTACTGACACGAAGACACATACGCCACTGGCATTATAATTACATACTTATATACATAATTTATACTTTTTTTTTCTTTTACGCCGGATAATGATCTGTGGCATCCCGCGGGGGAGTGGGTCTCCCCGGGCGGGTATGTGGGACTCGCTCCGCCCGAAAGGTGGTAAGGTGGATGCAGCTTTACCCACTAAAACCCGGCGAATGCCACCAATGCTGCCTTTGGTTAGGTGCCCCGGATCTATTAAGCAAACAGGACACCTCGACGGCTAGTTAGTTGCTCAAGGGACCAACGCCACCTCCACAGAGTGATTGTCCCGCACCACAAAACAACCCATCCCGACATTGAACGTTGGGACAGTACAATGGGGTGAGGTTCTTATCCGCGCCCCTTGTCCCCCTGCTCTTTTGTCCGCTCGTCTTATTAGGGGGCACAAAGAACAGTTCCCTCTGCTCAATTGGCTTCGCCCAAGTTGCTGGGTTCACCTTAGGCTACTGAGCCCCACTGCCACGACAAGGGTGGATTATGGTGGGGACCCCACTTAATCTTGGCTAGTCCCGAGTGAACTTATGTTCGTGGGTGACGTTGACAACTCACGTGGCCCTTGCCGGTTCCCCTTTGAACTAACATATACAACCACAACTACATCAACATATTATATATAATATAACAAGCATCATTTTGAAGCAACCTAAAACTTTTCTTATAAGATTTGTAAGAAAGTCGTAAGTGAAATATCGAATATGTAAAATATGTTTACGGGGAAAAAGTTTATCCGAAAAACAGGATTCTCTTAAACCTGAAGAACTTATCCTACGCTGTCGGTCTGTTTGTTGTATTAAATGGCCATCTTTTTAATATTACATTGCCTGTTTTTTAAATCCCCAAAATTAATTTTAAGATTAAAATACTTTAAGGGGTCTTCAACCTTTAAATATTTCACTCAAAAGTAATATAATAATAAAAAAAACCAAAAATATAAAGTTTTATTCAACGTTATTTAATAATAATCGTATCTTCTTGTGAAGACTCGTTTGATAATATTTTAAATCTTTGTACTCTAATTGGTATTTTATACAATAATTATTGAACAAAAGCCCAATTATTTTCAATGAAATTTAATTACAGAATGTTAATTAAAATAATGATTATTTAAATCTCCAAACCACAGTTTGATTGAAAGACTTAAAAGTCTTCTGCTTCATCATCATCATCAGCCCGTGCTTATTCACCATAAAGAATATTCTCAAATAAAGAACTACCTACTTATTTTATTTGGTGTCGGTTCGATTTAAATGACAAATGCTTAATCAAAACCATCGACTATTTCGGACTCCAACATAAAACCACTTATTTAATTTTTCTTATAAACACTAAAAAATTACACATATTTTCGATATTATAATTTTCGAATGGATATCACATTTAAAAATGTAGGCCTTGTCACCTTCAACTAGATGATACGATTTCAATATAATAAAAAGCCAGTTCGCATGTAAATGAATCTAAAATAGCTACTGATAGTACATAGTAATGAGGTGTTTAAAAAAAAAATACTAAAATATTACAAATATTATGAATAAGGCACGACATTCATCGAAAAGCTATTGAAAATAATGATCATGGATTGTGAAAACTTTTGTACAATATATTTTTTAAATCGAACTTAAAGTAGCAATAGATAATATACGAACTAATAAAACAGTCTACATATATCGGGATCTACCGTCGTCGTAACGTAGGAAAGTTCTGTCTAAAAGTACTATCTGGATATACATGTCACGATATTTTCCAAAATTGGCGACATGTATTCTTTTATTCCTTTAAATCTCGTTGATGTATTCAGAGTAGATATGCAATATTATTATTAGCACTGAAATCCTGCAATAGGGTTTGTTGATGATTAAGGCTGACTTTGATTAAATATCCGATGGTTCCTTCTCTGCAAACGGAGCTTGCCTGCTATACGTAACGTAAATGATGGTCAGCTCACATATTACAAATAGTACATTCCCGTAATGCTTGATTTTTGTATTCCTTTAATGTTTTTGCACCAATACTAAATCGCTCTGTACAAAAGGTTTACCAATTCTGAATGTAATTTTAAAGCGTTCCCCTATTCTGCTGGCGTTACTAACAATAAGAATGCACGGTTAGCATCGTCAGGCGCCGACAATTTAAACGCTCTCACTCTTTACGAGACGCGAAGTTTATCGTCACTCGTACCAGCTACCTGGTGCTCAGCCAACCGAGGTGGACCCTCCACCCCTCCCCTATTGAACACACACTCCACATATTCCACATCGTGTGGAGTGGCCCTGAGGTTCTATGTAAAATGGAAGGTTAAACAAGGAATTCTTGATATTAAGCTCTCGTCGGTACTCCAGTTAGTTATAATAGACGTTTTGCGGGAAATTTTGGCTCTTGTTACCGGTCCTGAACTCGCTCATATAGATCGTGTTTGTTGAAGAATTATCAGTATATAATTGGTATTTGATTAAATATGTGGGTTATTGGTAATAGGGTTTTGTAGATCTGCCTCAGCTATTAATGTTTCCATGGAATCCTAACTTATAATACATATTTATTTATATGAATTACGTCAAATTTTCCTTGTTATGAATCATTCTTGTAATATTATTTTTTTAAAATTGTTTTATCTTGCTCGAAGGACCATGCATGTTTTATATAAGACCATTACATTATATGAATCACTTTATAAAATAAATCATTTTATAATATATTATTTTATATATTTGTGTCAGATTTTAGAATTTATAGTTATTTATTTATAAGCTCTAATATATAGCTGTACTCACTATGTTATTATTTGAAATCCGTTTTGACTTTCGAAAAACCATTTCGCGACACTTTCTTATGTTCACATGACTTTATCAAATCTTAAACGCACTTGGCATTTCAAACGAAAGTCCACAAAGATCAGAGTTCACATGCAAAGCGATCGTAGATTACTATCTGATACTGTGTACTAAACTATCACCCGTATCTCAAAAGCCGACGGTTCACATGTGACAGGGTATGAGCAATTGTTCTGTAGAGTCCGGGCTCATAAATCACTAAGGACCTTTTCAATTAATTCTCGCCTGAGGCCCAAGAAATATTTGCATCAGAATATGTAATCGTTCCGAGCTATTGTGGACCCTTAAAAAGGTCCAAGAATTGTTTAGCGGTCCATTGTATGTAAGTTGTTTGTCTTTCGTCTCGCGTTCATATTTGATTTTGGCTTGTTCTCGTGTTCGAAGATGTATCCTTAATTTACAGTTTACCTTACATTACATTTACCTTTTATTGTTTGGTTTCAGTTTTTGCCTTTATGTTATGTTAACTTGCCATCAGTTCGATCGTCGGTCAGTTCGCCTGTCCAACTTACATCAAAAGGGTTAGAAAAGGTTTTAAAACTGTCGTGTCCTTTGTTAGTCAGATCCGGGACACTCCCCTTCAAGAGGCTGAAGGCAACTCGCAGTGGTTTTAGTGCGGTATAGCGGTGCCGCGGGTAGCTCGTGGGGCGCCGGAATTCCCACATATCCCCGGGGACAACCCATCCCCGGATGAATGTGCAAAGCGACAACAAAAAAAAAACAAAAATGGTATTAAAACTGTCAGAAAGTACAGCTTGGCAAAAAAGAGTATGGAAAAATTGAGGGCGCCACTTTCATTTAGGTCTCATCATAATATGGACAATCAGCAAGATAATTTATAATAATAATAATAAATCATTTATTTTCAGGCACTATAAGCCCATAGATATATACATTACAGACTAACATACATATATTATATTACATAAGTGTTAGTATAAAAACCTTAAAATTAAAAACTAAACTTCTTAGTAGTTCCGGTGGTACCGTTCCGCGGAAGCGACGGAACACCACATCCTGAGGCCAGAAGTCATCTCGTAACACGTCCTGCAGGTAGCAGTTCGGTACTCGCACCCCAAACGCCTTGAAATTGACATTGCGGCGCGACTCCAGCTCCTGCACCCTCGGACAGTACTTCAACCTCCGGCGCACGTATTCCGCGATGTTCTCCGCCTTTGTGGTGTAATGAAGGCAGGAGATATACACCGGCGTATTCGGCTTGGCGGCCCGCACGAGCACGTTGGGCTCCAGTGGGGCTTTGCCGCAGCGATTCGGGACGGTTCTGGGATGGCGCCTCTTCCTCTGCACCACCTCAAAACCATCTTCATCCCGACGTGGCTTCTGCGCAGGCGCTGGCAGCGGGGTGGGGCACGGAGCGCGCGCGGCACATACAGGAGCCGGGCGGGGGGGCGCCGAGGAGGGCGCGGGCGCTGGTGCGGCGCAGCTTGATGGAATCAAATCATTAAAAATAAATGTGAAACACTAAGCTTTACTCAAAATCTAGTATTTGTCGGCCAAGTATTGTCAACATCATAGGTTTCCATTTAGTAAAATATTTAGTTCCACCTGTCACCACGTCATACTCTTTTTTGCTAAGCTGTAGAAATTTGCTTTTCTGATTATTGATATAAACATGAGAAAAAAACAGATAAAAAACGTAAAGGTAAAAAAACATTTACTTAAGGGGAGCACTGTTTTAAGAGAGAATGATAAAAGGGTATAAAAGGGTAAAATCACCACGACCCACAGACTCCCCCCTCAAAAAATCTATCCTCCCTAGAGACGTGTAAAGAATCTATTAGAGAAGAAAAGTGGGGCTATTTTGCGGTTTGTTATCACAACCTTTTGGTGTTTATTCCCAATATATTATGGAACAAAAATCTTATGAGTCATTACGAAGAACATATTATTATGAAGATAATCAAAATAATATTTGTTTTATTTTCTTTATTATTTATTATTACGTATATCTGATACACAGATGTTTCGAGTACTAACCATATGTATTGTTCCCAGGTATGTCTCCTGTCGGTCGGCAGTATATGTAAGTGACCTATAAATACAATCAAGACACGATCGGGGCCAATCCATAACTGAGTAATATGCAGCTCAGGTACTAGATATTACAGCGGTACTTTATGCAGTTTTGTCAGAATATATACAAGAAAATTCTTCTAGTCTTAGTAAAATTTATATCAAAATACATCATAGAAATTTTACTATATCATGTCCGGAAAAAATAAGTGAATTCTGTAAGAAAAGTGGTATTCATAGTAGGAGTATACGAAATAGACACAGGCTAGATGTACCAGTGATTAGACTATCAAAAGTAAGCAATTCTTTTAAAGGCAACTGTATACCTCTTTTACAATAGGATCCCAGAAAATGTTCAAAACCAATAAAATTTGTTATAGATTATTTGGAAAGGTTAGTTTGTTCTGGCTCGCTTTTGGACCGGTATACTCAAGTGATATTCAAAAAGAGTTTGTTGGTACTATTTAAAAACAAAATAATTTGATTTGATTGAAGAAGAATGGCATGATGGAGATGAAAATGTATCATCTCCATCATGCCATTCTTCTTCAATTAATGCCACATTTAATTTATCGCACAAACTTTTTAAATTTTGGTCTTGTTGTATGAAATTGGAATGTGTCCAGTGCTGAACATAGGCCTCTCGGGCATCGTCTTCCCACCTGGTGTAGGTAGACGAAGTGTTGGTCGGCCATTAACGAGGTGGGAAGACGGAAGGTTTATTTAATAGTACTTTGATTATTGATGATGGTGAAAGTAATATAGTAGCTATTACCAGCTTAAACTAATAGTATATCATATAAACATTCGTTATGTCATGGTTTCCTGGAAGCGACTCGTATCCACGAACGCACTGTGGTTTACTAACACTATTGTTATCTTAAAACAACACAAGTTGGATACATTAATACATTATTATATATTACTCATATTTGTTATACCTTTTAATATACTGGTTTTACGCATGTCAGTGGCAAATTGGCGCCCAACAATAAAAAGTCGCAACTAGATAGGCAGGGTCTCATAATGATGACTTTTGTCTTGAATAAAAAAAAAATGTCCTATAATGAAGTCGTTTGACACTAAGAAATTTGAACGACGATCTCTGTGCAGTGGCCGATCCGTGTTGCATGCGAGTGGCGAGGGATCGGCCGTCTTGGTCTTCGTTGAGGGAGGCCTATGTTCAACAGTGGATTTAGGCTGGTGATGATGATTAATGAAGTTGAGGGATTTACGTGTTTAACTTAGTGTTGGAGGTAATTTGTAATATATGAAAGTCCATACTACATTTTTTTAACGTCACTAGTTATCTAATTGATAAATAAACGCCTTAAATACTAAAAAAAATATATACAAATTAACAAAAAATTACTCCTCTATCAAATTGTCTATCCCAGGACTTCCCAACCACGTCCCCTAGAGGCAAGGCAAGGCAAGGCACGTCCCCTAGAGGGGCGTGGAGAAAAATAAATATTGGTCCTACTGTTCCGGGACTCGAGACTTCTTTTTCGGATATTTCCTCCTCTTTTTGAATCTTTATTCAAAATTTTAAATATCTCGAATAGTTTTAGGAGAAGCCGAAATAGTTTTGACCTAAAAGGCACTTGGTGAATAGAATAGAATAAAAATATTTTTATTCAATGTTGTACATCGTAGTAGAAGAACCGACGAAACAAACTCAGTGAAACTAATCTTTTCAATATTTTACAATAAAGGTACATATAATATAATTATACAGAAGCCTCGTAGTAAACGCCTAATTCCCGAGGTGTGGTATCTTCAAAGGTTGACTAGACTAAAGGTTAATTTTGAGCTTCTTTTACATAAAAATTATATGTCGTTCAAATAATCCTAGTTTTATTGTAGGTATTGAAAAAACATTGGGGGGAGGATGAAAATATTATTGTGATCCGCGGGATGATATAAAGATTAGGAAAATCTGGCCTATCCCTTCATAAAACCAGACCCGAAACTATGACAATTATTTTTGCAATATTATTAGTTACAATATTAAATTTTTAACTAATGAATGTTTAATAACGTTTGATATAAGCGCGGTTCAACTCGCACAGTTAATATTAACCGTGTTTAACCGGCCGTTGTGATTGGCAGTGCGTCATCGGGAATACTACAAGGCTACTTTAAATTTATATCTAGTATGATGATGAATAGGACCATGATGTGGGTTCATTTGGGACAAATCATATTACATATTTAATATCATCATCATCCTTTGCCGTAAAAAGCTGGCTACAGGGATACAGGCCTCTTCCAATGGATGGCACGTCGATCTGGCACTCGCATCCAAATAGGACCGGCCGTAGTCCCGTCTTGTAGGAGGTCAACCGAGCATTCCTTTTCACGAAATTTACCATTTCATAATAATAATCAATAATATTATACATTGTAGGTATGAAGGAATGCCTATGTACAGCTGTGGACAGATATAGGTTGATGATGATGATGATACAAGGAAATCTCTGCAGACGGTCCTAGTTAATAATAACATATTTGTGCCAAACAGAACTTGAGACATACTTAGGTTCACCGGTAGCTTAGTGAGCGGCGGGTAATAGAGAACGCAAGACTAAACAATGAGTATACGACTCGAGTTATCACTTGTGGGATAGATTGTTATCCATCGAAAGGATAGTGTTTTGGCTGGGGTTCTGCTGCGGTGCGTTCTCTATTCCCCGCCGCGTCACAGTCTAATCTCGGTGCTAAAGTATATAGTATATGGTTAAAAAAACATGGATATTTTATAAAAACATCTTAGACTGTCACCCCACCATGGTTCAAGCCTTGGCGTTCCGGTGGCGCTCAGTAGCCTAAGGTGGACCCAGCACCTTGGTCGAAGCAAATTGAACCGAGAGAGCTGCTCTTTGTATCCATCTTATAAGAAGGAGGAGTTGTTCTGTGGTACGGGACAACCCCTCTGTGAAGGTGGTATCGGTCTCTCGAGGGACTGAATAGCCGTCGAGGTGCCCTGTTCGCTCAATAGATACGGGGTACCTCACCAAAAGCGGCATTGGTGGCACTCGCTGGGTTTTAGTGGGTAGAGCTGCGTCCACTTACCATCTTTCGGGCGCAGCGAGTACCACATACCCGCCGAGGGAGTCCCTACTCTCCCGCGGGATGCCTTAGAGCATTTCCTGGCGTAAAATTAAAAAAAAACCTTAGACTGTCAAATGCTAAGATTATTAATTAATTGGTACGTCTTTAATCATCAATACCACAGTGTTTATTATTATAATAAAGGTCTTCGCTTTAAAAAGGTATTTTTCAAATGCCTGTAATATATTTTAACTAAAAATAAATGTTTTTCCGCAAAAATTCGCAATAATGGTCGACGTAGTTGTTACGCCATAGTCCGTTATACTAACACAAATGATTGTTTTGCTTTTGATATTCACATTTAATTGTATTTATAAATAAGCATGGGCGTGAATGATTATTATATTCACTATAAATTACTACATTTTGTTATAGTAGTGAACAATATATTTGTTTTTATACGCGCTAATCATAAAAATAATCACTTTGGATATAAAATGTGCTATATCTCATGTGTGTGCCAAGAATGAATTACAAAATGATTCCTGCTCAAAGAAGGTGCATGAAAATGACTTATATAAAGACTACAAAACTTATAAAAGCTATAAGGCATCTAAATTGAAGAATAATGAAAAATACAGGACCTTATAGATTGCAATAGTAACCTAATAACAGCGCAATTTGCGTAGAAACCTTGTTCGCCTTTTATATCCAGTAAACGTAAGTATGAGCTGGCACTGCCGTCGGACACCACTCCCGATCGCGAGAGGATTTTTTCTTCCAGCCTGAGGCTCGCATGTATTGCCTTTAATGTAAAATGATGTGAGAAGAATGGACAAGGTTTCAAATCCTGAATCGCGCTATTGAAGTTACACAGTTCGGCGATATATATACACCAGCTGAAATGATAACAAGTGGGCTTCGGCCTAACCGAGCATACCATCTCGCTCGGTCGGAGATCATCCTTTAAAGGAGGGGCCTTTAAAGGATTCCACTGATATCCCACATTGGTGACCCTTGACAGAACACATCTCCTTCCGAACATCATTATCATTAAGTAGTCATCATTATCATTAGGTAGTTATATTAAAGGTTTTTGGGACTAATGACTTACCCATACATTGATACAATATCACTACAGAATTTAATGAAGTTTCACAAATCTATAGTTATGGTAACTAACGAATACATAAAACTAATATTTAAACATACCTAGTAGTATATTTAATATGCTATGTGCACAGAAAAGATATAAGGCACTTTTAATAATCTCGTTGACCATCTACTAGGAGCACTGGATCGTCCTATCTATTTGAAGATCATTAACCTCCCGAGCATCATTATCAGACACAACAACCATTACCAATTAGTACGAAGAACAATTACTGAAGTAAATCGATAATTAGTTCAACATTAATTAGTATCAAATGCAAAAAGTTAAGGAGTTTTGTATAAACAAACGCTTTAGCTTAGGTTTAGGTAAAATGTACCGCATCCATTTTATGACGATCGGCCTGTAAGCCGCCCTCGTGAGAAACCCACCAGCGGTTGATGCTAGCTAGACCTTCTGATAATTGAGAATTTAACTTCGCCGGATAAAACGGCATGTAATGGCTTTCTGTTAGAACAACTCGCCCGCCAACTTTTGTTTTTAATTAACTTTCACAATTTATTCGATATTAAAATGTATAGCGTGATTTTTAATTTATTCCCTGAATATCAAAAATACAATATCATTTTTAGCTTAAAATTTTGTGCCTTTTTTAATGTTAGTTGGATACGCAAACTGGAAAACGTACCACCTGATGGTAAGTGATCGACGTCGCCCATGAATATAAACTAGCATACCTGGAACGAGCCCAGGCAACTTATTTATGTGTTGCCTATCCTGAGACATAAGATGTTAAGTCTCGGTGCCAGTAATTACACTGCTTGTCTTGCCCTTCTCTCCAAAACACAGCAAAGCTGTTTCACGGGAAAAACAAGCAAGATGGTGGTACCCATGCAGCCGGGAGCGCGGCACTGCGCTTCCCTCCCACCGGTTCCTACATGAATCATCTGGAAAAATTGGCTAGTCCTGGGTTAACTCCTTTCCATTAACCAGTTTTGCTATATTCCAGGAAAGTTACATGTAGGGGTAGTTCCAGCCTATACCTTGCCTATTTAGTAACGCATGTAGGAGATTACGTCTTGGGATAGGCAAAGAATGGACTAGGCTGTAGGCGTAGCAATAATGTTTGTTTCAAAGTAATGTAATGGGTGTAACTTATCTATAATATGTATGTCTTTAGAAATATATATGAATATATAGAAATATGTATGTATCAGTTGTCTGGTTACCATAAGAACAGGCTTTGCCTAGTTTGGGATCAGATGGCCGTGTATTATATGTTGGGACAACTCTCGTCCCAACATATAATACATATTATTATTAAAGGAAAACTCACTGTCACGCTGGAATCCCTCATGAAGACGGGCGCACAGCTTACTCCTCCCACCAGTAAACCTTTCATTGGATTGTCCATGCGCTGACCTGACAAAACTGGTGTTCGGTGTTTTTTTGTTTTTTTTTTCGAATACTTTAATTCGTTCCATATTTTTTTGGCTAAAAAAATAAGAAAGTCTTATCTCCTTAGAACGAAGGAAGAAGATTTTGGAGCCGATTCAAGTGTGCACGTTGCTTTCTTACCACTTACAAGTTAACAAAAGAAATCGACGTCAGCGTTACGCAGGGATCGCGGGCTGCTCCAAGGGTACCGTGAGATATATGGCCAGTATTAATGTTTATAATGAACAGCGCCATCATTACAATAGCGTTAATAAATCAGACTGCTCCTGTCCACTGTTTATTTTCAATTACTGGCCGGCGGACGTGAATAATGCCAGAACAGCTGTTCCTGCCAGATTAGTGATTCATTGTCGTTGCCGGGTTATTAATTAAAAAAGTTGTACAACCAATGAGTTGGGGAGTTTTGGCGTTTTGCAGTTTGAAAATTTGGAATGGGTACCAAATTTTGAAGTATTTGTTTTTGTTGCATGTCGATGAGATAGTTACACCGATATGAAACACCTGATGCTGAACGATCAATGTCACCAAATAAACACGAGTTCAGCCGGAATAAGTTTGTATTAACCAAACCCAAATGACCTTATGTGAATACTGGAAATTCTGGAAGACAAACAAAGTGGTGAAAGCATTCCTTCGACTGATTCGCTTGAAGGATATCGAACCCGTATTAGGAATTATATTATTGATTTTTTACAATTATTTTTAGGTAATACAAAGAAAGTGCCAGTATTAATTATAGTTGAAGACAATTTAAATATGGTTGAATACTAATTGATAAAACATAAATCTCCAGAAATCTAATTTCCACTTAAGCACCTTAAATAACTATTTTAGTTAAAACCACGTTAGATTAAAAATATAGAGAAGCAAGTAGTATCATAAATACTACAATAAATTCGTATTTAAAATGAATCTTCGAGAACGAACACTCGTTAATGCCAGGTATTAGGGGTACTTAGCGAGCTAAATGCTCGGTAAAACGGTCTCAATAAATAAGGATGACGTGTGAGAGTAAATCAAGTCAGATTAGAGGTCTCTGCACACCTATAATGACGATTCAATAGATTAAGAATGAGATTATGGTTCCTTAACTGACTGTGAGGTTAAAGATGTGTTCGAAAAAGAACTTTAGTGTAATTTTTTAACACTTATTATAGCGAAAATCAACACTAATATGCTGTACCGTTGATAGACTAAAAAAAACTTTTTTAGGCAATTATAAGGTTTTTCTTCTTTTGTGCCGGAAAATGCTCTTTGGAATCTCGCGGGGGAGGGGGGACTTCCCAGGCGGGAATACGCGACTCGCTGCGCCCGAAATATGGTAAGTGGACACAGCTCTACCCACACCCGGCGAGTTCTACCAATGCCTCGACGGCTAGGCAGTCGCCCAAGAGATCGACGCCACCTCCTGAGAGGTGGGACCACAGAACAACCCCTCCCAACGTCGGGACAGTGCAATAGGGTAAGGATCCCATCCTCGCCCCTTGTCTCCGCTGCAAAGAGCAGCTTCCTCGGCTCAATTTGCTTCGCCCAAGGTGCTGGGTTCACCTTAGGCTACTGAGCCGCACCGCGACAAGGCTAAGACCATGGTGGGGAGCACTAATATGCTGTACTGTTTATAGATTAAAAAAGTAGTTTTATAGGCCACTATATTAGGTTTTACAAAAAAATACAAGTAAATGTAGATCTTCATCTATCATCTGTCATCACCTAAAAAGCCTTTTTTTGGTGGCATCAATAAGCTGCTTGTAACTATAACATTAAAAAAAGAAAATTTTGCTTTGTATATAATATTACCTAGGATTTAATATACAACCTATATCTGCTCGTGTCGTGATTTTTCTAAGCTTTCAAAACCGACTTCTTTGCTTTTTCATATTGTTTTTGCCATTATTTTTCTTTGTTGCACGATACACCAATACCACAATACGGATAGAGGCTGATGATGATGATGATGATGATGATGATGACACCAATACCGCATTTAATACTATTGCAGTATAAGAAAGACATGCAGAGTAACTAATGTAAGCTACAAAGTAAGACATATTCGACCACACAAGCTGATTGAATCTCCGAGAAAGGTGGGTGTTAGATTCGGTTTTGGATCAATAGACCATTGTTAGGAGCAGTATTGTACGAGCTGGAATACTGGTCCTATAAACTTATTGTGTTTATGAATCATGGCCTTCGTTATGTCTTGTTCATTACATGCTACTGCACCGAACTGGTATCAGACTGAGGGTATGTAACAATTATCATTATTTTCATCCGTCCATATTCTATAAAAAATCTTTTGTATATCGGTTTAATGCACACGGATTGTAATGATTTGTATTGGCATTATTAGTGGGAGATTCCTCCTTAACCGTGGTTGCTATAAAGTATCCAAATACCGACATTTGGACAATCTAGGGTAACACAGCCAGCAAATGTACCCCACCATGGTTCAAGTCTTGTCGTGGCGAAGCAAAATGAACTGAGGGGACAAAAGGGCAGGGGGGACAAGGGGCGAGGATGGGAACCTCATCCCATTGCACTGTCCCGAAGTTGGAAGTGGTTGTTTTGTGGTGTGGGACAACCCCTCTGAACTGGAGGTGGCATCGGTCCCTTGGGGGACTGACTAGCCGACGAGGTGCCCTGTTGCTCAATAGATCCGGGGCGCCTCACCAAAGGCGGCATTGGTGACACTTGGCGGGTTTTAATGGGTAGAGCTGCGTCCAACTTACCATCTTTCGTGCGCAGCGAGTCCCACATGGTAAGTCCCCCCCCCCCTCAGGATGCCTAAGAGTATTCCCGGAGGAAAAGAAAATAACCAGTATCTAAATGTAGGACTTGACCTTAACGTTCGTCATGTTTTGACAATATTTAACTGCGTCTAAATTATTATTAATATTGACCTTCGTCTGCCGACTAAAACATAAATATGATATGAAATTATGATAAAAAAATTGGGTGTTATTTTTCAAATAAAAATAAAAATATCTTACTTTTATAACATTGCGCATGTAAGATGCCAAACATTTCCAAAGTTATAAAAAGGGTCTTATGAACAGTTTTTAAATACATGACGGTATTTGACAATTAACCAGGTGGGAGGAAAATCTCCGTAAAGTGGTCGGTCCGTGTTGGATGCGAGTGGCGAGGGATCGGCCGTCTTGACGTTCTTTGAGGGAGGCCTATGTTCAGCAGTGGACGGATAGCGGCTGATGATGATGATTCGACCCCACGGGCGTTATAAAATGACATGCCTCTTACAAAACCGTAACTACTTTATAAGACTAATTTGCCATATATAAAACACTAGCTGTTGCCTGCAGCTTCGCCCGCGTGACTCAACTCCTATGTCACAGCGTGATGTTATATAGCCTATAGCCTTCCTCGATAAATGGGCTGTCTAACACTGAAATATTTTTTCAAATCGGACCAGTAGTTCCTGAGATTAGCGCGTTCAAACAAACAAACTCTTCAGCTTTATAATATTAGTATAGATTAACACATTTTAGTTCGTCAAATATATTTGTCCGCAATGAGATTCATTCCATTACGTTGTTGCTTTATAAAATATGCATTTGAAATGAGAAAAATGTGTCGCAGCAAACTCGTGTAAACTGTGACAGTAAACACAACTCTATTAGGACATCATACAGTTTAAACTTCCTCCGTCGGTTCCTTCGGAGCTGCGGCGAGAGTCATAATCACGGCTACAGTGAGTTATACATGTCGTCAATTCACATTAGTTTTCGAAATAAACAAGAATCATGTTGGTGTGACGTTGCTTTTATTTTTAAGCTGCCATTGATGCGATGTTTAAGCATCGTTGGGACCCTCGACTTTACTGCGTTTAGACTGAAAACGCTCTTTGCTGAATAGCCGCTTCGGTGTTGAGTTAATTAAATATAATCTGTTTGTATATTTTTTTTGAGCCATTAAAAGTTGATTAAACGGATCGAAAACTAGAAAAAATGTAAAATGTATTAATCTTCGTGTCGTGGTAAAGAATTATTATCAAATGGCTTCGTTCCTCAGATCAAAATGTATGACTCTGTCTCGTAGACCGTAATACCAATCTTTCTCATCTAATGTATCAAAAACTATTTACAATCTAAAATGGAAAACATACACAAACATAAATGTACATGTTAAAATTAGATTGGTGATGATTTATATATACAGATATAATTAATGTTAATTACGTAATTTAAGTATTTAATTAAGGTTTTAGTTTAACGCAGGAGATCGAATGGCCGATGGGCCAATAAGGTTCTAGAGTGGAGGCCGCATTTAGGTAGACGAAGTGTTGGTCGACCATTAACCAGGTGGGAAGACGATCTCCGTGCGGTGGCCGGTCGGTGTTGGGTGCGAGTGGCGAGGGATCGGCCGTCTTGGCCTCCATTGAAGGAGGTCTATAGTGGATGAATTATGAATCATTAATTTAAGTAATAGAAGGAAAGTGCTAACTATTAGTAGCTTTAATACGTGAATTCGTAAATATAAGCCATACTGCTCGCACATTTAGTATTATAAACGTTAGCTTATCTGTTGGTATACAATTTAGCAACAATGTTCCGTCCGTTTTATGTAAAAGGAATGCTCGAACAGAGGTTCAATTAATGTGCCCCAACAAAGGCGGTCACGAACGCCGGATACATGTACAATATGTACAATACACGCGGACGTATCTCAGGACGACCCACTCGCCTTATCGCGTAATCACTTTGAACAACCGGCCCACGATTATAATCTCAAGTCCCCCGTAAATTTTCTATTCCATGGGGCCATCATAATGGAATAACCTCAGCAAGTTTGAAGGCAAAAAATGTACGAGAATAATTCGATCATAGTCCCCCTGTTGATTGCAAAATTTCAATCAAGCCGGTAAATGGTATACACTCGTATTGACACTCGAAGCTTTTTTGGGGTTGCATTTCCAGACGTACTGCAGAATTTGCGGCTTTAATTCAATTAGGTATAGGTTATATTCGAGTACGGGGATTTGCAGCTTCGTGCTAAATGTATAGCAAATGACACAGATTTATTTGTGCGATTCGAACGGCAATCGTAGCTTGTGCGGATTTATTCATGACATTTAGTCGACTGAACTAATTATGTGCGGATAAAGGGCTTAGGCAAGACTCCATTCGCCCTGTATTATCTACTGACTCATGCCTGTCGCTTGAACTCCACATACATATTCATTAAACCCATCCAGTTTTGATTCTTTTTCGAAAAATATTTGAGACTCCACATAGGTTATAGTTTGTCTCAAAGTTGTATCTGCAATGCAAAACTTATTGATTCTCGATTTTAAAGTAGCATCAAATATTCAAAAATATGACCCCTCAAGTTCGTTAGTTCTCCTGCTGCGCTCGTAAGGGCTTCCCAAACAATAACGAAACTTTAATTTGACTTGAAATAGTGCACCCTCCTAATTTCTTTATTAAAATTATCATCTCGAGAGCCGAAGAACTTAGCGACCTTTCATCGAGTCACTTTGAACTTTGAGACAAAAATTTGGCAAAATCGTGACCGTAACATTGTAACGTCGATCTTCGGTGTTAGTAATAATGTACTTAATTCCCTAATGGTGTTCTCAAAGTTGTTGAAAAAAGTTATAGTGTTTTAGTCAATCAAAATTAAGTCTTGAATCTGGTATTGTAACGTTTAGAATAAATAATTCTTGGGAGGTTGTTTGGTCGTTGTAAGTTTGGTTTAGCGTGTGGCACGCGCGAGCACGTGCCACTTGCTCCCCGCTTACCCCTGCTTACTCCCCGCTGGTACGCACTCCTTGTTACAACGAGAACTGTACGGGCCTGTAATTACACACAAATTAGACAAGATTTATCGAGGGGTGGAACACCTTGGCAACTATAGACGGTACTAATAACGGTCCGCCAATTTCATATCGCGTTTAGTTCGCAACAACTACTTCTTTGATGTGGCGAGAGACGAATCAATCGATTATTGGAAACAAGTGATTATAATAGATCACTAATGAATGACTGATGACTATAATAGATAACGAATCAATCGATTATAGAACACAAGTAATATAATGATAATTTCAACATAAATTTAGAGATAATATGTATAGTTATAAATCAAACGGAGCAAAAGAAATAAAACCTTTGTATAGTTTCAATTTCGAATTTCACTCAATGTAATTCAATTCAATTCACAAAAACCTGGCATTTTGTATACCTTACAGTTACCATGGACACGGTAGGACGGAGGCATTATACGTCTATAAAGTTTAAGTGCCCTCATCATATTCATCATCATCATCATTACCTATCATCAGCCCTTATCCTTTCACTGCTGAACATAGGCCTCCTTCCATGAAGGTCAAGACGACCGGTCCCTCGCCACTCGCACCCAACACGGACCAGCCACTGCACGGAGATCGTCTTCCTACCTTGTTAATGGTCGACCAACACTGATCATATTATGCCTCCATCATCGAGCCTCTATCATAAAATTTCCGAAACTGATCAGTGATTTTTTACTGAAATAATAGCAATTAAACCAACCAGTGATCTTTGTGTACGTCAACGGCCAATCGTCCATCAATAGCCATCAGTCGGCCAATCAGAGCGCTGGACCGGCGCAGCGTCGCAGCACAAATTTGGCGGAATTTGTTTCATAGAAACAAATAACATTAATAACGCTCTATTTCGGTTATATGCTCGATAGCCTGCATAATGCCTCATTATAAGTACCTGGCTTACAAAATATTGTCTGTTAGATATTACAATTGACAGAATAGTAAGAAACTTAGGAAAAAATTAAGATTAAAATTATCATCATATACATTATCATCAGTCTCTATCCGTCCTCTGCTGAACATAGGCCTCGCTCAAAGAACGCCAAGACGACCGATCCCACGATTAAAATTATACTATACAATATTTCCTTTTCATGATAGTTTATTATAGCGTATAGTATAAAGACGACGAAGGGTCGGCCGATCCCCAACTGAGCTGACAATCTCTGTGGTGCGCATTCCTCTCTGTGTGCGAGTAGCAGCGGAACGACCGTCGGGAGGGGACGAATTTTTCGTTAATTTTTTTATGCCAGTTGGATAGACAAACTGGCATACCGGCCACCTAATGGTAAACAGACGAAATCGATCATGAGCATAATCTAGTTTACCTGGTACTAGCCCAGGCAACCTCAGTTGATGCCATAATATGTTAAGTCTCGGTGCCAGTAATTACACTGCATGTTCTGCCCTTCTCTTCGAGACACAGCAAAGCTGTTTCACAGGAGAAACAAGCAAGATGGTACCCATGCAGCCGAGAGCGCGGCACAGCGCATCCCTCCCACCGGTAAATGATGAGGTTGGTATGGAATGGCTTTAAATCATCAACGTATAAAACTTGATTCGCCTGACCCGAACTTGCTGTATAATAATACGTACACATACAATACAGCAAGATTTTATTATACTCCTATATCGATCGTGTGCATGGAAAAGTCATAAGTCAAGTACAATTAGGTTGTCAAGTTAAAAGGCGACATAAAATCTACGTAATGACCTCACCTGTAATGGCCGCCAACCCTTCGACGTGACGACTTAACAAACATTCAGCAAATAACGTTTTAGTGCCTTTCATACTTTTATTGCGTGTGTAATGGCCGTTTAAGAAGATTTCGGGTACGCGCCGCATACTGTGCGGGCAGTAAAAGTGATGCATGCTTTTTGGGATGGCTTTATTAGAGTGGCCTGTACATGTATACGAGGCTCGACTCAAAATCAGGCGAGGAGCTTAGGCTATTCCGTGGGTTTACAAATAATTGCTGGGTTTGTCTTCATGGGAATCAAAAATAAGTGAGAAACCTTTATGCTTATAAGCTGCCCAAGGCAATGCAACAATGCCATGCGAGTTGGCAAACTTCACACACCCTCATAGACTTCAAAACTTATCAGGCATCCATGTCCTCCCAACTTGTTTTCTTAACCGGTGAGAAAGGATTGTTAACGGAGTCAGATGTACTGTGGAATTGTGTGAAACTAAATTGTCATGGACACGGCGTATGCCAAGCTCATAATGGCTAGAGTACGCTCACAAATCATGTTGTTGGGACTATTTTTATAGCATAGAAGGACAATCAGTCACCGGAAACTCACAAACCGCACGAAATGCGACAGCAGAGCTGTCACTCGACGCCGGTGTCATGTAAGCGAGAGGTACCGCCCCGATAGTGCCGGCCCAATTCGGCTGGAAAGCAACATGTCACTACCTCTTACAAAATAACTTACTAATTTAACGTAGTGTGGTTTTATGTTGAGAAATATTAACTAAGCTCTATGTCTATAGACAGTAATAAAAACCTTAAAGCTCCAGCTCTCAGCTTTTTAAAATGATCGTTTCAGTAAGTTCATCGTTTTACAAAGTATCCTCTATCACAAAATGACTTTAGTTGAGCCGATCGCGGTACAGTAAGTTAATATAACAAGTTATAAGATCAAAACTAAAACTCCACTCGCCATTTGGATTTTGTCCAAATATTTGAGTTTCGCGGGAGAGTCGAGATTTATCTCGAATACGAGTGATAGCTTGTTTATCTAGTACGTTATGTGATACCAGCGATAGATGTTACGTTTGAACAGTTTTATCTAATATATCTTATGAAATAAATTTAAATCTATAATAAATAAATAATAAATTTGTGTGTTCATGGTAAAAGCAATTGACGGAATAACGGATAATAATGAGAGACATTGCTTTTTCATTACCTGTCATAAGAAATATTTGAAAATTTTGCTTTTTTTATATATGTATATAAAAATTTCGTGTCACGTTGTTTGTTCACGATGAACTCCTCTACTGAACCGATTTTAACCAAATTTTGACACAGTGTGCAGTTGGATCCAACTTGAGAGATAGGATAGCTTATATTTCAATTTATAATCGCAATTTATTATTCATAAATAATATTTTTACTATATTCAATAGTTTACTACAATATATTTTAACGTACATTTTAGCCACAGCAATATGTGGCTGGTCTGCTAGTTACTTATTATTTATAAGATGAAAGTTACAACATAAAATGTAAGTCAAAGTCAATAGTTACATGATAAAAAGTATTAAAGATATTGTCAATAGAAATATCTAGTATTTTTCATCTCATATCTCGAGCTCTAGTAAACTCAAATTTCTAGTGTTATTCAAATTAAGTCTGAATGTACGGATTATGCTACTGTTTCACCTAGCCTGGGAAATAAAAACTTATCTGAACTTAGTTCCTTATCTCCGGCGTGTAAACACTTTTTATTTTATAGCCCCCCGCCTCTAACCACGCCTTGGACTTAAACCATCAGCTTGCATTCAGGTTTCGTCTACGAAAGCGTCTAGATTTTTATTAGCTTCATTTAAAACTTTAAGGGTCCTAGTTTGGAGGATAAAGTACGTTTTATCGGTTTACATTATGTTCGTTGTAAACTATTGTTTCAAAATGTACTTGGCAAGGAGTTGTTGCACGGGCGCTTCCAGTCTCGCACATTTAAAATGGCGAACCGCAATTCTCATGGTTCTCTATTTGTTGATTCTGCTCTGCTCTTTGGGATAGGTTACTCTTTATTTTCATTAATATGTTATTTCTTTGGGCAAATTACTTTTATATCAAATTTCATTACCTTTTAATTAAAAAAAAAAGTAGATTCTTAGCTCAGTTAGCACCTTTATTAAATTGAGGTACTTCTAATTCTTGCTATTATCAAAAAATGTTAATCAGCTCTTCTATATATGCATTACCAATAACATCATCAAGAAAATCAAATTTACTTATACATGGGAAGGCCTATGTTCAGCAGTGGACGGATACAAGCTGATGATGATGATGATGATGACGCATGGGAAAATTAAGAATGAAAGTTCAATATTAATGAAATATATTGGTGACAAGAGTAACAAGTGACTGTTTTAATTAAGAAACTATCCACAAAATAATTTCATCATCATCATCATCTTCTTCATAATCATCGCCATCGTCATCGTCAACCCAATTCGTCAACTGCGGAACATAGGCCACCCTAATGAACGCCATGACGACCGATGCCTCGCCACTACCATACACTATCCACTTACATAATAGTCTATTGTTTTCTAATGTTTACGCGAATTTCACTATGATGTATCATAGGGTAGTTTCGAATAACTTTGTAATAATAGGACGTATGACACCTCAGTCCTCCCGTGACCATGGTTGCTGTAAAGTATCCGAAACGACGGGCTTGTAAAAATCTTAATAAACCGCGATAAAATCCGTAAAAATTTGTTTTATTATAATAATAGGCTATGCCAATAATGAAGAAGCTATATAAGGTGAGGGTAAGATAAGGTATCGATAAACTGTTGCATGCATTTTGTACATTTTTCACGTCAATTGTTTCGCCCCCTTGACTTCCACTGATAACATTCTTATCATACGTTGATATAATATAATTGAAGAAACATTATCTCTGGCTAAACAATAAATCCTGCGCTATCAGTACTGCTCAAGGATATAAAAAGTCCTAACGTCAAATAATTACTTTGGAAGGATTCATATACAGTAAGGAACCTATAGAAAGTTTATATGTAGATATAGGTATAATGGCGTAGTGTAAACGGGAGGGATCTAGGTTCATATCCCGCTATGGACAGATTTTATCCAAATGACTATACTTCTGTTAATTAACTACTATAAATCATTGTTTTCTATTGTTTTGCTAACGCGAATTTCGCTCATTATAATGAAACAACTTTACCGGTTTATCGAGGTTTATACAGACATGTGAGCGACGATGGCCTAGTGGGTACGGGCTCGGCGTCTCGAGTGAGAGCCGAGAGGTCCGGGTTCGATCCTGACGCCTGTGACGCCTAGAAATGGGTTTTTCGAAATTTCTATGTGCACCTGAACATGAGACCATCGCTTGCTCACTAGTGAAGGCAACATCGTGAGGAAACCTGCATGCCTGATGAGATTAAAAGTCTTTGAAGGTGTGTGAAGTTCACCAACCCGCATTGGGCCAGCGCATCGGTGAACTATGGCCCAAAACCCCTCTGGAGGACCAGCAGTACGACATAAATAAGGTTGATATTATATTATTATATTATATACATACATACATACATTATTAAGATGTAATATGTAATAATTTAACATATTTTAAGGGTTGATAATTATGAAATGTAATAATTACATAAACGAACGATGTAACTAATCACTTCTAATGAACACGAACGATAAGAGGATTAATTATAACTAAATTATTTGACAACTTTGATCACACCATGTTTTGGTTCAACTAAATGGCATCCGAAAGATTTAAATGAATACCACGTACTTATTATACCGCGTAATAATAATCGACAATAATTTATGATATTATCAGAGACGGATAAACGGGTAGACTAGTGAAGTGATGCGAGTCTGCATGGGGTATACATATTATAGCTTAATTATGTCGCTAAACATTCAGAAAGCAAACTACAACATTCAAACGGATACCGAGTTTTTTTTTTCTTTAACGCCGGGAAATACTCTAAGGCATCCCGCGGGTATGTGGGACTCGCTGCACCCTAAAGCTGGTAAGTGGACGCAGCTCTACCCACTAAAACCTGGCGAGTGCCACCAATGCCACCTTTGGTGAGGTACCCTGGATCTAATGAGCAAACAGAACACACCTCGACGGCTAGTAAGTCCCCCAAGGGTCCAACGCCACCTCCACAGAGGGGTTGTCCCGCACCACAGAATTACCCCTCCCGACGTCGGGACAATACAATGGGGTGAGGTTCCCGTCCTCGCCCCTTGCCACCTGCACTATCGTCCCCTCTTATTATAAGGCTCATCCTAGGCTACTGTGCCCCACCGCCACGACAAGGCCTGAACCATGGTGGGGACACCGATATACCATACCTGCATGTGTCTCATGTTGTGAATGAAGCCTACATCACTTAGGAAGTAACTTAGGCCTTCATAAAAACGGGTTGTCTCGGGTTGAAGTACGGCCATTTTTAATTAAATGAAGAAATTGGTTTTTCACATATTTTACAAACTCAGTCACATGTGAAACAATCGATGGCGAAGTTGCTGAAACTTAATGAATAAATCAATAATTTGTGCAGACAGTCGGGGTATGTAAAATTCGCCACCCCACATTAGGTGCTGGGATCTGCTGAGTCAGCGTGTGATACGACCGACTACGTCGTCTGCTCTCGGTTGAATTTAAACAAAGAGATAAGAAATGTGTAAATGAAATGAAAGAAGTGCACTGTTTTAAACAAAGTTTTGCGTGATATGCTAAAATGTCTGTGAGAGCTTAGCCAATGTGTGGATGTGCCACATGAGGCTTTATCATCAGCTTATCTTAAAGCTGTCTTAGTAATATAGCTGGTATAACTACAAACGTCAATACTGTAATTATCAGTTATAATATTTTTATTACCAGTTCAAAGAATCTCGCAGACATCCAAATTGTACTCTTTTTATCTTCATATTCGTAACTAATTAATTCAGCAAGTTACTAGTCCATAAGGATTTTTTTTAATGTTAGTTGGATAGGCAAACTGGCAAACGTGCCACCTGATGGTAAGTGGTCGACGTCGCCCATGAACATAAACTAGTTTACCTGGAACGAGCCCAAGCAACTCGTTCATGTGTTGCCCATCCAGAGACATAAGATGTTAAGTCTCGGCGCCAGTAATTACACTGCCTGTCTTGCCCTTCTCTCCGAAACACAGCAAAGCTGTTTCACGGAAGGAACAAGCAGGATGGTGGTACCCATGCAGCCGGGAGCGCGGCACAGCGCTGCCCTCCCACCGATAAAATCAACAATTCAACAAAATCTTACAAATCAACCAATATATATAAACATATTTCTGACATTTAACGGTTCCGTTTCTTATAATGATAAAACGGAATCCCTAGAATCCCTCCATCGTCTGTCCGTCTGTCTATCTGCCAAACTAAAACCTGAATCAAAAAAAATAGAATCATATAATTGAGCAAGAAGGTACTCACAGTATAAGCAAAGGGGAACATTTGACAACCGTTAATGTGTTGTTACAGAAATATTTTTGTGTTGTACAGAAATATTTTTTATGTAATCCTCAGCGCGTGAGCTTACAAATGACCCAATTTAAAAATCGACATAATATGTGTCCCATTTCTTCTAATAACAAATATATTAAAATACGTTCGCCAAGCACAATTCCTGTGTGTATCCTCCATTAAAAACGGGATAATGATAATGTACCCCTAAATGTAGAAATGGTAGTGGGACCCCTTTCACGATTTATTAATGAACGAATTTGTTACTTGAAAATCATTAGTGTAGTAATGAATTATTAATTCATACAGGCTCGCCCAAGTGCCATTAAACCGAAGGGGGTTTCCAAAAACACGTTTTATGAAATCCGCGAAAAAAATGAAACGGAATATAGATAAAATAATATTAATACATGCAAAAAGTGATCTTTCTTTTTTGCCGTAAAATATATAAATTTAAGGTCTTTTACGTTCGTTCGTTGACTTCGGTCAAGTAAAGCCAAAACTGAAAGAAGAATAAGAATGTTCTATAAGTCAGGTACGTATATAATATTATTATCATATAATATTATCAGCGCCTGATTAAAGAGGTGTATTGATGAGGTGACCACTAGCGGGTTCGTATCAAGACTCAATGTGTGATAAAAATAAGCCGTACAGAAGTCCTGGTTGTGTAGGAACGTCTTTATGGAAAGCTTATAACGGTACTAAGTTAAAGTGGATAGATGCTCCGTAAAAATGGTCTATTTTGTAAAGAGTTTGGACGGCCACAGCAAAGTCATTATGAGCCTTACCCGAGGGCCTGGATCATGCGAAAGCATTAACCTGCGTCATCAAAAAAAGCAAATTCGTTATAACAAACAATAAACATCAAAAGGAGTAAAGTCCACATGTGAATGCTACTCAGTATCTGGGTTCAAGTGTTATCAGCTGGGGCACAATGGGCCCCGCCTTTTGTCTTAAATGTCTTACATTTGTGATATCATATGCCGTGTTTTCTAAACTAGCCGAGTCACTACATACATACAACATCACCAGGCTTTATCTGTATAATATACAAATACATGTTTTTTTCTTTAACGCCGTGATGCTCTGAGGCATCCCGCTGGGGAATGGGTCTCCCCAGAGGCCAGGCGGGTATGTGGGAATCGCTGCGCCCGAATGGTGGACGCAGCTCTATCCACTAAAACCCGGCGAGTGCCACCAATGCCGCCTTGGTGAGGTGCCCCGGATTTATTGAGCAAACAAGGCACCTCGATGGACCGATGCCACCTCCACAGAGGGGCTGTCCCGCATCACAGAACAACCCCTCCCAACGTCGGGTGTTTTTTGAAATCTATCGCAAAGTGAAAATCGCAATTATAAATCTCGTATATCAATTAAATGAATCTGCGCTAATGTCGAGATAAAATTGCTCGTAAAAATCGATGCGAGTTAATGAGGCAGGAAGTCACGACTAGCAGGTGCGGGTTCAATCCCGGGCGAGGAAGCAGCTGGTGGGGTCAGAGGTCAGGCGTTCTTACAGAAATTAGTAAATACACTTTAGAAATGCGATGTTCATCAAATAAAATATTTAATATTTCATCATCATCATCAGCTTTTTCCGTCTACTGCTAGACAAATCCTATGTCAAATCTATAAATGAACACCAAGACGGCCGGCTCTCTACATTCTCATTATACCAAGACCGTTAAAAGGAGATTTGATCAAGTTGAAAGTCAAAGAAATGTAATATTTAGTTATAGAAAATCATTGCGATTGTTATAAACCTATAATATGTTTTTATATAATATAGTAGACGGCAGACAAGGTGGTATGGTCATCGTCATCTACGATCACAGCCAAACTCACCCAGACTAGACCAGAGACATATGATGTTAAGTCTCGGTGCCAGTAATTAATGGAAATTTCGGAATGAATGGCAGGAAAGGCAGTGGCCTGTGCTGACTTTCATTCCAAACTGTTTCACGGTAGAAACACCCACTGGCGCGTATCACAAGCCCCACCGGTAAAATTAAGTAACTAGGTAAAAAACTATCTTGAGGCTGTTTTAAAGAATTCGTTTCAAATCCACCCACGATATCTACAAACAATGTACATGGTCGCATCCGTACATTTAAATTTTTTAAACTGCCCCATACATTCAACTGTAACCCCTATATCTTGGTGATAAGGAATATATTCAAGTTAACTCTTGTATTGTTGAGATAATTATGTTATTCGTCACAGAGGACAGCCCTTAATGTGTTATTTATTCTTTAACAAGACAAGACAAAAATAATTTATGTCCTAGTTTATGAAACTGTATTGTAAGGATTTTAATTTTATTGTTATTCAAAACGTGCATCTTGGGTTTAATGAGTAAATGTGGAATATAAATAAATGTTTATTAACACACAGTAAGCAAAAAACTTGTGTTAAGGAGTCTTTTTAAATGCTTACATACAAACGTTTACATATTATTATGTATCGTCAGCAGTGGACGGATAGGAGCTGATGATGATGTATTTTGTACGATTTTAAAACACATACATACTGCAAAGCAACGTAAAAGAAATCACGAAATTGAAAAAAAGGTGTGCAGGTTTGAACTCACACAATCTTAGTCTTTTTTTTCTTTAACGCCGGAAATGCTCTGAAGCATCCCGCGGGGGAGTGGGTCTCCCACCGCGGGTATGTGGGACTCGCTGCGCTCGAGAGCTGGTAAGGTGGACGCTGCTCTACCCACTTAAATCCGGCGAGTGCCACCATTGCCGCCTTTGGTGAGGTGCCCCGGATCTAATAAACAAACAGGGCACCTCGGCGGCTAGTCAGTCCCCTAAGGGACCGACGCCACCTCCACAGAGGGGTTGTCCCGCACCTCAGTCCCTCCCAACGTCGGGACAGTACAATGGGGTAAGGTTCCCATCCTCACCCTAGGCTACTGAGCCCCACCGCCACGTCAAGGCCTGAACCATGGTGGGGACACAATCTTAGTCTACCCAACCACTCCTTGATATATTTATCCTCTATATTCATACTACTGGCTGTACCTTGATTAACAGTGTTTATTAAAGTTGCAGGTAGCGGCAGTACGTTGTTTGTTTAGGACCCAGGACCCACCCGTCTTAATAATAGAGCCCTTCAGCCACTATAAGTGTATCTTATTGATTCACCTTATACCATCTTGATCCGAAATTATCGCAATCTTTGATAGCCTCAAAAAATAACCAGTAGTTATTTCTATAAACTTTTATGCGTGGGTTCTAGGTTTGAACGTATAAGCTAAGAGCTATAGCTGACATATTTGTGGCATTTTGCACAACACAAAAAATATAAATTTCCAGAAGAATATGGTGGTATTCTTCTATATAATACAGTTACTATAATAGAATAATAGCTCTACCTAATTTACAGTAGTCATTGTGTTATTCGCTACTGTTTGGCAAGGTAAGTCTGGCACCTATATATAATAGTGAGGTTTAAAATGAACAAAAAAAACTATGATCTTTTATAAGCAGTTATTAAAGCCCGTAATAGTGTATTTATGCGATCATAAACACTAAAGTATAACGATTACGAGTGGCCCATTTGGCCGAGTTGCCCAGCTGGCCCAGTGGCCCAGTTGCTTCAGTTGGCGGGGCCCAGGGTGAGCTTGCCAATTGTGTCTATGGTTCAGTAATATAACTTTGATTCTTTTATTTTAGTCCAGCCATCCTTTGCCAAAAGAGCAAGAAAAGGATTGGTTTAGCAAATGTGCAGACGTCAAGCAAGTGTAATGAGGCCTTAATGAGATGCTTAGTAGCATTCATTATGAACATTACGTCACCACTCTGAATCTTTTTTTTTTTCTTTTACGCCGGGAAATGCTCCGAGGCATCCCGCCTGGGGAGTGGGTCTCCCCAGGTGGGTATGTGGGACTCGCTGCGTCCGAAAGATGGTAAATGAACGCAGCTCTACCCACTAAAACCCGGCGAGTGCCACCAGTGCCGCCTTGGTGAGGTGCCCCGGATCTGTTAAGCTAACAGGGCACCTAGACGGCTAGTCAGCCCCGCAAGGGACCGACGCCACCTCCACAGAGAGGTTGTCCCGCACCACAGAACAACCCCTCCCAACGTCGGGATAGTACAATGAGGTGAGGTTACCATCCTCACCCCTTGTCCCCTGCTCTTTTGTCCCCTCTTCTTATAACAGGGGTACAAAGAGATCCCTCGGCTCAATTGGCTTCGCCCAAGGTGCTGGGCTCACCCTAGGCTACTGAGCCCCACCGCCACGACAAGGCCTGTACCATGGTAGGGGCCACTCTGAATCTGTCTTAGTATAATACTTCTTGGAATAATTCTGAACGTATAGTTTTATTGTGCGGACTTTGTTACTTTATTAAGATAACACTCCTGACGTTTAAGATACTTCACAGCATTCACTGATACGGAGGGATCCTGTTTTATTACTTGCGAGTTGCCAGAGACTCTCCCTTATCTTGAGTCTAGACCTCTGGATAGGTTCCTAGGTAATTCCGTCTATATCCTAATAATAATATAGCCTGGACGAAGGCTAAGACAAGGCTAAGCGGCTAATGGCTCAAATTTCCAACAAATACACTAACGATAAATCTCCAACTGCCCAACTGTCAAGGGCAGTCTGTCCAAGTTGGTCGCATCGATTAGTGCCCAACTTCCGAACTGCGGACGAGGTAACGGGACAATATGACTGGTTATAAAACTGATCACGGTTCGACTGATGAATCTAGATAGTCTAAGAGGAACATAATCAACCGGTTAAATGTCTTGCATCGGTAACATTTTTATTAGTTTAAAATGAGACAAGTACGAAAGCTCCCCTTCTCTTCTTCTCGACTATTTGTTAGAGAAAACCTGAAGGAAATAGAGAAGAGTATGTTTTGTTCGCCTGTGTCCATAATTTTTTTTTTCGGAGGGGTCTATGCTAATGGCCCGAAGGCCCTAATGCTTCATCGGATTAGTGTGAGCCCATTCGGCTCACTTTTGATTTATAAAGTGGGGGGTTGCCCCCCGCCTACCGTGCAGTCTGCGACCACACGGCCTCCTGGCGTCGGTTGTGCTGTGTCCATCATTAACAAAGTATTAGGTATATGGGTTTTAGTAAAAGACCTCTGCATTTAGTAGCAGAGTTAGAAAGTTATTAAAAGCTTATTTATAAAATTGCCAGTGGAAGGGTCGAGCTCCTGGCTGCATGGGTACCACCATCCTGCTTATTTTCTCCGTGAAACAGTTTTGCTGTGTTTCGGAGAGAAGGGCAAGACAGGCAGTGTAATTACTGGCGCCGAGACTTAACATCTTATGTCTCAGGATAGACAACACGTGAATGAGTTGGACTTGCTCCACGTTAACTAGTTATGTTCCTGGGTGACGCTGACCACTTATTATCATGTGAGACGTCTGCCCGTTTGTCTATCCAACGATTGCATTACTTGTATTATAATAATTGCTTGTCATTTAGGCTTAGGCCAATTAAACCCATAGTCTTTTCATGTGGTACTTATCCAGGTTGTATCTATCTCATGACTATAATATTATATCGTATTAAAGCGCAGTTATTTTGTTACCTAATTCCATCACCAAAATATTAGTCCACCGATTTCTCACCTAAGTTAAATGAGGCCCCTGCTGTGAATGTTGAATGGCATATTATGATTGCTTAAGTGTGATAATCTACTATGATGCTATACTACCTTTTAAAAGATAACCTAATTATTATTAAGGATGTGTGTATAAGTATATAGCCCCCCTGGCTATTTATTTTGGAGGAAGTCTTTCAATTTTGGGGCGGGTGAACCACGTTGAATTTAAACGAAAGGGTAACCAGATATGAGCATAGCGGTGACATAAATTACACAAACAATCGCTGTATGTTGAATTTAATTTTAAGTCGGCAGTAATCTCGCGAGTTTATCTAAAAACGATAAATTCAAGTGTAACGGTGTCCCCTACCTATCCCCCCCGCCCTCGCGGTCTGAACTCCCACAGCCCGTTAAGATACCAAGACAAACTTCAGTGTATCATTGTTTCAGTATTTTCGTTAATTGTTTTTCCGTGTAATCGGGCCCTCCTAATCTTCTTAATCACATCATCGTAAGTCCTGGGCTATTTCTGGCTGATAGAACAATGCTGTCACGAGATATATGGATAATTGTGGGTATACTTGGTTGTTTTACGTTAATTGGACACGACGTTATTCTATTGTCTAGTGAATGGAAATCAATAGGTTTTAGCCGTATAAGGACTCAACATTTGTGTTTAAATAGTCCCTAAGTTCTTTAATGTTTTTTATATTCGTTTGAAAGGCAAACTGGCAGACGTGCCACCTGGTGTTGTCTTCTCGCTGAATTATGGTATAGAGTATACCTAGACGTAGGCACACTGCACAGCACGTTATGCCCTGCCGTAAGTGGCATTTTTTAACATTGATTGTGAATATAACAGAACTCTCATTTATAAAAGTAAATCAAAAACATCTGGCTTAAATCAAGTCAACCCCAAATTCTACCGAGAGTTATAAATTTCAATTATGTTATCACCGACATGACAGTAGAGTCAGCCAATTCGTGATGTGCGGAGTATACGCCATCTTAAAACATGTTTTATATTAGGTCTTTACCTATGAAATTGCCATTTTTTTGTATGAAAAAATTTAAACGAATTTTTTTCATGTATTTTTTATTTGTATTAATCTAGGTAATCACCCATGCAATCAATGCATCTTTGCCAACGCAGTGGCAGGTTATTGATACCCTTATTGAAGAAATCAGCTGGACGGGAGGCAACAAATTCTTCAAAGGCATTTTGTACTGCCTCTCGGGTATTGAATTTTTTTCCCGCCAAGAAGTTATCCAAATTCGGGGAAAAGTTGTAAAAGTAGTAAAAGTTGACGCAAGGTCTGGTGAGTAGGTCGGATGACGGAGAGCTTTCAACCCCAGTTCTTACTAC
The DNA here is from genome assembly GCA_963853865.1 of Helleia helle. Taxonomy (NCBI): domain Eukaryota; kingdom Metazoa; phylum Arthropoda; class Insecta; order Lepidoptera; family Lycaenidae; genus Helleia; species Helleia helle. The sequence goes on along the minus strand of OY971423.1, from coordinate 21,946,261 downwards.
TTGGAGACCGTCTACTGTGCAGTATGAGGTCGCGCGTAGTCGTGGGGGAGTAGCGGAGAAGAGCGATTGACCAATGCTGGTTGGAGACGTACCAGCTTCTCCATCATTGTGTTCAGTTCTTCGCAGTACACATCTGCAGTAATGCTCACCCCGTTTGGTAAGAAGCTGTGATGAATCACACCGGCGACCACCAAACAGTGACCATCACTTTTATAGGGGTAAGTTTTCGTTTAGGGAATGGTTTAGGTGCTGAACCAGGATCCCACCAACTTGCTGAGCGCTTACGGTTATCAAACAGAATCCATTTTTCATCGCAGGTAACAATGCGGTTCAAAATTCCTCCATTTGTGTGTCTGTTGAGCAGTGCAAGGCACGTCTCCACGCGTACTTCGCGCTGGCGATCATTGAGTTCGTGGGGCACCCATTTGTCAAGCTTTTTTACCTTGCCAATTTGACGCAAATGGACCAATATTGTTTTGACGCTAACATCGAAAGCTGCTGCTAATTCAGCCGTAGATTGAGTATCATCAGCTTCCACAATCGCCTTTAATTCGTTATTGTCGACCAAAGTCTTCGAATGACCGCGAGGTTCATTTTTCAGGTCGAAATTTCCAGAACGGAAGCGAGCAAACAAGTGGTGCGATGGTTTGTAGTGTTAGCTCCGTAAACGTCATTGATGTTGCGTGCCGCTTGTGCCGCGTTGCTGCCACGACGGTACTCATATTCCATAATTACTCGATTTTTTAACGTATTTATGATGACGAAAAAGATTGAAATGCGATGTAAATATAACAGTAATCAATAAAAAAATGACTACTTTTAGAAAAATAATTCCATGTTTTTTCGGGCGCAGCAAGTCCCATATAACTGCCTGGGGAGTCCCCCCTCCTCCACGGGATGCCACGGTGCAAAAAAAGGCTCGCAATTCTGTTTTCAACATACAGTTTCCTTTGCATGTGTCTTACCTAAATGATCATAGTAGTGACTTAGATATGGCATCGGTAATTTATCTCGGAGCGTTTGCACCAACCAGTAATAGCCACTTGTTATGATTCATAAGAGTAATGCACTCCGATCACCGATACGATCTGTTATGACGACGCGTTCTACGACGGGCCGCAACACCGCTAACTTATCGTTGTAGAGTAACTATAATTGCGACGTCGGATGATTTGTGACTATATAGTCTATAAATAAAACCATTTTATAAGAATAATCATCATCATCATTATCAATCCCTTTAAAACGACTTCGGAAAGGAGTGGAGGAGTATCCGGAGTGTTAATGATTATTTTGTATCGTAAGTTACTCCTTACTCAATTATCTATCAGCCAGTGAAAGTGCCAATCAGTGCCTATCAAAATTGATTTAGCCGTTTCAGAGATTAGCCGGAACAAACAGACAGAAAGACAGACAGACAGATTTTTTTTTAAATATGTATATGATTTTTTTATATAAGTATCGAATATACTTTCATATGCATTTAATAAATTACAAACACACTTAGATTTTATTTATTTGTATGGATTAGGATTTTCCATGCCAGAGGTTTCAAACTTTTTAAAGCAATAATTAATTAATGATCAAAGAATAAGAAAAAATATTGAATATTCCTTTTTCAAAATATATTCTTTAAACATTATTAACTCTTCAAATCTCGAAATTGAAATTAAAAGCAGACAATTTATGTATAACAATATAATAAAAACGTTTGTGAATTTTGTAAGGATAATCTTAGAAACTACTGATCCAATAAAAAAATATTTCACCAGTAGAATGCTACGTTACCACTGCATGACTTAGACTATAAAAAAAATCATCATCAGGCCGTATGCGACTGTCATCTAAGTTAATGCAGAAGCAACAGGTAAGCTAGTTATATAAAAAAACCTAAAATAATATATTGTAACAAATAGTACATACTAATGATAATAACTCGAAGACCGCTGTGGCTCAATGGGTAGCGCGTTGGCGCTCAATCCTGGAGGTAGCGGGCTCGAATCCCGCCAGGGTACAAGTACAAGTTTTCTGTGTTCCTAGGTCATGGATGTGTATTAAATATGTGTATTAAAAATCTTAAGTATATGTTTAGTATAAAAGTGTTAAATATATTTCCGTTGTCTGGTACCTACCCGTAACACAAGTTCTTCGAGAACTTACCACCAGATTGACGTGGTGTAAAAGCGTCCATAGTTATTATTAAAAAATAGGTTACATATTAATGATAGGTTAAATGTCAGTACAAGCCGTTAGTCACCACATGTTATCCGCACATGTCTGGGCGTCGGTTACTCCTTTGTACTTTTGTAGTACGGTTCCTTTACTTGACGTGACGCGGACGGTCAGGTTCTAGTCAGTTGACTACACACACACACACACACATTGGTGGGTTCGAGTTCCGTCAATAGCATATAATTGTGATTATAGGTACCATGTCTGGTCATGTAACTTGTATATATGTATGCAAACATTAAAAAACAATATGTATATATTTTTATTTCCGTTTCTAGTATTTGCAGCACAAGTTTAACTTAACGCTAGGAAATGTTTTGAAGCATCCCGCGGGGGAGTGGATCTCCCCAGGCGGGTATGTGGGACTCTGGGATCTGTTGAGCAAACAGCACCTCGACGGGTAGTCAGTCCCTCAGGGACCGACGCCACCTCCACAGAGGGGTTGTCCAGCACCAAAGAACAAGCCCTCCCAACGTCGGGACAGTACAATGGGGTGAGGTTCCCTTCCTCGCCCCTTGCCCCTGCTCTTTAGTCCCCTCTTCTTATAAGAGGGGTACAAAGAGCCCCCTCAGCTCGATTCGCCCAAGGTGCTGGGCTCACCTTAGGCTACTGAGCCCCACCGCCACGCCAAGGCCTGAACCATGGTGGAGATCTTAGCTATACTAGCTATATTTTACTTATAACATTTAGTTTGAATACATATAGTTCGCAAGGCGTCTCCATCGCCTAATTTATATCCGTGAGACTAATGCAATTATAGCAATTTATTACAAACTTAAATAAGGGAGACGTAGAACCCTCCTGCGTCGCCCAAAACTACACCACATCTAGGGTTGACTGTTGAACTTGGTACGTAAAGAACGTCTTACGTCCAAGATAGTTTGGTTATTTTTCTCGGTATTTGTCTGCGGAGGGGTATAAATAATTTGTACCCCAACACCTCGGAGGGTGATGGCGTCATTTTTATAAAAGTGTAATGCAATTTTCTTGTTGTGATTTCCATGGTATTTGTTTTATGAGGGGTTCTGAAGGGTTTATTTGTTAAAAGTTTTAAATTGACACGGTTACTTACACTATTAAAACAATTTAAAATAGTGTTTTTCACGGAGCTTAATGGTTCAGATTTTTAAAGTACCTATGTCTAGTTGAGTTCGTATTAAAAATGAAAAACATTGTAAATATCTCGTTTTAAACAGTTTTAATGTTTATTAACGATATATAGTTAAAGTTGTCAAAATTATCGGTCGCTCACATAAAAAACCAATATTTAAATAAATATTTTAGTAAACCATATAAAGATATTTAAATCCTATAAAAAAAATACACTGCCCTGTGGCGGCGGCAGGCGGCGAGGGCCATCGTGGCTAGCTGCTGCTCAGTAGACTGCTCGTGGGTTGGGTGCCGGCGCAGTTCCGACTGTTGGACACCCTCCCGCTCCGGTGCTACCGCTGCTAAGAGCTTGGCCACGTATTGGCAATATACTCCTCGGTAAAAGACCACAGCCACCTGTGCTTCTGTTGCGGACCTGAGGTGAACAAAGCTCGGGAGTCCTCAGCAGCCGCTCATAAGTGCGCCGTGCATCGCATCACGCCGTGGTTCCGGCGCCAAAAATAGCAAGGCTGCCGATGGCCCTCCGGACTCTAGCCAATCTACCTGCCCTGCGGGTAGCCTCTTCGCGGTCCAGGCGGAGGAGTTTCCCATGGCGTTAGATGAGTAGCTGCCCTTGGAACCTCCAACAGCCGAAGAGACGTGGTGGCGATTTAATGTCGCACCGCCACTAGAGACCTATGTGCGGCCGATCGGGGGATCCACCGCGCGCGTTAAAAGGCGCTCTAAGGCGCCCTCAGTGTACGCTGATGAGCACATTGGCAGTCTTTACATTACCCGCGCCGGACCAGCACGGCGAGGAGAACACCGCTAGGGTTTAAGTTAGAGGGAGAGTTCAACATAAGCATCAGGCGCCCAGGACCCGTTGGTATATACATATTAGGATTTACCCAGCGTAAAAAAGGCTTAAGTATATTGTTTTCTAAAGCGAGCTTCTATAAAAACTTATTTCAAGCCGCCTAAAAAGATAGGTCAATTCTTACCATCTGTCAAGTGTCATATACCCTTACAAGATGCAGGAGTATACAAGCTTGATTGTGATTGTGGCCTCTCTTATATAGGCCAAACCAAAAGATCAATTAAAACTCGCGTTAAAGAACATATAGCTGACTTAAAACACCGTCGCTACACTAAGTCTGCAATCTGTGAACATAGTCTAGACAAAGCTCGCCATTATATTAGATTTGATAAACCACAGATACTCGCAAAAGAACACCGATTCCAACCAAGGATGATCCGCGAGGCTATTGAAATTAAAAAACATCCAAATTTCAATAGAGAAGATGGCTGGCTCTTACCACCTGCTTGGGATCCCATTATTAAAATAATTAAATCAAAAACCAAGCATAATATGCCACAGATTAAAGATGCAGTTAGCACTTTCTGCGTAGAGAGGACTTATTAAAATAATGATGTATCATAGGGTAGTTTCGAATAACTTTGTAACATTAGGACATCTGTCACCTCAGTCCTCCCGTGACCATGGTTGCTGTAAAGTATCCGAAACGTCGGGCTTGTAAAAATCTTAATAAACCGCGATAAAATCCGTAAAAAATTGTTTCATTATAATATAAGGCTTAAGTATATCTACATACTGTGATGCAAATAGATGATGGTCTTATACATATAAAAAATATAAGAATTAAGACAACAGCAAAAAATAGAGGATCATTATAATTTGTAATATGACTTTAAGAAATTTAAAACACCCTTATAGATCGTTCAGCAAACGTTGCGTTTTAATTTTTTTATATAATGCCAATATTAATATCAGCGTCTAGAAACTTTTCATTGTTAATTATGATAATAATTTATATTCAACTTGATTTTGTCTGGATTTTTTTGAGAACATACTTTATAGTGTATTTTAATTTTCCTCAATTATTCGACATGATTAATTAACTTTCATTATATTAATCTTGAAGATTTACAACTCAATTACTTCATAACTAAATACATAACTTTTATAATATACGTGAGCGAAGACGGCCCAGTGGGCACGGGCTCGGCCTCTTGACTGAGAGCCGAGAGGTCCGGGTTCGATCCTGACCCCCCCCTGTGATGCCTTGAAATAAGTTTTCCTATATTTCTACGCGCCTGAACTGTACAGGAACATGAGACCTTCGCTTGCTCACCGCTGAAAGAAACATCGTGAGGAAACCTGCATGGCTGCTAAGAAGATTAAACCAACAAGTTTTTTTTTTATTTATGTTAGTTGGATTGCAAACGAGCAGACCACATGATGGTAAGTGGTCAGCGTCACCCATGAACATAAATAAGTCAACTTGGGACTAGCCAAGTCATTCATGTTTGCTTGGGTTTTCACAACAAGGGCTACGAGAAGTTCCATTAAATCGTTTAAGGATGACGTCGAGGCTTTATCATCATAGTATCTTCGTCAATAGCGCTTGCTTATATACAAACATACACATCGATTATGTTGAATGCATCCAAAAACTTCGCCGAAACCATGTCAATTTTGATGCCAAATTTCGTGGATATATTCAGCTATTAATTTTGATCGCTTCTATTAACTGGGCGGACAACGGAGCGATAATTAGCGCAAATTAAATGATGACAGGCTCACAGTGGCCGGAGCCGCTACCAAATTTAATGTCCTACTAGTGAATCTAATATACTGCGAGTGGGTATATAAATACATTACAACTAACAATCACGCTGCGTCAGTGCGATAGATGCGCATGTAGGTACCGCCCCGCCTGCTGGTGAAGCATCCTTTGTTTTTTTTTTCTTTAACGCCGGGAAATCTCTCGGCTCTGAGTCATCCCGCGGGGGAGTAGGTCTCCCCAGGCGGGTATGTGGGACTCGCTGCGCCCGAAAGCTGGTAAGTGGACGCAGCTCTACCTACTAAAACCCGGCGAGTGCCACCGATGCCACCTAATGCGCCTGATCTAATGAGCAAACACGACTCGACGGCTAGTCAGTCCCCACAGAGGGGCAGTTCCGCACCACAGAACAATCCCTCCCAACGTCGGGACAGTACAATGGGGTGAGGATCCCACCTTTGCCCCCTCTTACTCTTTTGTCCCCTCTTCTTATAAGAGGTACTTCTTATAAGGGGTACAAAGAGCCCCCTCGGTTCAATTAGCTTCGCCCAAGGTGCTGGGCTCACCCTAGGCTACTGAGCCCCACCGCTACGTCAAGGCCTGAAGCATGGTGCGGTTGTGAAGCATCCTAATTATTTGTTCCATCAAGAAGCCTTGGTATGTTTCTAAGAGAAGGACAGGACAGGCAGTGTAATTACTGGCACAGAGTCTTGCCATCTTACGTTGAGTCGTACAGGGTTGGCAATGCGGAAACAAAGGGTTGGCAATGCGGGAGTACGTAGTCAAATATAGTCCCAGGTAAACTCGTTTGTGGTCATTGATGGTGTTATATATATATATATATATATAGTGATCCGTGCCCAGCAGTGGGACATATAAGGGTTGATCCTTATGTTCCACTGCTGGGCACGGGCCTCCTCCTCGAAATTAGGCGAGGAGGGTGTTGGGACATAGTTCACCGATGTGCTGGCCCAATGCGGGTTGGTAAACTTCACAAACCTTCAAAGACGTTAACATCTAAACTTGTGTGCGGAAGAAGCAGGTGCTTTTTATGTCATAAGGAGGCAACTGAGCAGTCGGAGCCTTATGGTGACTACCGACACCCATAGACATCCGCACAACCAAAAGTTATGCAGATGAGTTGCCCTCCTTTTCTCCATCCCCCCCAATGGGCCACCGGAAACTCACAAACCGCACGAAACGCGAAAGCATAGCTATCACTTGACGCCGGTGTTAAGTGAGCGAGAGGTACCACCCCGGTCGTGCCGGCCCAATTCAGCTGCAACGCAGCATGGCACCGCCTCCAACGAGCATGGCACTACCTCTGACTGTGGCGGTGACACCCCCTCTTCTATAAAAAGTACTTATTCCCTATCCTGAAAGTAGCAGAGATTAACGTAGTAATTATTTTCTCTTATTCTCTGTCAGTATTCCATACTAGCCTTTAATTCTTCACACGGGCGCGCAGGCGTTTGTGTCCGCAACAGTGGCACAGTCGCATCTCATTACCTCCGTCAAAACACTGCATAATAAATATTAAGCGTGCGTGCTTTAATTCCGCTATTGACAAACCCATGCTACGCTACACATGCAGCCTACCCTACTCTAATGCCTAGGGCGTAGAGTCTAGAGTAGGAGCTGGGCAAACTGGAAGAGATACTGTTTGGTCGCCTCTCGCTGCGGGCGGGTTGTTCGCTCGCCAATGTTTAAGCGATTTGGTTTGACATGCAAACAGACGGAATTATGTTTGATCGGATCTATTTTGGGAGCGATTGTTTTCATAATTTTTTTTTATTGAAAAATTTAAGATGTGTGGCCATTAAACCGACGAAATGTAAGTGCTTTTATAATAAGATAAATATCATATTGTATTACAGAGTAAAAGTAACTTAATATAATATTCCTTTATAATAAAAACTCGTTTAATAAATTATTTATAAAATTTATTAATTATTCTAACATTCTACGCCTAAACTTCTTAATAGCTTAATGGTCCTTCAAATGTTTATCAATTATGATTACAGTTTATTTTGAAATAAAGTACCTAAGTAATTTTGGTATAAGACAAGATTTTGAGTAGGCTGCTTATCTAGTCAACGAATACTCTACACATTCGAAACAAAATTCGCATAAACGTTAGAAAACCATATGGTCAAAGTCTTCCTACCGTTTATATGTGAATTTCACTCATAATAATCCATAGCGCGTATAACCAGATAGAGTAGTAATGTGGGCCATACAATTCCGAAACTGATCAGTGATTTGTCACTGACGTAATAGCAATTCAACCAACCAGTGATCTGTATGCACGTCCCATTGGCAAATCATCCATCAATGGCTATCACTCATGCCCAGACCAAGCATGGGTCAATCAGAGCTTCGAACCAGTACAGAAATTTGTTTTCATACAAAACACATAACATTACCGCCTAGACCGCTGTATAATAATAATAATATGCTGGGACAAATATTTTTATATATAATATTTCGGTTACATTCTTGTTGTGATAGTGAAACAACTTTTTACTGTTGTTTGACCATGGCAAAGGAATTGCTAAAGCTGTCATAAGCAAGAAATATGACTTTAATTATTATTTAGGTATATTGTTGTTTTCTAATGTTTACGCGAATTTCACTCATTATAATAAAATATTTTTTTACGGATTTTTAATAAACCGTGATAAAATGTATATGGTTTTTATGATAAAATAAACATAATAGTTTGTAGGTCATTGTTATCTGAACGTGATGATTCCCGTTGAACCTTTTAAGGTTTTTTATCTGTTTTTAAACAGCTGACGATTACAGACGCGATAATTGTGGGCCCCGCCCACCGGAATAATGGGCGCCAATTACTTTCGAACGGGGCCCCAGTGGCCGCGGGGCCTACTCTTAGCGGATATATTATTTATTTTTTCTTCTCCTATTTTATTGTTAACGTTTTTATTTATTATATTTATTATTATTCTATTCTATTCTAAAAAAAAAACAAAAAAAAAATTAAACACTACGTCTTGTAGTGGACAGAAAAAGGTTGCTTGGAGGGCTTAAGTACATGGAATTGTTTTTGTTTTCTATAAATAAATAATTGTAATTTATAAAAATGAATGAATGAATGAAACCTAAACTCAAAAAGATATGATGATCTCTCCAGTCGTATTTGGATGCGAATGAAATCGCTCTCGGCTTCATGGATATTCATGACGTGAATCTATTATACTAAGTGTAAAGAAAAGTAAACATTTATTTGTGAAAGCTTTTTTTTCGGAAGGGCTAGACTTTTCGGCCTGATGGCCTTTAAGCTCAATCAGTACAGTAAGTGAACAGATGGCTCACTTAAGAAATATTCGAAAGGGGGACGCCCCCCTCCGCGCCCCCCAGGGGGCGCGGTTCATCGCGCGCGCTGCTCGGGAGAGCAGGATTTGGACTAGTCAAATCCGATACGGTTGACGAATCTTTTACGGTTGAATTTAACCTATCATCATGAGGGCCGGCCCTCATCCCTCCCTCTGTAGAGGGAGGCGGGCCACGCGCGGTGTCCAAGCAATCTAGCGGTAGCGTAGTGCTACCGCTGTTAGCGCGATCTGGGTTTGTGTCTACTCGTATCGGATTCGTTGTGGAAGCTACATTGTAAATTAAAATTTAGAGTATATTTTATTTTAGTTTTATGTTAACAGAATTCAACTAAAATCTAAATAAATATAAGTTTTTGAACTTGTCACTTGTCGTCTACATAGTTTAAAATTTTGCGGCACTTGTTAAGACTTAAGAGATTCAATATCAGATATCTAAAACTTAGCAGAAGGTTCACGCTACTTGATCATATTCAAATCACCTACTCGTTTTATAATAAAGATAAATACACTTTTCAAATTGAAGCCTTTGGCGATGATATTCAATCTCTAGTGAGACAATACTTGATATAATGTGTGAAACAATTCTGAGTGAGTGAGGATTTTATATTTAACTTTACTTAACTTTAACGATTAAGTTCAAAACGATTTGTATTACATAGCTTAAAATAATAATCAGCAATACCGGATAGTGTTTTATATTAGTTGGATCGACTAGTATGATTATGAACTAGTTGTACTAGCTCACGAAACTAATTTATAAGTATATCCTAAGAGATAAGTTGGTTACATTACACAGCCTATCCTACTCTTCTGTCACACAGCTAAACTGTTTCACGGAAAATATAAGCACGATGGTAGTACCCATGCAGACACAGCGCGTCCACCAGTAAAAATACAGCTACCGTGTGTTATCGGGCTTCTAGTCGATCTGCACTGAATTTTAAACAGGTACGATAAATCTCCGTCAGTGGGGCCGTACCTCCCGAGCAATTACACGGCGATTCACACCGCACACGTTACACGTCCAACAGTTTTGCCTAATTTGATTTGATTGTCACCCATCGTTATTTAAATCAGTAATGACAATGTGCTTATTAAGCTTTCACTAGGTATCGAATGAAAATAACAAATGAAAGAAGTTGTTCTGTTTCAATTTGATGTTTTTTTAGTTGGTAGGTATAGATCAAGTTTACGAGGCCGAGGAGTAGTCTGGCCTTCGCCGGGGCCGAAAAGCGGCTGAAGGCGTTCGCAGTGGTTTTAGTTTATGGGTAGGGTACTCCCATGTACGTATCCCACATAGAGTCAGGATCTACTCAAGATCGTAAAAAGCTTTTCCCTGCGAGAAAAAAAAAAGGTCAATGTTAGTCGAAAGTTAGTAAGAGTCTGGTATAGTATCAGAAAAGTAGTCAGCGTCATCATTTGAAGTAATAAGTTCACTCGAAAATGACCTTAAGTTAGTAAATAGCTTGTCCAAGCTGAGGAAAGTTTAAGAAGTAGGTTAGATTTCAGGACTTAGGCTAAGGACAGGGCTTAGGGTAGAGCTGAGCAGGATGATGATGGTGTAAGCTGGTGCGTGGTGGAAGGTCGGATGTTGCTCTGAAAAAATGATGAAAATCTATTAGATTCCTATTACCAAATAAAACAAAGCATAGGGCATAGGCGTTCATTAAAGGACTCATACTTCAAGCAGCAAATAGAAAGAAGTTGATGACGATGATGATGATGATGATGATGATAAGTGGCAGGCTGTTGAAATGATTGCTGAGGCCGTATAAAGCCTGGGCGTAATACCTTAATCCATATTTGTTCATTAAGAGAACATACATTCGAAATAAATGTCTCGGTTGGTCATTAAAAATGTACCATTACACAATTAAACTAAAGTTATGGGAAACTTGTTAAATCAGTTCACGCATTGTCATCCGTTTTTACTTTAATATCCAATCAATTTTTAACCGTAATCAATTAATTTATGAGCTAATTTGGGTTAACAGCGTGTTACTGCGGAATCAATGTCGATTTTGTTGATTGAATGTGAACTCTGGGTGTGCGAGTTAAGATCGGTGTTGGGTGTTCCGTGCGAATGTCCATTATATGTCGAACAATATGGGTGCATTAAATATTCAGAAATAATTTGTAGGCCTCGCTAATGTGGGTATTTAAACAAGGTAATACGGGGATTTAACTGAAACTAACGGCGTTTTAAACTAGCCGCGCCGCGCAGGTGGACCCGGCAATCCTCCTTGGCGTTTGCATTCGTCGACATAGTGTTCTTATAAGAATGTGTTTTAAAATAGATGCTATTGTATCTTTGAACTGAGATTTTGATGTGACACAACTACTGGCGCGTCGTAAACGCCGTGACGATGTCATGTCGTGATAGCTACAGCGCCGCTCTCGACTCCTAATTCTGTGCGTATTTTATTCCGTCTTTCGTTGTATATTGTTTTATGAATTTGAATAAGAAATGTCAGATGTTTTATATCACCGGGCGTCAAGTTACGGTCAACTTTTTTATATCAGTAGGAACGATAATACTTACATTGAATGAATTAACAGCTAACATCTTTAAACTCACAAATACATAACATTCAACAACTTAAACATAGAATAATGTCCCATTCATCCATAACTTCATCTGGTGTTGTTCACTAGTCGAGATATGCATCAAAGATCAAAGTGACAAGTCCCTTAAAAATAAAACTCTACCCTTATACAAATCAAGTCCGTACTTAAGTAGGTCAAGAAGTTTGGAGTATTCATTAAAATCTCTCGAATCATAAAGAAGCATCAAGTGTGTCCGCCGCATTATAGAATGTAATAAGGGTTTTATTACTGCCATATGTTTTCGTGTTGCAACTTTTAAGATGTATTTGGCGATTTTACGAGCTAAAGTCGTGTTCATAGTACTGAAACAGTTAATGGTTAAAAATGGTAATAGTTAAAAATGATTTGTAGACAAATACAAAAAGTTTCGTAGATGAAACCGTGTTGTCTTTAATGATCGCTAAGTCACAATAAGAAATAACTAAAACTAGTCTAAATAAGGGAAATAATAAAATAAAGTTTAAAAATGCATTATTATATATAATGACTATTAATTTGAAACCTAGATTCGCAAGCGTTGTATAAATCCTCCGATATTTTTATTATAAACAAAATATGTAGCTTTTTCATTTGGTTCATATTTTCGCTTTAAAGTTTAAATAAAAAAAAAATAGAAAATTTATACTTCACAAAAGATATCTTGATCTCTGTGACAGCTGTCAATAAAATCACGCCTATGAAGTCCTGAATTTATTTTTAGTAGACAGCTGTCACCGAAATCAAGCTATCTTTTATTATGTATAGTACAAGATTACATTGTTTTTTCCCGATAAAATATCAAAAATAAGTTATAAATCGATAATACCTATAATAAAATCGACAAAAATTTTCATGTTCCGCAATAAAAAAAATTGTAGATTAAGTGAATTTCTACTAAATAAATATTCGTCAAATTGTCTGTGTTTTTACTAAAAGGATTCCTATATACTAACATTTGAATTATAATAACATAAAAAAACCGCAATTTTTGGGTGCATCGCATCATTGTAACTACGCCCTTACTTTTGCGAATTCGGCCGGTCGGTCAAAAACAAAAACCTTAAAGTCAATAAATTTGCGAAATAAAAGCCACATTTGGAAGCCCGCCTGCTCATCTTGGCGATTACGGGCAAATTCTTATCATAATCATAATATCCTTATGTTGTAACAATACCATCCAAAAATAGGCTAATATAAAGAACGTTTACCGGTGGGAGGCGCTATGCGGATCTCCCGGCTGCATGGGTACCACCATCCTGCTTGTTCCTTCCGTGAAACAGCTTTGCTGTGTTTCGGAGAGAAGGGCAAGACAGGCAGTAATTACTGGCACCGAAGAGGTCGTGCCATGCTGCTTTGCAGCCGACAGGGGTGGTACCTCTGGCTCCCATAACACCGGCGTCAAGTGACAGCTATACTGTCGCGTTTCGTGCGGTTTGTGAGATTCTGGTGGCCCATTGGGGGATAGGGAAAAGGAGGGCGGCGCATCTGCGTGGCCCTAGTTGTGCGGATGTGTATGGGCGTCGGCGCCGTGGCGCTTCGATTGCTCGTTTGCCGCCTGATGACATAAAAAAGGACAGAAGAATGAATGAAATTTCTCCGAGACTTACAATTTGTCTTCAAAATTCACCAATCTCTTTAGGCTATAAACTGTGACACAGAAATAAACAAACATACAAACCCTTTAATGATTGGATCATTATGATGATAAAACACCGACAAAACACGGACACATACAAAATTGATTCGAGCGTGGATTGGGTAATAAAGTACGTATGCAAATTTTTATTTGCTCATTTTTTATTTAAACCAGAAATTACTGTTGTCCATAAGAGTGATTATTGGATTGTTTTAATGAGATTTTTTATTGTTTTGACTTCATCGCTTTAATCATGTAATGCTTAATATATTATTAACTAGTAAGTAGAGATGACACTCTTTAGTACCTACTAGTAAGTGTCATTTTAAAAGGATATTAGCAAAATGTGTCAACTTCTAGCAAGTACGGAACGAAACTTTCGAGTTGAGGATTAAGAACTGGTGGATGATGAGAAAAACAAAAGGCTCCAATAACTCCATCGTCATTATCAATCCACTGCCGGCCAGAGGCATCAATCATCACCAGAGTAGCCAACGTGTCGATAACCAAAGTCAATACGAGTAGTACACAATCGAAGTACATGACCAGATTTAATAGAAATCCCATCCCACCAACTACGTTTACGTACAATCGTTTTGTACTTACAAACCGTTTCATACCAATCGAATACCACAATAAAATGGATAACTTCTATCCCATAGACGTGGGTACTAAGTCGTCGCGGGCCGACCATTACACCGAATTGAATTTATTACACTTATTCGCGAATACCGAATTATATTAAACTTGTCGCAGGTGAGATGCGATGCATCGTGCATAATTCTTCCGTGAAGCAACTTTGCCATATGTTAAAAAGAATGGCAGGACAATCAGTGTGTACTGGCACAGAGAATTGCCATTGTGCCAGGATAAAAAAATTGTTGCGTGGATTAGTCGCAAGTGTAACAGTATAATAATATGATAATGGGCGACGCTGACCACTAATAAGATGGATCGCCAGCCAGTTTGTTTATCCAACTAAACATAAAAATGCTTGATAGGCTGATACCTGTTACATAACTTTGCAGGATTCGAGCTGGTGGTAAAACAAGGCAGTAACTTTAGTTTTATTATCTCTTAGGATAAATTTACATGGTCATTAGTCAAATATATGTAATACCTTGAGATAAAAGATGTTTCGGCACCATTATAAATCCTTTTTAAACTTATTGTTTTTTAAGAAAGCGGTTTATTCGAAATTTTTGTAGGGACAAGGCAATTGTTTACAGCTGAATTTGGACATTTTCTTTATATTGATTTGGACTCATAATGATTATTTTTATGGCCTATGTCACTCAGGTAACATATCATAATATATGGGGACAGAATTTTTTGAGACAATAATAAAAGATTTTTATAAGCATTCGCATGGGTGTGATAGTTCACAGAAGTAACGGGGCGATACGGATCGATCGTCTAATGGCGTCTAATTGTTTGACTGCGGCCGGCTGATCGGCTGATAGCGATAACCTCATCACAGGTGATGCACGTTTTATCATTCATTAGAATGGACTTTTAATACAAGTACAAGTTCTTTTTTTGTTTTGATTGACTATGCGTAACAATTACCGTTTACCGGTGGGAGGCGCTATGCGGATCTCCCGGCTGCATGGGTACCACCATCTTGCTTGTTTCTCCCGTGAAACAGCTTTGCTGTGTTTCGAAGAGAAGGGCAAGACAGGCAGTGTAATTACTGGCCGAGACTTAACATCTTATGTCTCAGGATAGGCAACAGATAAATGAGTTGCCTGGGCTCGTTCCAGGTAAACTAGTTTATGTTCATAGGCGACGTCGACCACTTACCATAAGGTGGCACGTTTGCCAGTTTGCCTATGCAACTAACATAAAAAATATATCGTAAAGGGTTCCGTTTTGTCATTTTGAGGAACCGAACTTCATCTCGGTGAAAGAAAACATCGTGAGGAAACCTGCATGCCCGATGAGAAAGTCTTGGAAGGAGTGTGAAGTTCACCAACCCGCGTTGGGCCAGCGCTTCGGTAAACTATGGGACATTATGGTTTGATGATAAACTTATAACCTTAGTACACAAAATACGCTTTCTTTATATAATATGTCTGATGTAATTCGACAATCATAAAGTTAATAATACCCAATATGATTGGGCAGTAAAATATCATCTTATGAATATTAATTAATAATAATAATCGGGCCCGGGACACGGTGTACAATTTATATAAATTATGTTTAATTACGATGGGATTTAAGGGGGGGCTCTACAGATGAAACTAAATGAGAACTTAGACGATGTCGTTGATAATTATTTGACAGATTTAGGTAATGATAGGCAAGGAAAAATATATATTTTGTTTAATTCTTTGGTTTTTCGTTTGTGGAGTTTATAATATAATTGATGTAACGAGTGAGATTCGCAGGATTCATATTTAGAATAAAATTGTAAACTACGTCATAAGGCTAACAAAAACATATTCATTTCTACTCAGTTTTAGGAATTAAGTTTTAAATATTTTGACGTGACAACGTCTTATAATTCGATGGATCCGGCTGCACGCACGAAAAAACATGACTCATGCGGCGTTACCTTGCTCTGAGGCGTTCCATTGCCTTATGACGTTGTCACGTTCAACTATCGTCAGTAAACCGACTTTACAGACAACCGATTTTTTTACTTAAACTATTTAATCCGGGATATTTACCTTGTTTTTTCTTCTATGAATGTCATGTTAGACCATGACAAAATATAGAGTTCCGCAAAATAAAATGAAAAAGTAAATCCCGTTATTAATAATCACAAAAGTAGAAACTATTTTTTTAATGTTGGAATTTACATATAACGTTGTAGTGGATTTTAAGCATCAGCCCAGGTGCACCTGTTCCTCATCAAAAATCTAAATTAACCGTCTTCCCCTTAAGCGGGCCCCATCCCGCGGGTCAGCCCACCCGTCCGTCTCTTAATTACTGAATCCCTTATATTGTATTCTTATTAACACAATCACCACAAACACCGTGATTGCAGCCTCACACACACACTCTCACATATACACAATCTATAATATTCGTATACAGTCGCACACAGATAAACGCACACACACATACAAATGTACGTGTAATTCACACACATAACCGTGTGTACAGGATGTCACACATATACAAAAGGTAATTTCATACACACACGTCATGTCATGTCACACTACATACATATGAAGACTATTAATTAAATATCACTGATTGTATTGACTTGTTTTTGTAATACGATATAGATATACTACATAACGTAAACAATAACATATTAAATTACACTTTTTGGATTCTGTACCTAAAGAATGACACCCATTAGATTAGCAGGTCTACTGTCTGTCTTTCATAGCATTTTGACTTTGACTGTTGAAACTTTCAAGTCGATTGAGTTTATTTTGTCTTTGTCCCATCTGAAAAAGGCAGGACTACAAGTTTATAACATATTATATAATTTACTATTGAACAGACACACCTATTATGCCCAATAACTAAAGAATTTCGCAAGTTGTACTAAACTGCACAGTGTAAAAAATATCATTCTAATTGGTTCAATAATTTAAGAGTTTATAAAATAACAAGGTAACACCAACATTTTAACTACATAACGTGATAACACTTATTACTACTCTTTTGAGTACCTATTATTGTAGTTATACCTAATAGAAATAACAAATATTTAAATCTATATCATATGATATTTGTTATGTATTGAAACAAACGTGTCTGACAAACAAATGATTTATTTAAGATCTGTACTACCCTACACATATATTTATAACTACCCACAACAGCTATATTGCAATCAGGAATTCAATGTTCAGGAAGAAAAAGCAAGTTTATTTTATTTAAAGAAACCTGTTTGTTTTTTTTATGTCACAAGGAGGCAACTGAGTCATTGGAGCCTTATGGTGCCTAACGACGCCCATAGACATCCACACAACCAAAAGTTCCTTTTCCCTATCCGCCCAATGAGCCACCAGAAACTCACAAGCCGCACAAAACGCGACAGCATGTCTGTCACTTGTACCACCCCGGTCGGGTTGTTGGGTCGACTCAGTTATTTCTTGTTACATACTTTTTGTATTGATTTTAAATTGACAATAATCTTATTCCCGTATGACCTCTGTGGCTCACTGGTAAGCGCGTTGGCGCTCAAGCCGGAGGTTGCGGGTTCGAATCCCGCCAGGGAACAAAAATATTTTCTATATGCCTGGGATATATATTAAATATGTGTATTATAACATATAATATAAATTATAAATCTTAAATATATGTTTAGTATAAAAATATTAAATATATTTCCGTTGTCTGGTACCCGTAACAGAAGTTCTTCGAGAACTTACCACGGGACCAGATTGAAGTGGTGTGAAAGCGTCCATAGATATTATTATTATTATTACACCCACATTACATTATTGAAAATAGACGTCGCCTGTAAAGGTTCTAAAATGAATACCACGGATATAAAAAGACGATTTCCCTACAATGCCTTTTTCTTTCTTTGATTCCCTAGCATAGAATCAATCCGTTGTCTTGATGTTCATTGGAAGAGCCGTAGTACGTATGTACGTATACTAAGCTGATGATAACTACGAAGTCGAAACAACCACTAAAATCATCCAATATAAACTGTTACATACCAAAACAAGCATCATCATCATCATCATCAGCCCCTATCCATCCAGTGCTGAACATAGGCCTCCCTGAATGAACGCCAAGACGACCGATCCCTTGCCATTCGCATCCACCGCACGGAGATCTTACCGTTCGTCTGTTATAGAAAACAAGCATATTGATGTCAAATTAAAATATTTTCTATTAGATCTCATTACGAGAAGTCGGAGGAGACGTAAGAAATGAAGCCATTGTTAGGGAACTGTTTGGGGGTGGTGATAAACAAAATAGGTCAGCCCCACCCTCGCTAACAACAGTTCTTTAAGTTCATCTAACAGGTACTGAGGGCATAAAAAATAAAATGATTTTTTGTTTCAGGTACTGCTGAAAACGCTGACAATTTATTAGTCAAGTAGGTATTTTATTGGTATTCTAAAATATGATGAAAAAATTATGGTGATGACACACTATACACTAGAATTTAAAGTTTATGAAAAAATGGAGTCAGATTGGATATATGGAAGAAGCAAGATTCCCCACAATTCCTAGCGACGCTAATAAGAATGTAATAAAGTAACTTCAGGCTGCAAAAACAGATCTGGATCTTTTTCTCATTTGTTATAATAATATAACTCTTATTACATTGCCTACCAAGATAAAACGTTTTTTATTCTGACCGTACAAACTTTTGCGATAATTTTAATGACTTTTAGTTCTCGAAGTTTGCTACATCGGGGAGCTAAGTTTGTACTAGCACCCTCTTATCTATAAATGATTAACATGGCTTAGATAACTTACAAACTCACAAACAGACAATGTGCTTTATCTCAATCATTGAATTTTAAATCGATCTCATTAATTTAATAACTTTGTATGTCAGTCTGTATTTATATAAGACTAGCTGTGTTCTGCGACCGTGTTCACTTTAACTTAGATTTCCAGCCGTATCCGGGCTTATGGTGATTATATTATTTAACTGTTATACTAGTGAAAGGTTTTATTAAATCAGATGAGTAGTTTTGAAAGGCTGTTGATCTAGTGGTCTACTGGACACTTCACGCAGCGTTCGCTGGTTCGAATCCCGCCAAATGCAGATATTTAATTTGTAAGATGAATATAGATGTCTGTACCGGGTCATGAACACCGTGACACAAGTTCTTATCAACTTTATAATAAAACAATTTTTTACGGATTTAATCGCGGTTTATTAAGATTTTTACAAGCCCGACGTTTCGGATACTTTACAGCAACCATGGTCACGGGAGGACTGAGGTGTCATACGTCCTATCATTACAAAGTTATTCGAAACTACCCTATGATACATCAATATTTTGGTCAGTCCTATCTACGCAGAAAGTGCTAACTGTATCTTTAATTTGTGACATATTATGCTTGGATTTTGATTTGATAATTTTAATAATGGGATCCCAAGCAGGTGGTAGAAGCCAGCCATCTTCTCTATTGAAATTAGGATGTTTTTTAATTTCAATAGCCTCACGGATCATCCTTGGTTGGAATCTGTGTTCTTTTGCGAGGACTTGTGGTTTATCAAATCTGATATAATGGCGAGCTTTGTCAAGACTATGTTCACAGATGGCAGACTTAGTGTAGCGAAGGTGTTTTAAATCAGCTATATGTTCTTTCACGCGAGTTTTAATAGATCTTTTAGTTTGGCCTATATAGGAGAGACCACAGTCACAACCAAGCTTGTATACTCCTGCATCTTGAAAGGGTATATGACACTTGACAGATGGTAAGAATTGACTTATCTTTTTTGGTCAGTGACGCCTTTAATAAACGGGAGAACTGCAGGTACTCGCTCGACGGTGGCTGGTTTCACACGTTCACTGTGACGGAGACGCGGTACCCGAAGCTTGTTGTCACGCAGTACTTGCTTGACATGTTGAAGTTCGGTCTCCAGGTGTTGCTCATCACAGATCCCTTGTGCTCTCTGAAACAAAGATTTACCCACGGTAGCTAACTGTGTTGGATGGTGGTGAGATTCGCCGTTTAGGTACTTATCCGTATGGGTATGCTTTCTATACACTGTGTAGCTTAAGGTATTGTTGGAATTACGGATAACTAATACATCTAAGAAGGCTAGAGAATTATTTTCTTCTAATTCCATTGTGAATTGAATTTTGGAATTAATGGAATTAAGATGGTCTAAGAATATGGTTACTTTATCAGATGGTAATATTGTGAAAATATCATCTACGTACCGCTTGTAGAACCTGGGTGTTATGGGCGAAGTTTGCAGTGCAGTCTCCTCGAAGTCCTCCATAAATATGTCGGCAACAACAGGGGATACTGGTGAGCCCATGGCCACTCCATCTACTTGCTTGTAGAAATAATTATTCCACAACATATAGCCAGATGTAAGGCAATGTTCCAAAAGGTCAGCATATTCCATTGGCATGTCATTTTCTCTTAGCTTTCTTCTTACTATTGTTATGCAATCTTCCACAGGTAGGCAGGTAAAAAGAGATTGCACATCAAAACTAACCATTGTTTCATTGTCGCTGAGACGTAGGTGTTGATCTCATTAACAAAGTGGTAAGAATCCCGTGTATGTGCTCTAGTTTGTCCACGCAGTGGTGACAGTACTTGGGCCACATGTTTAGCCAATCTATAAGTTGGTGAGTCGATCTGGCTTACAATTGGACGTAATGGAGCATTAGCCTTGTGTATTTTCGGCAACCCATACAGCTTGGGTGGTTTGGGACATGAAGGAATTAGATATTTGACGTCCTAAATGATCGTTGAAATGATCTTAGGCATCCCGAGGGGAGGGGGAACCCCAGGCAGGTATGTGGGACTCGTTGCGCCTAAAATTGTTTTTTTTTTAATTTTGATTTTAAAACCGCCGGATCTGTTGAGCAACAGGGTGGAGCAACAGGCAACCTTGACGTCCTAACCTAATCAGTCCCAAAGGACCGACGTTCCTCCACTGAGGGGTTGTCCCGCACCATAGAACAACCCTTGCCAACGTTATCCCCTCTTCTTTTAAGACGAGTACAAAGAGCAGTCTCCTCAGTTCAATTGGCTTCACCCATCGTGCTAGGTTCACCTTAGGCTACTGAGCTCCACCACCACGACTAGGCTTGAACCGTGGTGGGGACAGCAAATGTACCCTAAACTCATAAAACGCTTACACTCTGTCTCTGATTATCCTTTGTCATGATTTTACCTTTCTTATTCCGTGGTTCTTGTTTATTCTCAGCGTCAAGCTGACAATTCTTCGAGTCAAATATTAGAAAGTGCCTTTACCCTATCCATTAAAATAAACACGTATAAAATAAGAACTTTCTCGTGTATTACACCATATAGATCACCTTGCGTGACTTAAAATCTAAGACAAACATATTTGTTACAATTTAAAGTACCCCGACGCGTTTACACCCACACACTGTCAATACAAGTCGTGTATAAAACGATCGGAATTCAAAAATTTATACGAATCAGATTCAAAACCGTAAACATCGTAGAACAAAGGATAGGCGATATAATATTAATAACTACAAAGCTGAATGTAGAAATTGAACAACCATGATGCATCACAATACGGTGCATTATGAATGATGCGTTTTGAATGAAGCTAAAGGCCGTAAAGCCCCGAAAAAATAAACGAATGATGCAGTTTAAAAAGCATACAGATATGTTTGTTGTTAATGAGGAAAAGAATTCAGTCCATTATTTCTGTTTAGATGCCACGTCCAAATTCGATCGAAAATAAATGAATGCACCGACATCTTTGATTTATCGTGTACACAAACCTATTGTTGCTTTTATCTGAAGATTTAGATGTAATGTCTTTTTAAAGTGAACGCTAATGTAAACTAGAACCGGTTCTATTGTCCTGTATCAGTTAATATTAGTACATTATTCTCGTTAGATGGTATGCTTCGGTTTAATATTATTTGGTTAGTAATGACATTACTCTTGTTAGATAGTGTTCTGTATTTATGTTTTTATTTGTATCTATATTTTATGTTCCGTTTTGTTATGTTAATACAAAAATATAACAGCGTGTAATGGAATAAATAATAAAGGTAAAAGGAACATTGTAGGCGGACAAAGATTGTTTGATGTAAGAGTTGATATTTGTAACGCCAACCATGGCCAGTGGATTGGTCTCCCGATTGAATTTGATATAATGAAATAACTTTATAACGTGTGTTAAGATTTTTAAATTCCCGATGTTTCGGATAATTTCCAGCGGATTGCACGGAAGGTTCATGTTATTCTTATACAAATATGTACTAAGGTTATTTTTCAAATTAATTATAAGATTAGATTGGTTTAGTTCTTGTAAATATTGAATTAGGGGTACTTTCTTTTGTCATAACAAAACATTTCGAATTTATGAGCTCGGCGAAATACCGTAATAATTTTAATATAATATTTAAAGAACTGCCGACCTCTAATGGTAAGTGATGTGACGGTGCATATCTTATTATAAAACAGTAGATTTACAATGACCATCCGACAGAACGATCTTCCATGAAGGGCTCATCTTATTACCCAACAGTATATTACTTCAATAAGTCGTTAACGTCGCCCATCATGATTGGGCATCCAACAACATTTACGTCGGTATGTCAAAGTAGACTACACATGCTGCGCCATTTAGCGAGCCGCTAACTCTGACCTCGTTTTTAAATGTGAAAGAAACAAAATAGGAATTTTGAATCAGCAATTTGCGTCGTGCTAATGAGGTTCCTATGCAATTAGTTGGGAGGTTTCGGATTGGTATTTCGAGGGAACCGTTCGTAATGATATTTCGAGGAAATCGTCTTGACCACTCAATATTTGAATTAAATATTGATACTCAAGAAAATTATGAGGTTTACCATTGTTCGATTGTGCAATCATAGTAGGCTTTTAATCATTTATTAGACTATTTCTGCCTCGTGGCTTCACCTGCGTTAAGGTATACAGGTATGTAAGAAAAATTGCGCACTTTGAAAGTCGGCCATGGCCGACTTTTTTATTTGAATCTGAAAATGATTGTCACAATTTCAGAGCAGACCAAAAAGAAAATTATTGTGAGCTTTTAAAAAATGATAAAGTTACATCAGATTTTCAAAATATAGAGAATATGAATAACCATTTATTTTGAAGTTTCTGTAGATTTCTGCCCAGCTGGGGCAGAAATAAAGAACATTTTTTTTTAATGATTAAAAGGCTTGCGTTTGGCCACTGCCTCACCTGATGGGAAGTGATGATGTGGCCGACGATGGAGCACGCTTGCCTAGAAGGTACCTATTCACTCTTGCTTTGAATTTCCAAAAGTTGTAGGTATCCGGAAACACAGATGCTGGTAACGAATTCCATAATTTAGCAGTACGAATGATAAATGTGGAATCGAATCTTTTGGTACGTACTGGTGGAATATCAACCATGTAACGGTGTCGGGTCTCGGAGCGTCTGGTTGTCCGCTGATAGAAAGGTGACGGTGGGATGAGGTGGTGAAGTTCAGAAGCACACTCTCCGAAATGAATCCGATAAAATACCGAAAGACTAGCGACTTTCCTGCGATGTTCTAGGCTCTGGAATTTCGACGCAACTAGTGCATTATCTGAAATAATTTTAAAAGCACGCTTTTCGATAGATTCCAGAGCTTCGAGTTGGTGCTTTTCTGAGCCGTCCCAAAGATGGGAACAATACTCCATACACGACCGAACTTGTGCTTGATACAATCTGAGCAGCTGTTCCGGTGAAAAGTATTGCCTCACCTTCGATAAGATTCCCAGTTTTTTGGAAGCAGTGCGAGCCACAGATTCTATAAAAGAGCCAAAGTTTAAAGTGGATGTTAGGGTAACTCCCAGAAGCTCAAGGTGGTCAGTAATCGGTACTGGTTCATTTCAGAAAGTTGGAGCCAGTGAGAAAGCGCTCCGTTTAGCGGAGAATAAGCACGCTTGGGTCTTGGTAGCATTAAATTTGACCAGATTGGCATCACCCCAATCAGAGACCGCCTGTAATGCCAAATTTATGCGAGTGATCATGTCCTCTCTTTGAGAGTTGATATGAGCTTTAGTGGCGCGTGCATCAGATGTGTACCTCTCTACAACGGTGCTATCATCTGCATAACTAAAGATACCCGGACGCAGAAGGTCATTTATATGCAGCAGAAAAAGAGTTGCAGAGAGGACTGACCCCTGAGGTACCCCGGCATTGATAGCCATGACATCGGACGAGCAGCCCTCAAGGACAACACGTATTGATCTTTCTCTCAGGAAGTCAGATATCCAGACACGAAGCTGGGATGGTAAGCCGTACGATGGAAGCTTGCTCAATAGGCTGTCGTGCCATACTCTATCGAAGGCTTTTGAAATGTCGAGGGATACAGCTATGGCTTCTCCGTGACTTTCAATGGCCTCAATCCAGGTATGTGTAGCGTAAGCGAGAAGATCTCCTGTTGATCGGTTGGGCCGAAACCCATACTGGCGATCATTAAGGAGATCATTCGCTTCCAGGTACGCTAGGAGCCTTTTGTTCAGTACACGCTCCATAGTCTTGCATAGTATGGATGTGACTGAAATGGGTCCATAGTTTGCCGGATCGGCTCGACTGCCCTTTTTGGGCACTGGTTGCACGATAGCAAGCTTCCATGATGTTGGTACTACTCCAGTCTCAAGAGAAAGGTGGAACAAGCGTGTAAGAATTGGAGCGAGCTCAGGCGCACGAGTCTTGAGTACTAAAGCTGGTATTCCATTGGGGCCACTGGCTTTATTCACGTCTAGATCCCGTAACGCTTTGCGAACCTCTGTTTGGCGAATACGCATATCTGGCATTTCTGTCTCGCATCCAGGTATACTCGGAGGTACAACGTTTCCAGCATTCAGACGGGAAGCTTCCGCAAAAAGAGAAGCAAACAAGTTCGCTTTTTCTTTAGCGGTGTGAGCCAATGAGCCATCGGGTTTTCGCAGAGGTGGCAATGATGAGCGGCAGAAGTTCGCTTCTACGGACTTGGCAAGGGACCAGAATGCTTTACTTCCCGCTGGGTAAGAAGCAAGTCTGTCTCCTATCCGTGCTATGTGGTCAAAACGTGCCTTCTGCATAGTTTTTTTACAATTCTTGGCGGCTCTATTAAAGGCTCTCTTCTTTACGCGTATATCTCCTGTTTTACGTTTTCGCGCATCGACCCACGCGTGATATGCGTCATATTTTTCTACTTCAGCGTATCTGCACTCAGGTCCAAACCAAGGTCGAGTGTAGTTTTCTACAGATATGTCCGAAAAAGGTATAAAATACTCCATAGCTTGGCACAATACATCCTTCACAGAATCTGCGCAAACAGAAGAGTCGCCGGAAGTGAAACAAACAGCCTGCCAAGGGTACGACGCAAGAAAAGTACGCATTTCGTCCCAGCGTGCTAACTTGTAACGCCATATCCGTCGGGTACCTTTCGGACTGGGATCAGGTGGAGAGTATACTGAGACCGACTGAACTAGACAGTGATCAGAGATTTCTAACGGAGGTAAAACCGACACTGCGTATCGGTCTGGTTCAGTCGTCAACAAGAGATCCAGACAGTTTGGTGTCTGTGTCACAACATCTGGCACCCTCGTAGCTTCCTGGACCATCTGGGTGAGATTTAGTGCCAATGCTAATTTCCGCATTTCTCTTCCAGCATGGTCGGTGTGCTGGTATGGGAAGAGCCAATCTTGATGGTGGGCATTGAAATCCCCCAAGAGCACTAATTGGGCGGAGGGGTACCTCTGTTGAATTGAATCTGCCACCTCCATAAGGTACTCAGTGAGCCTGCTCGTTTCCTGGTCACCGCTGTGCGACCGGTAAACACAGGCATAAACTATTTTGCCTATACCAGTATCCAGCATAATCCACATCACCGATAAACTGGGATCTTCGTGTTGCCGGAGACGCCGATAGCAGATGTCGTCCCGAGCGTAAAGGCATACTCCTGTTCGTGGAATAAACTTTTGTTCCAATGTATACCCTGGGTAGGACAAGTACGCCACATCAGACGGACAAGAGATCTGCGTCTCCGAGAGAAACAAGAGCGCTGGTTTTTTAGTCTCGAGGTGATGGTGGACTGCAACGAGATTTGAGTGCAAGCCTCGGATATTAGAGAGGTGCACTTTAAGAGAGAGGGAGTGCAACCGCTGTGTGAAAACCTTTCTAGTGTTCCTCTTTTTCATATTTAAATTGAGTGAAGGGAAGGTACGGAGTTAGAAGTGGTGCGAGGCTTCAATAGCTACCCAGGTCACATATCGCTATAAAACTGCACTATTAGGAAACTGATCTGGAGACTGCGGGGACGCCCGAGCCACCCCGAAAATGTCTTTTTCGCTAGATGGCGGGGCAGCCTTTCGTGAGTGGCTATTTCATTACTTGGGCCCCCAACTATCTGCGGTCGGCCAGCGGTGAACCGTGCCTCGGATCCCGCTACCCTCCATAATCAGTCTCCAAGTGCGAATATAACGTATATAGTAAAATACGTATATAGTATAATACGTAACGTATATAGTAAAATTTTTGAAAAAATTATGTTAAATCAGTTACTATATTACTTTGAAACCAATATGTTACTGCACAAAAAACAATTCGGATTTAGAAAGGGTCTCTCCACAACAGACGCTGGCGTTAACTTAATTGACCACATTTATGAGGCCTGGGAGGAGTCACGTGATGCTTTAGGAGTTTTCTGCGACTTATCCAAGGCGTTTGATTGTGTACAGTATGAGACCTTGATCAGGAAATTACGCCACTATGGGATAGACGGTACGGCACTGGATCTTTTGAATTCCTATCTTAAAAACAGGACTCAAAAGGTCGAGATAAATGGTAAAAGATCATCCGGGACTAAAATAGAGATGGGGGTCCCACAGGGGTCCATTCTAGGTCCATTTCTTTTTCTAATTTATGTAAACGATTTACCTTACCTAGTTAAAGATAGTCAAGAGGTAGTGTTGTTTGCTGATGATACTTCACTTATTTTTAAAATCAAACGACAAGAAACTAATTATGACGAGGTAAACAACACACTTTCGAGAATGGTACATTGGTTTAGCGTTAATAACTTGCATTTAAATAGTAAAAAAACTAAATGCATAAAATTTTCCTTGCCAAATGTTAAGCAACTGCAAACAAATGTGCTCTTAGACAGTGAAAACTTGGAATTGGTGGACTCCACAGTTTTCCTAGGAATAACTCTAGATCTTAAGCTGCAGTGGGGTCCCCACATAGCTAAATTGGCGAATAGACTCAGTTCAGCAGCATATGCAGTGAGAAAAATAAGACAGTTTACTGATGTAGATACAGCGCGAATAGTATATTTTAGCTACTTTCATAGCATTATGTCTTATGGCATACTTTTATGGGGAAATGCAGCCGACATAAACAACATTTTTGTGCTGCAGAAGCGGGCTATTCGTGCAATTTACAAGTTGCCTCCCTATTCATCTTTGAGAGAAAAATTTAAAGAAATAGGAATTCTGACTGTCACCTGAGAGGTGACAGTCAGAATTCCTATTTCTTTAAACATTAAACATCTTAGAAAATTTACTGTATGTCCGTAAAAACATAAATGAATTTTGTAAGAAAAGTGATATTCATAGTAGGAATACACGTAATAGACACAGGTTACATGCACCAATGATTAGACTTTCGAAAGTAAGCAATTCTTTTAAAGGCAACTGTATACGCTTTTACAATAGGATCCCAGAAAACGTTCAAAAGCTCTCCATAAAAAAATTCAAAAAAGTTGTTAAATTACGTTTGTGTGGTAAAGCATATTATAAAGTAAAAGATTTCATGGAAGATACCACACCCTGGGAATAAGGCGTTCCTCCCGGGCATTTCAAGATAAGATGTTAAAATTGTTATTAATATATATTATTTGAAAAGATTAGTTCCACTGAGTTTGTTTCGCCGGTTCTTCTCAGTGGGCTTACCTTGGAACCGGTGGTAGATTCAATTGACGTTCAAAAAGATACTGTATTAGTACTATTTTGAATAAAAAAAATTTGATTTGATTTGATTTGATTGAACGAGTAGTATTAATAATATCGGCATGCAACATGAAGCAACTGCACCGACCTAACCCCTAATTGGCTACACTAAACACCATGCCGGAACACAGAAGAACTGTTTGGCGGCACGACTTTGTCCAGTGGGTGGTGACTAGTCACGGCCGAAGCCTACCACCAGAAGAAAAAAGTGTAGGGTTTCATTATTTAGGGTACTCTCCTACGGACGTGGGTGACTCGACCACAATCTACAGAAAGTCTAGCAGAATTACCTGAGTTCTCGAAGAAGAGCGTTGCACACGGAGCATACCTCGTGAAACTTAGTACTGGACACTCGTTTGAAAGAATTTCTACTTTATTACGTTCTAGTAGAAGTAGATTTAGGAGCCTTATGAATAGAGCGAGGAATGATGTGATTGTACACTGTGTGCCACAACATTTGGGATACATCATATCACAAGGACACAAGTTGCTGAAAGAAATTTATATATCAATGATTCATTGTTCGGAAATACTGGTGGCGCTACTTGAAGGTAGAAAGGCAATTAATAATGAATGGAGGATACGTTTATGTACAGAAAAGCAGCAATTATTCATATTTAAAAACTTAATCTCTACACAAATATACAAATCTTGTCAAGTCTGCCGCCATGGCAGGTTGCGATGGCTATGTAATTTATACACTAGGCCCCTATGATGCCACAAAATTTGATGCCGATACTTTAAGACATGAATTTAAAGACTCAAATAATGAAATGTCAATATTTTAATAATGGTGATGTATTAATATTAGACAGAGGCTTCAGAGATAACTCTATCAATTCGACAGGAAGAAACAAAATGAAGGGAGTACAGAAAGTGCCATCGAATGCCGAAAAGTAATAAACGTATGCCGTTGGGTTGTGGAGGTGGTAAACGGTAGATTTATGCGGGGCTACAAGCTACTACAGCTACGACGTCAATACGGCCACAAACCATTTAATGGACGATTTTAAAGTAACCGCCGCATATCCGTAATTCAATCAAGAATGTTTATGATTCTTTGGCAGATTTTGTGAAACAAAATATTTTAAACAGGAGACGGGCACAATTTGAAAGTAAAACAGTAATAACACATTCCCAGATTTTCCCTGCACAGAGTTTAATAAGTTAATTTTAATATCCTTAGGGATTTATCACATACAAGCCTGTTCATACTATGGTGAACATGTGGGACAAGATGGAAGATATATTATTTAAATATATAGAGAAGTGGGATGATGAACACTTGCAAGGCTTAGAAATTAGAAATAATAATAATGTATGACAACTACGTGGCAAAACACGTAGTGGCCGTATAAGTAATAAAATATATTTTATTTACATTTTAGATAGATAGTAATAAAAAAGGAAGAGACAGCACACTATTGTTGTTGGGCGTAGAACTATTATACTACAACGTAGAATAATATAAATACTGTATACGTGAATCTGGTAAATCATCTATATTGTAGGTATTACTAGCTATTGCCCGCAGCTTCGCCCGCGTTCATTTAGATTTACGGATAGGACAGCCGTATACGGATTGATTATGATTATATTTATAGCCCAAGTTACTCCCTATAACATCAGCTATCTGTCAGTAAATGCCCGTCAAAATCGGTCCAGCCGTTTAAGAGATTAGCCGGATTAAACAGACAGATAGACAAAAATTGTAAAAAAAGGTATTTTGGTATATGTACCGTGTATAGATCTATATGCATTTAGTAAGAGCTGTTTTTTTAAATACATATTACAAACAGACACGCCAATTTTATTTATTTGTATAGGTTAAAACTGTGCAGGAGGGTCAATGATTGAAACTTGGTGTCTTTATTTTGTTCATAGTTCTATATTCTCTTCCTGTTTTATTGCCTTTATTGCTTTTCTCTCCAAAACACAGCAAAGCAGTTTCACAGGAGAAACAAGCAAGAAGGAGGTAGGCCGAAACTTGTGTGGAGAGTGATCAATGTAATTTATTCATTCATTCGTTATTTCATTAATTCTAAGAAACTTTAATCATAAAAAATATTCATTCAGTCCTAATTGTTTCCGTGGATTATGCTTGAAGATTAGTTTCTCTTCCACAAACCAGCCATAACTCAGCCTTTCAATTGACAATGTTAAACAAAGTAAGGTCTGCATTGTAGTCGTGTACCAATTTGGTCCGTGTGTTTATCTGATGGGCTAACAATGGCCCGGAACAGGCCAGTATTGTATTGTCTAGTTAGCCAGGTTCTACTTGAGCGTAAGATTTCAGCCAAGATGCTTTGTTGGCGGCGGCTGACGATGATGAGGAATGTGTTATGCGCTAAATTTATTTTTAATAGCTTTTAAAAAATACAAAAAAATATCTTGTTCGGTTTGATTATAATCTTTAACATAAAGAATATTTTTAACCGATTTTAAAAAGGAGGAAGTTCTCAATTCGACCATTTTTTTTCTTTCTACCGTGAAACCTCTTTACTGTGTTTGGATAAAAGGGCAAGGTAGGCATTGTACCAAGATTTACCATATATTATATCTTATAATAGGCAAAATAAACACAACTCAAGGCTGGTCCGAATCAAACGTATTTACTAGGTCGGGCGACGCTAACCACTCATCCACAGACTAGTCCGTTATATATAACCATCATAATTGTCGTGTTTGTAAGTCAATTAGAGTAGTAATTATGATCTATGGCGACCTTAACATTAAAACTATTGTAGCAGTTCTCACCGAGTCAAAGACCTCCACCATCTATATATTAACAATGACTAGTTATATAACTAATATATTATGTATTTATATTATAACTATTATATTCTATTTTCATATTACTAAACCAAAGGATTAGGTTCATTCACATAATAAAATCGTGAGTATTAAAATATATGAGCGCAAAAACAATCATGAGTTCCCCTTTTTAATACCGTGAAAAAATATGAACAAAGTATTTTTTTATACAAATGTATGTATTGAGCGTCTGTGATTATTGATAATTGAATCTCCTAATATCACTGGTTTTAAAACTGGCGAAACAAATCAAAAATATAATGTTTTCATATTTTAACAAATATTAAAAATTACTAATATTATAAAGCTGAAGAGTTTGTTTGTTTAAACGCGCTAATCTCAGGAACTACTGGTCCGATTTGAAAAATTATTTCAGTGTTAGATAGCCCATTTATCGAGGAAGGCTATAAATACTATATAACATCACGCTGTGACTAACAGTAATTAAGTTGAGTAAGTTAACGTGGACGAAGCTGCGGGCAAGACCTAGTTGAGTAATAAAACACCCGTTTTAAGGATTTTATCGCGGTTTACTAAGTTTTTAACATGTCCAACATTTCGGATACCTACTTCACAGCAACCATGGTCATGGTGATTATTATAATTAGTGAAATTCGCGTAAACATTAGAAAACAACATACTTTACATAAGCAGTCGTAAACAAAATATTTTTTACGACCCGTTAAGTGTCGCAGTGACACGGTTGGTGTTGTTAATATTATGCGCAGGCGCAAGCTAATATACCATTGTTATTGACCGAGGACCTCTAATTCACCGCATTTGGAAATTCTTTAAATGCTGACCACTAATTTGTTAGTCTATCTTTAACTATGGCTATAAATAAGGAAAATTTTGAAGTGAAACTTCTTAAGGCACGTTAGATTAATTTCATACATCACAGTGAAACGCTTGAATGACACGATTGGGTGAGACGGTTGGGTCCGCTCGGCTCTGCCCAGCGAGCCCACATGTTTCACGCGTTCACACAGCTGATTCCCTAAACTCTATTCCTGCATATTTTGCCAAAGTTTTTGCAGTTTTTAAATTACAATTTTAAATTACAGATATTTAGATATTTCATTGCGTTATCAAACGTGTCCATTATACTCTAATTCTGTACACAATCTGGTGTTTTAAACAGCATTAGAAATATAAATATATTTTGGAAGATATTACGGGTATTAGTGGATATTTTTATTATGATATTATAAAAGGTAGCTTAGATATGTAATCATAAAAATAACAAATGTAAATATGATTTATGATATTGTAACAATAGTGAAGTGCCGTGACCCAAAAGCTGATCGTTTACATCGGCCATTTCACGTCTCGTTAGAACAAAGAACGTAGACAAACATACAGACCGACACACGCTGAACAAATTTAATACTTACAACTACAACATAAAGTTTATTTTATATTAACCAAGTATAGGAGTTACTTATCGATACACAGGAATTTATATTAATATTAATCGATGAACTTCTGCTAACTTTCTTTTGTTAGTTGGAAATCGATTTTAAAATCAAAGTAGGAATCGTAATCGGGAACTCGATCGATTCTTGGTATCGTGAAGGATCAGAATAATAAGTAAGTATTAGGTACAAGACCGAGCAAATGTGTTAGTAAAGAGTTACAAGGGGTCAACGACGCCCACTCAGTATTAACAAATTTATCCAAGATAAACCATAATTCAGGATCAGATGGTTCGTCATTACATTTATTGGTCTTTGTTGTTTCTATTTGTATATCCTCTTATTCTATTTTTAAGCCAGGAAGCTTTAAGCAGGACGGGGAGGGAAGAAAGGAGATTCAAGCTAGATCCAGCGATGGGTATGGATTTTATCCTTATAATAATCGCGTCGAGGGAGACGACCACCAATGGCGGGAGGCTTAAGTGATCTCATAATATTCACAACTCAACCGCAAATCATGATCATCATCATCGTGTAGCCAAACTACAGTCCACTGAACGTCTTACCTATCACCATCATCTCCTTTACATTGTTGTTGGACATAGGCTTCTTTTTCCTTTTTACGCCGGGAAATGTTATGAGGCATCCCGCGGGAGAGTGGGTCTCCCCAGGCGGGTATGTGGCACTCGCTGCACCCGAAAGCTGGTAAGTGGACGCAGCTCTACCCACTAAAACCCGGCGAGTGCCACCAATGCCGCCTTTGGTGAGGTGCCCCGGATCTAATGAGCAAACAGGGCACCTCGACGGCTAGTCCTGCAAGGGACCGACGCCACCTCCACCGAGGGGTTGTCCCGCACCACAGAACAACCCGTCCCAACGTCGGGACAGTACAATGGGGGAGAGGTTCCCATCCTCGCCCCTTGCCTAGAGGGGTACAAAGAGCCCCCTCGGCTCAATTTGCTTCGCCCAAGGTGCAGCGGTTCACCCTAGGCTACTGGGCCCCACCGCCACGACATGGCCTGAAACATGTAGGGGGAACATAGCCTACCTTCGACGCCAAGACAAACATCCAATCCTACTTAGTATGTCAAACAAAACATAATGTAAAGAAAGAAAGAAACATTTATTTGACACAAACAGGAGAACCACATAAAGAGATACACAGAGAAAAAAAATTAAACTTTTAAAAATATTATTCAGCTAAAAATATTCTTACAATATTTAACGCAAATTCCCTAGAAATATGAAAAACATTTTAGAAAAAATTATGAATGCCGAAAAACCTTATAAGTAAGTTATATTTAATAATTGTTCGAAACTCGCCAGAGTGTCTTATAGCGAAGTTAAAAATTATCAAGTTAGAAAGTAAATATTTTCACTACAATATTAATATAATTTATCCTGATTTTACTATCTCATATTTAACGTTCATTTTATTCAGTAGAGCTAAAGTTTAGATTTGTTTTACGGTTGTAAATTGTTCTGTTCCCGTCCGTTCTATACGAAAAACCCTCCAAGAAAAGAGAATATGCGGGAAATAGGCCGCAATTACATTAACGAGCACAGCGGGGATTAGAATACTGATGAATATTACAAGCGATTGAAGGGTCTGCTTGTTTAGATAATCTATACTAATATTATAAAGCTGAAGAGTTTGTTTGTTTGTTTGAATGCGCTAATCTCAGGAACTACTGGTCCGATTTGAAAAATTATTTCAGTGTTAGATAGCCCATTTATCGAGGAAGGCTATAGGCTATATAACATTACGCTGTGACGTATAGGAGTTGAGTAACGCGGGCGAAGCTAGTGCAGCAGGCAACAGCTAGTGGATAAATATTTATAGTATCAAGCGACTAGAGAATTTAATGATAAAGTAAGCCTTTAGAACAAGAACGGTTTAGGCAGCTCAATATTATTTTAAAGACAATTAAGTCAGTTAACACAATGCTGAATGCGATAATACATAGTTTGGCGTTCATTGAGGATATTTGATTATATTCTGCAGGATATATGTACATATCATATTAATGGAAGGGCGGCATCGCATCTGCATGCCCTTCGGTGTGGCCGGTGTCTATAGATATCAGTAAACACTTACCACCAGATGTCTGTCTGTCCGTTTATGCCTTCTTACATGTTAAAAAGGTCGTATTGAATGTCAATCAATGTAAAAATCATAGCCAAATTGAAATTTGATGTAGAGAAAAAACAGTAATCTATCTTGTTTGCTTGCATCGTTTAATTTTATTCAATTATAAACCGCGCCGCTCGTGTGCGCGATGTCACCACCGGCCCGTTGCAACTCGCAACTTAGACAAACTTGCTCCCGTACAAGAAATATACATTTTCCTTCGAATACAAGTTTGCGGGGCGCGGCGCTGATTTCGCTTCACTTTGTAAATAAATAGTGAACGGGTGCCTTTTATTTTTAACTAGATTTCTCAAGTACCGCCTTTTGTGTGATTTTAAAACGCTTTGTTAATATTATTATTTTCGTATCCCAAGGAAACGACCAATTTTCGTTTTACATATTTTTCTATAAAAACTTTTTAAAGGGTTTTGCTAATTTGAACTAATTATTAAAATATTTATAACTCCTAATTTTTTATATTTTTTCCAACTTCAATACACACACTTAAAGCCTAAAAAAGCTTTGTAAATTAAGATATTATTATATCAAGAGGGGTTGTCGAAATGATGATGACTTGGGGCATACATTTCACTCTACTTAAGATTGTCCGAAGACGGATGCTATTAATTCTTCTACCATCCACCTTACCCTCATAAATTTAATATTCATTAATTTTATTATACTAATTACACGCCTTTAGGGTATCCGCCCATTATTAAATAGGTCTTCACCACTATAAGCTAATAATACTTTACGCTCTCTACTGCTGATACAAACAGTCTTTTTCTTCCACATTAGATAGAAATAGTTTATATTTCATTTAATTTTAAGATTCAATAAAATTGATCCAATTTTTTTTACTGAATATATTCAGTAAAAATTTTACATACGACATAACATCGTCAACTTGTCGTTAACCCAAAACCGTCACTCTCAATTGAACTCTACAGCTCAATAAAACGGGCCCGAAAGAACGATTATCAAAGTATGAACTATGCTGTTTATTTGGTTCCCTCCTTTTTCATCCATTCCCTATAGCTTACTTACCCCGGTATACGAGCCGAAAAAATAGATGGCTTCTCTCTCTCTCTCTCTCTCTCTCTCTCTCTCGTTGTTACGTGTCTCTAGGTGTTACGGTGGTAAAACATATGTATAGTATAGGCTCCAGTGATAAATAATAATTACAATCCCTCAAAATGGTAACTATTATTAATATCTTAAACTCTTGTCTATGTCGATGATGGTGATGACCTTTGACCCGTGTCACTCATATTTTTATATGATAGTAGTAGTAATTTCGCAATAATTACAGGTATGGGTAGAGCAGTTGGGTCAAGACGAAGACCGCGGCGCGTTTGATCTGCGGGAGGGAACACTTGTGGGGCCGCGCATTACACGGAACTGTACGTGACGTAGCGTTGTAAAAATATTGGTGACTTTTGTCAGTTCCATAATAATTTATAGTCAATAACAAATATTAGGACCATAAACGTGACGATAATAGAAATTATGTCATGCAATAATAATAAAAAATATCGAACCAACCAATGGAGATATTAAAAGAATTTTATTAATGTCTGATATAACATTAGACTCTTGATTAATTGAAAGTGTTAATAACTGAGAAAAAGATGCTACTGTGTTTTTGAACAAGTACAAAAATAAAAGATAAATCAAATTTCACAAACAAGTTAAAAAAATACTATAAACAGAAACCAAGGAGTATTTTTATTGAAGATCTGTTTTGTTTAAATATTATACAAGAAAAGAGAGACCACTGACAATAATATACAAAGCTCGATGCTCGTTTCGGTGTGAAAGGGCTGTCTATTTTTGTGGTTGTCAGTTTGAATGGGCCTAAGGTGCAGAGTCAAATACTTTTTCTAATTAAGACCCAAGACCTCTGTTTCGGCCGTGTCGGGCCCAAGCTCTCACATCCGCGTTTTTTGTGGGTCCAAATTGAGTTGTGTTGAAGCTTATAACTTTTTTATCGGTCCCGAATAATCTTTGATATGTGATCGTGTGAAATTAGTTGAAGGTAAGACAGCATTAATTATAATATTAAAAGAGCAATGTTTGTAACTTCTCATCATCATGAATAAAATATATCTTTCGCCAGTATTATGCTGCGTTAGCACTAAGTACTATGAGAGTGATAGAGCTTTATTAAGGAATGAATGAAGGAATGAAAAAAGAAAGATTTTTTTCTATCCTTCATTCATACACAGACACGCATAGAGTCAAATTTTCATAAAAACTCTTCTAAGTAAAGAAATTACAACAGAAATTTGGACCTTTGAAACAATTAAAAAAGAGCAAGAGTTATTAAAGCATTAACCATGGGAAGACGCTCTTTGTGCAGTAACCGGGTCGTGTTGGATGCGAGTGGCAAGGAATCGGTCGTTTTCATTGAAGGAGGCCCATGTTCAGTAGTGGACGGACAGAGGCTGATGATGATGATGCTACTTATTTACTTTTGTTAAGTTTTTTTAATGATTTTATTACATAATAAATCACTTAATTGTCTTGGATTTTAGGATCATGAAAAATGTGAAACAAAATGGACGTGCGTTAGACTATTAATAATAATTGCCCGTCTGTCCGTGGTACATATTAGATGCCCCAGGATATCCGGCTTCATTTACAACATGCTTTGGTTAATAGGTTGTTTTCAACAAATAATCCTGTGTTAAATACCGTGTTTTTACCCGACTTTGGCAAAATCAAAATTTTTGTGATATGTACTTTTGCTTCATCTAAGCGCCTAATTTAGGTACTCATTCTTACTTACATCGGAACCAGATTGACGTGGTGTAAAAAGCGTCCAATAGATATTATTCTTTTTATTAGGTAATCGGGTCATAGTATAAACACTAGCTAGGATTACTGGCCTCACAGACTAGCTTTTTTTATTTTAATGTCAATGTACTTATGGGTAGGTCATGTGAGACTTACTTTTACTACAATTGTATGTTAAAAGTAAAGTTGGTGAAAAAAATGGTTCCACGACAGCTGTGGCAGGTGCACCTGGCTTGATCGTTAGAAACGGCAGAAAATCGTGCGAAAGGAAACAGGATGGTAACATGCTTAGTAGAGGGGAACGGTGCCTTTAGACATGGAAAAAAGTGCATGTTACCATACCTACCAGCCACTAATTGCTACTATTAAGAAATTAAAACATCCCTACCAGCTAAATACAGTTTGTCGGCTTTTATTTTCTTTTACGCCGGGAAATGCTCTGAGGCATCGCGCGGGAGAGTGGGTCTCCCCAGGCGGGTATGTGGGACTCGCTGCGCCCGAAATGTGGTAAGGTGGACGCAGCTCTACCCACTAAAACCCGGCGAGTGCCACCACTGCCGCCTTCGGTGAGGTGCCCCGGATCTGTTAAGCAAACAGGGCACCTCGACTAAGGTAAGGGATTGGCGCCACCTCTACAGGGAGGATTATCCCGCACCACAGAACAACCCCTCCCAAAGTCGGGACAATACATTGGGGTGAGGTTCCCATCCTCGCCCCTTGTCCCCCCTCCCCTGCTCTTTTGTCCCCTCTTCATATAAGAGGGGTACAAAGAGCAGCTCCATCGGCTCCCAAGGTGCTGGGCTCACCCTAGGCTACTGAGCCCTACCGCCACGACAAGCCTTGAACCATGGTAGGGCAGTTTATCGGCTTAACGTAATATTCATTATCAACCCAACTCTCTCAATTGTCTGCAGCACTGTATATATTATATTGTTAAATATTTTTATCCTTGTAGATACTAAGTAAAATTCACGAAGGTCATTATCAACGTGGAAATATTACCTATATAATATAGGTAATATAGGTTATATCAGAATTCCCATAGCTAACAATTGGGACCCTTATTTCGAAGTCCTTTATTACAAATCTATCTCCGAAATCTATATATACATCTTTAAAATAGTAGTGACACAGTTCTCGCAACGGAAACATGGTGCGCCGGCCTCACCATCCATCATGCAGATAGACAGCTTCGGCGGCCCATGTAGCACACATCTTAGATAAATTAAGGGGAGAGTACCTATTGGGTTATGTCTAAACGGTGTTTAGGTGATTAGAAACAGAGGTCAGGAGTAGAAATCCCGATAAATAATGTATGATGAATGTAGACTACGCAGGTCGTTAAGTGAATTTTAGTAACAAGAAGGAAACCATGGACCAAAGAACCTGTCTGCTTTGTACCACTATCCAGCATTTTTCTTTCATGAATTTTGCTGTATTCGGAAAGAAGGACAGGAGAAACTAGCACTGGGACTTACATCTTACTTCTCAAGATCGGTAGGCACGAGCAATTTAAAAAAAAAAAAAATATCCAAGTGATTACTACATAGAAAACCTTAATTAATTAATATAATTTGGAGCTTTTTCTAAACATTTATAACATAGTGAAAAACTATTCAAAAAGTACTTAAAGAAATGATGAATGTCTTTTACAAGTTAAAGTAAAATGTCAATCAAAGAATGATATCTGTGGCGAAGATAAAAGGCGGGAATCATGATTTGCGGCCATTATGTAAGACGCCATTTTGTTTTTGTCTATCAGTTTAGAAACTTACACAATTTATATTGGAGAACTTGTGAGATTATTATTCTGTCTAGGTAAGTCGTTAGACAAGATAAACAACTCGAATGATACAATTTTAGCTTAAAAAATGCTATACTAATATTCTGGTAAATAAGACAGAATTTCGAACTTTAAAAAACAGTTGATCATGTTAGTATTGAGCTATATATAATATAGCTTTTAATTATTACTTCATGACTTCGTGTTAAGGCAGTAGGGACGGATATAATTTTAAGATAATTATAATATGAAAATATATTATAAGTACAAAAATACATCATTGAGCTCGCCCCCGCCACGGTTCAAGCCTTGTAGTGGTGGTGGGGCTCAGTAGTCTAAGGTGAACCCAACACCTTGGGCAAAGCAAATTGAGCCGAGGCAGCTCTTTGTACCCCTCTTATAATAATAGGGAACAAAAGGCAAAAGGCAAAGGGGATAAAGGGAGAGGACAAGGGGCGAGAATGGGGACCTCACCCATTGCACTGTCCCGACGTTGGGAGTGGTTGTACTGTGGAGCGGGACAACCCCTCTGTGGAGGTGGCGTCGGTCCCTTGAGGGACTGACTACCCGTCGAGGTGCCCTGTTTGCTCAATAGATTAGAACCAAAGACGGCATTGTCGGCACTCACCGGATTTTAGTGGGTAGAGCTGCGTCCACTTACTATCTTTCGGGCGTAGCGAGTCCCACCCGCCTGAGGAGTCCCTCCATCCCCAGCGGGATGCGTCAGAGCATTTCCCGGCGTAAAAGAAAAAAAACATTGAGCTTGTGCTGATGTCTAGGTATATATAGAGAAGGGCAAGACAGGCAGTGTAATAACTATAAATAAATAAATAAAAATATTTTTATTCAATTTTGTACGTCAAAGTAGCTTATTGAACGTCAAATGACTCTACTACCGGTTCCAAAACTAGTCCACTGAGAAGAACCGGAAACAAACTCAGTGAAACTAATCTTTTCAATATTATACATTATAGGTACATAATATGATATAATTATACATAGAAGCCATGTAGGAAACGCCTTATTCCCAAGGTGTGGTATCTTCAATAAATTCTTTTATTTTGTAGTATCCTTTACCACACAAACGTTTTTTAACAGTTTTTTTAAATTTATTTATCGATAGGTTTTGAACGTTTTCTGGGATCCTATTGTAGAAACGTATACATTGACCCATAAAAGAATTACTGACCTTATGTAGCCTAAAATATGGCACAACAAGTTTATGTTTGTTCCTTGTATTTTTATTGTGATTATCGCATTTTTTTACAAATTCGTTTATATTTTTGCGAACATACATCACGTTTACAAAAATGTATTGAGATGCTACAGTCAAAATGTCTATTTATTTAAATTTCTCTCTTAATGATATTCTGGGACCCAGACAGTAGATAGCCCGTATAGCCCGCTTCTGCAGTATGAACATTGTATTGACATCAGCGGCATGTCCCCAAAGCAAAATGCCGTAGGACATAAGACTGTGGAAATACGCATAATATACTAGTCTAGCCGTATTAACATCCGTAATTGACCTGATTTTTCTAATCGCAAAAACTGCAGAACTGAGTCTACTCGATAAGGTAGCTATATGGGGCGCCCATTGGAGATTGGTATCTAAGGTAATTCCAAGAAAGGTAGTTGAATTCACCAAGTCCATTATCTCCCCACTTAATGTTACATTGGTTTGTACTTGCTTAACATTAGGTAGTGTAAATCTAATCAATTTAGTTTTATTCCAGTTAAGTAACAAATTATTGACACTAAACCAATGTACCATCTTTGAAAGAGCATTGTTTACTTCGTCAGAAATCATTTGTTGTCGCTTAATTTTAAATATTAAAAAAGTATCATCGGCAAACAATACTATTTCATGCTTATCCTTCATGAGAAAAGGTAGGTCATTTATGTAAACGAGGAAGAGAAACGGACCCAGAATGGAACCTTGAGTCACCCCCATTTTTATGTTGGTACCAGAGGAACTTTTATTATTTACAATTACCTTTTGTGTTCTGTTATTTAAATAAGATGCTAATAGTTTAAGTTATGTGCCCCTGATACCATAGTGATGTAATTTCCTGATCAATGTTGCGTGTTGAACACAATCAAAAGCCTTGGACAAATCACAAAATACACCTAAAGCATCCTGCGATTCATCCCAGGCTGTATAAATATGTTTCAGTAGGTGAACTCCAGCATCAGTTGTAGATTGCCCTTTAGTAAATCCATACTGCTGACTATGGAGCAACTGATGCTTGTTAAATAAAACTAAAATTTGATTAAGAATGATCTTTTCAAAAATTTTACTAAGTGTTGGGAGTACTGAAATCTGTCTAAAGTTTGAGGGGTCAGATGTGACACCAGATTTAAAAAGTGGTAGAATTCTACTATGCTTCATTAAATCAGGAAATACACCACATTCAATACAATCATTGAAAATTACCGCTAAGATAGGTGCAATTATTTCTATAATATATTTAATCGTTTTAACCGACATGCCCCACAAGTCTGTAGTATTTTTGACATTGATAAGTTTGAAAGCACCTATAACATCTTTGGAGCAGATGGAATGAAATTTAAAAAGAATATTATTTTCTTTCACACAATTTTTGAGTAAGGATTCAGCGACAGTAGGAGACGATATGAGGTTTTTAGTTGTCGTAACTGGAATATTGGCAAAAAAAATCTCAAAAATATTTGCAACCTCCCTGTCAGTATTAATAATTTTATTGTCAATACACAATGAATGTATTGAATTACAACTTTTACTCCTTCCAGTTTCGTCGTTAATTACCTTCCACGTCATTTTGATTTTATTATTACATCTTGCAATTTTATTTTTAATATTTAAAGCTTTAGCTGCTGTACATACTTTTTTAAATATTTTTGAGTATGATTTCAAAAAGTTTTTATGTGATTCGCTAGTATTGTAAGCCTTTTCATTATAGAGCTCGTACAATCTTTGTCTACTTTTATAAATTCCTACAGTCGCCCATTCATTAAAAGTTCCTCCATTTTTTACATTAGCTGTTTTTGTTTTAGGTGTAAATATGTTGTTAAACTCTTTTTTAATAAGCTGAAACAATTTACTAAATAACTTGTTAGGATCTTTATTATACTCTATTTGTAATAGTTTAGTTGTAATATTACACCTAAAGTTCTCAATACGTTTTGTAGTCATAGGAACAAACATTACTTTTCCATTACTGATATTTTTTAAAGTCAACTCAAAGGATGCTTGTAATCCACAATGATCTGAACTCAGGTTATTTATTATTGATTTGCTATGGTGAATTACATTACAAAATATATTATCTATGCATGTAGCCGTTGAGCATGTTATTCTAGTGGGCTCCATGAATAGATTTTCAAGGCTATAAGATTTCAACAATGAAAGGAATTTGACAGTAGTGAAATTATTTTCTAGCAAGTTAATATTAAAGTCACCACATACAATTATATTTTTGTTGGATCTACATACTTTTTTCAGTACTTCTTCCATGATCTCTTCAAATATGTCATACAATCCACTTGGGGGTCTGTACACACACACAATAAGAAGGCGCTTAAGTTCCACAGAGGCTATCTCAGTAGTACGCTCAACAGAGAGACTTACAATATCTTTTCTTTCTTTATATTTTATCCATTTATTTATTAATATTAGAGAACCACCTTTTATTGATTTTTCTCTGCTGAACGTACTCACAACCTGGTGATTGCTGAAGTTAAACATAATTTCTTGTTTTGCTAACCAATGTTCTGTTATACAAAGTATATTAATATTATGGCTTTTAAGAAATAATTCAATTTCTAGGTCTTTGCCTGCCATACCTTGAATATTCTGATGTACCAGGTTTATATTACAAGTTTTTTCTTTACATTTATTGTTTATGATTTTGGTGGGCAAGTGAACAGGGTTTATATTATTACAAAAGTATGTATTGCAAGAGGCTGCCTCTATTGTCTTGTAACTTAATTTAAATTATTTTGAACGAATTCCAAGCCATTATTTGCTGGTACCTTATACAAAAATTTGTATAGCGATATTGCTATTTGTCTTTTAATAAAAAATGATAAGTAAAACTTATCTATAGTCCTAAAACTAAATTTATAATTAATAACTTTATTTGTGTCAATAATTTGAATTTTGTTATTATTATTATATAATGAAATACAATTATTATTATTTGATATGGTGTACAATAATGAATTTAAATTAAAACTAATTTTATTTTCATGTTGCAATGATTTAATGTAAGGAAATGTAAATATAATAATTTTTGATATATTTGTAAAACCGGACAACAAATCCATAAATTTAATAAATTTTTTTTCTATTTACATTTCCCCTTCTCCCGGCTATTACTATCAGTGTTAGTATTGGGACGGTGGGTACAACCAACAATTGCTTCTATTAATTGTTCCAGTGAAGCACCGGTCATACAATTATTTGTTAATGACTAACCCTGACACAACCGGTATAGCAATGTCCCAATATCTTTCCCCATTTCATCACTGTATATGCTAATATTACTATCTGGAGGTAATGAAGATAATGGATACAAAGCTTCGGATGTGGGGCTGTTATGCTTAGATACTGGATGAGACAACTGGGTGGGGTTGACACCTAGCATTGACCGGCCTATATATGAATCCTCACACTTACATATTTTATAGTTTTGTAAGGATTCAACCCGTTCTTCGTTATACTGGCACCGAGATCTTATGTCTCATGATAGGCAACACATAAATGAGTTGCTTAGGCTCGTTCCAGGTAAACTGGTTTATGTTCATGGGCGACGTCGACCACTTACCATCAGGTGGCACATTTGCCAGTTTGCCTATCCAACTAACATAAAAAAAAAATTAAAAAAATATATACCTCATGAAAATGGCACCTGGATTTCGAACCCGACCAAACGAACCAAAGTACTATGGATAATAGAGCACGTGGGGAAAAACTTGATGAAATTAACAATATGATAGAACAATAAGCGACGGCGGGATTTTGATCGATCGCTGGTGAGAGCTGGTCATCATTTAGTGACACGACTCATTACGGACGGACGGACGTGTTATTAGATAAATAAACATCGTGTCGTGGTGGTTGTATTGTATTGTTATGTCCGAGTAATAAAGTACTGGAAATAAAAGAAAAATGAATTGTGTCTAAATTTACAATTATTTTATAAGCTCACGTTATAATAACTATTTTGTTAGTAATTTTGTAAAGATGTTAGTTATGTGTATGAGGTAACGGAATTACCTAAATATTATACAACCCATACTAAGTTACAAAATACTCATACCTTAAGCTTACTTGTCATCATTCTATATCTCTGGATTGTAACCCGGAACCACTTTTTTTTTCTTTAGCACCGGGAAATGCTCTAAGGCATCCCGTGGGAGAGTGGGTTTCCCCACGCGGGTATATGGGACTCGCTGCGCCCGAAAGATGGTAAGGTGGACGCAGCTCTACCCACCTGCCGGCGAGTGCCACCAATGCCGCCTTTGGTGAAGTGCCCCGGATATGTTGAGCATCAGGGCACCACGACGGCTAGTCAGTCCCGCAAGGGACCGACGCCACCTCCAC
Source organism: Helleia helle (assembly GCA_963853865.1). Lineage (NCBI taxonomy): Eukaryota > Metazoa > Arthropoda > Insecta > Lepidoptera > Lycaenidae > Helleia > Helleia helle. Next base: position 21,901,660 of record OY971423.1, on the reverse strand, counting down.
AGAGGGGTTGTCCCGCACCACAGAACAACCCCTCCCAACTGTCCCTCGGGACAGTACAATGGAGTGAAGTTCCCATCCTCGCCCCTTGCCCCCTGCTCTTTTGTCCCCTCTTCTTATAAGTGGGGGAACAAAGAGCCCCTCGGCCCAATTCGCTTCACCCAAGGTGCAGCGGCTCACCCTAGGTTACTGAGCTCCACCGCCACGACAAGGCTTGAACCTTGGTGGGGACACCTCAGTCCTCCCGTGACCATGGTTGCTGTAAAGTATCCGAAACGTCGGGCTTGTAAAAATCTTAATAAACGGCGATAGAATCCATAAAAGTTGTGTCATTATAATTTATTTGTGCATTAACCTGGTACTGGGAGTAGCAGGTCCAACCAGGTACAAACATCCTTATATTCTATGTGAATAAGGTTATAAATAACAATAGTATATATTGGGCATATATAACATAAGATCCCCGAACCGTGGAGGTTTGACACATGCTTCGCTTTGAAGACGAGGGAACATTATGTTGATTGATTACCGACCTTAAAAATATTATATTAACCAATATCGATTCACCATACAACTTGTTATATTGGTATGCATATATTCTGTAGTAATGTATATTGTATAGTTAGTAGCCTAACGGCCCAAAGGCCCTAATGCTACATCGGATTAGTGTGAGCCGATTTGGCTCACTTTTAGTTTGTAAAGTGGGGTGTTGCCCCCCGCCAACCGTGTAGTCTGCAACCACACGGCCTCCTGGCGTCAGGTTGGACATTTTTCGTATAGTTTGTTATAAATTAAGCAATAAACAGTTACGTCAAGGATTATAATCTCCTGTGATAGAACTAGTGTCTAATATGTCCCACTACTGGGCACGAGTTTCTTCCTCAAAATCGTGCGATGCAGGGCTATGAACTGTAAAATCCAGATTTTTCAGGTCTTTATCAATACAAGGCAGGTACATTTATAAGTTCATAAATATTTTATTATTATTATCATCCGTACACTGCTAAACATGACCTATGTTATGTTTTGGTAGCGCATCATAGTAGTTCGAGGTTATCGTAGTCATCATCATCATCATCAGCATATATCCGTCCACTGCCGAACGTCTTCTTTAATGAACGCCAAGACGGTCGGTCCCTCGCCACTTGCATCCAACACGGGCCGGTCTCTGCACGATTCCCACCAGGTTATGGCCGACCAACACTTCCTCTACCTAGACGTGGCTTCCACTCTTGGACCTTATTGGCCCATCGGCCACCCGATTAATTATTATTATAATATTATTGTTCATTTAGTAAAGAAGTTTGTTCGAAGGCGCTTAACTCCAGAATTACATTTGGATGTCAAAATAAAGTTTACATCAAATAGCCTATTTATTAAGGAATGTAAAAGCTTTTCTTAACCTTTCTTTTAAGTTTCTTTTAAGATTCCGTTTCTTAAAATGGCAAAATAGAATACTTACAGGTAAGTCTGTCCGATACTCTGTCCGATAATTTGTCCGTTAGTCTGTCCGATAGTCTGTCCGTTAGTCTGTCCGATAGTCTGTCCGTTAGTCTGTCCGATAGTCTGTCCGATAGTCTGTCCGTTAGTCTGTCCGTTAGTCTGTCCGATACTCTGTCCGATAGTCTGTCCGATAGTCTATCCGATAGTCTGTCCGTTAGTCTGTCCGTTAGTCTGTCCGATAGTCTGTCCGTTAGTCTGTCCGATAGTATGTCCGATAGTCTGTCCGATAGTCTGTCCGATAGTCTGTCCGATAATTTGTCCGTTAGTCTGTCCGATAATTTGTCCGTTAGTCTGTCCGATAGTCTGTCCGTTAGTCTGTCCGATAGTCTGTCCGTTAGTCTGTCCGATAGTCTGTCCGATAGTCTGTCCGTTAGTCTGTCCGTTAGTCTGTCCGATACTCTGTCCGATAGTCTGTCCGATAGTCTATCCGATAGTCTGTCCGTTAGTCTGTCCGTTAGTCTGTCCGATAGTCTGTCCGTTAGTCTGTCCGATAGTATGTCCGATAGTCTGTCCGATAGTCTGTCCGATAGTCTGTCCGATAGTCTGTCCGATAGTCTGTCCGTTAGTCTGTCCGATAGTCTGTCCGTTAGTCTGTCCGATAGTCTGTCCGATAGTCTGTCCGTTTGTCTGTCCGTTAGTCTGTCCGATACTCTGTCCGATAGTCTGTCCGATAGTCTGTCCGATAGTCTGTCCGTTAGTCTGTCCGATAGTCTGTCCGTTAGTCTGTCCGATAGTCTGTCCGATAGTCTGTCCGATAGTCTGTCCGATAGTCTGTCCGATAGACTTTCTATTAGTCCGCTAGTCTGTCAAACAAAAACCTATAAGGTGCTTTCCATTGACGTAGAAGATTGTCTCAACACATAAATAAAGGGGAAAAAATCGACGAATTCAGAACCACCTCCTTTTTGAAGTCGGTTAAAAATCCGAAAAACTTTAGTTTGTTGTTATGATACAATTTACATACCTAATAAACTCATTTTTCCGAAATTTCAGTGCGAGTCAGACGAGCGGTTGTCTCGGTTTTTTTTATGGTTGAGGCTGGTGAAACCACGGTAACAGCTAGTCTAATATATTATATACCAACATTTATACTTTGGTTAACCACGAGTGAATCGTGGAATATCAAACTGTCAGTGTGTCAGTCACGCTGTTATTAATGATGGCAATCAGTGAACTCATTTTGACCTTAAGTTCTAATGAAATATGTAACAGTACTCATATTTATACAATCCGGATCTCATATCATTCCTTCTATATTGATAAAAAAACGGAAAATAATTTTATGAACCGTGTATTATATACCAGCTACATAACTAGCTTTTGCCTTTTTTTCCTTTAACGCCGGGAAATGCTCTGAGGCATCCCGCCTGGGGAGTGGGTCTCCCCAGGCGGGTATGTGGGACTCGCTGCGCCCGAAAGATGGTAAGTGGACGCAGCTCTACCCATTAAACCCGGCGAGTGCCACCAGTGCCGTCTTTGGTGAGGTGCCCCGGATCTGTTGAGCTAACAGGGCACCTCGACGACTAGTCAGTCCTGCAAGGGACCGGCGCCACCTCCACAGGGATTGTCCCGCACCACAGAACAACCCCTTCCAACGTCGGGACTGTACAATGGGGTGAGGCTCCCATCCTCGCCCCTAGCCCTCTGCTCTTTTGTCCCCTATTCTTATAATAGGGGTACAAAGAGCCCCCTCGGCTCAATTAACTTACCCCCTAGGGTGAGCCCAGCACCTTGGGCGAAGCTACTGAGCCCCACCGCCACGTCAAGGCCTCAACCATGGTGGGGTAACTAGCTTTTGCTTGCACTTATACACACATAATTGCTTCGCCCGCGTTAACCAATATTTACAGCCGAATAATGTTGATGATGATTATTTTCAAAGGCTGTCTAACGTAGCATTGTACTAATAAAAGCTTTTGTTCAATCGGGTGGGAAACTTCGATGATTTCCTCATACGTTGAAACTCCAAAACATTAAGTCTTTAATATATTAAGTAGATGTCACTCCTCTAGGGATTTTGTATTCTAACCCACCATACAACGAGAAGAAATCTATCATTGCACCAAATGAAATGATAATCTTGTCGAGATCTAGTATACCGTAAACGTAACGCTAGTTGTTAGTTACTTTATTACTGGACCAAATTTACGTTACACGATTGTTCATAAAAACAAGTATCCTATGAAGTATAAACCAATAGTTAATTTAGTAATGCTATAAATGTCTTTTACAAAACAAGTTTTATTTTATTGATAATAAAATAAACCGAGTGCGAATTGTTTTAAAACTACATAACCGACGCCGTAGGCCTAAAATATCAAATTGTGTTTTATACGCTTAGCGAACCCGCTCAGGGCGCTCTAGAATTTTATAACGTGCAATACAATCAGAGTTGTGTCAAGAGCACGTCGAAATGTATAATAAAATCTGGCGAGGAAATAAAATTTGACGTGGTATTTTCTTATTTTTCACGCTGGTAGCAACTGCGTCATTTGCATGTGACGTCCTCGCACGCCCGCGTCTCGCGCGCAAATGAAAGCGTGTTGTCAGATGAATTATCGTTTTTTTTTTTAAAATATAAAATTAAACTTTCACAAAATTTTTTGCTTTGCTAATTTCTATTAGTTTCCTGTATGTATAATCATATTTTAATGCAAGTGAATAAATAACAAGTAATATATTTTATATGGTAACGAAATAATATGTAACATTTTAGAGAATTATCAAATTATAGTAAAATTAATATCTATTTGTATATTGACTATTATAATATTCACTCTGTATGATCTATCTTAAGCGAACTTTTATAGACAAGCCCGAGGAAGTCTACAGTGCCCGCGTTGAACAGGCCGGGCCAGACGACGATGAAAACACCGCTGGTGTTTAGTGGGTACAGTCTGCGTCCACCTTACCATTTTTTAGGGCGCAGAAAGTCCCACATAACCCCCAGCCCCCTTCGGGTCCGATGTTACGCCTAAAGTCAAAACGCATTTCCCAGCTAAAAAAAAGGGTTTCATAGACAATGAAAATAATGAGTTTAAACCACTTTGGACTATTAAGTTTATATGGACATCCATCTTAGAGTATGGAGACTAGATTGAAGATAGTGGTAAAAATATAGAGAGTGGTAAAATAGAATAGTCACATACGAAGAACTGATGATGAAGATCTGGAAGAATTATTTATTTTAAAATAATTGGCTAGATCTTCCTTTTAGACCTTCGATTTCTCCACGTATTTTGATCATTATTTTCCTAGACAATATACCAGGATATCAGGATATCCAAGAATGAATCTATCCAATATATCTTCATAACAAGTTCTTGCCACACTTTATACACCTCAAACACCAAACCTTGGTGACAGTATGTGCGAGAATCACGTTGAAGTGGCTAAAAATCGATGATTAATTATGATCATCAGTTCACACATTAACGTCATTCTTGTAATGAGATTAAACTGTCCCTGACACTCGTCCCCGGGGGACCCACAATTAAGTTATAGGAGTTTACTGCGCTAATGTGAGGGGTTACGTCCTACACTCTTACGAATAGTATTGTAATGGGAAGAATTATTGTGATGTGAAAACCGTTTGTGGGAACTGTATTTGATTGCCTTTTGGATACTAAAGTATAAAAATTATTGGTCGGCTACAAAGTTGAAATGAAGGGGAAAAGAACATACATACACAGAATACTAAAACATCAGTCCACGTATGCTTGCATTTTCGTATGTCCCACTGTAGCATCTAAACAATTTATTTTGATGTATGATCTGCCAATTGGCTACATTAAACGACGTCGACATGAACAAGGGTCGATTTTCTTGCTGTTGGCTCGAAGTTTCCAAAGTTTTTGATTAAATGAATTTTAAAATCTGTTATAGTAATAGGCAGACCTACACGTAATAAATATCAATCTCCCGGAGTGCGTATTTTAAAATGAATGTTTTGTGTTTATTTTTATTATCATGTACTCAAACTATGGTCGTCTCTGGAGTTTAACGGTGATTGTTGAAAATAGAGTGTTGTAAATACTAAGATCAATATGAACATCGAACCCACGTACCCACGCTCCACACTAGACGCATCAGACATACGACATCGATACAATATGAGGCGTAATGTACCGGAAACCTGAACACAATTGTATCGGAATAAACATTATTTGCCCTTTTATTGCAAGTATTGTTATGACATCATTAGTAGACAGTCTTTGGGGCCTACTAATGATGAGAAGGTATAGATCGTCCACTAGATGGCAGAACTCTTAGCCACTACTTTGGATTAATATACTAGAATATATACAATTATCATATTATATGACGACCTCTGTGGTTGCGGGTTCGAACCCCGCCAGGGAACAAAAATATTTTCTGTGTTCCTGGGTCATGGATGTGTATTAAATATATATATATATATATATATATATGATAAAAATCTTAAATATATGTATATAAAAGTATTAAATATATTTCCGTTGTATGGTACCCGTAACACGAATTCTTCGAGAATTTACCACGGGACCAGATTTACGTCCATAGATATTATTATTATTATCATCATCATCAACTTGCTCTGATGCCGGACATAGGTCTCTTTAAAAGAATGATAAGTCCATAATCGACATTTACACATAGCATAAGCTACCAGTAAAAATTGCACCCAAATCGATCCAGTCGTTTTGTAGATTAATCATAAAACACAGACAAAAAAGTTCTCATTTTGGCATTACAAACAGAATTCAATTAGTAGTTGTAGATGTTTATGGTTCCTATACACGTCAGACGTTTACAATGTCATTGAACTGCTTTTAGACACCAAGGCTGCACTTAAATATGCAGAAGGTACAGGCTCCAAATTGAACCATACCTCAACCCCCTAACAACCCCTTGTGTCCCCGCTGTTTATTTATCGGATTATACTGCTCTGTAATGTTCTTAACACTCGACGAAGAATCCCTAATGGAATATGGGATATAGAATCGGATACGTATACGGATAGTGCGGGGAATGGCGGAAGTATGGTTGGAGGTAAGGACTGGGTGGGATAAGCGAGCCTTACGTTCTACTTCTGGGTATGAGTCTGCTCTTCGAGAGAAAGAGTGTGTTAGATCATAATTTGCCTGTGTGATGAACACACTCACACACAGTCACTCACAACACTATGTGTGTGTGTGTGTGTGTTCATCACACAGGCGAATTATTACATTAATTATACTGTGATAATATTATGGTCTTTATTTCATACATGTAGGAGTTCATATTAATGATTTTTGTCATATAATCATAAATCTCGTCAAATTATATTTTTCGGACAATTCTATGAAATATAATTTTTTGCAGACAGACAGAAGACAGTAAACAAAGAACCGGCGAAGCAAAAAGCAATTATTTTTGTAATCATTTTGTAATAGGATAAATATACTGTGTGCATCTTAGAGTATACATAATATATCTACTCTAAGGCATGCATTTTCAAGATTTCATAAAACATACCTCTACAACTATGACGAATATGAAAGCAAGAAAGTTCTGGTATAGAAATAGATCTGTCCGAAACTAGCAGAGAATAAATAGCCTACGAACTGAATGTTTATGAATATACGTATTTTGTGCATTTGGACGGCTGGTTTCAACACAGCAATTACTGAAATACTCCCTAAGACATCTTAGTTTTATATTACCATTACCAAAATATTAAGCTTAAAATTTCTTATTTTTATATTAGTGTTTTATTACTTCGTAAGCCTCATTATAATGAAACACATTTTTTACGGATTTTATCGCGGCTTATTAAGAGTCTCTTATATAGGCCAAACAAAAAGATCTATTAAAACTCGCGTCAAAGAACATATAGCTGATTTAAAACACCGTCGCTACACTAAGTCTGCCATCTGTGAACATAGTCTTGACAAAGCTCGCCATTATATTAGATTTGATAAACCACAAGTCCTCGCAAAAGAACACAGATTCCAACCAAGGATGATCCGTGAGGCTATTGAAATTAAAAAACATCCTAATTTCAATAGAGAAGATGGCTGGCTCTTACCACCTGCTTGGGATCCCATTATTAATATTATCAAATCAAAATCCAAGCATAATATGTATATATGATTAAAGATACAGTTAGCACTTTCTGCGTAGATAGGACTAACCAAAATATTGATGTATCATAGGGTAGTTTCGAATAACTTTGTAACATTAGGACGTATGACACCTCAGTCCTCCCGTGACCATGGTTGCTGTAAAGTATCCGAAACGTCGGGCTTGTAAAAATCTTAATAAACCGCGATAAAATCCGTAAAAAAGTGTTTCATTATAATGAGTGAAATTCGCGTAAACATTAGAAAACAACTTCGTAAGCCTTTTAGGCGACGTTCGGAAATACGGATGGTAAGTCGGTTTCAGGATGGGAACCTGGCCCAGTTAGACAAGACTTATAGACGAAATATGTTTTCTCACACAGCACACGACACGTTCGTTCACACGAAGTTCTTGGTACTGACTGGGGGGCAGGAGGGTATACATTTTAACAAAATATCACTTGACTAATATTCATACATTTCGCTATCTGGCTACTGAGGCGACCATCCCACATTTACCCTATTGTCCGCAGATCGGGGACCCTCAAAAAGCAGCTTCAGGGCTCGCAATGGTCTTAGCTTCGGTTAGGGCACTCCCAGGTGCGAGTCCCACATAGGGTCAGGAACCTACCCCGGTAACCTGGCTACATGCGAAATGAATTTCCTTGCGATACGATAACGGTGCTGAATGATAACGATGACCATGAAGTCTTTATTAGGTATATGCTTTCTCTTAAAAAACGATTGAGAGATACTGATTCAGATCTGTCTTTTATTCCAGAGGTTTTCATCTTAGGTGCCCTAAGCCTGACATCAACTATCAATCAGCCCTAAATCAGTGGACCTAATGTTTATGTAGAGCTGGAGCAAGCCGACCTTTTACTTGAGGTCTGAACAGGTCAAGTGTCAACCGTAGGTACAGTCAACGTTGATACTCAATGCCGGGGCCATTTTTGTATGTAAGTTTATTTTGCTAGTGAAGAATTCACATATATTCACACACCTTTAGAGTCAGAGTACAGATATAATATATTATAATGATGATTATTTGTTTTATCTTTATTTAAAGGGACTTTTATCCTACATAGGTATGTCAGTCCCATTGCAACTAAATTAAACTATTACACACATCACATTATTCACAACTTATATTATTATACAACGTAATATAAAACACGGATACACTGATAGTCTGGCCATAAATACAGTTACAATTAAAGATTTAAACAAAATATTACATTTCAATTTGGAATCTGTCATTTTTATATGATTGTTCCAGATTGTTCATTGTGTTTTCTCATTTTCGCGCCAATACATTGTAAAATATTTTGTGATATTAAAATGGAGTGGGCTGATGAAGAGAACCGAATCGCTGTGATTGCATTACAAAAAGTAGGTATGGAGCCGAATACAATTTTCAAACTTTCCATACGACTGGTATTAGTCAAAATATTATGTTTGTGTACTGGACTAATGAGGTCTGGTAAAGATCTGGCAGCCCACGTAGTCTTCATACGAAAAAGACGATCAAAACAGCTAGTCATAATGATGAATAGATGAAATAACATTTCAATATATTTATACCGATTTATTGCTACTAGGTACAAAGAGGTACAAAGGGTTTGATTATTGTTTTTATGTTAAGTACTTGAGATTTGAGACGAACTAGCATTCAGCAGACGTATTTTTATCTCGCTACAAAACCATCTAGCCTTAAGCTCTTAACGCCGGCAAATGCTCTGAGGCATACCGCGGGGGAGTGGGTCTCCCCCGGCGGGTATGTGGGACTCGCTTCGCTCGAAAGCTGGTAAGTGGACGCAGTTCTACCCACTAAAACCCAGCGAGTGCCACCAATGCCGCCTTTGGTGAGGTGCCCCGGATCTAATGAGCAAACAGGGCACCTCGAAGGCTAGTCAGTCCCTCAGGGGACCAAGGCTACCTCCACAGAGGGGTTGTTACGCACCACAGGTCAACCCCTCCCAACGTCGGGACAGTACAATGGGGTAAGATTCCCGTCCTCGCCCCTTGCCCCCTGCTCTTTTGTCCCCTCTTCTTATAAGAGGCTTGGCGTAACTCGCTTCGCCCAAGGTACTAGGCTCACTCTAGGCTACTGAGCCCCACCGCTACGTCAAGGCCTGAACCATGTTAGGGAAATCCATCTAGCCTTATATTTATATGCCTACGTAACTTATCCAACCATTTCCATTCCTGTATTACAGGACACAATTTGATGGTGTACATGGACCTTCTGTTTAAACTTTAGGTCATCACAAAATAGATTTATATTCTATGCTCCTTAATGAAGCTCATGTTTCCCCGTATTGTTTTCTGTTTACGCGAATTCCACTCATTATAATGAAACAAATTTTACATTTTACACAGCTCTCTACATGGTAGGTCAAGGGTCACGGGACATTATGTGTTTTTCCGTTTTTAATCGCTAGTCTCTGAAACTAATGATCCGAAATGAAAAAATATTTTTGAATATGATAGCCGAGGTTAGAGAGTCTATTAGACATGATTTTACTGGCGTGTCTTAGCCGTAAATGCTGTGAGTCGTGACGCAGTTATGTCGTGATGTTCCCACTACGCCGCCATTCTCGACTCCTTTGAGCAAATTTTATTATAGATTCTTACAAACTTTCGCGTTTATAATATTAGTAGGATGAATATGCTCACATCTGCCGGGCGGCTGTTTTATCTGATGATCATGATGGTTGGTGATGACGGTTGTGATGACGTAATGGCCGAAATACAATGTGCACTTCATAAATCAAACTCCATTACGCCATCCCGTAAACCTACCCGATGACTGACAAGCAGATAAGATGTTTCGGAGAAAGCATTAGTTTTTTGTGTATCCCCTTTTGTCTTCGCTTGTTAATAGGGTTACCGGCGCCTGTGGGAGACACTTTAGCTTTTTAGTTTAGCCATGTTTGTGACTCATGCTTTAAAATCTGGTTGTTGCATATAAAGATGAAGCTTTATATATGATTCTTATATGTGTGTTTGTATGTGACTAAACACCTCCTAAACGGCTGGACCAATTTGATGATTTTTTTGTCTGTTTTTTACAATTTACTACACATACGAACGTCTGTCGGACCCGTTAGATGTTCATTTTCTAAAGAAAATATTCTCAAATTAATACATAGAAAACGTTAAATATTGTAAACAAAGTTTTTTTGCTAGATGAGAACTGATTTTATTACTTTATTTAAATCATATTTTAGTTTTTGATTTAAACAAAAATTTTCACATCACAGAATCACAGAAATCATTAACACAAACTTATACTGATTTTATTTAGAATAACAAAATTAATCATAGAAAAGGTACCTGTTGGCTGTAAAGTCGGTTCACGAACGATAACGTGTCTAAAAAATAAAAATTTACGTGATTACGTCATAATGCGTCACAAGGCGAAAGCTTAGGCCGATCGTGCCTTTTTATCGCTTGTTACGCGCTCTTTTCGTGCATGCAGCAGTAAATCGATTTATAAGACGTTATCACGTCAAAATCATGATTGTATATTATTTGTTACTACTATTTATTCTAACTTCAATTGTAATAATGTATTTTATATTTTTTCTACAAATCGTTGAAGGGACAGCCCTGTTTACGCCGTGTGTAGTCTGTATAATCAACTAATGTGAACTATTTCTGGCCCAGCAGTAAGCAGCCCTTGCGCTTATCGCTAAGTGCGCATTTTTCAGATTACAGACCCTTGTTTAATTGTTCATTTACATGTTCTTCGTGTGAATACATTCTTGTAAATTATGTGTTTGTAAGACTGTTTTAATTGACCAATCTCATGACGTAACAATTAATACAATTAGGCCCCAAGACTATGAGCACTATCAGAACAGATCCCAAATTTTCCTTGATATTATTCATATTGAACTTTTTAAAGAACTAGCCCTAGATCCGCTGGGCACATAACAGTTGCAGGCCGGTGTACCACAATCATCATCACCATCAAGTGGTCTGTTATCGATGGAAGTATGGAACCATCCATATGGACTTGAAGTTAGTACGGACTACGGACAACCAACATGTAAAAGTTCAGATTGGTTCGTAATCAAAAGCTTTTTGTCGAAAGTTGACAATGAATTTTTAGTCACTATCTTTATAGTTTCATCATCATCATCATCATCATCAGCCCCTATCCCGTCCACTGCAGAACACAGGCCTCCCTCAATGAACGCCAAGATGTCCGATCCCTTGCCACTCGCATCCAACACGGACCGGCCATTTCCGTTCTCCTGGGTGTGTTGTGACGAGCCCACTGCCACTTCAACGAGCTTATTTTTCGCATGATATCGGTAACTTTAGTTCTTATAGTTCAACTCACAGATCCGCCCCCAGTTTTATAGTTTCGTCACTTACTATTAGTATAATTCATTATTCATCCTCATTAAGTTTACATTAATGTTTTATACCAATAGATATGTTAATAGTTAATTCAGTAATAAATTCACAACAGTCACCGGTGTAATACTTGTGAAGCCCTTAGCGTGAAGGTGTTAGCCGAGCTAGCGTGGGTTCGAATACTGCTCGGGGCAACCAATTATACGAGCGTATATTGGAGCTGGCTAAGTATGTGTAAACTTCATATATGTAACGAAGTTACACGGTTTTTATTAAATCATCCTTTCACTGTTAAATATAGAGTTCCTTCAATGAACGCCAAGACCACCGATCCATCGTCACGTGCATATAATTAAGGCCGGCCCCTACATGGAGATCGACATCCCATGTGTTTGAAGGTCGACCGTCTTTTTTAATTTACTTAGTTGTTAATTCGTGCTTATACAATGGAAAATATTTAGCATGTAAAAGTTAATAGTGTGCTACATCCTCACCAAGGTTTTGAGCCTTGTCATGGCGGTGGGGCTCAGTAGCCTAAGGTAAACCCAGCACCTTGGGCGAAGCAAATTGGACCAAAGGGGACAAAAGAGCAGGGGAGACAAAATGCGAGGATGGGAACCTCACCCTATTGCACTGTCTCGAGTTGGGAGGGGTTGTTCTGTCTAGCCATCGAGGTGCCCTGTTTGCTCAATGCGAGGCACCTCACAAAATTGGTGGGACTCGCCGGATTTTAGTGGGTAGAGCGGCATGCACTTACCACCTTTCGGGCGCAGCGAGTCCCATATACCCGCCTGGGGAGTCCCCCCCCCCCCCCACAGCGGGATGACTAAGAGCATTTCCCGAAGTTAAAGAAAAAAGAAATAGTGTGCTACATACTATAACAGGGTGCAAAAATACCCTATACAATATACATAAGAGTCAAAAGTACGCGGTGAGGAGCTATACCACCAATGAAGCTTGTGTCAATAAAACATTCAATATCAAAATAATCAAAACGCAATAAAGTACCCCAAGCACTTATGACTAATCTCCATTTTAAAACCCGACGCACGTCCGATGCCGGATACGACACGCAAAACATGCAAGAACTTATACGGCCGATCTCAAGCACAGCAATAAAAAAAAGAAGCGGCAAGTGCTATTCGCGTATTAGCTGCAGCACGCATAAACAAGGTTACCGTGGATCGCCTCGGGCGTATCGATGCGCCGCTTTTGAAAAGCTAACCCGTCCCGTAAGAAAGGGACGGCACAGAGCACGTGGGAAGTGGATTCCGAACGCACGCATCCCTTCCCGCCCCACCACCATTTAGAATTTCGACCGCGCGCATTCAGTCGCGCGCCGACCGTCGAAACGGCAATACATGTAAAATCGGTGTATATGCATCCGCCCTGTGTGCAGTGAACGAACGAACATTAGTGATTTGTTTTCAGTGCAATAAACCTGTGATTGTGAACGTGACAAATAAAATTGTGTGTTGAGTGCACTATGCGGTTACGTACGTTATGAATGGTCTGGATCGGTGCTTCTTCGATCAACGTGAGTTGTGGTTACTTACTGGTTTCTGATTTAAGTGCTTAGCTACGTCTTGACAAAACGGTGTACCATAATATATTGAATACACTTCCGATTTATCGGAAAATGTTGATTTAGATTTAACATTAACATGCGATAATTTAATTAAAATCAAACTTAACACCGAATTCATAGTTTCCAGTGTGAAAATCCAATTGTCGGTTACAAAACTTACAAATGCGGTCGGGAATGCAGTGTCAATAATTTCATTCAAAATTTCTACAATTATATGTTTACAGCTGCATTGTTATTTTAGTAAACGTAGAAAAAGTACGTAACAATTTGCGTATTAACGATGTCAATATTATTATTTTGCTTAAATCGTTTCATTTTAAATAAAATGTGTACGATTCGAAAATAATTCGCTGGACGGGAAACGTCGGACGATTGGCAAACAGCTTTAAAGCATTATTTATTATCAAATAAAACAGACAGTGTACGAAACCGTGAAACGAATAAATAATTACAATTAACATTTTGAAGTGAACTGGTAAATAAAGATGCCTTTCTACACAAACCTTTTTTTAGTGGATTGTTGTAAGATTTGTTTACATCGTCTTTTATAAAGTAACATGTCGGTAATATAGATTTTTGCTCTATTTCACGCAGTCTTACAAGTAATTTTTACAATCAGTACTGAAATGAAAGAATTTAAAATACTTCGCCTCCTTTGGTTTTTAAGGCCTCTGCGACGTCTGACCTAGGATAATTTCAGTTTCAGATACTATGTACTAGGATCGCATAAACGGTGTAGTGTACAGAAAATTACAAAAATATAATTTAACTATGCGATGGTCTGGTCGTACGAATGAACTTTTTGTAAAATTTCTAGGTCTCTGCGACGTCTGACCTAGGATAATTCCAGTTTCAGATACTATGTACTAGGATCGCATAAACGGTGTGTAGTTTACAGAAAATTACAAAAAATTAATTTAACCATGCGATGGTTTGGTCGTACGAATGAACTTTTTATAAAATTAGTAGGAATGCGATAAAACGAGCAAGAATACACACACTGTTTGAAGACATAACAGAAGCGGGGGCTAAACGGAAACATTTGTTTCATTTTAAGATAAGGATGTTACGCTTAATGACTTACAACAGACTTTATTTTGTTAAGATAACTGACAGAAACATGAGTTAATGTTATGCATATTAACTTAGTATAACAATAATTATTAAAAACACATTTGTACATGTTTGAGAAATTAACATATTAATTTAATTGTAGGGACCTATTTTAATATAATTTATGACTTACGGTTGTTATGCATCTGTTAAATTTGGTCACTGACATTTAGATACATCAGAAAGATATCAATTATCAAGGCTGCACGCTAAAATCCTATGCAGATTACGTCAAAAGAATAAAATCTAAAAAGAGTGAGTAGGTATTAATTCCAATTACAAAATGAAAATGTATAAAAAGGAATTCCACATATATTTTTCATTATTTTATCAAAATCCAGCTTTAATTAAACTCGCGGCAGGAATTCCTTTTTACATGAGTGTTAAAATCAAATTTATTTATCTCCGTTTTAATACCCGTATTAAATTTAAAATTTAAGGTATAAAACGGAATGGAGTATATCAATTATAAAATTAATCCTACACGGTTGGACTTTGTTTTAAAGGTTCAAAATTAATTAGAATAGAATAGAAGAAAATTTATTTAAAAAAAAATACAAAAAACATTATTTGCACCTTACATAATAACCATGATCAGTCGTCTTGGCGTTTATTGACAAAGTCCTCTCCAGGAGTGGACGGGAAGAGACTGATAATCGGCAGAATATGCCTATGCTGATAATGTTGACGAAGTATTTAAAAAGACGTAGGTATCTACCTACCTACCTATTACATAAAACATATGGGTATTGATTGGGAATTTTCAATTTAATTACGTACTTGAATATTTAACGTATCTACGTAAGTCGTATATTATACTAATTACTACGATCATAAAACTGATTTATTTAAACGTTAATTTCTGTTTCATTCACAAGTCTCGGAATAAGTTACAGAATTAACTCCTGATTTGTTCTGGGACTGTGGATATTATTTAGTAGATACAAGATTCGTATTTATTTATAATTATCAACAGTAACGGCGTTGAAATGCTTATAATCGTTCTATAGCTACCACCATCGACCATATTCTAAACCAACCAATAGTAGACCAATCGTTTGATTATAAGAATTACAATGTAACATCATTTGTTTCCTTGGCTGTATGACAAAAATCCATATATTTACGATTGTAAAATAAAAAAGACACGAGGCAGAAGTTTGCCGTAAAGCTTTTAGTTGTTAGCACTTGAAACTACAACTTTACTAATAAGCTTTTTTAAGTCTACGGTGGCGCTTACGTAACACTTTATTGCTGAAGTGAGAAAATGTAAAACTTAAAAAAGCTTTGTAACTTATGAAGTTTGTGTTACCACTAGTCATTATTTAATCACCATCGTCGATTAGGTTATACACTACTTGAAGATGTTGCGTCAAAAGCATGTCTTTAATCTCAGTTCGTCTATATCACGTAGGTACGCATTGAGTAGATTATAAAGAGAGCAAAGTCAGGCAGTGTGATAAGTAATTCCTAGTGATAATCCTAGTATTAGATAGGACATTCGTAAATAAATAACCAGTAGGGCTAGCTGCGCGCTCGACAAAATTTTGTCTACGCCTTTTCTCGTATAATGTGAAAATACGAGAAAAGGGGTAGAAAAAATTTTGTCGTGCGCGCATGCTAGCCCTACAGATATATTTAAAGACCTACTAATATAATACCTTAATAAGTGATAACCACCAGAATGCTCGTCTGTTATTTTATCTTAAAGAATGCTAAAATCAAACAACTTATGTTAATAAACTTATTATCAATGTAAGAGTTAATAAAATTGTCCATATTACACACGCTCTTAAGTGGTTCACAAACATTTTTTACTGACCCTTTGGCCATTGATAGGTAAGCCAATAGTCAACAAATCACACCTTCAAACGAATACACAAACAAAAAAATTAAAGACAGTTTTGTAGCGCGGTTTCTGGGTTCGGTATAGTTATGTGACATGGCGATGATTTATGTCTGGTAGTCCAGGTGGTTCATGTAGGTGGAAATCAGTCTATAATGAAGAGGTGAAGTTTGAGAGTTCGGGTGTAAAAGATAATATTTGAAACTACTCAATAAATTATTTCTTCTATTGGATAAACTACAATGCTAGGTAATATTGTACATGTAACTTAAGTTGAAGGTGCTGGCTACGGCTATATACGATACTTTTATATATTGATGTATTATTTTATGTGAGTATGCAGGTATAAAAAATATTAAACTCTAGAGAATATGCATTGGTAACTATACAGATTAATATAAAACTGGAGTGTCTGTTTGTAATATTATCAAAATAACATTTTTTTTACAATTTTTGTATGTCTGTCTGTTTGTTCCGGCTAATTTCTAAACGGGTCGATTTTTGACGAGACTTTAACTGGTAGATAGCTGATGTTATAAGGAGTAACTTAGGCTATAAAAATAATCACCATCAATCCGGGTAGGTACAGCTGTAAATGTAAGTTATCGCGGGCGAAGCTGCGAGCAAAAGCTCGTATTGTAATTTCAATTGTTGAAAGACTCATTGTACGGTATTAAAATATTTTTTCCTTGCTCAATACTTTAAATTACATCAATTCGTTGCTAACGATTCTTTACCAGGCGCATTTTGATTTCAAAACGTGCTTTTTAACCGACTTCAAAAAGGAGGAGGTATTAAATTCGTCGTAATCTTTTTTTAAAAATAAAAACTAAAAAGCTAGTTCTAAACAAGCCTAACAGTAAATCGCGTAACCAGTAACAGTGCACCTACAAGGGAGAACTAATAGCCGAGATGCCAGTAATTCCCGTTTGACCGTTTTGGGAAGACGGGATTTGTCGCTTACTAGATATAATATCATCGCGTAGTAGCCGGTTTGCGTTAAGCGTCCAGGTTTCTTAGTAATTATCATTATCATCACCACCAACACCAACACCACCACCACCACTAACACCACCACCACCACCAACACCACCACCACCACCCTCACCATCACCACCACCACCACCACCAACACCACCACAATCATCAGCATCATCATGTCTTGTAATAAAGGTTTTCTCCGTCATGTAATATTATACATTGATTTGCCCACGTATCTCCAAGTTGTAGTGGGACCACCCGCGCGATATGCGTGCCACGTACGATGGACTATCTCCCGCCCCTTCCCATTCAACCGACATCATTTACATTTCCTATTCTTATGACATTCGATTTCTGGGGTTTTGTTTTTTGACAATGCACGATAAAGGTTGCATTGTGTTTTTTGAATAACGCATCCTGATACACTTTGATTTATGCTTCAATTTGGATGCAAGTATACGTAATACGTTACATAACAATAACTTCATACTCTCCTGGTAATCAGACAACTGATATAGGTATACTTGTTTTAGGTTTTTTTTTATAAAAACGTAAAATTATTTAAAGTTCTTTTTATAAGTAACGAAATAATCAATATAACCTGCTTATAGCTGTTCTAGATCCACACTCGCTACTAATACTAATGCCAGTTGCAGCATGCAGCCTTGGTGCAAAAGCTAGTCTTGCGATTACATATGCCAAATTTCTCTAGGAGCAAACTTTTTTAAATATAATGTGTGAGTGATGCACACGCCCAAAATGGATTTTGTTCGACAATAAGAAATGCTGCGTCACGTCCTCATCATGATTCATGAGACGAAGACTGGCCACCGTATGGTAATAAGATGAGTTGATCGATCCTGAATTGTATGTCAGTCAATAAATATATTTTACGTATAGGACTTCGATTATTTTCTTTGAATAAAACAAATTGACGAATATGAGCACTCTTCTTTAAATTATCTAATCATCATCATCAGCAGCCTCTATCCGTCCGTTGCTGAACCTAGACCTCCCTCAATGAACGCCAAGACGGTCGATCCCTTGTCACTCGCACCACAATTAATCTAATATGTATCTATTTGCAATTTCAATAAAATCAATACGTACCTAATTAGAAACAAAAAAATATTGGATGCAAGTAAATGCAAGTAAAATTCGTGTTTAAATTCGAAAGTGTAAAGTTCAATATTAGCTATAAATTGTCAAAGTCACCTTCAAATATGAATTAGGTAAATTACAATATGCATTCGTCATCATCATCACTCTGTCCTTCAATATATCCTTACGAAACATTATAATAATTTTAAATATCCATTAGAACTATCCGCGTCCACCCGTGTACAGTGATCGATCACCATCAGCCCGCATCCGTCCAGCTTCCACCCCACTATCTAACTAACCCACTCCCTTTCCGGTAAATTGAACGTGAGCATGTGTACCACTTAAACCTCTCCCACGTGTGGTTCCCAGAACCAAAACAATCTCTAATGGCCGTAGTCGTATGATTTGGTGCAATTATGGTGTCTTGTATGACAATGGAAATAATTATGCGTTTGTTCAATGAGAAAATGTCGTCGGAGCGAATGTAGTTCTGTCTTAAATTATGACATGTATATCTTGGGAAGAGGTATCAAAGTACTAGTAAGATACAACTGTAAATAACATAGCTTTTTGTATTTCTTTACAAAATTTTGATTGTTTTAAATCTAGACTGCTAAAAGTAATATAACTTATCTAATAAGCAAAAGTATGTCAATTAGTTATTCGGTTTCTTTTTAACAAAAAACACATTTACATATCCAAATACTGCGTTACTTTATGGAATGAAATATAATTTTAATATTTTTTCTTTTCTTCTTCTCTTTCGTTTCTTTAAAATGAAGTATGATTTATTATTACTGGAGTGTAATCCACACATTCCATATACTAATGGCAACCATATTGCAATGAAGCCAAACGCGTCATTGCTAAAACAACGGCGAAATTAAATGCCGTGTATTATAACCAAGGCCTACAGATTAACAGTTCCTAATTCGATAGTTTGCGAATATTCGATAATGAGGCAGATATAGTTGCGAGCGGCATGTGTCGGATAATCAGGCTTAGATATGGCGAGTGGCAGGCATGTGTCGTACAGAAATTGGGTTAGACGTAAATCATCCCGTTAATGATCGTCATTTATAACGTGGGAGTCAAGATGTCCTGGTGGTTATTTTTAACCGATTAAAATTGAGATCATCCGTTTTTAGACGCGATGATTTGAATCTGGCAAATGTTTCACACTTATGTTATTCTGTCTACTAGGATCAGACAAATTAATATTTAGTTAGTGTTTTATTTGTTTTAATGAATGTTTAGTTTCCATTTTTTTCGGACAAAGTTCCTACAGGTTCGGTTCTAAAGAAGATTCCAAGACTGTTTTTAGTGGAAACTTAACTGATTTCTGTACTTTTTTATAATTTCTAAACTCTGAGTGATATTATAATTGTTTGTTTCCCAAATATAAATACTTAAATAAGACTTGTAATAAATATATTTTAACTTATAAATTAATATTATGTACCTAATTTAAAATACCCATCGCGGAACTAGAATGCTCCTTACAATTATTTTGTGATGTTAATATTTTAATATACGTCACAGCCAAATTAATGTTAGTGTATGTTAATTACTTGAAATTAAAAATAATATTAATAACATTCAAATGACGAAGGTCGCTTTTGAAAACAGCGAACACTTTTTGTATTTAAAAATATTTTCACGTTTTTTTTTTCACTTCAGTGGTAAAATAGGTATGGTTTGCAATAAATGCATACGGGCGGGCACCTAGTCCGTAAATATAATAATGATACAAATTAAAATTGTCTTCAAATATTATAATTATGTTGTAATCAACGTTTTCCTACTTAAATATTATGTCGTAGGTGTTTTTTTTTTTAACATTAACATTCTAGAATAATCCATAAACAAATAGTGTATACCTAATTAAAGTAAAACGGGTATAATTTTATAATTACATTCATGCTTTTCATATCTTCTGAGCAAAATGTCATTTTCGTTTGCAGTTTTTGAAGGGAAAACTTCTTTAGGCGCGGTACGCATATTTTTAGATGAGATAGAATCTCTGGATTCGTGACACCGTTACCAACTTTATGAGACGCTATTTGACGTTTATATGACGTTTGATTTATTTATATAATATTATGTATGCAATATTTGTTTACATAACCAACGTCAAACACACTAAAATTGTTGTCACTTCTATCGGCAGTCCCTGTGGCTGGTTGGGTTCGTTTTTTTATAAATAATTTACTAGTGTCCGACCGAAAGTTCGGTTTCGGTTTCGGCCGAGTTTCGGCCAAAAATCAAGTTTCGGCGGCAGTTTCGGTTTCGGCCAAAATTGGCCGAAACTTTTGCCGAAACTGAAACTGATTTTGGAAGTTGTCGTACACGCTTGCCTGACTTCGTTTCTGGCGACAACGCTTTGGCGGACGCTGGCGGCCCTGTCGTGAATTGTCGTGCGCCGTTCGGATAGCGCTGTAGCAGCACAACTTAGTCAGTGCGTGCGTGGATAGGCAAACTGGCAAACGTGCCACCTGATGGTAAGTGGTTCACGTCGCCCATGAATATAACCTAGTTTACCTGGAACGAGCCCAGGCAACTCATCTATGTGTTCCCTATCCTGAGACATAAGATGTTAAGTCTCGGTGCCAGTAATTACACTGCCTGTCTTGCCCTTCTCACCGAAATACAGCTAAGCTGTTTCACGGGAGAAACAAGCAAGATGGTGGTACCCATGCAGCCGGGAGCGCGGCACAGAGCTTCCCTCCCACCGGTATGAATGACCGGTCTAAAGAATGTTTACCGACGTAAATATTCTTTAGACTTTAGAGGTTATGTTTTGATGGAACTGATTACATGTAAGTTTTTGTTTCGTTTCTGTACTTGAATGATTTATATAGTTAAATATTGAGTCAGCAACTTTGTTTTGTTGTTCAAACCAAGTCACATGTTAAAAAGAGATTGTAAATGAAAAATGTGAAGTGTTTAATTTGTTAAATTAAACACTGATAGAAGGATTTTTTAATAGCTAACAAATCATTTATTTATTAAAAACGATTTTTTTATATTAAATAAATATTTCTTAATATTTAAGAAATTATGCATCAGATTTATTACCTAAATATTCGGAAATCATATTAAATAGTAAGAAATATTTGTTTAATACTAAAAAATCGTCTTTAATAAATGATTTGTTAACTATTAAGAAATATTCTTAAATACTAAAAAATCCTTGTAATATGTAATAAAAATAAAACTGTAATAATAACCTTAATACAGCAAAACTACATCAATAGGTCATCGGAATGAATACAAATTTTGAAATAAGTTTACCTATACCAGTGTACAGGGAAACTTATTTCAAAATTTGATTTTAAATTAAAAACTTATTTCAAAATTTGTTTCACAAAACAAATTTTGAAATAAGTTTACCTACAGGTACCAGTGTATAGGTAAACTTACTTCAAAATTTGTTTTTGCTGTATTAGGGTTATTATTACAGTTTTATTTTTATTTTCAATTGTTTCAGTCTAAATTGTCGCAAAGAGAAAAATATCCGATTTGGCAGTACTTCGACAAAAGTATCAGTGATATATCAAAAGCTGTTTGCAAGATATGTAGCAAGTCCTATTCTTTAGGAAGCCACGAACCAAAAAAAAACAAACATTACACGGACCGAAGCTGCATTTATCAAAATTTAATGAACATTACAACATTATTTATATACTATGTTTCCATTTCATGTCCTAATTAATACAGAATAATGGGTAAAATGCACCAAATTTCAGAATTTTAAGGAATTTTATACTTGACCACGTGAGTTTCGGTTTCGGTTTCGGCCGAAACTGAAGCCACGGCCGAATATTCGGTTTCGGTTTCGGTTTCGGCCGGAAAACCAGTTTCGGTCGGACTCTATAATTTACCAGTTTTACATCTACACTAGAACTAAAGTTTTGAGTTTGTTTGAACGCATTCACCTCCGGAACATTTTGCATTTTATAGTCCACTTATACAGGAAGGTTATTTATATAGGACGTTAAGAAAACGTCTTAAACAGGTGCCCTATAACAGACATATTCCAACTCAATTTGTATAAAATACATAGATTATATTAGCGAATATATCCCTAATGTTACCCCGAGACCCGAGTCCAATATGCACCAATGAATACATGAATGCTCTATAAGGTGTCGACACAATTTTTCAATTTTCCGGAACAATAGGCATGGATAGGGCTCATTATCATATGGGTATTGATTGATGAGTCTGTTTAGGGGTGGAAATGATTTACGGACTAGTTAAAATAGATTCAGCAGAAGGGTTTATAATGAAAAATAGGGAAAATCAACAATAGTATATAAATAAGATTGAAGTTCCGATTGGAGTCTACCGATTTCCCGGCAAAACGACTACAAACATCTATTCTTTGATTTTCGAATACATAATAATACACATACTAAAGTACTGTGATATTGCCTCGTATCGAACGCTTTTTTCCCAAAGTGTGGAAAAAAGCCCCTTTATTATATGCACAATGCGAATGGCAAGGGATCGGTCGTCTTGGCGTTCATTGAAGGAGGCCTATGTACAGCAGATTGTATGTATTTATATGATGTATTTGTAAACAATATGTAGAAGTGGATACAACGCCACCTAGCGGAGTTACATGTTTAACATCAGCGATTAAGGTACAGCTTGGCAAAAAAGAGTATGGAAAAAATGAGGGCGCCACTTTCACTTAGGTCTCATCATAATATGGAAAATCAGCAAGAAAATTTAATCAAATCGTTAATAATAAATGTGAAACACTAAGCTTTATTCAAAATCTAGTATTTGTCGGCCAAATATTGTCAACATCATAGGTTTCCATTTAGTAAAATATTTAGTTCCACCTGTCACCACGTCATACTCTTTTTTGCCTAGCTGTAGTAGTCAACATAATATTATCTTCATAATAACTATTGTTTATTGATAACATACCTAACTATAGTAATTCCTGGGTGTACTTATAACACAAAACATGTAAATATATTTAATGGGGAGTATTTAGGTGAAGTTACAATTTGCATTTAAGAGGTAATTTTATACTGCTAATGCGCGGTGTAAGATTCTTACCAGCACTTAGGATCTTAAAAGGGTGTTAGTCTCGTAAACAATAAGTTGAAACGTTTTGTATCGTCTCATACCCAGGCTTGTACTGGTCTATCTCCTTGTAAAAAGTCGATCGTCTCATGATTATAGTGAATTAGATATAAGCCATTGACCAATGACTACATTGGATAACGTGTTATCCGTTGATTGTAAATGCCATCACTACAAATTGAACATAATAAAATTACAAAAACGGAAAAAGTAAAATTACTTTGGGACAAACTAATTTGATTGTTTTATATCCTGACCAGGAATATATAAACCCTGGACTGGTGTCGCCACTGTATCCTTTATACGGTAACACATAGTATAGTCCATACAGAAATAAGTGCCGAAATTTTCCGCAATATCGCGAGGGTTTTTATTCTTCTGGTCAGGCTTATACATTTATTCGCGTGGCAACTGGCTGATGGTGATTATTAAAACCTATTTCAAAACAAGTATGAATTATTCATGTTTACGTTGTTTTCGAATAACAATAAAACATCATTAAGATGCTACAAATTAGACAAAACTCGTAAAAGTTCGTTAAGTCGATAAACGGTTTATAGCATATACAGCTTACGTGTTTTCAAATATTTTAATTCCTCAACTTATATGTAATTTGAATAAGCCTATATTGAAAGTGAGATTATCGGTTGTAAAAAGTAAATCGATCAGAGACTTGAATAGGCGCCCGATTGGATACGCGCACCTAGCGCCATCTGTGATCGAGGAAACGAAGTGTAGGTCGGTGAACTTTGTAATGCAACGAAATTATTACAATGAACAAAAACTTAATGATGAAACATAATTTAATTAGTATTAAAAATAGTGACTTGCACATTTTGGTACAATGGAATTGGAAATTAGTTATTGTTTATTTTGGTTATAGATAACAAAACAATTTTTTATATACCTTACGAATTACCATTTGAAGTTGCATGCGTAGATCCCGTCCACTATTATTCTAGTTCTGTTCTTTTGATTGAAACCTTATTTTGTCTTAATTTAGCTTATACTTTAAGGGGTTACGTGGGCTTTCTCAAGACAATCTTATTCTCTCCTCTAAATATTGTTACGATTTGGTCAAGGTCTGTTATCCCCGGATGCTTGGTGACCGGCCTGGAATCCCCTCAACCAGTGCTAATAGACGAGTGACAAACGAAGATGAAGAGGGTATTCTAATGACTGACCAGATTCATTAATCAGTTGTATTTGAAACCCTGGTCATCCTTTAGTTAGGACATTGAGAATCTCTTTGTATTGTCGTGGTCATCATTATCAAGATAATAATAATATCTATGGACGCTTTTACACCACGTCAACCTGGCCCCGAGGCAAGTTCTCGAAGAACTTGTTTTACGGCTACCAGACAATGCATTTGATAATACACATATTTAATACACATCCATGACCCCAGAACACAGATTTGATGTTCCCTGGTGGGATTAGAACCCGCTACCTCCGGCTTGAGCGCCAACGCGCTAACCGTTGAGTCGCAGAGGTCGTCTTAGGTGATGATAATAAGAAACAAATATTAAACAAAACGACGAACATGTAATTCCTAGAATGTCTATGTATAAATATATGTGTACATTAGTGTAAGAACAACGATTTCTTATTGTAGGTATTGTTCTAAGTTACCTACATCTATCTTTAGCTTCACGTAATCAAAGTTGACCGACACATGACCAAAAAACGGCGACTTAGATATCCTTTAATTATTAACAGCGCCTAAACGTTTTTTTTTATAAAAAGTAAATATATTCACAGAGAATCCCACAAGCAGCGTTTTGACTTGTTTTTCCTTATTTTATAATTACGTCTGACTCGCATATATGTTTAATGTTTGTTTGAGAAGCCCCCATAAAAATTCACATCAATTTCCCCGAGCACTCCGTCACAGATTAATTCAAACGAAATACATTCAAGATTGTTTACATACGCTTTTACGAATAAACGGTGACTTACATATAACAGATCTTTCACATTTATTGCTTGGCACAACGTTAATATTTTTGGGTAAATGCTCAATTTGTTGCTCACTGGAACTAGTGCTATCGGCTTTTATTGTTCATAATTTACTGTAATTGTCTGTTATTGGAGATCTACAAGTATGTTGTACTAATTGTAGATGAAACTAGCTGTTTCCCGCAGCTTCGCCCGCGTTAAGTTAGAGTTACAGCTGTATTCAAGTTGATGATAATTATTTTTATAGCCTAAGTTACTCCTTATAACAGCAGCTATCTGCCAGTGAAAGTCCCACCAAAATCGGGTTGATTTTTTTTGAGCCGTTTCAAAGATTATCCGGAACAAACAGACAGAAAGAATTAGGTATATGTACCGTGTATACATCCGTGCATTTAGTTCCGTTCCGTAATACATCAGTTATTTTTATATTACAAACAGACATTCTAATTTTATTTATCAGTATAGATGTATGGATAAAACAATTTCTCGTAAACTGAAGAGTTGTAATTGCAGTAAAAATATATGTTTTATTTTATATGTATAATTTTTTTAGTCAACATCATCATAAAAGTTATGAGTGGCGCTATTTATACTTAAAGCCTGTGTAAACTTTATAATTCGTGCATGATAAAGTTATAAATAATATAGACTTGTGGTACCTATTATTTCACTGAACGTGTTATAATTTAGAAACAAACAGAGAGAATAAAGAACAGCTGCTTGGAATATTTCACATAGTTCGACGGAAAAATTGTCAAAAATCTCACGAATCCCTTAGTGTAATAGAGACCCAAATATATACGTAGATCCGTAACGCAATCCGGGCAAAGACGACCATGACGTCAGGCACAGCTGTGCGCCTAGCATACCCCGACCAGACTCAAGACCTCTCCGATACCACCACGTACCCCCTTTGCCTTGCATTATCCGTAACAATAAAAGAGACGGGGTAGGTCGTGCCAAAGTGGACGAAATATTCTCTTAATCTCCTCCCAGTGACACTATAGATTAGCCGAAACGACGCCCTGGCCTGTCAATCGACGGTGGAGTGTTCCGAAATGGTCTCGCGTAGTATTTTGTAATATCAAAGCTATACCTGAATATAATTGCCAGATATTCAAATGAATTTGAATTCATTTTTTCAAATGTCATTTAATCACGTCAAAACAAATGTTTTGACGTGATTAAATGACAGGGATAATTTATTAACACAATGGCGAGAGATATAACTTATTATGATCAATCAGCTTAAGGTATTGAGAATTTAAACAAGCAACGGTGAGATTTTGAGAGATAGGCATCCACCCAAATTTTTGTTCATAAACATAATAGAAACATTATTAAAAAAAATAACAATTGAGAATTTTAAAGTACTTATTCAAAGTAAGTATATAAAGGTAAAAATCTTAATAAGCCCAAATAAAATAAGTAAATTGTTTTAGTAAAATATTAAATAAGTGAATAATCAATATCATTTACAAAAACATCAAATGCTTCTGGCAGTTCTTCTTACGTTTTTAATGACTGACAAAATATGCTCTCTGTCTCTACATATTAAATCCATCTGATTATCCGAGATACTTATATTTGAAAAATAATCATAATATATTCCACAAGAAGGCAATAACGAGATAGCTCGGGGCGTGTTGGGGTACGAGTCTTAACGCATCACGGCCAAAAATGTCGACAGTAACTAATGTTCCGCTTTCATTATTAGTTAGCTGTGGTTTAGAAAGGGTAGATTGGTTGTTACTCATTTAAATAGTACAGATAAATCTTTAGAAAGTCTTCAAGGCTGATAACATTTAAAAAGGTTTTGATCATATGCCAAATCCTTCAATCAAATTAGGCCATCACACCAGTGCATACGTGGGGCTCCTCTCCTCGCCTGATTTCGAGGAAGAGAATTATGCTCAGAAACGGGATATATGAGGGTCGCTATAACCAGATACTATTCATATTTACATTTATTTATAATTGAATAATATGTATAATTAGGTTAAGGTATTTATCTATGGGACTATGCAGCCTGAAAATAAAGGTTTTATTATTATTATTATATTTGTGTTGTATTAAGTATTCTTTAAATATATATTATATATTCATAAAGCATTTGAGATGCCATACGTTGACTACATGATAGTATATTTAAAAATCTGTACGTCCTTGACGAAAACATGTTTTTCAACAAGGACTTTTTGTGTACCTTAGTAATTATATTTGAATTGTGAGAATCTCATGTCAGCAATGAGAGGCAAAATATTAAATAGTAGTTAGTCTATTTGTAATTATATCTAATGGCCTCTAATGAGCTATTGAGTCTTACAATACGAACTAATATCGTGTTTGTGATTTTGGGGATTCGTATAAAGGAGAAGGAAACGGTTCTGGAAATGGAAGTACAATGTCTAATGTTTAGGTGAATTTCACAGTCATAATGAAAGTACAATTTTTTTTTTGTAAACTTTGAATACCCAACAAAAATTATATTTCTCGTAATGTTACATATTTGCAAGGCCGACAACGCACCTGCCTCTGGTGTAGCGGGTTTCTATGTCGCTGATAACTTACTACGAGATGAACAGACTGTCCGTTCGCCCCGTTCTGCAAAAAAACGTTTAATGCTCGAACTAACGCCTATAACTGCATGTGTACTCACCTGAAAATTAAAATGTTTTCATGGGATAATATTATAATCATAATATTTGATCAGCTCCATTCAATATTTTTAAACAATTGTAATGAACATAGGACTGGTCTTTCTGTCTGTCCGTATTATTGTTTGGGCTTCCGACAGTAAGGTGATTCAATGGCCCTGATTCTAAATTCATCTTATCACGCTCTTAATACGGCTTCATTTCATTCGACAAAGTTTTAACAAGTGAACTATACATTTTAACGTTGTTTAATCTTATTAATAGTACATTATTAATTAACATTCCTATTATTATTTTATTAGTAAGTAAATAAAGACTAGTTTTGAAGTATGTTTTGCCATAAGTACCATAGTTTATTATTTTTAATAACTTTGCAATAGTTTAATATTATTTGTCTCTATTAGCAAAATATTCAAAGCAAACATCGTTGAAATGTAGATCGTATGAGGAACCGTGACCATGGTTGCTGTAAAGTATCCGAAACGTCGGGCTTGTAAAAATCTTAATAAACCGCGATAAAATATGTAAAAATTGTTTTATTATAATCGTATGAGGAAATTCGAAATTATTATATTTATTTGTCTAAAAAAACTTGTCTTGTCAAAAAACTTGTCTGGTAATGACTAGGATTTACAAACCAAAACTAACACTATAACTCTTTAGTTTATCTACTATCGCTCGTGTATCAAATATACTCCAAGTTCATAAATAATATTGTCCCAAAAAATAAATTACTTGACACTTGGAAATATTTGAAACTACCTCCATTGTTTTATTACACCAAAGTTATTTAATACTTGGAACTAGCTATATTAATATTTGATTTAAAACCAATTCAAACATCACAGTTAAATATTCACAACCTCCGGTGCGCGTGTTTGAATAACATATCTGAAAGTATCTTGCTAATTTGACTACATTTTAATATGTTATAGTATTTTCACGTTAGGGAAGGCAGACGGTCAACCCCTACTAGATGGGACCGGGTCCCCGTGCAGTGGCGGGTGAGGTTGTTTTGGTGTTTGCTTAATGAGACCTAGTTCCAGCAGTGGAGGGAAAAAAGCTGACGATGATGATGATGATAATAATATAATAATATCTATGGACGCTTTTACACCAGGTCAATCTAGTCCCGTGGTAAGTTATCGAAGAACTTATGTTACGGATACCAGACAACGGAAATATATTTAATACTTTTATACTACCTATGTACACATATTTAAGATTTTTATTAAATAATACACATTTTTAATGGACATCCATGACCCAGGAACACAGAAAACTTTTTTGTTCCCTGACGGGATTCGAACCCGCTACCTTCCGGCTTGAGCGCCAACACGCTAACCATTGAGCCACAGAGGTCGTCATGATGATGATGATGTTCAAACCTTTGTATTATATTGAAGTTCTCACGTCTTAATTCTTTTGAAATATTTTAGCTACAAAAAATCTATACGCTGGTATAACGTGTAACCCCATGGTTCAAGCCTAGTCGTGGCGGTGGGGCTCAGTACCCTAGGGTGTGTCCAGCACCTTGGGCGAAGCTAATTGAGCTGTGGGAGGTGCTCTTTGTACCCCTCTTATAAGAAGAGGGGTCAAAAGAGTAGGGGGACAAGGGGCGAATATGGGAACCTCGCCTCATTGCACTGTCCCGACGTTGGGACGGTTGTTCTGTGGTGCGGGAAAACCCCTCTGTGGAGGTGGCGTCCGTCCTTTGCAGGACTGACTAGCCGTCGAGGTGCCCTATTGGCTTAACAGAACCGGGGCACCTCACCAAAGGCAGCATTGGTGGCACTCGCCGAGTTTTAGTGGGTAGAGCTGCGTCCACTTACCTTTTCGGACGCAGCGAATCCCACATACCCGCCTGGGGAGACCCCTGGTGGGATGCCTCAGAGCATTTTCAAAAAAAAATAAAAGGTATAACGTGTAACTAGTGTCATCAATTGTTATAATATATATACACAGTTATATTATTATAAAGTTTATTATTAGTTCATGCTTATTCCTCAATAAAAAGTTTTCATGTGCGACGTAACTGGATTTATTTTGTGTGTACATTTTATACGCACCTGAAAGGAAATAGTGAAACCACTATGTACGGAAATACTGTTTATTTTAAGCTTCTTTTGTTACCGTTGCGCCTATAGTGAGACGGTTTGAACTTAATATTATTGGATTTTCCTCATCTCCAATTTCAGAGGCACCTAGCAACAGTAATAAAAGTAAAAAGTAAGAAAATAGATATTATATTGACTAAATAAATAAAAAAAATACTTCCGAAATATTGGTAAAGATATTTATATATTAAAAATAATATTGTTGACTTAATCATCTCAGCAGCCTTTAACAATCTTTTATACGCCGGGAAATGCTTTGAGGCATCCCGCGGGGAGTGGGTCTTTCCAGACGGGTATGTGGCGCCCGAAAGGTGGTAAGGTGGACGCAGCTGTACCCACTAAAACCCGGCGAGTGCCACTAATACCGCCTTTGGTGAGGTGCCTCGGCTCTGTTGAGGGACCGACGTCACCTCCACAAAGTGGTTGTCCCGCACCACAGAACAACCCCTCCCACTGTCGGGACACTACAATAGGGTGAGGTTCCCATCCTCGCCCCTTGTCCCCCTGCTCTTTTGTCCGCTCCTCTTTTAAGAGGGGTACAAAGAGCAGCCTACCACAGCACCACCTAAGGTTAAGATTAACCTTAGGCTACTGATCCCTACCGCCACGACAAGGTTTGAACCATGGTGAGGTCAGGCCTTTATTAACAATCTGTAAATATAAATTATAATCTGTTAAATGTAAAGCTGTTGGATTACCAACACAGAAATAAATAAATAAATCTAATACTCTGCACTTATCAACTTAATAATAATATGTTGGGACAACTCACACACGACCATCTGATCTCAAACTAGGCAGAGCCTGTTCTTATGACAACCATACAACTCATACATACTTTTATTTTAAATACATACATATTATCGATAAATTACACCCAGACACAACAAATGATCATGCTTATCACACAAATATTTGTCCTGGATTGGTATCGAACCCACGATCTCCCGTTAGGGTCACTGGCCATTACACAAACAGGCCAGTCAAGTTTGACCCATTATTGCCCAAGATCGTCAACCTATCTCGATCGTCAGAGATCGACAGACCTTTCCAGTATCTATAGCTTATAAGCCAAAATCTGACTGTTACTTCAGTAAATAAATTAAATTAAATAAAAAATAGCTGTGATAGTATTAAATGTATGCGTGTGACCCTTATATGTGTAACTCTTTAAACCCTCACAAATCAGAATAAAAAGAATCCCCACCACCACAAAAACCCACATTAGCCTATTACGTATTTTATAATTATAAGGGTATAATTATAAAATACGTAATAGGCTAATGTGGGTTTAAATTGCTAATTGTGCCGTTTGTTTCATAAATTATAAATCTCTATACTCGGTGGAGTCGAAAACGCAATTTGTCACGACATTATATGAAAGAGGACATTCCCAAAGACAACGCTTCGTATTCCGTTAGTAAACAAATTTCTAAGCGCTGTTTGCTTTTTAAATTTATTTAGCTAATTGTTCATTATCCAGATTATAAATCTAATGTCATCCATTTCATGCGAAACATCGTTTTTATTAATTATGAATTTTAATATAAACAATATATGTACCTTATATACTTTTTAAATATATTTTTTTAATTAAATAATTTTTATTTAAAACGGGGTCAAAAACATGGGAAGTCCCATATTTTTCATTTTTACATCCGCGAAATAGAAGTGTAGAAATGAAATAAGAAAATGTTAGAAACGAGAATAACCACATTGACTTAAAAACATAGATGTACCACGTACGACATTTTTTATAAACTATTAACGATTATAATGAAACAAAATTTACGGATTTTATTTCTACTAACGACTTGGATATTTGTATATTAAAAAATGACCCCATCAGACAGATTACGGTCCAATGACTGTCGCTACGGACATGACAGAGACAACCCACTCCTCAAAAATGATTTGTACGTTTGAACCGTAAAGCGCCCTCACAATTTTGCAGCACCTGAGACTTATAGATGCGTTGCCTGTGCCGAAACAGTCGAGGCAATCGTTTTGAAAATACTATTGTAGTAGCGACTATTGTATTGTAGTATTGTATGTAGTTCCGTAGTTTGCCGTAGCTCAACGTGCAATGGAGCGTGCTATGCTGGGTGTTTCTTTGACTGATAGGATTCGAAACGAAGACTTTCGCCACAGAACTACGGTTACCGATATCACGCAAAGAATAAGCTCGTTGAAGTGGCAGTGGGCACACACTCAGGAGAACGGATGGGATAGGCAATAAGGTCAAGAGTGGACTCGTTTAGCTCGACGAGGTGTTGGTTGGCCATTAACCAGGTAGGAAGACGATCCCAGTACCTTGGTGAGCCCAGCACCTTGGGCGTTGCTAATTGAGCCGAGGGGGCTCTTTGTACCCCTCATACCCGCAGCGAGAGTTAAAGAAAAAAATAAAGGTAGGAAGACGATCTCGGTGCGGTGGCCAGGCCAATGTTCAATAGTAGACGGATAGAGGCTGATTGATGATGATGATGATGAAGTAGTAGAGACTACTCAAGTTATCATTATAGTAATGAAAAATATATTATGTACCTACCTAATTATTTCCTCGGTCGGTTAGTTGATAATGATGTTATTTTGTAAACATTTTAAACTAAACACCTCTTCAACTTTACCTTTATACAATACGTGTTCTGTAGTAGAAGGACCGTACCGTAATAGTCGTTTTATTAATGAAACCCCGTTTGATTGATGTACAGCCCATATTTCCACCGCAACTTGAAAAAGGACACAATTAAGCAGTCGCTTTTAATAATGTTTTTGTGGGCAAGTGTACGCTGTTTTGTCAGTACGGTTGACATATCGCTTGTATTGTTGGGTTTTTTTAAATCACCCCGCAAATTGGGCGGTGTAAAAATTTTTGGGCGAATTGTGTCAGCGATAACGCCGTTCAAGTGGAATCGCCGGGAGCAATGCGGTATGCTTTTCGAATTGACTTCTGGAATTCTGATATCCTTTTAAACGTGACCGTGCTAATTTTGGAATCGTTTAAATTCTTTTAGGCTTCGTAGTCCTTGTGGAGCATCAGTCGCATTGCGTATACTTGGTATACGCTGCCTACTTTGAGATGCTAAATATGGGAGAGAGGCACCTGTGTTGCCTGTAAACATTACCACCCCAGCTTATTTCTTCTGTACAACAATTTAGCTCTATTTTGAAAAGAAGGCAAATGTTTAAAAAGAATACTGGCATGAAAATTACTGTCTTACGTTTCAAGATAAACAACGCTTTTACTAGTTGCCATTTAGAGTTGCACCACGTTGGCCTGGTAGCACATACGTTGTTTGCCTGTGTAAGAAACACAAAAACGTCTATAGGACAGTAATTGAAATACGTGCCCTGATGTCATTTTTTTTTCTTTAACGCCGGGAAATGCTCTGAGGCATCCCGCGGAGGAGTGGGTCTCCCCAGGGCATCTCGACGGCTTGTCAGTCCCGCAAGGGACCGACGCCACCTCCACAGAGGCGTTGTCCCGCACCACAAAACAACCCCTCCCAACGTCGGGACAGTGCAATGGGGTGAGGTTCCCATCCTCACCTCTTGCCCCCTGCTCATTTGTCCCCTCTTCTTATAAGAGGGGTACAAAGAACCCCCTCAGCTCAATTAGCTTCGCTCAACGTGCTGGGCTCACCCTAGGCTATTGAGCCCCACCGCTACGTCAAGGCCTAAACCATGGTGGGGGCCCTAAGACATGGCGGAAGAAATAAGAATGGAAAAGAGGTACATGCGAACGGGTGCACCACCCAAAGCGCATCCCGTTTAAGTGATTAAAGTAAACCCCAGGTAATATTATATTTAACTTTACAAGGAGCACGAAGTTTCAGGGAATATATACGTGTATAGTTAGTTGTCTTCAGTTTCAACTTTATGATAATAGGGAAACAAATATATAGTAAAACTGTTTGTTGCTAGCCTCGTCGTGGTGTCCGGCGCTCGGCGTAATTAATGGAAACTGAGAACGAAGGTTCCTTAATCTCAATTCCATTACTATAAGCCTAATCTCGTGATAAGTAAGGATTTAACCGGCTTATTAAGATTTTTACATGTCCAACGTTTCGGCTACTTTACAGTCATGGTTACGCGAGGGCCAGTCCTCCCGTTACCATAAGTAAAATTCCCGTAAACAGTTGAAAACATTATTTGTACAGCCACTTATCTCAAATTATAAGCCACGACGTCGACGTTTTAAACTTGTGATTAATAACTTCATAATCTTTTCAAATCTTATCGAATTTTTTATTGATAAAAAGTTAAGACAGGGTATAATCGTCATTTGACTTGTGTACAAATCTTGCAGTGGGTGTATATATATATAACACTTATATTTATCTCACAAACGTCAGACAATTTATTATTGACGTATATTAATGCTACTCAGCTAAGTAAGCCCTGACATGTTTATACCTTGCTCTCGTCTTTTTGTCTTGTTTGCTGGGATGACGCACACTCAGACAGACATAATTATTGTCTAGTTAAGTACGTACTTTTATTATTTTTGGCTTGGATTAAACCGTCTTCGTGATGTGTCCATCTGCCACCGCCCGTTGAACTAAGATTTGTAATGCATTTAGTGTGTTTAGTTCTTGTCTTAACCGTTGCTAGTTTGTTGCTATAAAATAACCGAAATGTTGGGCAAATCTTAATAAATCGAGATAAAAGCCGTGTCAATTCGTTATATGACTGAGTAAATTTGCGTATACATTAAAAAACAAGTTGATAAAGATTTATACTAAAGATGTCGTCGAACTTTGAAAACGATAATTAATATCTTCGTCTCGCTTATTCTTTACATGGAGTCATTCAGCAACAATGGGTAGAGCTATTAATGTTTGTCTATTTCGGAGTTTGCGAAAATAAATTAAACGATCATTACAATCCTATGAAGCCTTCACAGAAAAAAAAACACAATATAAATATATTTCCCTATTGTCCATTGTAATTAATATTTATTTGGCACACGACGTTAATAATGCTCAAATCAAAGGTGATTAGAACGTAGAATGTTAATAACGTAAATTAACAAAAATAGATTGATTCAATCAACCCAATCGCCGAGCATCTTAATAACGTCTAATGAAATCTCAATGATCAAATGTAATTATCTTCACTGACAGTTAATTGATTTGTATGATGTTTTAATTTTTTCAAATTTGTTTCCAATAGTTCTCACGGAGATTTTAATTTGTTGGATTTCTGTCTGCCCTTTTTGGTAGCTCTTATCCTATCTTGATTATTGGGCTTTTCATTAAAGGTTTATATTGAATTTAAGTCTTTTGTTACCTTGATTTCATTTAACTAGATATTACGCCTTTTATCGAGCTAATTTATAAGGAATTATTAAACTCAAAACAAAATCTCAGTTCGTAAATAATTTATTTATCTTTTCATTATATTTACGCAGACAGCGCCTAAAGTAAGTTCGGTAAAATTTGATGATCAATTTGACAACTCTCTGAATGATGAAAGCCTTATTGTGGCTGTATGTATTTTTGTCGATAGAGAATAAAGTGAACCAACATGTACCATGAAGGTAGCATATACTGTAGGATATAAAACGGCTCTACGAACGCTTGATACTGTAGCTCCGTAAACGAACTTCAAATTTCAAGGGAAACTCTGCTCGGTGGTCTCTCGTTACACTATTATCTTCGCTACGCCTGAGCTGGTACATTAATAATAAACTTATTTAATTATTTACCAGCTATCTAAATACATTTTAATGAATGTCTCTATTTTTTTCGTACGCGTTCCTATTCATCCGATTTTCACAAAACGTTATTGTTTTAATTAAGCCTTTACGTAAACGTTATTTATTTATTATTCCTGGCCTATACTATCCCACTGCTAGGCTGCTAAAAAGCAATGATAGTTCTATAACCGGACGTGGGTCAAGAAATCAGTGATTAGCAGGAACATCGTCATATAGTTTTTGTTTTCGCAGTAAAAATGCCTTGCGCATTCACCCGGGGATACCGCACTTAAACCACTGCGAGTTGCCTTCAGCCGCTTGAAGGGAAGTGTCCTGGATCTGCCTAACACCGGACATCCCCCCGACCATCGTCATATACGTATCTCTGACTGTGTCTAAATATCAAAAACTTATTAAACAAAAGTAGTACAATACACGTTCCATATAACTCACTAAAATGCGCCTGGAAAAATCTGGTTCTGATAAAAACGGAATCTGCTTTTAGTGTAATAATTCAAAGTTGTTTCATGATTATTTTAAATAGTTGAAAATGTAAAGCAAGTTAAAACGTCTGTTATAGCCGGATCGCTATCGCATCGCCTGATACTGGAGGATGTATTTTACGTATGCCAGTTTCGGGTGTACATTAAACTCGGGCCGTGATATACGCTGTAGCGATTTGGAAGATCGATCACAAAAGATTTCCTCTTTTGTGATGTAGTCTAGAAAAAACGCAAGTATTGTTTGATTTGTTGACTGATATTCGATTATAATTGAAACCGAAGAGCCATTTCTTTTTACAAGTTCTTAGCAAACGCCTTACAGCCGGCTTGTTGGATTTAAATGTGGAAAGCATGTTCATTTATCAGGGTGTAATTTATCTATAATATGTACGTATTTAGAGATATATAAAGTTGTCTGGTTTGCCATAGAAACAGAATCTGCCTTGTTTGGGATCTGATGGCCATGTGTGAGTGGTCCCAACATATTATAATTATTTGCAATACAAACGGCAGCAATCAGCATTTTACACACTAGTAAGAATTTCATCAACCTTATATCCCTACCATAGAAGGATTTTAGTTTCGGACAGACATGATTTCAGAAATAGAAACACCTAGAAAATAGTAACATAAAGTCTTTAAAACGTGTTGCCATTAGAAGCGCAGCAAATCTAGCATGTATACGTGCGCTTATCACTTACGGCGGTTGGAAGCTCACCGCACTAAAGTACACAACTTACCCTCCTGTGTGCCGTAAATTTACGGGCATGCTACGGGAATTTCGTTACGCCTTAACCGACTGCGGATTTTGTATTTTAAGCGCTTACATTTAATTGTTGCTTTAACACGCTCGATCTTTATGAATATTTCTTCAGTGTTAACTCTAGAGATTGACATGTTTGGCATTTCGCTTACTAAAATTAGGTCGGAGTTTGACTTGATAGGAAATTGATTGTGTTCACTTCACTGAGGTGTCTCAAAATTTTGAACCTCATCATCTAAGTCTTTTTATCATTATTTTAATTTCAGTCATCAATAAATTAATTAATATGGACGGATTCAAAAGCTATAGCTAATCAATATAAAATTATATATGCGAACGATTTTGTGAATAAAATCTATAACTCTGAGCATAACGGGATTCGAACTCGCGACCTTGCAAACGAACGTTTGTACCAACGTGTCATATTACAACATTAACAATAATAATCATTAAATTCGATAATTAAATTACAACGCGCGACAGTGCGGTTAGTTATACCGATGAAATTTTGATCCCAACCGTCGAGTTATAAACCCAATATCTATGGCAATATGATTTAACATCGCTTATACGATTATAATTAATAATAATTCTGGAGAAAACCACAATTCGTGTGCTTGAAGATTTAATACAAGTTAGACTTGGGGTATGTCTTCGTTATAATGATAACTTAATCAACAGACCCTATTAACTTTCAATGTATCAGATTCAAGTAGCTTATTCAAAATATTACTATTTCGTAGGTGTTTAAGTCAGTTAAATAATGCAAAAAGTCACAAAGGGGTTCTTTGGTATGAAGTATGAACATATACCTAATTAATAAAAATCTTGGCACTAATTGCTAAGTTACTTCAAAAAAGGAAGGGAAAGGGACTTGGTTCATAATTTTTAAATTCTACACATAATGATGATTACCACAAAACTTGAGCCCTAAATGTTACACTGAAAACAACGCAATTAGTCGCAAAAAAATCGAAAAAGAAAAGAGAACTATTACAAAGTAGAGAAAAATTGTTACTTCATCATTCATTAACACTATATTCTGATTTAATAGCTAATATCTTTATATACCTATTACCTACATTCGACGTCTACATTTATACAGCTCCGTAGCTCTGGCTAGTGTATACAAAGTTAAGTTTTACAGTCTTAATACCCCTTACTACTCCCACGGAACTATTAAAATAAACTTAAACACTTAAGAATAACACTTTCGTAATTCGTATTAAAACATTGTAGGTGCGCTGTCAAAATACATTATCATCATCACCTATTAAGGAAAATATAGATATCTGTGACCACGTTACATACCCTAGATTCGAAGCCGCTATTCTCTTAAAGAACGCTACAAAAACACTAGCTGCTCATGCTTACAAAAATTATTAACTTTACTATTTTTTTTTTCTTTGTTTAGTTTCCTCAATACTGTATACACTGCAATACGGCAACGCTGCTATTTCGCCAGATAAATAAACGTTTGAGTGAAGAATGTTACAAAAACGGCGCGAATTTTTCAAAAGAATTTCCGAGCACCAAATTTTTCTAATGACGTCCGCTCAAATAAAGCAAAAGAGATTTTTTCTCTGTGCAATAATGACGTCACGGAGGCCTAGTTTCCCGCCATTTTGTGTCCCTGTCGTGTGTGACCTACATTTTACTTTTGTAAGAATTAAAAGTATTCTATGTAATCAAATGATATTGATGTAAAAAGAGTAATGAGTTGAATCTCGACCGCGTGGATTTTCCTGATGATTGCGGAAAATGTATTATTAAGTAGCGGTTTTAAATGTCGCTTCTTCTATGATAAAAGAAAACATAATGAAGAAACAGATTAAAATGATTTATTTAACAGCTTGTAAATTAATAGATATTCATCATCATCATGGGGTGCCAATTTCATATTGAAGTTTCGAGGTCAGCTTTCGGTACCGATCATGGGATATTCTCTTGATCTGGTGGAATCTTAGTCCGGTCCAGTTTCGCCTTGCTCCACCACTTTCGCCTGATCTTCCTGTTGGCCTACCCGGTATCTTGCCCTCGAGGATTGTCCGTGGAGACTCAAAGACAGGCCCTCTTTGCAAGTGTCCAAAGAAGGCCAATTTTATTTTAAAGGTCGACATCTCCTCTCGTTTGCCTGAAAATACCCCCTAAGACCTAGCATCTGACTGATTTCGTCCTAACACTTAAATGATTTTTACCATACTTGCCTGCATACCGTCAAAACATTTTTATAAAGCAAAACCTTTGAAAAAAGTCGGACTAATTTGTCAAGTGTAACGTGTAAATATTTAAATATTTTCACGCACGTAGGCTCCCTGGCCGTGACCCACATCTGGCCTGCGATGTTCAAATGCTATTAATTATGATTGCAATGCGGAAATATGTTGTATAAGTTATTTTTATGTTGGATCTACGCTAACCACTTATATCGGGTTCAAATAATACCTAAAATATGTTTGAAAGTAAATCTGACTTTAGCAAGACTACTGCACTGGCTCTATTGTCTATTTTATAATTTGGTTAGACTGAAGGATTGGTTAACTGGTCTCGATAACTAAATGAAGCACAGATACATGAAAAAATCTGGTCTGGTTTCTAAATTCACGATAAAACTGGTAATTTTTGCTTTCAAATCATCCATTAAAACATGTAAGCCCTGGTGTAAAAAGTCAATAATTACGTATTTTCCATATTAAAATATATTTTACAGCAGGTAAAACGGTCGTTGCGGAGTGTCGACGAGAGAACGGCTCGTAAGCTCATATAAACTTTATGGGTCAATTGTGCATTTGGCAGACAGCAAGCCAAATAATTCTTGTCGTCATGTGCAAATATTTCTATAGAAAATTTACTGATATTATTAATAAATTATTCACTTTTTCATCTAGCTAAATTTGATAATTTTCAAAGGATTAATGAAAAAGTATTTTTTTTGGAACTTGTCAACTTTTGCTGCAAAAGGTCCTTACAATAAACTCCAAAAGCTACTCGAAGTACATAGAGCGGTGGCGACACGCAAATCAACAAAAATGCTACAACATAATCCTGTGTCCCTAGTACCTAAACACAAGATAAGGGATTAAGACGCCGGGGCAGATATTATAAGGGACTACGGAAGTAATAACTGTCACGCTATGAAAGCAGGTTTAAATAATAATATCATCTCGTCATGACTGCGGGGACGTTAATCTTGTTGTTTCATAACCTAGTTTTCATAAGCGTCACTTTTATTTCATTATACTTCTAAAGTGATGAATAACATAATGAGACTTTATTTATTAATAAGATCTTAATGGAAAAAAAAAACAACTAATTAAATAAACTTAACATATGATTCTATTTCTTCTATTTGCACTGCTTGTGATTTTGGCTTGAGATCTTAATTCAAAATTTCCTTCCTCCACAGTCGTCCATTGCTATTCATACGTCTCGACTCCTAATGTCTACATACTGCGAAGATATTGAAGCACAAAGTTAACTTCGTACATTATTGTACGAATCCATTTTAAATTTTCTAAAGGTATAAATTTAAGTTAAAAATACAACGTGATTTTGAAATTTAAATGTAAAATTGTAAGATTTGGCATCGCGTGCCCAACGCTAACACGGTGGGCCGCACGTACTCAATCGAGACCTGACCGTCAGGAATCGACGGCTATCCCGAAAGCGTGACTTTTGCCCCGGAATTGACGCGAGGCGCGGGTGTCAGGGTGGGGTATATTGATCGCTCGGGCCACTTCGGCGGCGCTCGGCCAAGTTCGGCAGCCTTCGGGCTTACTTAAGGACCATACCGCAGGCTACTATTCGGCCGGTGTGTCAACTTTCCGGAAAGGAGTTTGAGTTTAATTAGGGCAAGGTTATCTTGACGTTAAGTTTCCAATCAACTCCGTTTTGTTTGTATTAAGGCTGATGAACAGCCAAATATTAATTTTGCAATTTTTGCCCCCAACTTTTAGCTCCAAGTTCGCTTAAGAACGCTTACCTTACCACATTTATCGGAAAACACAACAACAGTACAAAATGTTTTTGTATTAAGTTTTAGGTAATCTGTTTTCTATAACTTTTAAGACATTTAAAGTTCACAAGCGTTTCATTAAGCATAAGAACGATATGGAAATGAAACGCTTTAAGCTTGATGACCAACTCCAATGTTCACTATTTCATGCGGTCAGGTCGTCAAGATAGATCTATTTCGAAATATTAACTGGCAGCTTCGTTGATGGCCAACTTATATCTGACGTACCGTTATGTAACACGACACGAACATATTCAAACGCAAAATCCGACAAAGACAAGCGACCCATATCAAAAATAGACTCAAATTGTCTTGGCATCCATTGACACCCATATTGTTATTACTATGAGGACTTACAGGGTACCCTTATGACCTTTAACTAAGACTCCATCCTAACACATGCATGCAAAGGAGAAATAAATATAAGCTGATCACAAACTTTTACCGATAAAACTCAATATTTCTTATACAAATTTGGGAATCATAAAAGCATTATTCGCGATCCAATTTTTGTATACATTGTACCTTATTGAAAAAACATTCGTCATAACCCACTTATTCCACTCCAAGCGCGTCGTTTTTCCAGCTAATCCCGGAGGATATTCCATATATAATTCAGGAGCGAACGCGTGCTGATAAGCTCCAGTCAAAAATGTTTTATAGTCAACTTCCTCAAATAACTGTACCAATTATTCAATACATGTGCTTGTATTACCAAAACATAAGCACTATGACATATGTTGACTTCTAGGCACGGCTCTCCTCGAAATCAGAAGAGGGTCCAATATGGGGTTGGTGAACTTCACACTTAAATTCTCGATTTCATCATGAATACGAGTTTCCTTAAGACAGGACAGAAAAATAAAAAAAATAACTTTAAGAAACTACCCTGGTCAGACTCGAACTCAGTCCTCACTCTCAAGGCCGAGTGTTGATCAACTAGACCATAACTCAATTTTTTACTAACTTCAAGTAAATTTTTTTCTGTTACTACACTATAAGTAGTAGTTTAAGTTACTCCAGCCGTTAAATCACTATTAGTGAAGTTTTAAAACCTCAAATTTATATGGTAGCCACGAGCGTGCTAACGTCAGCACGAAAAGTTGTAACGAAAATTTAAATATCTGAATAAGATACTTATCATCATAAACTTAAAACTCTTGAATATAATAAGTCAATAAATGTACAAACAATCACACCTAACGTGAACATATTATATCTAATGTACATACATTTATGAAAACACAATTTAAATATCTGAATAAGATACTTATCATCATAAACTTAAAACTCTTGAATATAATAAGTCAATAAATGTACAAACAATCACACCTAACGTGAACATATTATATCTAATGTACATACATTTATGAAAACACAATTTCATATCATGGTATGTACAGACGATTTTTCATCGTGCAAAGCATACTAAGACAAAAC
Organism: Helleia helle; assembly: GCA_963853865.1. Classification (NCBI taxonomy): domain Eukaryota; kingdom Metazoa; phylum Arthropoda; class Insecta; order Lepidoptera; family Lycaenidae; genus Helleia; species Helleia helle. The sequence goes on along the minus strand of OY971423.1, from coordinate 21,858,813 downwards.
CGAGTGACAAAACAACATTGAAAATAGAAAATGATATTCAGTAGTGAAAGCAATTCGTCAACCTGTCTTGCACCGCGTTCTGACAGCAAATAATCATATAATATAGATCCATCAGGACACGATTGGAAAAAAACAATTTTATTACGCGGGCTACGGGTAGGCGCTAAACTATCGAAATGAGAAATACGCGAGGGAGCGGAGGCCGCGTTTTGTTTTTATTATTACGCGCCAACAGCGCCGCAAACTACAATCGAAAACATTTTCATTTCGACGCACCAGAGCATATTTCGGCCGCAGTATTTGGGTCACAGCACAATAGAGATGCGTAATATGTCGATGAAAGAAGCTTCTTCGTTTGTCACTAAAGAGCTTTTAGTAAAGTAGCTTCGGGATTAAAAACGAATCACTTTTGTATTTTTGTAAACCCATTATAGGGTCACTGCAACTTGTTCAGTGGCTATTACAAGTACTGCAAACGTAAGGTATACCCTTTTCATGCATTGTTACACTTGAGCGAAATAATTGTTATCTATATAATATATATAGAGGAGCTGTTCTATACATTGACTCATTACGATATCTCTGGAACTATGAGACCTAGAGACTTGAAATTTGGTAGGAATATTACTTTTGCCATGTAGAGGTAAGCTAAGAACGGATTTCAAGAAATTCTTCTCCCTCCCCCTTTAACAGAACGAAGTCTGTGCGGGCAGCTAGTTTCATATATATGGAAGAGAAGTTGTTTAATTTGACTTAAATCATTTAATACCATTTTTTGTTTCATTTAGCATCAATAACTTTAAAGAAGAAAAAAATAATAAGCCAAGGAAAGTACCTATTAAGGAGGTGAAGTATAAAATATTAAAAATACAATACTTACGGTTATTGTGATAAAAAAAATTGGTTCAAAATAATGGTTGAGCTAGTTAGTGTGGTCTATTACTGATAAGAATACAATATCTACGTATAATTTATGACATAAATTTGCAATTATCAAGTGATTAACGTTTCATAGCCAAAAACAGCACTCGACATCACTAGGTCAAAATACGAGTCGCGTATTCGCTTTAATTGAAAAAGTTAAATCGTCTATTCACGAAATCGTTTCGATTCCATTTTAAGCAATGTGCGTCTCCGAATAGGGTCTCACGATTTTTATTTTTTTGTTCAAATGACTTCCAAGTTTTTTATAGAGTTCCGCCTAAGTAGAATGCTTTGAATCCCTCCTTTAAGGGCCGACTTGTTTTTTAAGACTGTTTAAACTTTTATTTTATTAAGGGAATAAAATAGACAAGCCATTTCATCTAACGGTGCATGAAATTTCACATCGTGTCGTGTTCCTTGTTTTTGGTAGCATCCCTTAACACGTTATCATCTACGCTACTAGCAGTATATTAAAGAAATCGTGTTTTTTCAGTTGTAGCTTGGATTTTCCTCCATGATTTTCACCCAAAATTGAGACCTAAATATTTAATAACGTAGACTACAATTACTAGAGTATCCGAAGATATTTACATTACTTCTGATATATTTACTGAATGTGGTGGACAAATAGCGACGTAAAAGAATCACGTACAAACTGCGCTCAACTACAGCGGTAGCTCTTAAAATACTAACATAAAATATTAAGTCCTCAAAATAAACATCATAAAGTCTCGCATCACAGTTTTATTTGAAAGATGTTATGTAGTTACTCCAGTTTACGAGTTTCGTAGAGTGGTCCAATCGGGACAAATTCATATTGTAAAGTGTCGCAAGTATGCTTTAGATATTTGTAATCTAAATCAACATAAGTTTTTCTAATTGTATGACCACTTAACCACTTAAAAATCATAACTTGTAATACACAAGTCTACACAACCAGTAGCGGCTGATAATCAAATTTCCTTAGTGCATAGTAAAATATTCCTATACAACAAAAAAATACATAAAAGCAAAATAAACCCTAATGCCTTCCAGTAAGTGTCATGAGGGTAGTTCGATAAAGTTTATTAGTAAGCATGTGTGTAGAATAAACAAGTCATAAATTAGCTCGCATGGACATCCCCGCTGATAGATCGTCCGAGGATTGTAAACAGACTCATAAAAACTCGCAGTCATCCAACGATGGCGGGGTTTATTTATTTTTATTAACTTCACTAACATTGGTGTATTACTCGAGCAATGGAAGACAAACAATATAGAGAAAATATTTATCTTGGTAATGCATCTTTATTTAAAAAATCTATCCATTAGCTAATTAAGTCATTAAGAAGTAGCTTTTAAAAACAAGCCTTCAATGAATTACGTTTCGTTACTGAAGTTGATACATTAATTATAAAAATTGCTGAGAAACAGTCAAATAAATGTTTTTAAATTATTGTAATAACTACATTTAAGTATTTAAAAAGTTGTATTATATGTGACGAACTTATCACTTTTGATGCTTGAAGCACTGACAAAGACTTGCTTGTAAAAAACTACGCGAAATATCGTACTTAAATAATTGAATTTAGAAATTCTGCCCAAGAGCAGTATAATTATAATTTGCTTAGATTTGCAATAGCTTTCTTGCTGCATGTAAATTGTAAATAACTTACCTCATGGTAATTTACTTACAATTCACATACATACTATAGTGCATATTTGTTGCTCTACGTGTAAAAAAATATTAGCATTCGTTTTCGTAATCTCCTAGTAAGTAATACTAGGAGATTACGAAAACGACACAGTAGAATTTTTTTAAACCTGGAAAGGAAATAATACCTTTAATATTTCAAAAGAAAAAGCATCTGCTTTATAAACGGCGACGTCTACCTACTAGATCATGGGATTTCATCTCTTTAACATAGCAATCAAATTTACACCACATCAAGTACAAATTGTGATCCCGAAATTTATGAGACCATAAAGCAATCATGGACTCATATCTTCCAATTTAATGTGAGCCGTTAATCTATGTTTGGTTGTTGTAAAGATAACCGCGTTTACAGCACCATTGCCTTACTTGGACTTTTGGTAAGGGCACGATAATTATCAGATAAGTGATTATGTGCTTATTAAATTACTAAAGAAAGTTGTGATAGGGATCTTAAGTTGGTAAGTAGGCAGTAATGGGCTTTAATGTACTATTAAGGCGTTACGGCTGTTTTGTTGACCGTGCCTAAAGATGGTACCTAAGTGTACCATCATAGTACCTATGTTATAAAAACAGTAGCTTTTCTTTAAATTCCAAATCTCATTCCAGTGTAAATATTTGGCGAAGATTTAGATTGAAGCCTAACAAGTTAAATAAAAGCTTTCAAAAGCAATATACATTGAAATGGACTCAATGAAAATATCCAATAAGGATCCGATAAACATATTTTTGGAATTGAAATGAGGGTCCCAGTTTAGCATTATTCTAATAATGTTTGTCTTGCTACCAGCCAATGATAAGCGGTTTTGGGGAGCGATTTTATAATTTGGACCTTTTCAAAGCTATCCATAGCGGTTATGGATTATTAGGTAGGCTTCAACTTCAACTATCAAGTGTGTTAAGCGGAGTTTTCATACTTAAAGCAGCTAATACTTCGTAATTTATTCATTTTCCTATATATCGCCTATTCAAGCAACAGGCTCGTTCCGATTTTTAGGATTCCGTACTCAAAGGGTGCCAAACGGGACCCTATTACTAAGCCTCTTCTGTATATCTGTCACCAGACTGTATCTCACGAACCGCGATAGCTAAACAGTTGAAATTTTCAAAGATGATGTATTTCTATTGCCGCTATAACAACGAATACTAAAAACAGAAAATAAATATTTAAGGGATTTTAATAAAAACGGCAAAAAATTACGTTAGTTGTCCATACAACTTGCTCGATATTAATAGAGGCAACAGGTAGACGTTTAAATATTCGTAGAATATTTAGTTGTATATTCACTTTAAAAATAAATTAAAATAAAATAAATATTGGAAGGGGCTCACATACCCGTGATTTATTACCGCTATTTTTTATATTATAGTGTCAAATGTTGTACTGATAATGGTTCCACCATTTCACCCTTCATGCGTGAGTCTGAATCTTAAGTAATAACCTTATTTAATTTTAAAACTTATTCTAAAGATGAGTATAGTAATTTAAAAGCCGATGGTGAGATATCTTGACATTCGCTAAAAAGGATATGACATCAGAATACTGATAGATACATATGAATCGATGATAGTAATTATTTACATAATATATGAACTCTTAAAAGATTTGGCTTAACTAAGTTCATTTCAATATGTTACTTTAATTCTATTCGCCAATCTTTATTTTCTCAAAAGAAATTGCCGAATTCTAAGGAATCGGATTCCAGCACTGGACGCTTTACTATTTAAACACTCTCATAAAAAGCAAAAAACGAAAAGGCCGAATAGACATCGAAGAATTTTCCAATAATCGACGCCTTATTGAGTATCTCGATTTATTTCTCGATTTAGAATAAATGAATTCAATGACGAAACTTATTTACGGTCTCTTTAAATAAAATATCTGCATATTTTTGGGACAGTTTATCGAATCAGTGTACAAGATAATAAATAGTTTTTGCGAACATAATTTATTTGAAGCGTTATACTAGCTTTCACAAAAATATTTATTGATTCCTTAATAAATCAAGGAGTACAAGCAAAAACAAAGGAATAAAAAGATAGTTCATTTCGGTGTAGGATCATGAAACTAGTCAAATATTAGAATGCTTCAGTGTGTCACCTATTTAATATTAGGGCGTTTGTTCCTTTTCTTTTGTCACTCTACTTATTTTAAAAAATATTATTAGATCACGGTGACTGGATGTTGTATTCGTAGGGCATGTAAAAATTACTTCCATAAATTGTAAAAAAATACTTTTACAAAGTATGAAACAAACCCAAAGTTTAATAATCTCCGCTGGCGTAAGTTTGTGTGAGGTGAGGGACCAAGTGAAATATCAATCCCGACTGACCGCACAAGTCCGTTCATTTGTCAGGACGTTCAGGACGCTGCACTGTTTAAATAAAACATTTAAAGTGCCAACGTCTTTCTTGTTTCTTTTACACGATACAGATTGAATTACTTTCTTAGTATTACAATGTTAGTTTGGTGTACATGTTACTTGACATTGGTTACTTGATATATAGATTTTTATTATGTACAATAATGAAACAAGTAATAACTTTTACGGATTTTATCGCAGTTTAAGCCCTCGCTAGAACACCGATTCAAACCAAGTATGATCCGTGAGGCTATTGAAATTAAATAAACATCCTAATTTCAATAGAGAAGATGGCTGGCTCTTACCACCTGCTTGGGATAATATGCCACAGATCAAAGAATTAGTTAGCACATTCTGCGTAGAGAGGACTAATTAAAATATCGATGTATCATAGGATAGTTTCAAACTTCGTAACGTTAGGACATCTGTCACCTCAGTCCTCTCGTGACCACGGTCGCTGTAAAGTATCCGAAACTTCGGGCATCTAGAAAATTTAATAAACTGCGATAAAATCCGTAAATGTTGTTTCATTAAAATGAGTGAAATTCGCGTTTTTAATAAGACGTAAACGTACGTATATTTCGACTTGGGGTGACGCAGTGTCACATAAATAGACGAATTTACATTCTTGTATTCTATAGAAATGGAAATCAAAAGTCACAGTCACAGACAAATCGAAAGTCGAAGGTAATTGAAGATATATTAACACGGAATGGCAATGATAAAACATTATACCAAAGTTATTGGCGCACAAGCGGAATATTGAAACAGTACAAAATGAGTTCGTTGACAACAGAAAGAACGCATTTACTCGCTGGCCCGTGTAATAAAAAGAGTTAAGTCGACATTCAATCTAGCTGCACTTTCATTTCACCCATGACACAGTTGAAATATTACGAGGATCCTCACTCATTGTGCAACTGTAAAAACGATGTTCCTATCGGTACAGCCAAGACGATTTATATTGCACGGAAGCGAGTCTTTATCTATTACAGCTTTCTCGAGTAAAAACTATTTGTTATTGTGCCCCCAGCTTCTTCCTTTTAGTGGGAATTAGCGGGGCGTCTCACCCTCGTTATTATAGTGAATGTTTCTTTAAGACTATGTGTTGGTTTGGTTTTATTAAGAGACGCTCGGGAACTGTTTCATTATACATTTTAAAGGCACTACACTTTTGTTGGTGAAATCGTGCTTTGTTTTGTTATGAATTCGCTACTGTTAGTTAGGTATGGACCAGCGCTGATGATCCTTTGAAATTCGCTCGTAATTGTCGGGGTAATCATGACTGACATTGTATTCCTGGATTGTTTTCCAAATAGACAATATACGAATTGGGACAGTAATTCAATAGATTTGACAGGTTTCATAACATGCCTTTATATTCAGGTTGACGAGGAAGTACATTAGTCTTAGTAAGCACTTATTTAAAAACGTTTTTAAATATGAATTTTGCAATTTTCATACACTGGAGCTTTCTTAAACATTTATAAACTAGCAAACTTTAAAGCACGACAGTTAAAAGTTAGTCTTAAAAAATATGCATGTGAAATTAATGCGCACTACCAAAGATAGAGGTAAAGCGACGAAAGTTAGCCTAAGGTGGTACTCGTAATAGAGCGGCGCAAGTTGAGCTTAATAATTTTAGCTTAAAAGCTCGCCCCACTATCGCTTTCGCATGAAAGGCTTACGGAGTTCGCTGCACTTACTTTTTAAGCTTATTTTTGGCAACAGCTCCGATTTTAGACAAAGTTTATATTCAATTAAGTATTTACTGCAACGCACACTGCTTACTTTGACTATGATCTTTTAGTTTTAGTCAGATTATAAAGTATGCGATCGGAAACCGGAAGAGAAATCAGTTATTGACTAGAGTTAACGCTCAGGCCGGACCACATAAATCATTCAGATAATATCTAACAGTTAATTGTGTTCGAAATCTTCTTAGCAATATTAAAACCACAGGTTTTTAAAATAATAATTAATGCCGTGCATTTTATTCCGTCTGCAGCACAACTAACTTGGTTCACTTAAGATTAAAACAAAAGTTGACGAGTATGCCGCATAATGTGCATATCAGTAATATGATGTAGGGATTTATATTCGTGTGATAAAAAAATACACTTTGACATTTGAAAGAATACTCTGGCAAGAGGAAGTGAAAAAAATAAGGTTAAATAAAAGCTTATCATGAACGGACGGTTTTTACCTGAAGATCACAAACAGAGATAAATGTTGGGGACATTATAACATAATCTGCTGTGATGGATGGGGTGGCGCCGCATGATGGATTTAACCTAGATCCTGATAAAACTTTGATAGGAATTGAAAAAAAAAACAACATTTTAAAAGCTATTTCATAAGTTTAAACTTTATATTTTGCTTTTTAACATGCAAGAATTAGATTAGATTTGACATTTTCACGTGCCGGTAAGAAATGTTTACCGCAGTAAACGCCATTACGATTACATAACTTATTTAATCAGACGGACCATCAAATCATTATAAGTGAGGTTTAAATAACTTTGTCCGTTTTCATTGTGAGACACAAATCACAATGTTATTATAATTAAGCCAGATCCTATTTAAATATAATAGACCTTGTTTCCCTTGTTGACCACGCCATATTTTAGATTATAAACTTGCTGGTCAAAGTAACGACTTTAATCCTTAACAAAATTATTATAGCGTCATTTGATGATAAAATGTGTCGTATAATCACAGAAAATCGGCAGAACATATTAAATTTAGTAAGAATTGTCTTTGCTTAGAAATAGAAAACGGGCCATATCGTTACTTAATGTCTCGTTTCATTTGCCCCCAGACGCCTCAACCTAAAAAAATACTCAACCAGTATTTCTTTTCTTTTTCTGTAGTAAATGTAGAAGATTTATTGCAGGCGATAAAGCGTTATCCCCTTAAATTTCACATTTTCACAAAAGGCTCGACATAATCCTCTTCTGTCTAATTACTCCAGTCGAAATGACCGAATAGCAATTTCCTCGTCCAGCCCACTATTTTCCCCGATTCGTGAATATACAAAGGAACCCCTGACTTAATAGCGCCCATTGAAAGGTGACTTCTGGGGTCACCCTGAAAGAACTGATGCAGTAAAAATGGTTAACGACTGGGGTGATGTGAAAGCAGACGGAAATGTATAGTAAAAGCTGCGTTCAGAGAAAATATTTGTTATTCTAAATGCAGTGGGCGAATGGGCGCAGAAATATTAACATTAGAATCAAATGAATTGATGAGCTCTTTTGATCATTTAATGCGTTTCAATGTGATTCTATACTTAAAAGAATCCCTCTTTTCAGGGACGTTTACTTAATAAGCTGTTTTTCTTTGTCAGTTTTTTCCAAAGCTTTATGTATTGTTATTTGTGTGCCTTTTACTTTTTCCATCTTTTCATTTTCACGTCTGTTCTATTTCATTACTTTAGATTAATATTCAAATATAATCCATTATTGATGTTTATTCAGCACTTCGGTTCCAAGTTTATTTGTATTAACTGTATAAACGGGTGTGGTATAAGTGTCCCTACTCTTCGGGACAACGCGCACTAAATCACAGGTCGCCTCGTCATGTATAATTCAGAAGCTCGAAAGCGACACCCTGCATACACATAATTCGGCCAAACCCGAAGATACCGCTGACCGACCCACCAATTTCACGGTCTACTGGCATCTATCGGCCGATTCAATTTTGCTAAAATTTTATTCGACCAATTCGAGCGTGCGGGCGGATTCCAGCGTTGGTCAGCGACTCCCCCGAGTTTTCTTGCGGCTTTCGTTTTAAACTAAGAACGTGGTGCTTTAAATTTATGATAGACTTGCTGTTCCCCCCAGTTTCGCTCGCATCTAAACTTTAAGACGATATTCTCTTTTATATATTTATAACCTTTCTATAGTATAATTTATCTATCAAAAGCAAAAAAGATTTGTATATACGATTGGCACTTTGGGATATAAGAACATTCAAATAAACAAAATAACAAACTAACTTCTTATGTCTATTGTAATAGCACAGTTACGGTATTTTAATTAAGATGCAGTAAAAGAACTTTTTGAAATCGGTTCTTTTTGTGTCATAAAATGTTGCATTAACTTATTCTACGCAGGGTTTCTTTTAAATACCACAGTGAACGTTATGATTTAGGATCCTTAGTCAGCTCGTAAAGAGCTAATACACAAAAATGACATAATATCGAAACACATGCGGCACATTAAGTTTCCGGCGGGGTAAATTAATATTCAGAATACGAAACATTACTGCGGCAACTTAATAGTTGGTGCGCCATTCCGTACATTAATGTCACTTAACTATTTCGTTTATCAGATATTACCCCATTGTCTATATTAATCATCATTTCTGATTCATCTCCGTCGGCATTAATAAACATCAATCAAAACGGCGACAAAAGAATCTTTTGGAGGGTATCTTGAAAAGAGATATCCAGTATCGATGGCAATTTGAATTATTTTGAAAAATATTGGGGTGCACGCTCGGGGGATGGTATATTTCTATACCATTAATCAAATGTCATAAGCTATTAGAATGGGGTGGCGAGTGATAGTCCAATACGTTATCTATGCGAAATGCGTTTTTGGTATATTTCATTCTACCCTAATATGTACTACGTTACATGCATGTTATTTATTGTTGTAACAATTGGATTTCGGGATGAAAAATGTTTATTGTTCTTTATTACATTGTATTTTATAAATCGCACTAGAACTATCATGAGCTTGGGTCCACTAGCTGTTTAGGATATTCTAGAGTTAAAACCATTTTTTTTCTTTGTCGCCGGGAAATGCTCTGAGACAACCCGCTGGGGAGTGGGTCTCTCCATGCAGGTATGTGGGACTCGCTGCGCCCGAAAGCTGGTAAGTGGACGCAGCTCTACCCACTAAAACCCGGCGAGTGCCCCCAATGCCGCCTTTGGTTAGATGCCCAGGATCTAATAAACAAACAGGGCACCTCGACGGCTAGTCAGTTCCGCAAGGGACCGACGCCACCTCCACAGAGGGGTTGTCCCGCACCACAGAAAAACCCCTCCCAACGTCCAATGTACAAGGTTCCCATCCTCGCCCCTTGCTCTTTTGTCCCCTCTTCTTATAAGAGGTGTACAAAGAGCCTCTTCGGCGCAATTAGCTTCGCCCAAGGTGCTGGGCTAACTAAGGAGACCTATGTTCAGCAGTGTACAGATAAAGGCTGATTATGATGATGATGATGATAGCCTAATTCGTTCGTTTTTGCCGTAGACAGAGAATACTATAGACTGCTGGATAATGCTCACTTCTTCCCACATAAAAGAGATGTGCTTGTTATAATAATTAAGGGAAAACAAGGACAAGACTAGTATACTATTGGCATCTCTCGCTACACAAATTTTGACATTTGTAATTTGTTTACAACGTCTAGTGAGTTGTGAAGTGCTATTTTAGTATTTTCTAATGTAATTAAAAGAATTCATTGGTAATTAAAAAACAGAAGGTAATAAAAACATTCTGGAATACCCTAAGAATGGTTCGGTGCAGTGTTATAAATTGTAAAAGTGATAGTGACCGGAAAATTCCAAAATTGACTTTTCACTCGTAAGTTCATATTTTATTTTATATTGTGGTTAATAGTGGTTGAATAACGATATGTGTGATCAGTCTTTATGTATATATACTTTCATTGGTTTATAATTCATAAGTTAAATTGAAAAAAGGTAATAATTAATATTGATTTTGTGACGTCTTTAATGTTAAATTAAAGTAAAAAATACTAGCAGTATTATGTTTTTCCTTTTCCCAGTAATGTATGTTATTAATATTTTGAATTGTGTTGTTTGATTGAATTTATCACCAAAAGCTATCCTTAAATTAAAAGTGACATATTTGTATTTAAATCGTAATAGTTTTTAAGAACTTTTGGAGGTGTTTTTAAATAAGAAAAATATTATAGAAATATAAATTAGGTTTATTTTTTATACAATATTCTTACTTACTTAACTTAATATATAAATGATTATAATAGTATTTAGATAATAATTGCGTCATTTTAAATTTTCTAGAATAGGTTAAGGATTCAATTTAATTAAGTTTAAATATTTTTACAAAATTGAGGCTGGACTCCGCAACAGGTGACGTAAAAAAGAGGTTGTAGGAGAGGAATGGAGTTCCCTATCTATCAATCCCTCTTCCCTCTACGCCCCTTTGCCGCTAACTCATATTTTAGGAAAAAGGGGGGAGGAAGAAAAATTATCCCTGAAAATAGATAACACCTGAAAAGTGAGGAACAGAGGGTGGGAAGGGATAGAAAGATGTTCCTTTATTTATCCCATCACCTGCCTTCTCGCTAGGGAGTATATTTAAGAAGAAAAGGGGAAGGGGGAAGGAATATTTGCATTAATTACAAAAATGCAGGCTTTATTTCAAATTAAACAAAGTTTAGATAATGTCAATATTCATTTGTATCTACTATTAATACCTTAAGTTACCAATTTCTCAATTATAAATTGTTACTCATAATTTAATCTTACATCACAGTTTCAGTTAATCCTGACATTCGGAATAAATGGATTAAAGCCTCTGGTCGAAATGACTGGATTCCAAAGAAGTGTTCAAAGATTTGCTGTTTGCACTTTGATACAAAACATATCTTAAAAAAGAAAGGTATACTTACATACACCCTGATGCTTTTCCAGTTGTTTAGGTGAGTATTAACTAAATAAATATTTAACTATGTAAGTATGTGGTTGTTGGACAAATTACTTTCTCTTATGTTGATGGGATAAGTCTATATTCATGCTAAATTGAATCATTTTGACTTCCATTATTTAAAGAAAGAAAGAAAAATATTTTATTGTCCACAACAAAGATATGTTATTATTATAAAAAATAATCGTACTTTAAGGAAACAAAATATTTTTTTTTTTATGTTTCAGCTTGGAGCTACTGAAGAGATAAATAAACCCATGCCATGTCCATCTGCTGTTATACCATTCACAAAAACAACGGAAGAGCAACCAATGCATGTGAAATTTGATGCAGTTACTGTGCCGTTACGTACGTTTCTGTGTAAAAAAAATAAAAAAAATACGTGTTCATATAAATATCGCTTTTGTTAAATTTTTTATGCCAATTTTTAACCTATAGTATGTAAATAAATCACATCTATTTTAACTATTTTTATATATAGAAAATTAGTGATAAAAATAGTTTAATGGATGTGCATTTTAATTATTTTTATCACTAATTTTCTATACTCTTATTTTCTTCCTTTCCTCCTTTCCTTTCCAGTACTCTTATTTTTATAGTAAGACTTTTGAGAATTTTATGTCAAAAGTCCAGATGTTTATGCTAATATGATAATTTTTCTTGTTTTTTTTTTTTTTTTTTTTTTTTTTTTTATAGAAGAGGGGGCAAACGGACAGTCGGTTCACCTGATGGTAAGTGAATAGCGACATCCACAGACACCCGCTATACCAGGAGATCAGCAGGTGCGTTGCCGGCCTTTTAGATGTGAGTATGCTCTTTTCTTGAAGGTCCCTAAGTCGTATCGGTTCGGAAACACCATAGGTGGCAGCTGATTCCATATATTTGTAGTGCGAGGCAGGAAATGCCGTAAAAATCTAGATGTTGTGGATTTCCGGACATCAATTGTTTCATATTTATCGACTTTATTTTATTATTTACTAGCTGTTGCCGGCAGCTTCGCCCGCGTTAACTTAGATTTACAGCCGTACGCGGATTGGTGATGATTATTTTATAGCCTACGTTACTCCTTATAACATCAGCTATCTGCCAATGAAAGTCCCATCAAAATCTGCCTAGCCGTTTCAGAGATTAGCCGGAACAAACAGACATACAAATATTGTAAAAAAGGCTATTATGGCATTGAATACATATGTGTACACGGTACAGTGTACACGTATGTATTCAATGAAAAGCTGTTATTTTAATATTACAAACAGACACTCCAATTTTATTTTTCTGTATATATGTATAGATACCTATCAAGTTCTAATACATTAGAGTTCTAATATACATTTTTTTAAAAGAGGGTCTACTGGAGCTAAAAGTATGCCGTCGTATCAGTTTAAATTAAATACGCAATAAAGAATCTCAAACATTCGGGCACAGTATAAAATAATTTGTCAAAACAAAAAAATGCCAATAAAAACAATATTTTTTTTTACATTTAGCGTTTTGCCTTAAAGTAGGCAATAGGTTTTTGTATAGCAACCCCCATTTCAGACGTCACTTCAATATATCTATCTCATGTCGCCACGGCTGGCAGCAGTCTATAGTATTATCTGTCTACGGTTTTTGCATTCATTGGCAAACCTATGTCATTTAATATACTTTGTCTATGTTCAGGGTGACGTCAGAGAGGCATAAACGTCATCTGTCATCTGTAATTTGCCGATTGTCACCAGCCAGTAAGTTTCCTTGCCTCTAAAAAGTATCCAAGGGCTGGCACATATTTAAATTAAGTAAATATAGAGTATATTAAATTATTCGTAACAGTTCAAACGTGACTTGTTTTAGTGTATTTAGGTTGGCCTTGAACGGTCTAGATGTTAAATAAGCTTGTGACCGGTGTAGTGTGTTTAGGTTTAGGTTACAGTAACCGAGCCGAAAGTAGACCTATGTAAACCCATTTAAATAAATTTAATCCCAAAACAAATGTTGTTTTAAAATGTTTTCGTTAGACTAACATCAAATAAAGTTTGTATTTAAAATTTAATTATACATTAAATTACATTATGTTTTTACGCTTTTATTCATTAAAATAAGGATACTTAATAGTTGTTTTCATGGTCATCAGCCCTTATCCGTCCACGGCTGGCCATCTGCCTTCTCTAAAGCACCCACCGAGTGGGATCGTCGGTTCATACATTCAGTTCATCAATAGTTCAATATCGTTTGTAACTCTAATGTATCTCTAATATCAGTATTAAAATCTTAATAAATGCAAAAATCATCCAATTTGTTGAATGTAGTTATTAAAGTTTGTTGCAGTAGGTTAATGGCGTCAAAGCATAATGCTATACTAACCTTATCCTTCGCATAATGTAACTCAAGTTCTTACGCTAAACAAAGAGTGATAACACGCCCATCTGAGGCTAACTTGTGAACCAGTTACTATAAGTGAACTTTTTTTTTGTTATCGCAGGGAACAGATTTTTACCGAGTAGCCAGGATCTCGGGTAGATCCTGACCCTATGTGGAACTCGCACCTGGGCGTGCCCTTGGGATCGGCCGTCTGGGCGTTCATTGAGGGAGACCTATGTTCAGCAGTGGACGGATAGAGACTGATGATGATGATGATGATGATGATGACACAAAGCAAATCAACAGTTAGATTGTCACATTTTTTCACCTCTTTTTGTCATACGTTTATAAACACGCAGTCAACTGGTGAAATAAACCGCGGTTCCGAAATAAATTATGTTAGAGTGATAGAATTAAATAAAATATGATCTACATTTGATCGAATGTTTTTATTAAATTCGATACGCCCTGTTGATTTTGCATTGCCAATTAAACGAACGTAGCGTTTGTATAAATTTTGGGTGGTTTAATATAAGGCAAAATGACGTAAATAGTCGTATTAATTCAATTTGGTCTTAATTATAAAAAGACGAGCGTAGAAAGGCTAATGACAGGTAAAGATTATCGTTTTGTTCATTGGATAGGCAACATGGAAGACAAGACACGTTGGCAGGTGGTCAATGTCGCCCCTGAACATAAACAAGTTATTAGCAATTTAGGTATTGCTAATCCTAAGTCATAGATGTCTCGGTGCCAGTAATTAAGTGTAAAATTTGGCTCTGGAAAAGGCACACAGCAAAGCTGTTTGGCAGAAAAATAGGCAGCTGCTGGTACCCATGCAATGGGAACGCGGCACAGCGACTCCCTGACCAGTGAGTATGACTGGAGTTATCCATACTAGTCTTACGAAACTGAACAGCTTGTTTATACGAAAGCGCTGATCTATAACTATAACTCAGTAAAAAAAAACCATTCTAATGTGTGCCGAGTGATTGAGCTGTTTAATTATATATAATACAGGTTCTGTAACTTTATTTCCTTATAACAGCTCATTTTGATCTTGAACTTCGAAAACTTTCAACCAAAACTTAAGATAACCAAATATGTAGTGCTTTATCGTGGTGGTACAATTTTTCGGTAAAATATCTGGAGTATTAGTATCGATGGATCACAACTTGATTGGGAGGTGATCTACCTCTCTGGAGGCTTAGCGGTTTTGATTAAAGCCCCTTCTAACGTACATTATTTAACATCACTGAAATTATAATCTCCTTAATTAAGAGTTAAATATAAGTTATTCTTAATTTTTATTACATGGTAGAGGTATTTCATTGAGCATAACATTAAAAGTAGTTCTCTATCTTGAAAATAAAGCTTAAAAACAACCCACGAGAAGTTTGGTTAGCTATATAATGAACAAACTAAATGTAAGTAAGTAGGTTATAAATAAAAACTTATACTCTACATTTAGAAGTACATACTTATAAAACTTCTACCGTTTTGTTGCTACAGATATATAATGTTTGTAAAATATTTAAAAGTGCAAGGCAATTGCAGGAAGACTCTCTAAATGTTTTACCATTTCGAATCTCGTTGGGTTTCTGGTTGACTTGACTATCATGAGTATCCATACACTAGATACAAACCATCTATTAATGCCAAGATGGCTGACCCTTCCATCTTAGACCACTCGCGGAGGTCCTTATACAACCTTAAATATACCTTTATTAATCGATAAATTTCAAGACAAACACATACATCGGAAACAAAGCATGAAAATTTAATTACTACCCGAAGCTATTGTTTAAAGATTTCCTTGTTTTAATACACCCTTGGGCCATAACTCGTGTGGCCCGGCCCGTCGCTGGCCCACCGGCCCTTCGGCCCAACGGCCGTCGGAGGGTAAGATCGCGAGGGTAGTTATTTATAAACCAATTAAAACCTCTGAAAATGGTAGATAACGACCAGCAACAACGGTACTGTGACTTTTGAATTTAAATCTGTTAATTTATTGTTTTTGTTAATTGTGTTTTGTTTATGGGGGAAATGGTTGTATGGTATGTGCTTATTTCACTTACTGATGTTATTAAGTGTCTGGTAATCGTGGTTAAACTGTATACTTTAGGTTTAATACAATCTTGTTGTTTATGTTATTAAATCTTTTATTCAAAAATAGCAATCTTCTGCTATATATTCATATTATTCGAGAGAGTATGTAGTATTTATTTTATGTTATAGGTACTAACTGTTGCCCGCAGCTTCGCCCGCATTAACTTAGATTTACAGCCGTACCCGGATTGATGATGATTTTTTATAGCCTAAGTTACTCGTTATAACATCAGTTATTTGCCAGTTAAAGTCCCATCAAAATCGGCCCAGCCGTTTCAGAGCTTAACCGGAACAAACAAACAGACATACAGACAAAAATTGTAAAAAAGGCAATTTTTGTATATATATGTACCGTGTATACATCCATATGCATTCAATAAAAAGCGGCTATTTTGATATTACAAACAGACACTCCAATTTTATTTATCTGTATGTATATTAAACTAGCCTGAAAAGATCCTCCTTACTGCCACACCCACTTGTGAATGTTTTAACAACTGATATATTTTCCCACTTTTAGTAGATAAACGCTAAAAATAACCCCGTGAGTAGAGATTGTATCTGTGTAATATACAAGTAGAAACAAATAATTTATTAGTACTACTAGTACTACTAGTATAAGAGTGGAGTCTTATTCGTCTAAACGACCAGACACTAGCGGTGTTTTATGCCTGCCAGACAAGCCGCAGCCGCCAATCGCTGCCAGCCGCTGCCAGTAACTTCCGACCGCTGCCAGACGCTGCCAGCTCTGCCAAATGATACCATTCAGTGATTCTTACTGCCGTATTTACACTACAGCCGCCGGTGGTGAGGAAATAATGTCATTTATCATTTGACGATATTCTGACTTTTGGAAAATTTTAACCAGTAATGAACTATTTTATTTACTTATTAAAGCCTTAAAAAATTAACCCAAAGATGGTATTTTTTAGCCGTTTGTGATGCAATACCTTAAACTGATACTAGTGTAAAAACTACAAACCAAAATGACCGATATATTTTTAATATAATTTCGATGTTTAACAGACTAGGTCATGTGTGTATAAGTCTACTCCTACAACGAGGAGGCTCCACCAGATTCAAGTTATGAGGTTTCATTACAACTGATTGCCGTTTTAAATTATCCAAAAGTTTCTGAACACTACCAAGTGTATGTCTGATGGGTGTATTCAAACTATGGAATAAAATAGATTTTATTTTAGTACGGATACCTTATATATAACGAAAATAAATTCTGAAATGTGTCTATATAGTTATATTATTATTAGTACATTGATTTTAATTCAACCACTAACTAAAAAACTGATTGTATTAATATTTTTACATTCTCGACGTTTTGGATACTTGTACTGCTGTAAGATAATGCTACAATATATATTTTTGAAATATTTTCACGCAAAGCTATGGACTTATTGCTAGTGTTTTAAACAAATAATATTTCATGTTATCAATAATGTTCCAGATTTGTCAGTAGCGTGAATTTTGATTCGCCGAATATTTTCCATTACATTTATGTGATTTTATACATTTTATATACATTTATTTCGACGCCACAACTGACACGTTTCATCAGCAGACGCGAATGTAACATTTCAATAACATGGATATTACATTGAATATCAATAAATTTGTAGCAATCGCCTACGGCGTAGCGGCGTAGCGGGCGTAGCGTTCACGCTCATGAAGTTACATATTATTCTAAATCAGCCTGAAGCCATCTTGTGTTATGTTACGAAGAGGTTCAACTTTAAACTGTAATCCTCACACTTAAAGTCCACGAGACTAAGTACAATGTCCCAAGTGATTCTAAGTATGAAGAATTAATAACTAAATTTACACTTAAGCATTTACAAACTTTTGTTAGTGTTGCATTGGATTCGTGTTAATATGACATGAGTATTGTTCACTTAGAAGTGGAATGTTTATTTTCAGACTTTAATATTGTTTTTGTTTGTGGAAGAAGATACGGATAAGATGAAGAGAGAAAAAGTATTCGGAAGTCAACATCTGTTGACAAGCTCAAAGTTTCACGATTCACCAGGATGTATCAGGTTTAAGCTATAACCTTTTTTTTTTCTTTAACGCCGGGAAATGCTCTGAGGCATCCCGCGGGGGAGTGGGTCTCCCCACGCGGGTATGTGGGACTCGCTGCGCCCGACAGCTGGTAAATGGACGCAGCTCTACCCACTAAAACCCGGCGAGTGCCAACAATGCCACCTTTGGTGAGGTGCCCCGGATCTAGAAAACAAACAGGGCACCTCGATGGCTAGTCAGTCCCACAAGGGACCGACGCCACCTTCACAGAGGGGTTGTCCCGCACCACAGAACAACCCCTCCCAACGTCGGGACAGTACAATGGGGTGAGGTTCCCATCCTCACCCATTGCCCCCTGCTCTTCTGTCCCCGCTTCTTATAAGAGGGGTACAAAGAGCTCCCTCGGCCCAATTAGCTTCGCCCAAGGTGCTGGGCTCACCCTAGGCTACTGAGCCCCACCGCCACGACAAGGCCTGAACCGTGGTGGGGTGTTTAAGCTATAACCTGTCTAGACTAACAGTAAGACAGTCCCGAGGCCGGTCGGACTCAGCTGGTTCGTATTCGGGAAGATCATTAAACTGTATGACTCACTACACTAACCAATATTTTTATCTCCTTCGTTTGTACCATTACATCGAGTCGACGATGTATGTTCTTCAAATTACATTATCTTCTTCCATCTTCTATATCGTTCCTTTTTCATTCATCTCCCATAGTCCATTTACATTAGGTATATGTCATTCCCTTAACCCACCACTTTGCTTTTGTACTTTCCGCGACAATTATAGTAGCAAAGACTAACAAAAAACATTGAATCAGTTCAGTCGACATTAGGCACGTAAATCCTTGAGCAAATTGATTCCGAGTTCGGTTCGTCATTAAGCGGCGAGTAAACAGATAAACAAACAAACAGACAAGTTGTAATCCGTCTGCACACGCATGTCGACTGCTCTGCTGATTGACGAATTAACTGGTTTAGTCTGATCCTGTCGATTCATTACACCTAATGCTGTTTGACACAAATACTTCATTAAAGCATCTGCAAAGGGTTATGAAATTTCAACATGCAAAAGTCTTATTTTATCATTTGCTAGCAATTTGTACAATACAATGCGATTTATTTTGAAGATGGTCAGTTGTCTTGGCGTGAAAAAACTTCCAGCAATGGATGATTAGCTGCTGATGATAATAGCGCCATCTGCCAATTTGTAGGCTTTTTACTTTAATGCGATTACAGCAGTAATAATAGGCAACTGCGAACACAAACTTTACGTCCACTTGAACCTCTCCGTATTTATTTACGAGCAATAAACTTTTAGCTCGCTAATCCGAAACGAATAATGTCCGTCTAGAACTGCAGCGGGAAATAAAATTGCAGTTAGTTATTATGGAAACAGTTAATAAAGAGGTTTTAATGTTACTTCCAAAGGAAATTATAAATTATTTTTGAGTTGAAAAGTTGGGGCCTTGGAGAATATGCGCGACAAAAATTAACGGCTGCATTGACTAATTTTAAACGTTTTAACATAGAATCTAGATTAGTGCAATGTATCAACTAAAATTTTTTTACCACTTAACTCACTAAAATAACTTTTATCCAAAAAACTGTTCTCTTTTTGATATAGGAAATAGCAATTGATGAAAACGACATACTTCGAAACAAAAAATATCATATTTGACATAATAAAAATATTGTCAAAAGTATTTCTAAGATTTATTGACGTTTACGTAAAAGGAGTGCCATGCTGTCTTGCAACCGAATTGGGCCGGTACGATCGGGGTGGTACATCTCGCTCACATAACACCGGCGTTAAGGGACAGCTGTGCTGTCGCGTTTCGTGCGGTTTGTGAGTTTCTGGTGGCCTATTGGGGGGGATAGGGAAAAGGAGGCAAGTGCAGATGCACTTGCCTCCTTATGTAGATGCATAACTTCGTTTTTTCGTTTGGCGTCGGTAGTCGCCATAAGGCTTCAATTGCTCGTTTGCCTCCTTATGACATAAAAAAAACAAAATGGCAATTAACATAAATTGAATCCACGTAGGTAGTTTACAAAACATCTAAAAACCGCATGCAATATTATTAACAAAACAAAAAGTAAAACAGTTAAAATAGTAATAAAACAAATAAAAGTAGAACACATAAATCAACAAAACAATAAAATGAAATTATGAATTTACTAACAGGAATCAGCAGAGGGAGTATGAAATATGTCGATAGTGTGAAGTAGCCGTAGATTTATAGATTGTAAAAGTTGGAGTTTATATGAGTCGTAACGTGCAGGTTCCAGTAGTCGGTACTTTTCAAATTACCCTGATTTAGTACCTCGGAGTACAGACCCGGGAATGTTTCCTGTAAACTAGTAAATTTTAATTATTGAAAAAAAAACTTGGCCTGCGGTTTTACCCGCTTTAGTTGGAAAAAACCTTTTTAACATGCAATTGAAATTCAAATATAATATCAATATTATCATCACATTCGCAAATTGCCTCTTATATGGAATAGTCCTCCTTCAGTGACCCTAGATGGCCACTCGCACACAAGTAGCGCCTGCCACTGCAAGGGGCATATAACTCCTTAATAATATTTTGGCCGTCAAATAGGGAGGACTTTCAGATTCGATTGGTAGTTCCGGAAATTAACTCGTTCGAACAACAAACTTTTCAGCTCTTCGGTGGTCTTTAAGAACCTGATTAGTTTGGGTTCAACGTCAAAACACTTCGTTTTGACGTTGAACACACGACTGCCTGACTGACTTTTGGATATCAATAAACTATAAAACCTAAGTCTTACTGACGGACATATTTGTAAGTCTAAGTACCTACTCTTGCCATTTTCTTTTAATCGTCTGGAACCGAAAACCTGCCCATCCTAAGTTAAATTACTTTATGAGTAAAGTTTCGGTACGTGCTTTCAGTCCGAGTCTTCGAAATCGTTCTATCAAGGTTAATTTTTGTCACTTCAACTTTGTTATGGTACTAAACTTAATAGCTAGGCTCTGCTAGGGACCTTTAATAGCATTGGGACCTATAAAATTAGCTGTTAGGAGGTCCAAGATCCCTTTGTAACGTAAAAAGACCCTATAAAGAGATTCAGAGGCGAAACTGTCTCGATGGCAGTTCGTTATTTTTGTGAAGGCAAGCGTATGAGTTATGTTCGCAGATAACTAATTTGCAGCCGACACAAAGGAATATGCACTTATAGTGTACGTGTTAAGAGTCATTAGAATCGCGCTGACAATTACAGCTCTTACGGACGCCTCAAAGGATTATAAACCGCACGCTCCCGTGTGTAGGTTCAGAATGCAAATTTTGCGACTAATTGTATAATTGTTTAGCAGATGAACATGGTTTCGCCAATTACTGTGATGAAACTGTAACTTTTATTGTTTTTGTTTTGAATTTGAATTTAGTCTACCTTTTTGTTTGTTTAAGACTTAAAAACAGCAACATACAAATTATTTTATTAAGCTTTCATTAGTTACTTTTAATGTTTGCACACACTCAGGAGAACAGATGGCCGATGGGCCAGTAACTGTAAGGATCAAGAATGGAGGCCGCGTTCAGGTATATGAAGTGTTTGTTGGTCGGCCATGAACCAGGTGTCAAGATGATCTCCGTGCGGTGGCCGGTCCGTGTCCGAGTGGCAAGGGATCGTCCGTCTTGGCGTTAACTGAAGCAGGCCGATGTTCAGCAGTGGACGACGAGAGGCTGGTGATGATGATGATAATGAATGTTTGCAAAATAAATATCTATCATATACCGACTCTCCAACTTACCTACTTATAGTGCAATACCAATTAAATGATCTTTAGTTCAATTTATTTGAAACTAGTATTTTCCTGTGTCAATTTTTTTATTTAAGTTGATTGTGATACCCAGATACCGTGAACTTATTTTTAGACACGTCGAAGTCAGCTGGTATACAGACTAGACTTTTTGGCTCCAGAGCTGCGATATCGTTGTTATGGTTGGATAGTATTTGTTGAAGATATGTTTGGAATTTATTTGACCTACAGTGAGAAAACTCATAAACCGCATGAATCGCGATAGCATAGCTGTCACTTGACGCCGGTTATGTGAGCGAAAGGTAACCAACCTAGTCTTGCCGGCCCAATTCGGTTTTTGCAACCAAATTGGGCCGGCAGCATGGTACTACTCTTATAATAGTTTCTATTTGAATAAGTCAAATAATATTTAACGCACATAATTATAAAGCAGGTTATTGAACATTCAAATCTTCTAATCAAATTTAGACTTTTGACCTCACATTAACTATTCTTAATAGTTTTCAAAAACGAATAGTAATTCTCTTGCCAATGTGGATGTGGTGAGTGAGGATATTAAAATGGAATTGAATACACCGTGATTGCAGCAATCATTGGTACTTTTCGCACGGCTGCACATTCCGCGTCCAGCTACCTTTGGAATCAATTTATTATAAGTAACATCGGATTCCATATAGTTTTATCTACAACCAGCTGGTGCCTCCCATCGCCGCTTCACCCACGTTACAGTTACAGCCATGTCCGGGCTGATGATGATATTTCGGTAGCCTACGTCACCCATGCCAATGATAACTTATCATTATAAGTTATTATTGAGTTTATTGATACCGTTTTTTAAAAATCGGATAAGCAGCTTTGAACTCCTAGTCCAAAATTTACGAACAATATGTT
This sequence comes from Helleia helle, assembly GCA_963853865.1. Taxonomy (NCBI): domain Eukaryota; kingdom Metazoa; phylum Arthropoda; class Insecta; order Lepidoptera; family Lycaenidae; genus Helleia; species Helleia helle. Next base: position 21,835,971 of record OY971423.1, on the reverse strand, counting down.
TATTATATTAGTGTGAATTGTTAGTAATTGTGATTGAAAATCATCCAACAGTTATTATTGTTGAACTTGGTATGAGCTTCTCTACATCGACGTGTCTATTTTACACAATGTATTTCTTAAGGCTTATTAAAATCTCTTTAAATGATAACCTTATATCTTTAATTTACTGTAGATGTAATTTTGGCTCCAAAATCCGCACGTTGGTGCGACAGTCTCCAGTCTCTATAATGACGCGAATATTTCCCGTCTGACGTGTAATTAACTATCAAAATGGATGGAGAATGAAACTTTAGTTTAGAACCCTTTGGAGTAACGCTAAAAGCTACCTTACTTAATAAAGTTTGGTTGAAAAACGTTTGATAGTTAGATTCTTGATAACGTCGCTGTTATGTATAATGATACTTTAAGATTACTTTATGTTCCTTGATTTTTCGTTTATAAAGGGACTTACTACTTTTTTAGTAATGTATAATTTGGTTAGAGGGCAGTAGCATAGAGAATCTTATTCACGCATGTGTGGATTGGATAAAATATCTCTTATGAGAATAAAAACACGAAATACGGAACTGAATTGCAATTTATGAAAGGTTGGTGTTGTATGTGTTGGATGTAAGAGAGAGGATCAGTCTTCTCGGCGTTCTTTGAGACAGGCCTATGTTCAGCAGTGGACTGATGATGATGGTGTTATATCATATGTATCCTTATCTTTATTTTTAGCTTGTTGTAGTTTTAGAGCAGCGAGTGTCCTGAATATTTCACCGTGATGGAGACTCGCCTAAACTCTTAAATCTATATCAAATGATATCATAAATATTTCCAGTTTTTCTATCTTATAAATTATAAAACTCCTCTAAATATAGGTTAAACATAATTAGACCAAGTGTTCCTTTGAAGGGATTATAAAAATGATCTCATTATAATTCAACAGCTCGTTGAATTGTCAATACGCCCGCATCCCGAGCATCCGATGTGCCATATATAGAGGATGTGCTATGCTAATATTTTGCACTTTAATTTACATATTTTAAATACATATTCAAACAAATGAAAATATGGGGAAAAATTAAGAAGAATAGTGAAATTACTGGCGCTGAGACTTGCCATTGTCAGGAGAGGCGTGAGTGAGTTGCTGGGCTGTAACTGGGGTGTTCAGGGGCGACGTTGACCATTAGGTAGTTCTTCTGTCAGAGTGTTTATTTAACTAATTTAAAAAATATCAAGTCGATTCTTCAACTCATCCTCCTGCACAGACTAATCGTGATCATAAATATTTCTCCGAAATGCATTATTACCATAACAAAGGTTTTATGTGGCTGTAATATTTTTAGCTTTTTACTGCAAAAAATGAAACATAGATTATATATATATATATATATATAGATTTTAAAATGTGCTTGAAACGAAAACACAATTTTGAAAATAATATATTATTACATGCCGGGATACCACGGAGCGGGCGCAAAATTAAATTCCTTACCATAAAGTATAGAGTTACGTCATTAGGAAGAGTTTGCTTTTTACACATTTTTAGAACTTTTTTTTTTTCATTTATTAGAGTAATTACAAAAGCTTTGAAATAATATACTTTATAATTTTAGGCCAAAATAATTATGAGGTGCATTTTTTTCATCCGATCAGGTTATTATAAAAGTACATAAAATTACATTTCCAACATAGTGCTGTGGCAAGTTCGTGATCAACGTACTAGAAAGGAAATATTTTAACATCAATGACAAAAACATATTTATAATCATGTGTAATATATTCAGAAATGCAGAATTGTGTATTTGGTGAGATTTGAAATTGTGACCTCAGCGTTGTTACTACACCAGCCCGCCAATTTAGAAAGAAATAACCTCATAAAACTGGGTTTCGTCTCAAGAAAATCTACTTTTAATAGAAACTGTACCTAATTTCACATTGTAGGGTCTAGTATAAATATTAGTTTCTAAAATATATCTCAATGTCCGTTGAATTAAGCTCCTGTCCATGAACGTTAAAAAGGGATCTTGCCCTTATTTGGAAGTGACTACTTTGTGACTGAATTAATAAACAGGATAAGCTCCAACTGAGCCCCGCTAACTAACAACCCCTTGATATCATTATTAAAATTTAACCTACATAATTAATACTTACAGTTTTTATTTATAATCAGATAAGAGTGTCGATAGCTTTGCTGGATGCTGATCTAATCGTAAGTCGATAAAAACAGACTCGTCGATATAACAACTACTTTTGAATAATATAAAAACTTCAACCATAATACATTTCGATGTGTAATCGACGTAATTAAATAGAATACATTCGAATGTAAACTCAATATTGTTTACAGTACCGAATCGTATGCACGAACAATTCAGGGCGGAATCACTGAGCCCTTCTGTATAACTAAGAACCCATTATTTCACTTTAAAAGAGTTTGAGATACGGATCTAATGCCGCGTGACGATCACGGCGATACGGTTTGATGATTGTCAAGGAATTTGACGCTCAAGCCATTGTTGCCCGTACAGCTGAGGCACAAGACCTATATTTAAACTATCACATGTGCTCCCCAATAACACATGATTGTCATGTCAAAACAGCGTAAATTATGGACTTTATGTAACGGGGACAGAGTCGCATGATCCAGGACGGTTCAGTAGAAGCCGCACATGTTCAACTCACTTTCACGTAAGATTCAACCGGCGTAACCGTATTTTAAGCGTAGCAAAGTCACGATTGCTGTCGTACTCTTCGTGAATGAAATTACAAGGCGTGCGACAGGAATTTTTATGAAGTTGAGATTTACACTAATGTGTATAAACAATATTTTAAGATTTCATTTACTCAAAATATATTGTATGAAAATGATTCAAAATATATACGGTTATGGATTGCAATGTAATGCACACATGAAGGAGCTAGTGACTATGATTCTGGCTCAGCTGAGTTTAGACTTTAGTACCAGAAGGAAATATGGGCCTGCATTTTTAAGTCCATAAATATAATTTAGCTACTACGCTACTGGCCTTCATCGGTCAATTAGTCGTTAGCTACAAGAGACTTATTGAAAGTTGAATCCTAACTCTTGAAATAACAGAATTGATAATTATTTCTGAGTACCAAATTATCAATACATCGTATATTCTATAAAGCTTTAGAATTTAGAAACTAAATATGTTTCTTGTTTCCAGGTGAGTCACAGCAGAATGGGGACGACTGCGGCTACAGTTATATAAGTGAGTGAATTGTTATTCAATAAGGTTCACACCGCACACGAATCTTCTTGTCCCCATGCAACTTAAATGTTGAACTTACTTTAAAATATACTTGGAGTATTTGAAATAATAATCTAAACCGCAAAATCAATGCAAAACAAACAAAAGAAAATCTTACAAAATAAGAAATACCATAAAACAATCTCGAGTTCCAAACGAATTGCGAAAAATTCGATAATTATCTACAGAAAAAAGCATTGAATTGCTTGAGCACAGAGCAACTCCTATAATCACCACTACAATTAAAAATCCGTTGGATAGAAACGCTCTCGAAAACAAACTCGAAGATAAGTTGGTCCGTAATAATAAGATTGAGTCCAGCGCGGGCCTTTGAAAATATTCCACAGGAATACCTTAGTTTGATTATTCCTTAGCGTAAAAACAGACAAACTTCAACACTACTAACTCAATTAATAAACTTTGCCGTAAACTATCGAATTGAAATGGAAAAGAAATGTACTAGGACTGATTACTAAAACATAGATTATCCACTCTGGCAATTATTAATGAGTGGAAATTGCATTCCATCGGTTCGTTCGCTGTGGAATATATTTTAGACGGATATAGTTCTAGATTAGAAATAACTCAATATTATTAAATCTCGCTCACCAACATAACAGCATAAGATGGCGGAGAGGCTTGAACATGTAAAGGTTTTTTTTACAATGTCAGCGACATTAAAAACGTTCAAAATATGTTTACTACAAAACAAAGAAATAAAATGTAGACTATTTAAAATCTAATTAATTTAGTTTTTAAGATTGCTGTATCTAGCATTTTGTAAACGTTTATGCTGTCGATAATTTGCGCATTTCTTTCCTTCAGCTTATATCAACTAAGCTAGGGAGCTATAATTCAGAAGTCAGTCGCTGCATATTAATTTTCTTATTACTATGATAGGCAAACTGGCAGACGTGCTACCTGATGGTAAGTGGTCAACGTCGTCCATGAACATAAACTAGTATACCTGGAACGAGCCCAGGCAACTCATTCAAGTGTTGCCTATCCTGAGACGTAAGATGTTCAGTCTCGGTGCCAGCAATTACTCTGCCTGTCTTGTTCACTCCAAAACACAACAACGCTGTTTGACGGGAAACAAGCAAGATGGTGGTACCCATGCAGCTTCTTCCACTGCTATCCCACCAATGCTTCCACTGGTAAATATATACTTAAGATTCCATTCATCTTCCTTAGAATGACCACCAAACTAAATAAAAGATTTATCACGATTCACGAGGCAATTAATTGATGTCAATAAGCAATGAGCCATTCACTGTCCAGTAACACGCATAACACTTGAACATTGTAACAGTTTTGTCTGCACTTGGGGCTAATATATAGTCCAGAATATTTTTAACATTTATTTTCTGTGTTATTATAATGGGCGTAGGACGCCGCCAAAAAATTTAAAAAATGAATAATTTACAATGAGAATTTAAAAAAATAAATGACGTTTCGAAGAACTTCGTGGTTAATTCTTTGCAGAAACATAGGCCGCATGCGCCTGAACAAACATATCTATAGCCTGACCAGAAATATATAAACCTTGCGTGGTGTCGCCTCTGAAATTTTTGACAATATGCTGAGGGTTTTTATTTTCCTGGTCAAGTTATACTAATATTATAAAGACGTAACGTTTGTGAGTTTGGAATGAGGTTACCTTTGAAAATACTCGTACTATTAAAAAACATCCCTAATAGTGAACGATACGTTATCACTAGTAAGTGATCAAATCAAATCAATTTTTTTTATTCTAAATAGTACTAATACAGTATCTTTTTGAACGTTTGAATCTACCACCGATTCCAAGATAAGCCCCACTGAGAAGAACCGGCGAAACAAACTCAGTGGAACTAATATTTTCAAATAATATATATGACATAATATATGCAACAATTATCCGAATACGGCTGTAAAACTAACTCGGGCTAAGCTACGGACATTAGCTAGTTATGTATAGACACATTATTTCACTTTAGATTCGTAAATCGTCCGATTGCGTAATTTATCTTAGGGTCTTCTTTTTTACGAAAACGAACACTAAAAATATTTAAACGTTAGTTATTTCTGATAAGTGTTTTGTTTTACAAATACAGTGAAGCATACACGTTGGCGCTGTCATAATCTGCAGCCGAAGAAAAGTAATGCATGCCGAATACTGCGTTCGGTACTCGCCAGTTCTCACATTTGCAATTCCGTCCGCGTCTGTAGCTGTCCGCATTGAATCTATCTCGTTTACACACAAGGATTTTATATTTCCCTCTTTATCTGCTGCATCCGATTGCAGAAAGCCGATTTTCACTATGCGCTGCTCACATTTGTTTCGTCTCTTCAATAGAATGATACTGATTTTGTATTCAGGGTGTAGATAGGATTAGCTATAATGTAAGGAACTACTTTATTGAAATTTGAATTACAATAGATTTTTATTTAGGAGGTACAAAATTTTTAAGGTGCTCCTTTAAAATATAAATATCTGGTGATAACCAGAGCATAGAGGTGAGACAGAGGTGTGAACATAGTCTTGACAAAGCTCGCCATTATATCAGATTTGATAAACCACAAGTCCTCGCAAAAGAACACAGATTCCAACCAAGGATGATCCGTGAGGCTATTGAAATTAAAAAACATCCTAATTTCAATAGAGAAGATGGCTGGCTTCTACCACCTGCTTGGGATCCCATTATTAAAATTATCAAATCAAAATCCAAGCATAATATGTCACAGATTAAAGATACAGTTAGCACTTTCTGCGTAGATAGGACTGACCAAAATATTGATGTATCATAGGGTAGTTTCAAATAACTTTGTAATAATAGGACGTATGACACCTCAGTCCTCCCGTGACCATGGTTGCTGTAAAGTATCCGAAACGTCGGGCTTGTAAAAATCTTAATAAACCGCGATAAAATCCGTAAAAAATTGTTTTATTATAATGAGTGAAATTCGCGTAAACATTAGAAAACAATATATAACCAGAGCAATTTTTCAATATCAAAAAGGGTAGTTACGTAATCTGAATTCATCCAAATAACCAAATATTTGCAAATAATGAGATTCGCGATTGATCACTTATTTGATAAATTCTAATTGTATTAATGTGTTAAATGAAAAGAAAAATAAATATGTTACACTAGTATACAAAATTGACGACAGTTTTTTTATTTCAGTTGCGACCAGTCTTCAATAGGAGATGGTCTGACTGGTGAAGGTATAAACTCCTCTATGACCACCTATGCTTTGGATGGTTATTGACGAACAAGATTGCTAAATTCACATTTAAAGTGCATGAATTTCTTTGAGCGACCCTAAATGTGCTTAATTTATGAATCGTTGATTTCTATTGAGAAATTACCTGTCAATTTATAAGTGACCTTGTTCGTCAATCACTAAATGAGAAACACGATATAAAGTAGTAAAGCTTTGATGTACTACCACTGAACAGTGACCTAGATCTAGCACTATTTGATTTATATAATATTGTAGAAGACAAGTTAGTTATGCAATTATGTATTAAATACTGAAATATTAATCATAGCTTGAGATAAAGAATGCACGCTAACACAGTATTAATAAAATGTAGTATATTGGCCTAATGCTTGAATGCTTCTGGCCTTAATAACTTTATAAAATAATTCTATAACAGTTGCAAGTTTACTCTTATAAGTATATTACTTACCATCATAACCATGATTTCTAAAAACGTCATACATGCACAAAACTGAATAAACCGTAATAAAATCCGCCTAACAGCTTCTTTATAAAATTTTAAGTGTTTTGAATATTGAAACAATGTAACGTAAATGACTAAAATATTCGTTAAATGAAACATTACTACTGAAATTTTGGATAACTATACATCACAATTATTCAGTTTTATCTTAAAAGCGGGATCACGTTAATAACGCACGCACCTTCCCAGAATATGCTCCTCGTAACTTTCTCGAAATCCTTCATAATTTAACGCGTTTCCGTAAAATCGTATGTAAAAATATCAGAAATTCGGCCGGTTTCGGACAATTTTGGTCAATTTCGACCCGAGTCGGCCATTAAGGGGCCATCTTTCGTGCCGTTATCGGACCGCAACGTATAAATCAGGATATTATTACACCCCTGAAATAATATTTTCCATATCTAATCAGTACGCCAAGAAATATGGTAACATACAAGTAGTGTAATGCGTTGTGATTTTATCACTGCTACTATTTATTTCGTGCTCGGAGCGAGGGTGCTCCAGCGTCTGTCCCATTTTAAATTACATTGCAAATGTCTTCCTTTTGATTTGCTGAAGTACTGGTGACACAGAATGTTCTATGTAAGATATCGAAAGCAGGGACTCTACCCCCTGTGATTAAAGTGACAAATAACTTATCGTTATCATGCTACCTAGGTAACACTGAAAATTTTTAGAAAATGAAAAACGGCTTAATGTAGAAAGTTGCCAATACTTTTATTGTTTTTCGAAGTAATCTCCGTTTCTTTCTACACATCGTCGCATTCGATGGAACCACTGAGAAAAGCAGTGGGCCCATTCTTCCTTAGGAGTCTCTTCTATGGCATTTTCGTACGCTTTCACCGCATCTTCAGGGCTCGTAAAGCGAATACCTCGAATTTTATCTTTAGTTCTTGGAAATAAATGAAAGTCGCAGGGCGCCAGGTCAGGACTGTAAGGCGGATGACTCATTATCTCGACACCTGCCATAGTCAAATATTCAACAGTCCGTTTTGCGGAGTGCGCTGAAGCATTGTCGTGGTGAAGGAGGATCCTGCTTCGAGGGCGCTGCTGTCGAATTTTTTCCAAGACAACAGTCAAACAGCGATTGACATACCAGTCTGCAGTAACTGTCCTTCCATCTTCTAGCACAACTGTCGCGACTTCTTCCGTTCTTTACCTTAGTTGGCCGATCCTCGAAAGGAAACACCCACTGAGCTGATTTTCTTTTGGTTTCGGGTTTCCAGCTTTCATCACTTGTGATGATGTCAAATACAGCATTTGAGTTACCGCCGTTGAACTTATCTAACATTTGGCGACACCAGTCCATGCGGAGGCGTTTCTGGTCGTCGGTTAAAGTATGGGGAATCCATCTGGTACAAAGCTTCCTGACGCCTAAATGTTCGTGTAATATTTTTTGAACTTGACTCATGCCAATGCCTAGGCTTGCCCGTATCTGCTGATAGGTCACTCTCTTATCTTCCTCTATCATGCGTCGAACAGCACTGATGTTATCTTCAGTAGTCGCTGTTAAAGGACGTCCCTAACGCGGATCATCACTGAGATTGCTACGTCCGCGCTTAAAATCGTTAAACCAATTGTAAATAGTGGCACGAGATGGGGCTTCATTAAAAAATGCTAATCGCAGCCTATCATAGCTTTGTTGTTGAGTAAGCCCACAACGAAAGTCATAATAAATCATTGACCGAAAATTTTCTCGCGTTATGTTCATTTTCACGTGTAACAAGAGTTTTAGTTTTGCCGCCAATTCACAAAAACAATTAATGACAAATGAATGCAATATACTACATTAGGTTACCAAAGAGTTCTAAAATTGAAATTCAAAAAAAGTTTTTATTTCTAAACATTTTCAGTGTTACCCACGTATATTTACTCTTAAACTGCAGGCTGAGTTGAGTTAAGAGTATAATTTTTGTTTATCATCGATATATATTTATTCGTTAATCTTTCCTTACCTTGCAGTGGTTGAAAATGATGATAATGAAAGGCCAAGTTCAGTAAGACATGATATAAAGAAGCAAACTTCTGTCGAGCATAATAAATAAACCCTTGAAACAAGACCTGTTTTTAATTTTATTACAGACTTAGCAGTCGGTGTTATACTAAATTGAAGTGCTTTTTAAATGAATAAGCAGCCGATGTAAAGGGCGAGACGTAAGCGTCTATTTCTGACTCGGCCGCAGCCTTTCAAATTTCAAAGCTTCACAAAACTCAAGACAAGCACTCGACGAACCGCTGTATCTACATTGAGATTTTAATCAAGAAAATCCTCCTCGGCAGCTTAATCAAAGGAGAAACTTAAATAGTTGGCTACGTCATCGAGCGTCCCCCGAACGGGTGGCTTCGTGTTAATTTGATTACGTTGTCAAATTTCTCGATCATTATATTATTTTGGAAAGGCTCTATTGGTTATATAAGTTTTCTTATTGATAATTATAAAAAATACTATTTAAAAGTACGAGACGGAATTCTTATTATAAGAAAATAAAATTTCATAATTAAAATCATCACAGTCGCGATAGAGTAACTTGTAAGGACTGTTGTCTTTTTTTTTCAAAGAATGATATCAATATTATTATATGACGACATAAAAACAATAGTTAAAAATATACAAGCTCCCACAATTCACAAAGAGGATTTAATTTTAAATCTTTTGAAAATATACGCTGTTACTTGAAATTATTTATATCCTTTAATATTTACACCTACATTTTAATCTATACATCTGTGCAGATAAATAAAATTGGAGTGTCTGTTTGTAACATTAAAATAACTGCTTTTTATTAAATGCATATGGGTATACACGATACATATGCGTACACACGATACATATTATACCAAAACAGCCTTTTTTACAATTTTTGTCTGTCTGTCTGTCTGTTTGTTCCGGCTAATCTTGGGAACGGCTGGGACGATTTTGACGGGACTTTCACTAACAGATAGCTGATGTATTAAGTTACAAAAACAAGAACTTAAGTTATAAAAATAATCATCTTCAGTCCGTCTACGGCTGTAAATCTAAGTTGACGCGGGCGAAAATTGCGGGCAACAGCTAGTGCTGAAGTAAAATATAAAATGCCACTTACTCGGAAATGCGTATTGTAAAATGCGGAAGATGCAAAATAATGCGATGACGGATTCAAGTCAAAAAAAGTAAATTAACAATTGAATCGATTTTATATTATCGAATTGTTACTTTGACAGAATCGATTCTATCGCGTTACATTTGCGGGTACGCGGTTGGGGCGCATCTGCCTGCGGTTGCAAGCAATTTTCGTCTTTATATTTCATCCTACTATTATTTTAATACACCCGTTCATTATAATTTCGAGTCTATAGCGAAATATGAATCCATATAATTTTGCTGTCAGCAGCGTCTTCGTACACAGAAGTGAACTAGAAGGGCATAAGACTCAACGAATGCCGAAGACTTTCGATTTATCATCACTCGCATCTAATTTGAACTAGTCGTTTCATTTACGTTCTTTCTGGTTAGAGGTTGTCAGAACATGCTTAGCCGTCGCGAACGCGGTCTCTACTCCAAGCACCGCTAGTCCATCAGCTAATATCGCGCACAATATCTTTAAGATAGAATGTGTTCGCAAAATAGTGTATATACAATGTACATCTTAATATCTTACTGCAATTTCATCATACGAACATAACAGTGATACCACATAATTTCCCTCCAAAATCACATTATAAATGATTACAACACAAAACTCGCATAAATATTCAAATTAGCGTCAGAAGTGACGCATTTATACAAATCCGAAACTATCGTTACATGTAAGTTACTCGAGTGAAATGCAAATACGCCATAAATTGTCAATATGGGGCCAAGAGATCCTGGATTCTCTGATAGTTGCCAATCCTTGAACCGTAACGATTTATAGTGTAAGTTTTAGATGGAAAAACTTTGTAATCCCGTTTCCCAAGGATATCCTCGCGGGTACAGTTTTTTTAATGTTTAAAACAAAGACTAACCTAATGTGTCCTGTAATAAGAATATTTTACGTGCGAGCCAAATGTTCTTTCAGTTTGGATATTTCCAAAAAGTTTCATTTGAATTACTAGTTCTGACTTCTGAGTCTTCTACGTCAGTACATACACGCTTTTTGTTCAAGACTTCTGACATGAAATTACTTTCGATTACTCAAAGTGACTTATCTTTAGATATAGCTTATTTTCGGCCATTTTATGATCTTTATTTATATATAGTCCAGCATCCACGTCTTCAAGACTAATGCGACCTACATTCACTTAAATTACTACGACAGCTGAGTTTAATCTAAATATACAATTAAAATTGCTAAAGCTTTCCATTATTTCATTTTCTTTTATCTCAAATATATTCGTCATTTCCGAAATTTTGCGTCATGAGAGTTTAACTGCACATTATCTGGGCCTTTTTCATCATGCCTTAATTTATATAAGAAAGTTTGGGTCGATACGAAGCCGAATATAAAAAGTGTCGGAAGCGAACGCGGACATTTATTTTTCTGAGCCATTTATAGAGTGACATATCGGGTCATTATGTTTCAGTGTGCGACGCTCTTTGTTATACCGTCAAATTTATAGTCCTTTCTAGTTGAACAACACCAATTCATTACACATTATAATTATGGTGCTCGAATAGTAAGTAATATGTAAACATAATTAACACCGATATTGGCGTAACCATTTGTATGTTCAATCATGGAAATCAATAAAAGCCAAAATCCTTCGAAGTGTGCTCATGGTGGAATGCAAACCTTTTCAGTTACCTTTTCAGTATTCATTTATTATTAGTTTACCAAATAAAATTATTAAAGTGACTATCCTTCATTAAGACCCAACTATTTGAAATTAAATTATTCGTCTACTTATTATATTACGAAAGTAAAAATATCATTATTGTGTTTTTTTGCAAAATTGCGATTTTTGAAACATTTAATAAATATAAAATCATTTTTTACACACAAATTAAGGTACGGTAAGCACCTACTTGAAATCACTAATATTCGTTATACAATAATTTTGAACGTAATGAACGCTTGTGAATTTTTCGAATACTCAAATTTCCGATTACCATGTCGAGTATTGTTCAGACCGAATTCTCGATTAGTATATTTGAAGCATAAATTGATTTGATAACAAGATTCGCTAGTGCCATAATAAAGTTTATTACCGGAAAAATGTTTTACGTAAAATTATTTCGATGGTAGCAGATAGGTTAGGTTAGGTTAGGTAGGACTAACATTCTTAATTTAAATCGATCGATCGACTAAAAAAACTTTTCATGACTCGACTTTGAGGTACGTTTTAATTATTTACATGTCGCTGATCACTGAACCGCCGTTTGTAGGAGGGGGCTCCTTCAAAAAAAAAATACATTCATAACGCAGATCTACCCACTAAAACACGGCGAGTGCCACCAATGCCGCCTTTGGTGAGGTGCCCCGGATCTAATAAACAAACAGGGCACCTCGACGGCTAGTCAGTCCCCATAGGGACCGACCCCACCTCCACAGAGGGGTTGTCCCGCACCACAGAACCCTACGTCGGGACAGTGCAATGAGGCGAGGCTCCCATCTTTGCCCTTTATTCCCCGCTGCCCTTTTGTCCCCTCTTCTTATAAGAGGAGTACAAAGAGCAGCTCCCTCGGTTCAATTTGCTTCGCCCAAGGTGCTGGGTTTACCTTAAGCTACTAAGCCCCACCGCCACGACAAGGCTTGAACCCTGGTGGGGACTAGTATGATCTATAGTATAATCTTACTGTTATTTGCAAATCGAAATCTATGTAACATTTATATTTAGTACAGCAACAAACGTCCAGTCGATAATTACGTCGCAACATAATATAAAACAATAACCGACGTCGATTTCAGAACAGTCTCAAAAGAAAATCTTAAGTTTAAATTGACTGCAAACCGATGTAATAAGGTCTCAATAAATAACGTAGTCTCGCCAACCGACATACTACGAGAATAGTAGACGAGCCTCTGCAAAATGAAAGACAAGGAACACGTCGCGCGAAATTACGCTCCTACTCGTTTATTTTAAAGCTCTTTGTCCTTTACAATGGCGGATGGCGGAGGATAATCTTGTTCGACAGTCATTTTTGACCAATTTCCCTCGATATTGAAAAATATTTCGTAGGAGCTTGCGTCACAAAGTCGTATTGAACCTTTGAGTGTTCGTTATACTCTATTTTCGCTTCTTTGTTTCTATTTTGCGTTATACCTGCACTGTTGTGACGGAACTAGTTTTATTTGCAACTTTGTCCGCATTTTAGTAAATCAGTCGATGCCGAGAATTGGTTGTCTATGTTTTTTAAAAGTAACAACATGTGTAATAAAAAAAGTTTAGAGAAGAATTAATAATTTTATCTTAATATTGAATTGATGAATTTTATCATAATAATAAGAATTCACTATTCTGTGAATGTCGATTTTCACTTACCATCAGGTGAACCGACTGTCCGTTTGCCCCCTTTTCTATTTAAAAAAAAACAACAAAGCCACGTCTGTTTGCATTTGTTTAATTCTTCCGCCAAAAACTTGTTGTAGGTACTTGTAGACATTAAAGTAGAAAGTATCTATTTTTCTATCACTTTAGAAAACTAACAGCTAGTATACTTGTAGAAACAGCAATAGGAAGGCCAATTAAAAGTTAAATGTTATATGTAAACTATTCGTATCCCTAGCATATGCTAAAAGGGATTTAAAGCCGATATATCAATCATACGGACTATCTAAATCTGTCAGCGCTACATAAGGATGGAGCGTAATTTGGTAGCCGAAGTGCGGGTAGTTCGCTATATGGCTCCCCGGCCGGCTGTTAGCTCTGCTAGTGACATTACTTGCGCTGGCATTTTGATAACCCCCGTTTTGTTTTGTTCCTTCCTTTGTTTCTGTTCACAAAATATTGCGTGTCTATTCTTGTTATTAAGTTAGAAGAGAACTTTACGGTACATAGACTGTGACTATAAAACATAATACAAGCAGTATTATGTCGCGGTTCTGTGATTTGTATAGGCGGCGGATACTTTTCGTTTTTTTATTCATTTATTTATTTACGTATTTAAGGATATTCCATATAGATTACTATTATGCTAATATGTGTATGAGAACATCAGTAATAATATAAAACTAAAAGTATCCATAGTCACGGAATATCACCGCATGTCAGATTGGTCCATACAATGCAACAGTATTAATCTTTTTTTTTTCTTTTTTTATGTTAGTTAGATAGGCAAACTGGCAAACGTGCCACCTGATGGTAAGTGGTCGAAGTCGCACATGAACATAAACTAGTTTACCTGGAACGAGCCCAGTTAACTCATCTATGTGTTGCCTATCCTGAGACATAAGATGTTAAGTCTCGGTGCCAGTAATAACACTGCCTGTCTTGCCCTTCTCTCTAAAACACAGCCAAGCTGTTTGACGGGAGAAACAAGCAAGATGGTGGTACCCATGCAGCCGGGAGCGCGGCACAGCGCTTCCCACCCACCGGTCTAATCTAAAGTGAACTATAAACATCCGTTGGTGAATATGCTCAAAAACTATAACAAGTTTTGATTCGATTAAGTGATTAAACGATTTTTTAGTAAGTAAAAATCGTAATTAGTGTTGTTAAAACGTTTTATTATTGTTTGCGTTCGTAAAGCGTGATTACAATTCACTTCAAAACAACAATTGTATTTATAAATTGGGCAACCATAATAAAGTTGTTCTGAAAACCACTGTCATTTATTTTACGTCATTAATTCTTAAGAATACTTTTATGAAGCTACTAGATTCCCCGGACGCATGTCAAACCGTTGATAGCCTGATCACAATATAGAATGCTTGCTTATGTTCTCATGTAAATTAAGCGTTGTAGGACGGACAAAGAGAGCCATTGTTGATTGTGAATGGATAACATGTGGACTTCTATTTTTGTACAAGGAATAAAGACATAAAGATAACTTTACGACCATGCGGTGACCATGCTTGTGCGTGATAAGGATCTTCCTCGTTAAATTAATTACGGAATTATTTTACGATGGTGCTTGTTGTTAAGCAATTGGAAAGGAAAGGTGACCTGTGAACCATAAATGATTAGGTTTCAATAATAAATAAATAAATAAATAACTCATACGAGGTATGAGTTAACATTTATTGTTTTTTTTATGTCGTAAGGGGGCAAACGAGCAGTTAGTCTCATGGTACCGACGTCCATACACATCCGCACAATCAGAGTTTATGCAGATGCGTTGCCCTATCTTTTTCCCTATGGCCCAATGGGCCACCGGAAACTTACAAACCGCACGAAACGCGACAGCATAGCCATTTGACGCCGGTGTTATTAGAGCTAGAGGTAAACCCCCCCCCCCCTGGTCGTGCCGGCCCAGTTCGCTGGGCATGGCATGGCAACCTTTTACTCTTGTTTTGTTTATTATAGTTATCATCATAAATTTAGATACATTAATTATTATCAAAGCCGACGACCGTCTCAGCAAAGAGCTTCAACATAAACAAGTAAGTTTCATATAACTAGAAATTAAAGTTAAAATAAAATACAATCAAATAATCATTAAATCAAAACCTTTTAACGTGACAACGTCTTATAATTCGATGGAGCCGGCTAGACGAACGAAAAAACATGACGCATGCGGCGTTACCTCGCTCTGAGGCGTTCCATTTTCTTATGACGTTGTCACGTTCAACTATCGTCAGTAAACCGACTTTACAGACAACCGATTTTTTCTTGACATCCAAACTTACAAAATCTATTTGACTCTTTTGAAGCTGCGCTTATTGGAAATTGCATTCGGGAAAACCTAGAATTAGTGTGTACTGGCTAGAGAGTGGCTTT
Organism: Helleia helle; assembly: GCA_963853865.1. Lineage (NCBI taxonomy): Eukaryota > Metazoa > Arthropoda > Insecta > Lepidoptera > Lycaenidae > Helleia > Helleia helle. The sequence goes on along the minus strand of OY971423.1, from coordinate 21,820,137 downwards.
TAATACCGTGGATGAGCTAACTAAACAATTATAAATATACGGCCACACTCTGTTATGATTTGCCATATTCTTATTTCTTAGCCAATTTCACTCATTATAATGTATCAACGTTTTGTGTACTTTATTGCCAATAAGGCATAATTGTTGAGGAAAAAAATTTAATTAATCGCAATAAAATTCCTACAAAACGAATTAATTATAATAATTAGTATATTCCTGTGAAATCAAAAAACACAGTCACCCTCGTGCACGCGTCCCTTCCAGATATACTCTGGTTTATTGTTTTGAGTGCGACAAAAGTTTTTACTGCGCTTTTAGTTCCGATGCACTCTCGTCCCGTTTATGACGGGCCGCGTTAACGCACCCAAATATCTTCCACAGACAATCTGATTATCTGCTTTATGCACTTATTGGTTGATGTTATGTTGAAAGGCGCCAATATTAATAGGAAAACTAAATATGACGACTCGTGGCCGGTCCTGGTCGGATACGGGTGTCATCTTGGCGTTCATTAAAATATATGTCCAACAATGGATAGATAAAGGCTGATAATGATGATGATGATGATGATAAAAACCTAGACCAAAAACTTTTGTTTTGTTTGACCAAATCTTTTAGCTCAATAAAAAACTATAGTTATAAACACGCTTTTAAAACAAAAAATTTGAAAATAATTTCAATACAAGAATTAAATCGATTAACAAAAAAAAAAATATTACTTACTAACTGTAAGCGATTTTTTTTATTAACTTACACTACTCAACTTATGGCAATCTCTTAAGAATGAGAAAGAGTAATAATTTGCGCGCCTTATGCCTTCCTTGCATGTGCTATCCTAATTATCCTGATCAGGATATTGGAATAAACTTATCAAATCAGTGTATTGTCATCGGTCTTCGATAAATCTACAAAGTTTAAACGAAATCTGGCCGTTAGAGGTGGGTCAAAATCGCGCTCAAATAAGACTGTTACAAACGTACAGGTGAAGATAATAAAAAGAGTAAAAAGAGAAACGTTATTGTATTCTTTAAATGTCTTTAATTTGTACATTTTTATAATTTTTTTATTGACTCTATTTCATTATAATGTTATATGAGTAACATTTGACGTAGATTGTTATGGCCCTCAATAATACGGTACACAAACAGGTTAATACATCCCCACTATGGGTCGTCACACGTCGCTGGTCAAATGTTTTCCTCAATGAACATTAAGACGGCAGATTCCACCGCTGCTCGTGTTCTTGGCCGGTCCAAGTTGCATGTGGATAACTGTATGGAGATCGTCATTAGGTCTAGTTCGAAATCTACCGACCGTTTATCGGTAATATTAACAAAAACAAACATCAATAATAATATAATAAATACCGCACACCAGTCCCGTGGCAGATCTTAAAATATCATGTTTTAAGAGCAGAATAGAAACATATTAAATAAAAACAATTCTTCCTAAAAATGTGTCAATACATACGAATAAATTCCCAAAAGTAAAAATAAGAGCTCGCTAAAGTGCCACTTTTGCCGCCTACACGGCGTATCAGCCAGTCGGAAACGATCTCTACCTCGGTACCTCATCCTCCCGACTTGATCTAAATCGACAGACCTTTGTAAAATGGTTCAATGTATTATGCCGTATTTTTATTTTTCTTTAGCACTATCAGAGTTTTATCGCGCCACCAACGCTCTCGCCCCCCGTACAGATCACTTATAATATCGATACTTAAGTGTATCGTCTCAGCGGATGAAGCCATGATTTTATGGGGGCCCATGTCATGTCTTCCTTTTTATGGTCTCAGGATGGACTAAATCACGTTCACAGATATCTGATAGGAGGTCTCGAGTTTCAGGGCTTAAAATTTCTTAAAATTATTTGAGGTTAAAAAAGGAAGACCTAGGTCTTCTAAATCCTAAAAATGAAAATATGAATGATGATGATGATGAAATGAATAAAATCGATCGATAAGATCCAATAACTTTCCTCCATGCTGTACAAACGAATATATGTCTTTACTTGATTGTATTGAATTATTATGAATACGCGTCTAAGTACATGTCTATTTCTTTGGAATAAAAAAATATCGTTTCACTAACTCCTGTATCATGACAAGAGGGCACAGCCTCATCACCGTCGTGATGGCTTTTTTACAACACCTCTAGAATATTTTACCACCTGCACTGTTCTCAAACTCTGACATAGAAGTACATAAAATAGCCTTCCTAAAAGGCCGGTAATGTACCAGCTCCCTAGGGGCTGCATGTCTATGGCGGCGAAAATCGTTTACCAACACGTAAAATGCAAATGAGCATATTTGACCCTTTTTGCTTTAAAATGGCGTTTGTGAAATATTAAAAATCATTTATATCATTAGGTTCTTAATAGGTACTTGAGCTTTAAATATTGTGAAGTTATTTTAATACTTATTAACTTAAGCTCACACTTAAGCATTTTCTAGCATGTATAATGTATAATCACGTAATTAGTAGCACCAGCGTCTCGTCTATTTTAGAATGATTCAGGCGAGACCAATCGCAAATTAAAGGACAAAATAGAACGTATTTTGGGTGGGACATAAATTGGTAATGCGGCTTCGGGCCACATCCGATGATTAATTGACCCGATCTGAACTAACAATTACTTCAATTATTTACCTCCGGTATACTGTTACTCTGCAATTCGATATTTATTATCTCCTTTAAATTATAAACTCATTGGTCGAATTTGTTTTATAGCTATACATCTGTTTAGTCTGCTACTGGTGGAAACAGCATTCCAAAAATAAAATAACACAATAACACAAAATCGATCCAATCACGTCTGAGATACCGCATATTATATTCCCATATTAATATAAATTAAACGAATATAAAAGTTTTAATTTAAAACATTATCATAAACTTCACAGATAATCAAGAACATTTAATGTTTTTCTGGAAATCTACATCTAAATTGTATATCTAAAGTTTTTACTCGTACATTACATTTACAGATAGCTAGGTGGTAACGTTCAGTTCACTTTTTATTAGAATCGATACGATCTAAGTTTCATCCAATGGATCTATAACGGCTCTAGAGATTTACTTTATTCTCTGTTAGACATTCCGTCGTTTACCTCAAACAGCGTAATTCATGTTTATTGCTCCGGTTTGAGGCAATTACTTAATGCACGTCTATAAACAGTGGAACCATCGCAGTGTGAATTATTGATCATTACTTGTTCTATTAATGAATCAATGGCATAGTTAATTTGACACTTGAATACGTGAGCACTCGGCGGTATCTAAAAGTACACAATATTCGAACCATCATATCAAATCGACGTTATCGACGGAGCTCGGAGGCGTAATTCAAGTCGAATGTACGATGAAAGCACAAGTATGTGATCAACTCCAAGTACGACTCTTAAATTACTTTGCAGCACTCGGCGAATCCATTAAAATTTTCCGTGAAGCAAACGCATTTATTTATATTTCATACTTAACGACATGCCTATTTACAGAAAACGTTAAACAAACACCGACATGAGATGGTCCCGGCGAGTTGACCTCGTTTCGTAGCAAATTCCCCTCAAACGCCAGCGTCATACACCGATCAATACCAGCCAACTTAAATAAATCACCAAGTTTAAGATCAGGATCCGCCTCACTTTAAACGTGCTGTCAAATGTGATGGAGACGATCACTAAGGTAAACAGTTGGATATAATTAGCGGTGTAAGTAAATGGAAAGCTCTTCGCGTCGTCTTGTTATTTGCTAATTCATCGACTGTTGCTCTATTATTTCAATAATTACAGGCGTCTTGTTTGTATCTTTAAAGATGAAATTTGATTCATGAATAATTTATGTCGCCGCACCAGAGACCGGCCTAATCTATTTGTTATCTATTACTGAATTATGAACATTACGAAACAATTCTGGATTTAATTTGATTTTTCCTTTGATTTAATACGTTTTTCGCTTTATCTGATTATATATTTGAAAATATCATATAATAGTAGACAAAGAGTCTTGGTATTTCATACGTTTTATGATTTTATCTCGACGTTTATATTACTTACATTACAAAGCATTCCAATTAATTGTTTAACATTTACGTTTGTAGGTATGCTTAAGTTATATTGAATATAAAAATGCCGATAATTCTTATATGAGTGTAAATGTTTATTGAAAGTTTAGAGTCAATTTATTAAAACGATTCTTGATTGTTTCCAAAGTTTTGAAAATTTTCCGACAAAGGTCAACTTTTAACATCTTTAATTCCAATATAACATGATTGGGCGAAAAACTTTTTTATTCCATTTAAAGAAAAAGGTTGGAATAATGGATTGCCTCTGTTTCGAGAGGCTACTATAATATAACATAATAGGTCCATTAACGAGCGAAATAACTAACAGAATAAAATGCCCTTTATGCACGCTCAAGTGAGTCGACAAAGTACTGCCCTGACCTGGCTCAAGGTGCGTAAACTATGTAGAGGCGATGTTTGGGACACAAAAACCTACATCCCTGTCTTAAACTTAGTGTTAAGAGATTTTTATTAAATTAACTTATTAGACAATCAATAATGAATGACTATGACAAACCGAGCTCGCAAACTCTTATCATTATATTTTTTTGATTGTGATTTAAACAACAAAAAGGAAGATATATGGGAAAATCGTAAAGGTGCTTCTAAACGGGCAATCATTATACTGCAATCTGCAACTGCAACAGGATGGCCAGCAACATTGCCGGCAATGACAGCCAGACTATGCAATATAACCATTAGATAATAATAATAATAATATCTATGGACGCTTTTACACCACGTTAATCTGGTCCCGTGGTAAGTTTTCGAAGAACTTGTGTTACGGGTACCAGACAACGGAAATATATTTAATATAATATACATATATTTAAGATCTTTATTATTTTATTATTTATTATTTAATACCCATCCATGACCCGGGAACACAGAAAACTTTTTTGTTCCCTGATTTCCGGGATTCGAACCCGCAACCTCTGGCTTAAGCGCGAACGCGCTAACCACTGAGCCACAGCTCAGTGGTTAGCGCGTCTTATATAATATATAACCTTTAGAATCTTCACTTTTTGCCGATATTTACCTCAGTAACAACTGCAATTAACAATAAGCACCCTTATTGTTATAATGAAACAATTTTCACGGATTCTATCGGGGTTTATTAAGTTTTTTACAAGCCTGACATTTCGGATACTTTAAATCCGTAAAAGTTGTTTCATTATAATGAGTCAAATTCGCGTAAACAACCCTTATTAATAAAAAATAGATGCCAAGTAAGTAATTGTATTATATGACTGACACATACATTATACATTTTGTTGCCGACCGAAAACACTCGTATGTAAACTCTAAGGATCTCAATGTGGTCATATTTTGTTGTTACCATTTCGTATTCCATGCAAAATAGCACATTAAGAACACCAAAGGTTGTATTAAAATTTTTATTATGCCACTTCCTCAGTCCCATTTTGCCCGTTGCAATAAAAGTGCCCTCACGTGCTCAATTTGCTTTTTACTGGCATAAAACTCTAATTAGACGGAAATGCCAGCTCAAAATTTACGGCATGAAAGGTCGAAAATACACCCCAAAACCTCAAAGTCCAAGATCGTACAATGATGAAGTATACTATCCTGTAAAGGCCAATCCCACTCCCCTGAGTGGGACGGTGTCACTGTAGCCCGTTTGACGCCATATGCGACCGGCCCAGGAATGAAACGACATTAATCCTGAATCCTTTTTAATAGATTTACTTTGTATTTTCTAGTCCACAAGGTTAAAAATCCATCGGGGGTTATTATATAGGGTAGGTTGTGTCGGTATGGGGTGAATTCCCAGAGGCGACGTACGGTGCGGTGCTCATCATTTCCCCATTGTCTCGTTAGACAAAAATCAAAAACAAACACTGCAGTTGGGATTTTTGGATCTAAGTCGGAATGATTCGCGATGATTGTGTTGATCGCTTTCTATTTATTTGGCTTGTTGTGGCCGATTGTGCCTTTGGGATTACGAGTGTAAATACTGTTGAAAGCTATCATCTTGTCATGTGGCCTGTAGGGTTATTGTTGAGATGACCCCTTTGTACGAAACATCATATTTTACTTAATTGTGTTTAATAAAAATATTATTATCTTTGTGATTATGTTTTGATTTTTGTTGTGAACATTAAAATATTTTTCTTTCTTTCTTTCTTACTATTCATGTGAATACTACTCCCTTTCGCTTACTTTTAGCAAAGTACATATCATAAGGTAGCAATAGTAAGTATTTCATGAATGTTTTAATAAATAAACAACAACACATATTTAAAAATGTCGAATGTAAAATGAAACTCGAATATTAAAATGACGCCACATGCAAAAAGCAATATGAATAGGTACGGTGTTCTCATCAAATATTCGAATGTTTCATTCCTCCCCATACATTGGATTACTAGTGATTTCCCTATGCTTTGGATAAATGTAATTCCTTCGAAGATTGCGTCTCCGACGAGACTCGCGTCTTACGTGATCACAATACCGAAGCTCTGTTGTCTACAGCCTCCTTTTATGTCTATCATTATTCGTTCAATACGCAAACGTAAGCATTTGACAACTACAGTTCATGTCGAATAAATTGTCAGTGAAATTGCCCGACTAAGATTGAGTTACGACTGTGGATGGGGCCTTTTGACTCCACTGTTTTGCTAAGCTTTGACAGATTTATTGTTCTCTCTATTTTCTATATTTCTGATGAATTTGCAACTGTGCGTATCGCTTCTATTGATGTTTCCGGCTACTGTAATGATCCGAATTATTTTAAATATTTTTTCGCTTGATTGACAATTTGATATCAGTAGATACATCGACATTGATTTGAATTTAAAAAAAATCGTCGAAGTTAATTACACTACGTGTTTGCTGCCATGCAAATGTTTGTTTATTTTAATCAATTTTTTTCATTAATAGTCGAGGTTTTCGGTGGTATATAATGTGTATAATAATATTATGTGGTATCTCCGGTATTTATAGTATAGGAGAAGTTTCCACTGACATAGACACACAGACAGCCGTAACCGCTAATGGTAGAAACGTAAAATTTAGACCGTTACTTTAATTTAAAACGCGGACAACAATTGAATAACATCCCCAGGGATAGTAAAATGGGGGTTCATATTTTGTACGGATAATATTTAAAAATTACTCCGATTTCTATGAAATTTAATATCCGAGCTCCTAAACACTGGCTCCTAATTACTGATAACGATTGTTGAACGCTAATTGCGTACTGCTAAAACACTTAGGTAGATACTAAGTCCTATTATTAAAGCGGGGCTCGCGAGCTACACGCTCATCTTCATCAAATTCAAAAAATCGAGATTTCTGCTGCGATGTCGAATGAGCGCTCCCCTCCCAAGCCGCTGTACCGAGGCTACCTTATAGGTGCGTATTTTGTACGGAAATTTATTGAAATTTCATATATTTCATGCAATTTTTGTTATTTATGAGATGTCATTCGATTCAGAATCGCATGTAGATTTTGAAAGTCGTTTTTAAAAAAATTGAAGATGTGCTCACAAAAGGTATAAACAATCAACTGAAAAAAGGGGTTTATTTTTGCTTAGATGCCACAAAATATTTGAGATATTTTAAATTTGAAAAAAAGATTCGAAAAGAGGAGGAAATTGTCTAAAAATGATCCTGACTCCCGGAACTGTAGGACCAATGGCGTTATTTTATTCATCGGAAATGCAAGCTATAGTTATTACGCCCCTGACTTTTTTCTAAGCCCCTTTGATTGTGAAGTCTTGATCTTAACAGAAAAGTAATATTTTTAATAGATTAATTTATAATAATTTATAAATTAGGTAGTTTCTGTAGTAATTTTTTATTTGCAATGTTAGTCTTAATAAGCAAAAATAAATAAAATTGATCTTTTGCAAAATTTTTACTAAATTCATATGAAAGTATATACGATATTTACATAAAAAAATCAATTATTTTTTTTTGTCTGTCGGTCTGTCTGTCTGTCTGTGTGTTTGTTCCAGCTCATCTCTGAAACCGTTGGAGTAATTTTGACGGAAGTATTTTTAGGAGTAACTTAGGCTACAAAAATAATCATCATCACTTCGGATACGGCCGTAAATATAAGTTAACGCAAGTGAAACTGCGGGCAACAGCTTGTTATGTTATAAAATACAAGAAATAACAAGAAAGGAGACCAAATTATTGCTTCTGACGAACCGACGTTTTAAACCCCACGGTAAAGATTATTTCTAATGCTCAATGTCGAGACGCAATAAACTAGCTCGATGATAATAAAAATGTTCAGCTTATCCCTCGTGTTTCAACGTAAATTTAAGTCGAGTGTACGCAAAATTCAACCTTACCTTCTTTCGTTAATGCCTCCGCTGATGTTTTAATAATTTTAATAAAACTGAACATCGGCACGCCCGACATATTTGTCAACCTTCTTTACTTTTGCTGGCATGAAATCATACAGCCAAACTGTTACAAATCTATTCAATGAATGTACTGGCGCAATCCAATATGATCTTTTGGATTATAGTACTAAGATATAAATTTTGTAGATAATTCCTGTCACCCATTGTATATACAATGCGAATCCCCACCAACAGCCGCAGAGGATTTAAGCGTCTCCAGTAAAAGTAATAAAGGTGCGTTTTATTCGTACCGCGATGGATTATATTTGGGACTCGGACGCCGAAACACGTAGGTGAACCATCGCTCATGTAACAAATTTCTACGTTTGCCTTAACGCGGAACTCCGTGTTTAGAATATTATATCTGAGGTAGTAACTGCGGGAATTCACATTGATTTGCATACGCAGAGAAAGGATTCGATTCACTCGACTAAAACATCGACTACATTAGCATCAAAAAAGGTTAGCAGATTATGCAAATACAACACGGAGCCAATGATGCGAATTTTTTATTTCGGTGGCTGTATTATGATTATGTATTTTTTCAAGGGACAGATTGTGACGAGTGTACCCTAGGGATTGCAGGTTTGATGGTTCGTTTGAGTGACTTTGTGCGATTCAAATTGTAGTTTCTTTCGGATCTAGTAACGAAGTGCTAACAATACGTGCGGAAAGCGAATTTTACGTTTATTCGAATGTTTTCAAGGATTCGTTTTCAGCGAGGGTTACTCCTTACTTGTAGACGTGATTTCGCTACGAAAGCAGCTCGACAATTGTATATTTATGAGTTTACTATTTTGTACGATTCAATTTTACGGTGACGCAACTGCGCGTTAAGCAAAATTTGCTTTGTACATATATGTAGGATTTAACGAAACTTAGTTTTGAAATCTTGCAAGTCATCTCTCTCAATATAATATTCAGGGATATAATTCGTTACTAGTAGAATTTCTAACTTTTATATTTACCTACCGTAATCATGCAATCAAGATGCTTGTTATAAGTATGTAAATGAACAAACTTTATTAATTCACTAGCACACTATTACAATATCATTTCTCAGAAGCTATTAGTTTTTCACAACTACCACAGCTTATGCAACAGTAGCCATAGAAACGTAGCCTACGTTTTACTTTTGCTTTCTATATGACGAAGATCATACACAATTCCATCCATCTACCTAAATCCGTGATACAAGAATCATATCATCGACCCTTATATTTTCACACTGCCAGACACAGGTGGGTCTCGTCCTCGAATTCAGGCGAGGAGGTTTACCATAGTTCATCGATGTGCTGGTACATAAGGTGTTGTAAGCTTCTGAATGAGGGGTTATGAATTTAACACACCTTTAAAGACTTTATCTCATCAGGCACGTTTCCTCACGAAATTTTCTTCCAACAAATCTCCGAACAAGGGACGTCCTTATGCATGGGTGAAATCTAGAAATACGCATTTTAAGTGCACCTGGTCAAGATTGAACCCAGACATGTCACTTTAAAAGTCCGAGTCTGAGGCCATGTTACCCACTAGCTAGACCATCGTCGCCCACTACTTACGTAATGTACTTCCATGTATGTACCTCTTAAAAATATAATGACGCAAGGGTTTGTCAATCTTAACAAAATTAACGCCCTAAGAAATTGTTTTAAACTACTAAATACAAACGCTTGGAGAGTGAAAACGTTCTTGATTTAAAAAAAATATTACACAATCGGGACGCTATTTATAATTGCGAACTATTTTCATGATTTATTTTGGAACGGAGAGTATTCATAAAAACGTTCATATCGTCGCGGACGTCCTGCCCAACAATTATCAGCCACTTATCACCAGCGCAGGATACAGGCGTATTTGTTACGCCCACGTCATCATTCTAGAATTTACTCATTAGTCGCAAATGATTCAAAGCTAAAAAGGCCCGTGTTTGTTCAAATTGTGTGCTTGTTTCTTTTTGATTTGTGTTAATCATGTTTTTGTTAGTATTGTTTCAGTCGTTGAAACATCCTTATTTTTTGTGCTAATCATATAATGTTTGTTAGTGTTGCAGTTTTAGAGTCAGTGAAATTCATAAAGACATTGAAACGGTGTTTGTTTCTATAGCTTCAATCCAACAACCAAAATAAACCAAAGTTAATATTATAATCTGTTTCTGAAGGAAAGGTAACTTAATTGCTTGTCACTATAATGTATCATCACTCTATTGACGTTATCGTCCTTTAATAAGCCATTCAAAAAGTTGACGGCAATATTTTTCGTTGCTGTTGACTTGGAATTAAGTGTTATTACTTGTGTTACTAATATTTAGATAATATCTTATTTTATTATAAAAATGAATTCTGAAGTAATATAAAAAAAAAACTAAATACTATTTTACTGGATTTTTTTGCATTAATCTTGTATTTAATAGCAAATTAATATCCTCTTGACTAAGAGATTGTTCTTTTTGTTTCCTCGTCATTCAATATCCTTATAAAGGTCTTCATAAGTCTCCATAATAGCATTCAATGAGTTTTGATTAACGCTAACTTGTTGATGTAAAAAGTCTTAACGAGATGGTAATAAAGCTCAAGTTTGTAGTACAATATATTCATAAGCAGCTAAATTCTGGCCATCACATGACGTATGTTTCGAAACTATTCTAGTAACATCAGTATCATCAACACAATTTCGTGTCCATAATTTATATTCAAACAATTAATTCATGTATTAAATAATCTACACATAAGGTACTTACTTAGGTAATTTTTTTGTAAGAAGTGTCATGCTTTGCAGCCGCCGGCACGACCGGTGCGGTACCTCTCGCTCACATAACACCGGTGTCAAGTGACAGCTATGCTGTCATGTTTCGTGCAGTTTGTGAGTTTCCGGTGGCCCATTGAGCGGGGGGGGGGGGGGTGTAGATAGGGAAAAATAGGGCAACGCATCTGCATAACTTTTGGTTGTGCGGATATCTATGGCGGTCGGTAGTCGCCAAAAGGCTTCGACTGCTCGTTTGCCTGCTCAGTACATGAAAAATGATATAATATTTACTTTACTTTTCGCAGAAATATTAACATCGTCTGTACTCACCACTGATGTTCCAATTGTTAAATATTATAGCAATATTTATGTGAAATATGAAAAGAATACTTGTTAACGTAACAAATTCAAAGCTTACATAAGCCTTAGTTGGAACGCGTGGGAACTCAATCTAGTTTTTTCAAAACGTTTAATTTGAGCCTACACTAAACCTAGTTGACACCATTCTGAAAAACCTATTCAGATTCCACCCGTTGACTCAATTACGCTCGGTAATGAGGTACAGTCGAACTAATTTTGTTTCCTTTTCTTTGATTCTCCAGATGTTTGCCTTAAATTAAAAAGTTTTCAGCCTCAAGAACATTCATCCGGTTTATTCCTGATACTTTTCCTTAATGGTCTCATACGATTAGACGTAGTCGCGGGATTAAAGGAATTTTTATGAACGCTGCCCCGTCTGGGATAAGCTCTTACGAAGTTGGTAATGAGATATTTTTGAGAGCAGTACTTATAACGGAACGGTATTAGAGGCGGAACTGTTTTATGTTGACGTCGGTATCGTTATTTTATATTCCATCGATATCTCGCCGGTGTTTTTTCAATATAGCGCCATTACGTTTTGTATTTACACTTTTTTCATGTCTTTATTATACTGCTCTTCCTTTTTACAACTTTTTTATTGAGTTTATTTTAAGATGTTTGAAAAGTATGCTCGCTTTGTTTATTAATTTACTCTCCTCCTCTACATACATTATATTAGTTATGTTTTTTAATATATTTATTACGTTGAAAACATAAGTATACAATTATGATCATTATGTGCTTTTTTCAATGATTTGATGATAGTATTTTATTGTATCAACATTCATCTTCACGTCTACCTTATGATATGGTGCATTCTTTGTTGCCGGGCATTTTTTTCCACATATTTCTCCAGCAGCTTTGCTATAATGTACTGACCACCGAGACCTTACGTCTTATGGTAGTCAATTGATACAAATATTAGGCTCGGATTAATTCGATTTTTTACCTTTTTTTAAACTTGTGAACAAGGCATGCGTAGATAACGTCGAAATATTAAACTCCGCGTAACATAAAATGAAGACCATAGTAAATAATTAAATAATTTGTTTATAATTTTAATCGATGATTACCACTAATAACTTTGACCGCTTATCACCTTAGCTTCTATTTCAACTTACATACAAGACATACACATACATCTCGTCCCGCCGCAGTCTCCACTACAAGTGTCTCAGTTTAGCTGTGAAAGGGAACGTGTTCGAGTGAGGGCGTGTTTATCTCCGATCATGCACGCCATGCGCTAGATCCACGTTAATGCATTCTTTGGCAACTTTGTAGACAAGGATCCAGATACCAGAGATAATATTTTCTTGTCTATTCTACGTTTATAAGAATTGCTATTTTGTTATGTATTACTATATTTCGTCATCGTGAACTACCGTGTGGAGTATATTCAATATACGGTTAATTAGTCAGCTAATACATATTATGAAAAATATTTTCTCCCATCTTTTTTACTGTAGGCCAGGTTCGATATTTTTATTTAAGTAATTTAACCCAGGGAGTATTTTACTAGAATCTAGTATATGTTTAGGATTAGGCACGTTCAGAACTTGTTGTGGCGGTGGAACTCAGTAGCCTATGATGAGCCCAGCACCTTGAGCGAAGCTAATTGAGCCGATGGGGCTCATTGTACCCCTCTTATAAAAAGAGCAGGGGGCAAGGGGTGAGGATGGGAACCTCACCCCATTGTACTGTCCTGATGTTGGGAGGTGTTGTTCTGTGGTGCTGGACAACCTCTCTGTGGAGGTAGCGTCGGTCCCCTGAGGGAGTGACTAGCTGTCGAGGTGTCCTGTTTGTTCAACAGATCCGGGACACTACACCAAAGGCGGCATTTTGTGGCACTCGACGGGTTTTATTGGGTAGAGCTGCGTCCACTTACAACCTTTCGGGCGCAGCGAGTCCCACATATCCGCGTGGGGAGACCCACTCCCCCGCGGGATGCCTCAGAACATTTCCCGGCGTTAAAGAAAAAAGGATTAGGCTCTTACGTCTGTGCCCCGTAATTATGAACTTGCTAACTGACTTCTAACCTGTTAGCATTACCGTTAATTGTAAATATCAGATACACCTGCTTTTTCACGCATTCATCATCACTATCGATCTAGCGCTGTTTGTCTTTCACCGCTACTCGATTATTGTGTAAATAAGTATCTACTCCATATTTACAAAAAGCTTTTTGTAACGATCATAATCATTTTCGTTTCGTTATTTTGAACAACGGAACCCTTATAGATCACTTTGTTGTTCGTCTGTCTGTCGGTATGTCACCCAAAACCGTTTCCTGTTCCCAAATTTTCAAAAATTTCCCGTTGACATAGAATCACATTAAAAATAAAAATCTAGGTCTCACAACACAAATAAAAGAATAATCTCGGCGACCTCTGTGGCTCAGTGGTAAGCGCGTTGGCGCTCATGCCGGAGGTTGCGGGTTCAAATTCCGCCAGGGAACAAAAATATTTTCTGTGTTCCTGGGTCATGGATGTATATTAAGTGTATTATATAATAAAAATCTTAAATATATGTATAGTATAAAAGTATTAAATATATTTCCGTTGTCTGGTACCCGTAACACAAGTTCTTCGAGAACTTACCACGGGACCAGATCGACGTGGTGTGAAAGCGTCCATAGATATTATTATCTGCTAACCGTTTATTTGTTGAATTACGTTTTTATATTAGCGCGTCGCGCTTGACTAGTTTTTAAAACAAAACACAGTTTTTAAACTTACTGTATTTTCATATTCCAAATCTTAACATCAAAATTCGACGTGAAAAAGTAATAATCAGCTTAATAACTATTTAGTTTATTCAAACCTAATTATTTTCAAATCGGAGTTTTAGTTTTATTTAATATAACCTACCAAAGGTGACCTAGGTTAAAAAATAAGGTTATCGAGTACATTCCTACACGAGCTTCCATTGACCTGTCTCATTTATAACATAATGAAGTTTTATTTTTATTATCAGAGGCGGCGTTTATTTGAGATTTAAATATTGTATGTGACACGTTTAATTTTATCTTTAAAATTAATGATAGACGTAATGCCTAATGGTCAACAGATGTACAGACGGCAGCACGTCAGGGTAGTCTAACGTGCGGCTGTGTGTACCGATTATTTTTAACTTCTTAATTTTTATTTTCGAAAATGATTACAAAATTTGATTTGACTCGTGATATCAGATATTAATCAGAAAGCTCGCATTTTATGGTATTGATGAACGCAACTCTAAAACGACGGGATAAACTACATCATCATCATATTTCCTTTTCATGATATAGAGGAGCGAAACGCTCAAACGACTAGATGCACTTCCGATTGCGTCCTCTTTTCAACAGGAGTCTGACATTGTTCCAGGCCTGGGCCGGCTCCACCCGTACGGCTCGGGCAGCGGCTCGAGCAGCGGCAGCCGGCGGCGGCGCCGGGGTTTGTCTGACTCCCCCACGCCGACCACCCCCACCTCCGCCTCCGATAACGCCTCCGACGCGACCCTCACCGACTCGGAGATACCGCTCGCGAGGGACTCTACTCTACTAGTGCATAACGGTGAGTACACAAGTTACCTAAAGGTTTTTTTCTTTTTTTTTATGTCATCAGGGGGCAAACGAGCAGTCGAAGCCTCACGGCGCCGACACCCATGCACAACCAAGGCCACGCAGATGCGCCGCCGTCCTTTTCCCTATCCCCCCAATGGGCCACCTGAAACTGACAAACTGCAAGAAACGCGACAGCATAGCTGTCACTTGACGCCGGTGTTATGTGAGCGAGAGGTACCACCCCGGTCGTGCCGGCCCAATGCGACTACAATGCAGCATGGCTCTACCTCTTACTTACCCACAGCATTCGATCCGAGTTCGCCAAATAAATTCCGATGTAGCCGTAGAATAATAATAATTGGTATAGTAGCTTACGCACTAGATCCGTTGCCACACTCCGATTTGTCTTCGTCATTCGTGAATTCAGCAATTTCAGAAACGATCATTGCCGGACGGAATAAGCCGTAGTTGTATCTGTGTGAGCAGAGTGGCTAGCTCTAGAGGGTAAAGGGTTTTAAATTTGTATTTTCACGGATTCGGATTTAGAGTTCGTACTGACGAACACTGAGAACACTACCGATGGGAGGGATGTGCTGTGCCGCTGCATGCTCCCGGCTGCTGTTTCGGAAAGAAGAACAAAATGGGCAGTGTAATTACTGCCCCGAGACTTAACATCTAATGTCTTATAGGCATAGGGATAGGCAACATAAAAATGAGTTGCCTGGGCTGCGTAGGCTAGTTTTTGTACATGGTCGACGTCGACCACTTACAATTAGGGAAGCCTGTCAGTTTGCCTATTCAACTAACATAACATAAAAAATACACACACCTCCAGTCTTAGCTTTTTTTTGGGACTCTGCATAAGACACTACGTATAAAAAATCGTGGGTGCCTTCGGCCGCTTGAATTGATGAAGTGCCCCGGATCTGTCAGCATCAGAGCGCCTCAGTACTAAGTACTGACTTAGTAGTTTGCAAAAATGATGTTTAAAATATATTATTAGTTAGAGTTTGTACAGGCAGGATCATCAGCGCTGGAAGATCTGGGCATTTGAACGCGTAAGCGCTCTTGTTTGCTGTCTTTAAAAGAACAGACCAATATGTGCCCTTTAAGTTCAAATTTTTCACCCCGAACTTACCCATAAAAGAATTTCAAAAATGATGACCAACAGAAAACGCCTCATCTAAATCAACTCGACCATTATAAAAATTATCAACTTGTTGTTGTGTTTAAATCCTGCTGAACTATATGTTTGTATGAAAGGAAATAAATATCTGTTTTGATATAATTACACAACACTAAAATTTAAATTAAATATATATTTTCAACGAAATAGTAAAACTACTCTTTTACTCCAATTGAAAACTAATGAACATGATTCGCAGCTCTGAAACTATCCTCCCGTACAAGAAATTCGTGTATTTCGCAGAAGTACTTTATTTTCGTACTTTGAAGTATTTCCTGTGACATTTTTCTTTAACTATCAACGTTATCATTGCCAACCTTATTCTACCCACTGCTAGTAAAGGTCTCAATCCTTCGTTCGATAAGATCGGTCGTTTCGGCGTTCATTGAAGGCGGCGATCTTCGATCCAAGTAAGACCAGCTGCAACTCATACTTAATCGTTATTAACGAGCCCAAAGTCATATATCCTAATGACAATTACAACATTGCTGTGCATAGGCCTCTTCAATGAACGCCAAGACGACAACTAAAACCAAAGGATCATTTAACGAGCTTAAAATCAACCCTAATGTGACTATCACAACAAACGTTAAAGACAACTATAACATAATGAACAACCGCACAGTTTAGATGATATTGATTGTTGAAGGAATGCAATTACGCGATGCCGCAATATGATAAATGCACAAAACTACAGATAAAAGCTGACATAGTTTAAATTGGACCCAAAAGCTGTGTACACAAGCCGAGACCCAAATTACGGTAACTTTTCGGACAACGGGGAAAACATAGAAATCATGCGGTCAGGGGATACGTACTCGCATATTTGTTTAACAAATTACAACGGGGCCCGAATAGTGGCTTGTTGTTGTTTTTATAATACTTAGGATATCTGATAGGTACGTGGATAACGTCACCTATAGCTTTTGTGGTGCGGGAAATTGCGCCAAACCTAAAGCTTAGACTTTAATAGAAGGACTACCTAGAGTTTTTCTGGTGGTTTATGATAGACAAGCACTGGGAAATGTACCATCTGATGACGGTCGACATCGCAGTATAAACTAGTTATATGCCCAGTCATGCGTTGTCTATCTTGAGTCGGTGCTACTATTCCATGGCTAGCCGTTTTGTAAGACACAACAAAGTTTCATAATTGAATAAATAAGTATGATGGTGGAAGCCATACAGACGGATGTTCCAAACAAAGCGCGCCCTTTCTACCGCTAAAATAAACATATATACATCTAAACTATTAACTACATTGTAAATTATGATTTTGTGATAAATATGTAGGAATAAATGAGAGGAGCTTGTGGCTTAGTAATAACATCCGCTCGGATCGATCTATCAGGTTAAGCTACACTTGGTGGGGGTGGCCATTTTTACATACCGAAACTCCTCCGGAAAGCACGTTAAGTAACGTTTCGGCAAGCATTACCCAGTTACTGGGTTGTGGAGGTCATATAGGCAGTCGCTCCATTTAAAATATTGGTATCCAGCTGCATTCGGCTTGAAGCCGACACTAACATAGTTGGAATTGGGTGAAATGGTCCCGGTAATGAGGACTGGCCTCGCTGGTGTCCCCACCCTTAAATAATAATAATATAGTTGGAAAGAGATTAGGCAGAAGAAGAGATGTACAAATAAGTGAATTGAAAGTTTCAATCAATTTAGTAATAAGATTTTCATAAACAGTTGAAGAATAGGCCTGGGACAATAATCAAACAATCCATTCGAAGCTACAAAAATTATTCCATCGATTTATCGGAAGCGCATAGCATGAATTCCAGTTTAATTGCATTCAATGAAATCGCGGGCGATTATAGAAACCGACGGTAGGCAAATTAAAAGCGGGACTCCGTTGGATTTCCTATTCAATTTCCATGGAGTACGACGCGATAAAAATCCATTACGTAAGCGCCCGGGCCTGTGTCACGTTACTTTTGAAGGCAAACATTTTGTCAACTGGAAACGACATTTTATATTAAAAAATTTAAAAACATAGCTTCAGAAAAATCAATGTCTCTAATATTCTGTGGAAAGATCTAGTAGTTTTTCTCTTTTGGTATGCTGGTGAAACAACTTGTGAAAGAGTCCTTTCATTTCTTAATCGTCAACATCTGATGACTAATCAATTTTGCATTGAGATGTTTTAGTCAATCTAGCATCATATCAATCTCTGCTTCGTGCAGAGATTGATAAGGAACTCCGATAGTATTCTAGTCTACCAACACCTTTACTTCTATTCAAATTAAAGTAGTTAATAATGTGAACAATGTCAGCCTAGGAATAAACTAGAAGTGTCGATTGATTTGTTAAACATTTTGCCAAATTTCTAGAATACACCTAAAATTGGGGATAACAGGCACGCTAAAGAGTTTATTCAGGACAATTCTAGAGGCATTATATTTTCGATTTAATTTCCGTCACAAAGTATTACTTAATTAAATTATATATCAGTAATTAGTCTTTATCGTGCGTTTTGTGCCGAATTTATGTCCAGGATTTCGTTTAGGCTTTGACTGCCGCCCAAATTTACTGTCCTAGTTATGTTTAGTATATTTTGGTTATTTTGCAATAATAACAGGTTTTGATATTTATTTAGCTCAGGAAATGTGGAGTGATTGGGTGGCTTTTAAAAGAATCAGGCGTCGGAAATAATAATGTTATTTTAATTTAAGCTAAATATATATTTTAATGTAATTTGGGAAGAAGATGAAAGGGGGAAGTTCGACTCCGAGACAACAGTGCGGCGTGCGATGGCCGGTCGGAGCTGGACGCGAATTGTAGGGATCGTATAACGTATTGGCGTTTACTAAAACAGGCTTTTGCCGAGCAGGGGGCGAAAAAAGGTTCAAGTGATGATGATGATAAATTTAAAATGTATGTTAGCCTAAATTCGATTAATTCTGAAACCGCATGATCGTATCAATTAGCAATAGCTGTCGTGGAAATGGAATGAAGCCATCTAGTTACCGGTTGGAGTTGGATGCGATGTGACAGTAAATAATGACTAAATTAATAAGAACTAATGAAATGTTTACCGCCTAAAGGTTTTCTTATTCAATATTGTACTTACAAAGTAGCTTTTTGAACCAAAAATTGAGATTATCTACTAACCGTTCAAAAGCTCACTGAAAAGAAGCGGTAAAAAAACTCAAGTGTCAGATTCACTAATCTTATAAATATTTCATAGATATTTGAAATGAAAAAAATTTAAAAATCCATGTCAACCCTTTATTTAACGTGACATGATATTTTTTTTCATAAACCATCAGTAACCACTGTGACTTGTATTTTTTTTTGGAATTATTGAACTAGGAGCAGCCGTTGCTATAAATTATGGCATTCCAACTAGAGATCATCTTCTTCCGAAAAGAATAAAATATTTGCTCCATATTATATAGACAAAGATATATCCAAAATATATAAACTCCGAAACGTTAATCTTCCGAGATCGTATCCAGTCTCGATCCTTGACAGCTCCACGGCAGCCATAACACGATTCGCTAGCAATCACATGCTTCATTTTGCATTCCCGCAAACACTTTTACCGCACCGACCTTCAGCAGGATGCATTTCAAAATATGTTCCAGAGCATTTTAATTTCACATCACTGGCATTTGGTACTCAAGGGACTTTAATGATATCATTCACTTTTAATCTGGTCTACCCTACATAAAACATTTACACTACATTTGCGAACGTAAGACTTTAGCGCGCCTCGAAAGTAAAATCGACTTTCGAACGAAAAGGGCATGACGCTTTTTTGTGTTAGTTGGATATGCAAACTGACAAGTGGCAGACGTACCACCTGATGGTAAGTGGTCGACGTCGCCCATGAACTTAAACTAGTTTAATACCCGGACTAGCCCAGGCAACTCATTTATGGGTTGCCAATCCTGAGACATAAGATGTTAAGTCTCGGTGCCAGTTGCCTGTCCTGTCCATATCTCCAAAACACAGCAAAGCTGTTTCACGGGATAAACAAGCAAGATGGTGGTACCCATGCAGCCGGGAGCACGGCACAGCGTATGGTCCCATTTTTATTAATGATGAGCTCTAATATGAACATGTTCATGTTCGCCGGGCGTCCAGCCTATGCTAAAAGTAGTATCTTAAGGCAAAACAGTCTTTATGTGAAATATTTACGAACATTATGAACGTTTTGAATCAAAGACGAAAGTAAATAAGGTATTATTTATTTTTGTTACAAAATACATATAATCTATGTTTTACTTTGGCTCTCTGTTAAGGGGATTAATGTTTTTTAACTAAAAGTTTGAACAAACGAAAGGTACGAGGGTTAATAATATACACGACAGTATTAGTCTTATATGTATTATGTAGTGGGCGTTTACTTCTAGTCTTACTATCCTTACCTTTTCTTTTTCCCCTGATGGTGATGCCTTCCATAGACAGTTTAAATAGTCAGGTCACTGGAAACTACATCCCGCCAATTGTAGATGTCTCTTGTATTTATTTCCGTCCCCAGTACATAAGTTCTTACTAACTTACAAGGGCTAATTTAACGCGGTGGGATTTTTCTGTATAATTGTTTATCAGCTTATTTTGTCCTCTGCTCAATATTGAACTGTCAATGAAGGCTCATTTTACCGATCTTCTTCCTAATATTATCTATCAATATTTCCCTTGTATGACGATTATGAAACATACTTCAATACCAATTTACCGATCTGCTACCTACCTATACAATGATTTCTCTTGCATAAACATAATGAAACATGCTTCAGTTCCAAGTAAAATTTGAGCTATCCTCAATACCGCTTGTAACAAAGGTAACTATAATAATTATAATCACAATTCCGAGGAATCCCGTCTCATTAATACATAATGTAGGAAATGACGCAAAACTGATTGCATATTCGACGAACTTTAGGCTTTCCTGTACATTATATAAAACTGTTTTAATTATAATATGTGATATAAAATTTTAAGTAACATATTTTTCACGTTATTTGGACCGGCAAATAGGCAGACGAGCTTGATGGTAGGTGGTCAGCATCGCTTATTTCGCTCAGGACTAGCCCCCGCTACTCGTTTATCGGCCAGAAAGTCCCCCCTTACGAGGAGTAGTCTGACCTTCGCCTGGGTCAGACTGTCTCTTGATGGTTCCTTTTGCCTACAGGTCCCCACTGTCCCCAGTGCACTCTCAAGTTCGAGTCCCACATAAGTCTAGGAGGCAGGAGCCTGCCCCGGGCAACCAAGATATTATATTTTTTATGTCAATGTTTATGAAAATCCGTTCAGTAGTATTTATTTTATTGAAGGACAATTTAAGAATTATCATGATTCACAATTTCTATTTCCATTTTACGACATCACAAAATCCAAAAACAATCGATCTAGAACTTTTTTATTCCAATAGTTGGAGCGTTCGGGAACACGTCATAAAAACACGTCGTAAATCCGGGAATGTGTTAGGTTCGATAGCACCACGCGGACGTTTTTATACCGCGATATTTTTGTGACAAGTGCCCTTAATTACACCTATTAAAACCTCGATGGACCGACGAGCGATAGATGAGCTTCAATGCATTTATATTCAAATTAAGGATACATGCGTCTCCCTCCCACAACATATATCCCTTTAGGGCGGACAGAGAGGCATGTATTTGTCATTGTCTCGTAACAATGCCGGAAATTCGTTAAGAATATGGCCATGCTTCGTTAAATTTTAATGTGCGTTTTTACATGTCTCCGTGTCATGCGTCTGCGCTGAATGATGGTTGTGATGGGAACGTCACAAAGTAGTTCAAATGCAGTAAACATTGTCATAATATCTTATTTAGTAGATACTTTTCGGTATTTAGTGATTAAATGATTGTATAAACATGTTGGTTGTTAATTATATTTTTTACACGACAGGCTTATAAGTTTGGTTGTTTCAGGCCTCGACGTGGCGATGGGGCTCAATAGCCTAGGGTAATGCTAATTGAGCCGAGGGGGCTCTTTGTACCCCTATTATAAGAAGAGGGGACCAAAGAGCAGGAGGCAATGGGCGAGGATTGGAACCTCACCCCATTGTACTGTCCCGACGTTGGGAGGGGTTGTTCTGTGGTGCGGGACAACCTCTCTGTGGAGGTGGCGTTAGTCCGGGGGGGGGGACTGACTAGCCGTCGAGGTGCCCTGTTTGCTCATTAGATCCGGGGCACCACACCAAAGGTGGCATTGGTGGCACTCGCCGGATTTTAGTGGGTAGAGCTGCGACCACTTACCACCTTTCGGGCGCAGCAAGTCCCACATACCCGCGTGGGTAGACCCACTCCCCCGCGGGATACCTCAAAGCATTTCCCGGCGTTAAGAAAAAAAAGCTAAATACTCGGTTCTTATGCCTCTATCCGATATCAAATACGTGTCTGGCAATACACAGAAATTCAAGATAAATTTAGATTGAGGTTTTAGATAGACAGAAATAGAATTATAATTACAGGTTGAACGTTTTAACGCTAAATCAACTTATCGTGTACGTGAATTTTAATAAAAAATTCCATGAACAAGAAACTATAACCTTCAACCTTGTAGTGACAAAATGCAAGTATTATATATAGCGAGTTCACATGCCCGCATTGAACCAGCACTTACGTGAACGTCTATGACCTAATATTAATTAAATCATAATATTGAATACATATATCATTATATTTCGAGAACAAAAGAGTCGATCCGAATACATACGAATCTTAAGCTCCATCGCGGAAAAGGTTTTTGCGTTCACCGTGAATAAGGAATGCCACATCATTAGTGTCACGCACTCTAGTATTTCCCGCGGCAATTGCGGATTTAAGGTATTCATCCATCTTAGGAGTTCTGTGAAATTCGTTCTTTCAAAGCACCCCTTAATCCGCACGAATATCTCAAAGTTACGGACGGGGCGGAATTATCGTTGTGACGAGTGAGAAAAATGTATAATTCGTCACTTAATCCCGCGACGTCGCGTGTTCGAGGGGGGATGCCGCGGGGAGGGGGTAACAAATACTAAGCATTACCTCCGACAGATGCAGTTCAGTTTTTCCCATTCCGACGTTAATGTTCGTAAAATTAATATTTCAACAAGTTTCCTTTTAGCGCGCCTTTTGTCTTTTCTAATGCGCTCACCACTTGCTGTGGTTTGGAGATGGTATTAGTCAAATCTAATTCTGTTATAAACTACTTTTTACGAATGTGACGTCTAAGGTACAAAAATGCTTAAGATCTTTGCAAGATCCGAAAAAAATAGTTTTACACAATTACGAATAACACGAATTTCATTAATACCAAATTAATGAAATTCGTGTTATTAGAAATGGATGAATGATTTAACTTAGACGTTGTTGACCTGAAATATAGTCCACGAACTTGAAGATGAGGCTATACACGCGTTTTTTATTTCGGCGAGGAAATGAGATATTTTCCGGATGAATGTAGCTGATGTCACTCCAGACCTATCTTGGGACAAAAAATACAGATCCGACGCTAACATTTTCATAAAGCTAGGATGTCTCGATTTAGTGTCACGAAATCTAACAGACTAAAAACTTTTGACTATTGTGGCACTGTTTCAGTAAACTTGACATATAACCCTTTTAATAAATAGTTTGTATAGTCTGTATTTTAAGTATACACGAATTGATGTAATTAATTAAATCCTATAACAGCTACCTAATAAACATTTTCAGATTCTATAGGTATGTTAAAAGTGCGAAACGCAGGCAATAATAACTCATTGAAAAACCACCTATTATGTATGGTTTATCGATTGATTCTCTCATAATAAGCATAAATTGTATACATTTATGATACTGCATTACTAGTAGATAATTTACCAAAATATACTCAACTCGCGTCCGCCCGTGACTCGGTCCCCGTCGCAGTATATTTTCGCTTGTTATTCGTATCCGTGCATTTGCGACAAGCCCGTGTACAAAGCTGAAACCAGCTTAGTTTGCTCGAGAGCACAAAGGCTGGTATCAGTCGTACTCGGCAAACCCGAAAAAGTCCGAGCCCTTTGAGAGCCCAATCCCTTAATACTAATTGAATCATAATTTGAAGACGGAAAGTTTCTTTTTATGTAAATCTTTTGGCCTCTCAAGACTCAAAGGGCCGGGTAATGGGAACGAAATAATGTTAAAATTTTACAACATGAACGAAAAGGTCCAATCAAACGGGATTATTAATTATCAGATTGTGTATTTTATGTATATTCCGTTTTCTTGGCCGTACGATGATCAGTTAGAAAAACTATTTTTTTTCAACTAGGTACTAATCAATTAATACATTTATTTTTGACAAATTGGAATTGAGCTTAAAAGTGAACGAATAAGATGCAGCCTTTGAGTGAGGGGTCTGGGTTCGATCCTGACCCCTGTGATGCCTTAAAATGGATTTTTCTAAATTTCTACGTGCACCTGAACATGAGACCATCGCTTGCTCACCGGTGAAGGAAAACATCGGGCCCAACACCCTCCTCGCCTGATTTAGAGGAGGATCTTGGGCCCCCGTTCCCAGCGGTATAAGGATTGATATTTTAATACAATATTTGATGATGTCTATATCTTTATATATATAAAAATTTCGTGTCATGATGTTTGTTCGCTACTATACGATAAACTACTGAACCAATCTTTATAACATTTTGTAAACATTTGTAATTTGGTCCAACTTGGGAGATAGAGTAGTTTATATCTCATTTATAATCGCAATATTTATTTATTTCAAATTATTCGTTTATATTTTGTTACTGTATGCAGATGTCAAATTCTCAAGATCATGTCAAATACAAAACTCATTTAGACAGAAAGATGTATTAGACCTTTTTTTTTTTCTTTAACGCCGGGAAATGCTCTGAGGCATCCCGCGGGGGAGTGGGTCACCCCACGCGGGTATGTGGGACTCGCTGCGCCCGACAGCTGGTGAGTGGACGCAGCTCTACCCACTAAAACCCGGCGAGTGTCACCAATGCCGTCTTTGATGAGGTGCCCCGGATCTAGTAAACAAACTGGGCACCGCAACGGCTAGTCAGTCCCCCAAGGGACCGACGCCACCTCCACAGAGAGGTTGTCCCGCACCACAGAACAACCCCTCCCAACGTCGGGACAGTACAATGGGGTGAGGTTCCCATCCTCACCCCTTGCCCCCTGCTCTTATGTCCCCTCTTCTGATAAGAGGGGTACAAAGAGCCCCCTTGGCCCAATTAGCTTCGCCCAGGGTGCAGCGGCTCACTCTAGGTTACTGAGCCCAACCGCCACGACAAGGCCTGAACCATGGTGGGGAAGATGTATTAGACCTTCATTATTGTTTGACGACTTATGTGGTTCAATGGTAAAGCCACTGCAACGCGTGGCCGGGTCTGCTAGTCTTATATAAGAATTTCACGAAAAAATATTTTACCTGCCCAAATAATGTTATGCACCTTAAAAAACATATTTTATATTCGCAATTGCAAACTAAACAATACAATGTTTAAAAATAAATTTTCCACTGTACATCCAATACATTTTCTGAACCAAAAAACAATTTAGCGAGGCACGACGGGGCGATAAATTTTGTAGACAATTTCCGAAATTTTTCTATCTCGCAGATTTAGCGGCGCGTCTTGAGAATCGCACCTCCAATCCACTTATCGATTCCTTTCTACTACAATTTGCGCGGTGCAGACTACAGAGTACAGAGTACAGAGCGTTCACAAGTTTGGAACTTAAATGAAAACTGCGTTCCGGATTTTGTTCTGGAAACGTCCGGGCCAGACTTGTCTGTTCATACATGTGTTATTTGTGTTTGCTATTCTCTCGGTTCAAGAATGTGCAAAGGCCTTTCAATGGGGTAACTACTTCCTCCTACTAATATTATAAACGCGAAAGTTTGTATAAATGGATGTTTGTTACTTTTTCACGCAAAACGACTAAATGGATTTTAGTGAAACTTTACAATTATGCAGCTTATACATCAGAATAATACATTTATTCATCCCCGTACTCCAACGATAATATGAAGTAGGTACGCGGGCGAAACCGCAGGGCACTGCTAGTAAAGATGTACCTGTCACTTATCACTATAACTATAATTTTTGATTTAGTTGGGGAAAAATATTTTTGCTTTTGAAAGCTGTGCTTTTAATTAAAATGAGTAATTCTAAGGCTCTTATTTTTATAAGGAAAGACTTTATTGCTTACAACTTTGTGGGACACACACAGGTACATAACCATTTGTAAATTAATATAACTGATAATACAACTGGACGGCTTTCGATTATTTTTATAATTTTCTTCATCATCAATCATTCAACCATGTAAGTGGATACGACAGTTACACAGTGGACAGTTAGACAGTACAGACAGTAAGTGTTATGTATGTATGTATATGTAACAAATATTATCAGTCTCGCAACTAATATTGACCAAACATGTATTTACATCGTTACCTCTCCATGTCCACATTACTACGCTCGATGTATTGTCGATGAACGAACGATAGCGCCCGTACAGACAAAGGCTGCTGTGTCGAATAAAATATTTCGTGCACTATTTTAGAATAATATTTTCATGATTTCAGTTTGAGACGGAAATTGTTTAGACGTGGGATTTATTGATTGATATAGATGTGAGTTGGAAAATATTTGGGCAGTGTGTGAACAATAAATAAAAAGTATAAAAGGGATTTTATGTCATAAGGAGGCAACCGAGCAGTCGGAGCCTTATGGTGACTACCGACGCCCATAGACATCCGCACAACTAAAAGTTATGCAGATGCGTTGCCCTCCTTTTTCCTATCCCGCCAATGGGCCACCGGAAATTCACAAACCGCACGAAACGCGACAGCATAGCTGTCACTTGACGCCGGTGTTATGTGAGCGAGAGGTACCACACCGGTCGTGCCGGCCCAATTCGACTGCAAAGCAGCATGGAACTATCT
Source organism: Helleia helle (assembly GCA_963853865.1). Lineage (NCBI taxonomy): Eukaryota > Metazoa > Arthropoda > Insecta > Lepidoptera > Lycaenidae > Helleia > Helleia helle. The sequence continues at coordinate 21,792,959 of OY971423.1, read as the reverse complement.
CACAACTCATCTCTCCCATCCCAAAACTTCGGGAATGTAACAATATCGTATAATTAATATTAACCGTTTTTATGCCAATTGAAATTAAACATAAAATTAATTACGGTTTTAATATTATATAATTTCAATTAGTTTAGTTTTTTAATCATTCAAAGGATTAATTTTGATGGTACAGTAGACCGCCTCTAGTACAAACTGGAACTGGAATACAAGTTTAGAACCTTTTTATAAAGCGGTGAAAACTGTCTTCCCAACTTAGGGTTTTCGATAGAAAACCTAGTGTTTCATAATATTGAAATATCGCCGTATTTCATCGCATAAGTTGGTAGCATCTACACTTGTTGGGGAAAGTTTTTTCATAATATTTCACAAAGTACCACTCACTGCGAACTAAATTACACGGCATTTTTTACGTCGCAACTTTAAGTGCTGATGACATAGAAAGTACTGCCGTATAGGCTTCAACTTTGCTGTTTTATTTTATCTTCACATGAAGAAAAAAAATCCTTGTCATCTGCTACTTAGTGTCTAATGCTGAAGTTTCCATTATTCCGTGCGTTGTATGTAAAGGCCTACGATTTTGTTATCACAAGAAAAAACTGTATAACAAAGATATCTATGTAGTTATGATAAAAGTATTATGTAGTAATTATTAATTAATAGTATGAGAAAAGAGTATTTTAAAAAATTAATTGAAAGTCCTGTAGATTTTAGTGGCCTATTTTTATGAACAAGGCAAGGCAGGTCGTATGCATTTCCATAACCATACCGGATTTGTTGGGAAACATCCTGATGCCACTAGGCTATCTTCGGACTAGGTATCATTCTCACTAAATATGATCATCAATATATTTAGGCAAGAAATTTGGGAAATAAATTCTTCTTTATCACTCTTGCTATCATCATTTGGCACATTTCTTATAAACACCAAAACCAAATTTTGATCTTCGAAAGAGCTTTTAATTTATAATTTGAGAATGTTGGGGAAATCTAAAGTTGTCCCTGGGCGCCGCCACCCGCCACCTCACCGATAACACGTGAATCAAACTCCTCAACAATATGTAGCTGTAGTGAAAATTCGTAAAAAGAAGTTGTTAACAAAAATACGGCGAGGCTTCGCCTGCGGGCCCCCGATAAGGAGGATCCGTAGTAAACACTCGCTACCGGCTCTCGTGGGGTACCGGGGACGAGCTGCTAGCGATCTACAAATATAAATAAAGATTTAAGAAATAAGTTATCGATATATTTTTAGAGACTAGGTAATAGGATTAATTAGTAGAATTATTTTGAAAACTTGCATTGTTTTATCTAAGCTAAATTTTGATTTTATGTACAGCTATGACAAGATTCCTTAAATTAATGAATACAATACGAGTATTTTTAATCGGCTGCTACTTTGCTACTAAACTAAGCATATTCAAACGAACTTTATATCGTTTGAATATAGAAGTCTTGGCAATCAAATACATAAGAAGTGACAAATTTGAATATACATGCACTAATATCCATATCCCTGGTTGATAAATACCTATGACATATGTTCATCAAAAAATTGTTTGCCAGGTTTAGAACATGATCTCCACTCACCTGATCTTTAGCAATGAATAATACTTGGCAACAACAAAATAATATAAAATCGCTTCCTCTTGTGAGTTGCGCTGTGAAGCCTTACTTACAAACTCGGGGTAAATAGCTAAATATCGCGAAGTCTGCGGAAACTCTTGTAAAGGTACCGTGTATTGATGAGATTAATTAATCCGCTGTATAAAGGGAAAGAAAGTATTTATGTACATTTTACATTATGTAAAGTAAGGTGTCCCGAAATATTTAGATATATATAATGGAATAGATATATATACCGAATAGAAATAATATAGTATGTATTAATATTAAGGTACATAACACAGTATCGATCAGAAACTCATTTGGGAACGCTGATATCCAGGGGACGTATATTTCTTGAGACGAAGACACAATATATACCAGAGCGCGAAATCTTACAGTAGAAATTATTCATTATCAACAACCTATGTTCCATTCCAACTCTCAAAGGGCTTGTTATGTCTTAAAGTAGCTTATTATACACTAGATTGAAAAAGCCGTTGTATTGAAATACGAATAATTGTTATAATATCGATAACTTTGTTAGTTTTAAGTATTGGCATTTCTCGAAATTGAAAAATTGTAATAAACTACATTTTATGCATTTCATCGCAATGTTTTGGAATCCTCAAGTGAATAAAATTACTGTATTTGAGGAATTGAAAATACTTATATCCTTAAAAACTAGTTTCTCAGGAATTTTTATGAAACATAAAAATATTTCTATCAAAACAAATTACAAATACCCTTGTTGAGGCGTAATGCTAAATAAAATCCCGAAATTGCCTCGAAGAGTATATTACCCTTTTACATAAATAAATAGCCCTCCCGAAGCCTACATTTGCACCCACTAAAATGTGCCCGAAATAACCTAACACAATTTTGTACAAAAGATTCCCCTTTCCCTGTCGCCATTGTCAATGCTGCATTATAATGCATCATTACGTTTAGTGATGTTGCCATCCAGTGCAGTAGTTATCGATGTTATTGATATCTTTTAATTTGAAAATACCTATTTAATAAGTACCTTAAAATCCATAAAATTCTATTTGAATTGTGGCGTAGCATCATAGAAATAAAATTTGTTGAACGAAATACGTCACAAACTACTGGGTTATTAATTTTTTCGTGCTAAGAAACAAATCAATCCTTTAAAAGAGACAATTATATGCGTACGTACATACATATTATGCGTACATACATACATATATCAACCGTATATTTTGTTAACTTTTATTGTTTGGTTTTTCCTATTGGTAATTCATCAACAGGATGTAGTCTAGATATAAATAATATTATATAAAAACTTAGAGAGTGACTCTAAAATTTTTTGCCAGGACTACATAAAATGTTAACACGGAAATCAAGTTCTAATCTAATTATTTTCTTATATATAACCTTATATTAGAGACGAAATACGTCGTTAGTCAAAAAATTAATATACATTAAATGTATCGATGAGTATCAATAACGTGCCTATTCAGATGCCGCCGCACAATATGCCCTCATGTCGCGAGCACGCGTGTGTGTGTGACAAAACATTAGTCGGCGCGGGTGTGAACACGGCTTTAACCAACATTTTACTAAATTCATATTTGTAAACATGCAACTTTATTGGGGCTCTTATAAAGTGTAACAGACTGGATGTGTTTCATTATTTCACGTGTTCTACTAATTTCTAATCTAGTAGATTAAGAGTGAGCCTTATTTTTCAAAAGCAAATCATGCTTCTTTTGCATAAAATATTTGATGGTTGTTGATATGATTTAGCATCTGACCTTCAGTTGTGAGACCGATCTACTGTCATTATATACCTTCAATTTTAATTCTAAAATCAGTACTTAAGGTCGACGGCGCGAACTCCAACTAAATAAATGCTATCTCGCCTGACATAGTGCGCGAGTGTGTTAGAATGAAATGCACAATGATTCATTCCGAAAATGCCCTTTTAGCAAAACAGTTATTATAGCAAAACTATTATGTGTATATTTTTTAAATAAATTTATTTCAACTTAAGAATAACTAAACTATGTCTGTACAGGCTTTATTTTTGAGCTTTTGTGCTTCGTATACCATTTATTTTCGCGCAAAGTTGGGCTAAAATCAGTGTTGAAATACGAAAGTTTATAAGCTTGTCTTTTTTAAATGTACCTATAATTACTTTACGATTTTGGGTACATACAGACATAGAAAACGACGAGATCAATTTATATTATACTTAGTTTTTGATGGTCAACGTCAAACATTGTAATAATTACTGTTCTGCGTTGAAAGATGAGCGACTTGTTTAACCTTAAAGTTGTTGATCAAAATACTGCTCAGAGTAACTGTTATCCGATAAACAATGTCAATATGAATGTGTAATATTAGTAACATACTGAATCACTTTCTGATTGCTTGATAACTTATAGAAATAAGATCTGACCACTATACCAAGTATTAGATTGTTCCTAAATAATCTTTATCTATAAAATATTCCTTTAACCTCTGCGATATAACTAATAAACAGGTATTACTGTAATTTTTCACACCTTTTTGTTCAGTTTTCACTGGATATATAAGATTATAATGAAACAACTGTTCGTCCCTTTTCACACGTTCCGGTTGCCGGGTAGCCGGCGCCGGGTGTCCGGTAGCGAAGTGTAAGCAAATTACGCCGGTACGTGTAAAAGCTGCCATACACGCCCATACACTTCGCTACCGGTTACCCGGCGCCGGCTACCCGGCAACCGGAACGTGTGAAAAGGCACTAACTGATTTTATTGTTGCTTATTTTAATTTTTACATGGCTGACGTTTGGGACTTCTTATTGGTTTCGCTGGGAAATGCGTTTGCATTTCCCAGCAAGCAACGCAACCCGGTAGTATGCCTAAACAGGCATACTACCGGGTCCAGGGGTGGCCAGGGCAGACTCTAGCCACCCTTGCGGTGTTCTCCTTGTCGTGTGGCTGTCTTCCCGATCCACTAGCTATTTATATATTTATGCCCTAAGTTAAACCTAGCACTCGGTCCGTCTGTATTGCGAACACGTCTTGACCGTTAAAGCCTTCATAAATTCCGCGGAAAGTGTCTGCGTTGTTGAAACATACTGCTCGTAAAAAGCTGGACAAAGGAGCGGTGCGAAGCTCCAATAATCTCGCTGAAGTGCGGTCCAAACTAAATCTGCTCAGGTGCATGTATTATTAAACAAATCATTTTGTGATTGGGTAAAAACTTTTTTCAACTGATAGAGATGGAAAATTAAATGTACGAGATCAGCATCTGGCTTTGAATCGACAAGTAAGAAGCAATGGGACGCTTAGATCAATAATTAAATACTTATCATTTTATCGGGTACTTGTACTTTTAAAAAATAATAGTGTTCTAATATTTGTGCGAATCTCAACAATTATAGCGAAACAACATTTTCGGATTTAATCGTAATTTGACGGACCATGGTTGCTACAAAGTACTTAGGACATATAAAAATTAAAATAAACCACGTAAAATCCGTAAAAGTTTTTACATAAAAATATTCATGTTTACCACGTTCCAATACTAATAACAATATCAAATGTCATAATTATAAAATAACTCCAACCGTGAAATGATGTTTACAAAACCTAGAATACTATGAATATTTCTATACATTAAAGCTAGGCTGCCTAAGGACTATATTGTTATCTGTATTATAAAACGTAAAATATAAAGCGCACATATTATAAAGTGTTGAAGCACCACCACTGGCGATACTTCAATACATGCTACACACAAACATCCGAGCTGCTAGCGATGGCTGCTCACAGGGAAATAAGATTAATTACTGAAAAACTATCATGAAACAAACTTTATTCTTTATTAATAAGGTTTATTTTAAACTAGTCATGTGCAAGAAATATTAATTTTAACCGATACATTATGCAAAAGGCAACACAATGAATTACTTCACTGTTTTTGTTAATTGTAAAAAGTTTGTCTTCAATATTAAAAAAATAACTACCATAAATAAATGTTATGTATTGATTTCTTTTATATACCCAATATAAAATGTGTTTTAATTTAACTAATACGAGTCAATCACTTCATTCTCAGAAACTATCAGTTCAAGACAATATTATGCTTTCATCAATCGTCCTTACTGAGAAATGTTAGATACATAATTTAACCATACTTTAAGACAATAATTTGTAGCGTTATGTCTGGCCATTGGCTTAATGTAAGCTTATACAAGACGGCTGGCTTGTCATGTGGCAGGCTGCTTCACACGCAGCAGTCGCCGGTTCGAATCCCGCCAAGTGCAGATAATGAAGAGAGATGTCTGCAACGGGTCTTGGACGTGTGTGTGTGTATATACATTTTTACTGACTATTTAAGCTGTTGAAGACTAGATGCCTACCAAGTTTTTTACTTTTGTTTTACGGAATTCGATATTTGGGCATCGCCTTGTCTTGTTAACAGTTAACATGAGTACTTCAACTAATACAAGCGTTTAATAAGTAAAGTTATATGTGAACCGTAGTGACAATAATTACGGGTTTATTCACTCTAGTTTGGTCTCCACTGGTCCTCTATCAAACTATAACTAGTTACTTTCGCCGAAACCCAAAACTGCAAATGTCGATTCAATCCCCTGCGTGTAATTCTAACGGGATGGCCACAGGAATGACTATATATTGAGTCCGTCATCATCAGTAGTGACCACAGGATTTACTCTGTGAAACAAAGAAGCTAAATCGTGTAATATTGATGACAAAATGTAAGAAGTAGGTAGTGTCATGCAGCTACGCTGTCGTGTTTCCTGTGATTTGTGAGGTTTCGGTGGCCCATGGGGGGGGGGGGGGATATGGAAAAGGAGGGCAACGCATCTGCATGCTATATCTCTATGTAATGTTCAGGAAATGTGGTTTAAAATATATAATTATTTAATTTTTTTGTTACAGGTAATTTTAACGTCTTAATTAAGATTGGTATGCAAGTTAAAGAAATTGTATAAGTGAACAACATGAGGCGAACGAGATGAAAAGGTGGGCATAAGTTTACATTAACTACTATCATATCCATTTATATAACAAATTAAAAAGGAGCAGCTTTTTGAAGTATCAATAATTCTGTATAGGACATCTAGATCAATAGAATAAACAGATTTTTATCTAAAAACAACAGTACACCTGTATTTCGAAGTTAAGTTGTTTAATTTTCATTTTAATTTGTATTACAAATTCACGCTTATTTTGATTATAAACAATAATATATAACGCGAAAATAGTATTTTTATTCATATACAGTAACGTCGAACCTAATCCCATGTAGAAGTAATTTCCCCGATTGTAAGCGAAAGTCTTTGTGTTGATACCCTGTATGCAATTACGTGTCAAACTCCAGAGGCACGTAATTTTCTGCGTTTTCCGAATCCGACCCCGATCCTACGTTTTTTGTGATAATTTGAAAAACGTAGCGCGTATTTCCATAGGCCGCGGTTACATGTGATTTTGTTCTTAAAAACTTCAGTGATTTTGTTCAAAATCTAACTAACCTGTAGTGTAACCTGAAGTAACCTGAGGCTTAACTTACATGGGCTTTAGTTTACTTCTATAACCGTGTAGGGTAATAATTACTTTAATATGTCCTTTCTCAAAGCAATGTCTCTTACGAATCTTACGTAGGTATAGAAATTTGACCAACCTTGTGGGTATGAAAAAGTAGCCATTTGACTAGTTACTAGAACTTAGAATTATACTTAGACACGAAAAAATTGTGGCTTTTTTTTAGCAATGTCGTTTTAAAATATTTTCTTTATATTTGCCAAATTTTATCGAAATTAAAGGTCTGTTTGTGCGTCAAAAGTAGCCCTGACCGCATGACAGTTGCTTTACACATGATATCTCTAGCTCGATTGAGTCATCAGTAGACAATAGGGATCAAAGTGTAAGTTGGATATAAACAGCGGATGCAACACATCATCGCTATATTAAATGACTTATACGCAGATACCGCCGAGTAGTGGAATTTTTTACCCGAATGTGCTTACCCTAACTTTTTAAATATCTATTATGAATTATATAATATAAAAATATCGCCAAAAACAGTCTTATGAAATGCAAAAATGATTTTTTTATTCTGAATCTATTCTCTATTCTGATCTGGAGATTATCGCTACATAAATGTACAAACTCAGCGTTATTGTATGCATATAAATATACAACCATAACATTACCTTGCGTCTAATTGCGCCTTGCTATATTCCGAATATAATGGCAGTATATTATTTAGACTGATACGTATTATCTGGTTTTAGAACAGACAATACTAGGATAAGTCACCTAGATCTGGCCTCATGAAAGTTAGTCCCGGGTTGTTTATGGCGACAGTGACTATCACCAGATGTATTTTTATTTGATAACGCATGGAAATACATTTAGGCATGTAGCTAGGACCCTCGGGTAGGTTCTACCTATTCATCGGCCTCTTTCTGGGACATTACTCGCAGAACCATCGCCGTCCAGGACTCGTCGACCCCAAGCATCGCAGTGAAATCAGATGCCATAACCAAACTCAACAAAATATATCTTGTATAACCCGTATTGAATAAATTTTTCAAGGCAACGCACAAGCAACTCCATAACCCTGTCTATAATATATATACCCTGTATATAGAGTGTCTTCGCCACCATTAACCCGACCGTTAGACTTCAAAAACGATAATACGAAATCAAACAAGCCGAGCACGTCCTTACCGGAATCCGACTTTGAAATTTGGTTATAAGAACTCGTGTGCTGATTAAAATTCGAAGCTATATCTAAATTCATCGGGATCTTGACACTCTTATCCAGCCGGAGGATGAGGATGGAAAATGGAGGATAGAGGATGGAGCAAGCGTTTAAAGGCGGAGTTACATTACGTGAGAATTATTTGGAATTAGAACCGATATGAATTTAATTGGACTGAGTTGGGACGAGGCCAAGTAGCGAGCGATAATGGTAAATTGGAATACGATTGTATTGATATATACTAGTGTTTACCTAAAATAAATAGCTTATAACCCTCAATGGTTAGGTTATAAATTGTAAAAAGAAAGAAAAAGGTCAGTTCCGGAGATTGGCGTATTCAAACGAACAAAATCTATAGTTTTAGCAAGTGTGATGAGGGGATCGGTTAATATCGTCCAATGCTTATACCCCTAGAGATTTTTCTTCCATGCGCCACTACTATGTGGAGCCAGTCGCCACCTGCCGTATTTCCGAACCAACAACTAAAAGACTTTATAGAAAAAAAAATATATTTATATTTGAAAAGCCCGCAACGCACAGACGCGCGGATATGGGTCGTACTTACCACCAGTTAAAACTTGCCCTGAAAATTTTAGTAGGAGTAGATGCCATAAATTGGAATCAATTGCCATGTAACAGATGAGTACGTGTGTATATCGCCTAACACCTAAACTCGTCGACTCTGCACGTGACGCCGATATCAGATATAATTTAATAAATCCTATTGTGATGAAAATGAGATAATTCCTAGCATTTTATTCGCATTGTCCGATGCCATTCAGGTCGGCGTTCAATAGGCCGAATGTACTCCATTATCTGCGTCGTCATATCTAAAACGTCCCATCATATGGAATAAAGCTAGATATTATAACAAAATAAGCACAAAATTCCAAAGGAAAGCTGTTATTTTTTAATACCCCCTAATAAGTTTGACCGCTCCGTGTATGTCTGTCCATGGCACTATAGCTCTGAAAGGGGTGAACCGATTTGGATGCGGTTTTTTTATTTGAAAACATTTATAGCGCAGCGACGTTGTAGTGGCATTTCAATGAACAAATATTTTCATACCATTCATCAATTTCTATGATTATTCTGTAGATACAGGTGTTACACAATCGAATTTGATAAGTCAAGGTACTCGTTTCTCTCGCTCTTTTGCGGTGAGGTTTTTTTAATATTTTTAATTTTATTTGAGAACATCTTGTACCGCGCCGATACCACCGTTCCGCTTATTTCTTCCGTCAATCCAATTTGCTGTGTTTCAGAAAGAAGCCATACCAGGCAGTGTATTGACACCGAGACTTACTTAGGATAACGCATTAATGACTTGCCTATAACTGCCGAGTGTACTCATTTTGTTTATAGGCGACGTTGACCAACTACCATCAGTTGACTTCTGTCTTCTCCTAGATCCTACAAGTAACATAAACAATGTCTGCCAAGAATAAAAAAATCTTTATCGGCATGTGAGTTCACCAACCTTGTGTATCCGTGTTCCGAATTCATACACTTCCCCATAGATGCCCAACACCCAATTTACCCACTTAATGGTGTATAAATTGAACGCGGTCATAAGACATTTAATCCAATTGCAGAACCGTAAATATTTAGTACGATTACGACGCTTACTCAGTGTGGCAATTATGGTCAAATGCATGAACATGGAAGAGTTGATAAGATATTTTAGTTGTACGAGTAGTGTCCGCGGAATTTGCGGTTGCCGATGACCATATTATAATTTCATCTTCTGTCATCATCATGGACATCATCAAAATAAAAAACGATTTTTTGGTGTTTTTTTACATCGATAAATCACGTGATCTTAAATGACATTATTATATATTTATTAGTTGTCTACTAGCGTTTACGATTGTAGAATGACATCTTAGCTAACCCACCTGGGCTGTAAGGTTAATAATGAGCGTAAAACCGTATACAAGTAAAATATTGAAAATAAAAAAAAACATAAAATTGTTATATATGGAGAAATCTGACATTGCTTTTATGATTTTGAATACTAGCTGACGCAAACCTCTTAAAATAAAATCCATCAAGCCGTTCAGGTTTCCGAACGAGCCAAAGAAATAAGCATGAAAAAATAACCAGGCGCAGTCGAGTAAAAAACATCCTTTGTACCTATCTCAAATGTTGTAATTACTTTTTTGCTAGCAATACAAAATATCAAATGTAACATATAAATATTGACCCAAATTCTGGGGTCCTCATGTAATATGAAAGGTAAGGCTTTCTTTGTGGATGAAAGCCGACCTCACGTTTGCAATATTCAGTAAGGTCATAAGCAGTTCGAGTACTCCATTAGAGATGGGTAAAATATTTTGATTGATATAAGCTCCTTGCTTTTGTCAGATGTCAGCTTTTTCAGACTTGATTCTTTCTCCATTAATGATTTGTTTTTTATTTATAGTCGTTTTATTTCTTATCTATTTACTATTATAATATACTAGTGGCACCGACAGACGTCCTGTACATTTTTACTTTGACATTCAAAACTAGGTCTTTAAAATTTATTTATAAAAAAGTTTGAAATAAAAAGCAAAATTAAAAATTTTGAAAAAAACCCACGACGGTTAAAACTTAATTGAAAAATGATAAAATAATTAAAAAAACCCCGACATTTAAACAACAGAGTATCAGTTTTCATAGCACTTCCCTACGCACCTATTTGGTTCTCGAAGACGTAGATGTGGCAATAACATATTATTCAAGTCCCTATGAACTTAATATAAAACCCAATATAATCCGTCGGGGGCTGCCATTGAATGGACTAGATTTGTAGTTTTATAGTAACGTGAATAATTTGGAGATATTTTATTGCTATACTTATATTTCTTCAAATTTAAAACAGTGATGAAACCGCATCAAAATTTGACTAGTAGTTTTGGAGAGAAATGGGAACATTTTTTTACGTTTATTATCTCTAGTTGCATAAATTCTTTAAATCGAGGATTTTTTAATTATTTTATTCTTTTTCAATTACCTGCATTTTAACCATCGTGGGTTTTTTATGTGTAATTTTGTTTTTTTTTATGTTTATGTTGAAGTTTAAAATAGTGATGGCAGCCCCCGACGGATTATATTGGGTTTTATATTAAGTTCATAGGGACTTGAATAATATGTTATTGCCACATCTACGTCTTCGAGAACCAAATAGGTGCGTAGGGAAGTGCTATGAAAACTGATACTCTGTTGTTTAAATGTCGGGGTTTTTTTATTATTTTATCATTTTTCAATTAAGTTTTAACCGTCGTGGGTTTTTTTCAAAATTTTTAATTTTGCTTTTTATTTCAAACTTTTTATAGAGTATGCTCTATAAAACTAATTAATATGAAATATGTAGAAGCTAAAATTAAATATATTAATGAATGCAGCGCCTTCAAGTGATTTACCACCGTATCATCTGTTTAAGAACCTTTACTGATCAACCACAAACCCTATAATGAATACCGCATGAAAATCGGACTAGATATTACTGCAGCGTCACCTAGTGAGTTGATACCGTAACACCTATTTAAAAATCTTCACTAATCAACCACAAACCCATTATTAAAAGCCGCATCCAAATCGGACCAGTAGTTTTGGTTTTGTAAAAACAATGTTTACTGCAGCGCTCCCTAGTGAGGTGTCACCGTAACACATTTTTAAGAACATGGAACACAATTTAAACCGAACCTATAACCGGAAACCACCAAAACGGACTTAGTAGTAGTTGCACAAACAAAATATTATGTTTTCTGCAGCGCCCCCTGTAGGGCTAGCATACGCGCACGACAAAATTGTATCTACCCCTTTTCTCGTATTACTTATATGAAATAATACGAGAAAAGGCGTAGACAAAATTTTGTCGTGCGCGCATGCTAGCCCTACTGGTGAATTTTCATCGTAATAAAAAATATATGAATATCCACCGATCAAACCAGAACCCACCACTGAATGAAAACCGCATCAAAACAAATATTTACTGCAGCGCCCCCTGGTAAGTCGTAATTGTAACACCTATCTGATAACATGCACCAATTAAATCCAAACCCATAATTGAAAACCGCATCAAAATCAGACTAGTAGTTTTGGAGAAAAAATGCAGCATTAGTTTGTATAAATAAATGTTTACTGCAGCGCCCCCTGGTGAGTCGTCACCGTAACACACGTACAAGAACACGTACCACAATTAAACCCGAACCTATCACCGAAAATCGCATCTAAAGCGGACTAGTAGTTTTGGTTTTCCACAAACAAACATTTACTTCAGCGCCCCCTGGTGAGTTTTCATCGTAACACATAATACAAGAACATGCACCGATAAAACCAGAACCCATCACTGAATTAAAACTGCATCAAAACAAGTAAACATTTGTTTGCAGCGCCCCCTGGTGGGTTGTAATTGTAACACCTATCTAAGAACATGCACCAATCAAACCGAAACCCATCATTGAAATTCGTATCAAAATTAAAATAGTAGTTTTGGAGAAAAATGGCAACATTGGATTGTACAAAAAACGTACACTGCAGTGCCCTCTAGTGATTTATCAACTTAATATCTATTTAATAATATGCACCAATCTAATCCGAACCCATCTCTGAAAACCGCATTAAAATCGGACAAGTAGTCTTGGAGATAAGCGGCAAAATAGGTTTACACACACAAACTGCCTCTCACCCCAAACGCATATACAGTCTCCGTTCCGTCGCGGGTAAAAAACATTTAGCTGGTTTTGTATTTTATTTTGCGGAGTTCAATCTCGTGGACAAGCATTCGTGGACAATGCCGAAATATCGACCTTCGTTAAAAAAAAAGTGAACACATGGTTCATCTGTTCTCATTTTGACTAGATATACGGTATAGAAGAATTATAAGCAGTTCTTATACATCTCAAAATTAAATTATCGAATAAGAAAAGTATAATTAATATATTTTACATGCCTTAATAAAGGAACAAAAATAATATCAAACTTGACTCAATAGTCCAACTTCGAGAAATCGACTTCCTGTTTCCCACTTCTGAAAGAGATTAAAGACTCGGCGCTAAGAGCGATGTTAATTATAAAGTTATAAAAATTGGATCATTTGAATAATAAATGATTTTCGTATATTGTTCAAACTTGAAATTATTTTGTGCTGACAATTCTTCTATTATTGTAACATCTTTATGTTAAATTAGTAACAGTTTTGTAAATTAATCTCTTTAGTTACTACTATTAATAGTTTTGTTAATTTAAACTAATATTTTTTATCCATCGTAAATAATAATATATCTAACCCAAAATGGGGTATGAAACATTTTTTTGTTAAAGCAGTATTGGTTTCATTTTTTTATTTTCTACTCTTTCATGTTACTCTGCTTAACATTATAGTGTATCAGTATCGAGTAGCTATTTTAAAACGTGTCTTGTAATATAAATCTTTCTTTTCTTTTTCTACCCAATCTAAAACGTAAGTTGTAAAACAGATAAACGCCATCTAGCACTCTATAGGAGATTTTTTTTTTTTTTTTAAATTAAAATATCTCGGACACTTGAGATTAAGTTTGGATAGATATAAGCAGAGATCGATATTTTACGCCTGATAGTGTGGAAGCTCAAGAAACGAGCATTCTCATTTAAAAGCCCGTCAACGCTCCTGCCAACCCTCCGGTGTAGTAGGTATCTTTAGATATCGGTGATCACTTACAGCGAGGTGAACCAACTGTCCGTTTATCCTTCTTCTAAAAAAACCTTCACCCAAACACGTTATAATTTTGCAACAGCTAGGCTGAATATAAATGACAAGCTTTATATTTTAAATTAAATGGGAATATAAGAGCGAATATAAAATTTAATTTTACATACACGAGCTTTTTCTAAATAAAATAAACAAAATTAGATTAAAATAAAATTTAACAAGCTTTCAATCTTAAGTTAACAATTCATTTAAAACTCCTCAACATTTAAGACCTTTTAAAATAATTTTAAAACCCGAGCCTTTTTATAACGCATAAAAAGACATTCCAAACTTTTATTTCGAGGTTGTATTCACTGTTCATATTCAGAACATTCTAGAATCTAAAAGGCCTAGAAAAAAATCCATTTTAGTTTTAATTACTGAGTTGGCTGACAAGCAACGCCGCCGCCAGACGGAGTGACCGGGACTTTTTAATTTTATCCAGTAATTAGATTTTTTTCTTCCCAATGTCAGTGAGAAAGGTCGGTAATGACGCGCTAGACTGGATTTTTTCCTATTTAGAAACCAGCTACGTAAGTGGGCTCTGGTTTCGTAGTGCTTTGCTGAATTACAAAAGTGTTATTTTGTAATGAGATAAGTACCGTCTGAATCTATTGTGTAATGCTTCCATGGGTATAATAGATGCAGTACTTAGGCCACAGGAATCATCTTCGTGTAAAGCGTAATTTCCGGATTATGTCCTTATTTAAAAGCAAGCTGAAAACTAATTCCAATCTATACTAATATTATAAAGCTGAAGAGTTTGTTTGTTTGAACGCGCTAATCTCAGAAACTACTGGTCCGATTTAAAAATTCTTTCAGTTTTAGATAGCCCATTTATCGAGGAAGGCTATAGGCTATATAACACCACGCTGTGACTAACAGGAGTGAAGTTAAGCAAGTTGCGGGCAACAGCTAGTACTAAATAAACAGGTATAGGCAAAAAAATGTTGAGCAAGGTAAGGATTACGTATCATCATATACGAGACACGTGCCGTGTTTCCGAGATGTCTATTACATGCTAGTTGTTCTAAGTTTCATCTTACAAAGTAGTCGAAATCGCTATGTCTTTTATAACTTCTAATCGAGTAGCGGCTGTAAAATGTTACGGCCAATAACTTATTATCAGTTTTACCCTCGCCCTAGTAAATGTTAAATTAGCGGCGTCTGGCATTACTTAGCTAGACCAGTCTCAAGTATACGGCTAGAATCTAAAATACACAAATTTTGAACTATGCTAGTTCCAATTATATGCAAAAAAGAAAATAAGAAAGAAGAAAGAAAGAAAGAAAAATATTTTATTGTCCACAACAAAAGATATGTTATTATAAAACATAATCGTACACAACAGTTTGACATACATATTAATATTGCGAACAATAGAGGTAGCCACTCAGCATTTGCCACACCATTACAGCAATGGTGAGACGCTGATTTTCAGTGACATCACTTACACAACTAAATAGTAACATACATTATTTGAGTTTTAAAAGATGAAATGAAAGATTTAATGAAAAAAAAGCCACAAATATTCACAATATTCATAAACAAGGATCCTTTTGTTGTTTAATGGGCAGAATGACGAATTTAAAGTTTCATTTATTTTTATTTCAACAGTCACATGTAAAATACACAGCATCCTAAATTATATTTAAAAATATATACTTAAAATTTTGCTGCTAAAAATTTTCGGTTTACAATATTCTCGTGTGTCAAAAAATAAAAGCCAAAAAAAATGTGTCTGATCTTCTGAGACGTGGGTAGTCTTTGTGCAAAATATGGTGAATGCTGTTTGGTGCTTTTTTAGATAAAAGAGAGGGCAAACGGACTGTTGGTTCACCTAGTGGTAAATGATAAGCGACATCCATAGACACCCCGCTATACCAGAAGATCAGCAGGTGCGTTGCCGGCCTTTCCAATATGAGTATGAATATGCTATAAACTAAGATCAAAGTGGTACCCTAGACGGTATCCCGCTCCAAGTTTCCAATGGTAATTTCTTCCTCCAGGTCACGTTGCATAATGGCTATTAGCACCATAATGGCAATCGTACGAGATTACTAAGTAACCAGATACCGGACGATCATAAGCTGAAAGAGGTCGTTGCTTTACATTTTCAATTGCATCTCGGCTCGCAGTGGCCGGCGGTTATGCATTAACATAATTGCAGCATATTGATTGGCTGCGGGCTAGCTCGCATTCTGCTGGACGCTAGTCGCTACCAGGAGAAAAGAAATGCAGTGGAGTGTGTTGTTTTTATTGCGTTGTTCGGTGCATTAGTTATGTATTGGTTGGCAACTTGCAGCGCTGATCGACTATGAAATACTGTTGCGGAGCTTTAAAAAATTTATTATGTTTTATTTTAAATTCCTTTGTACCCTCACTTGAATTATGTTTGTTACTGTTTACAGATTCGATTGCTTTCGGTTGCTAACCAATATTTATCAATTAAGTGATCGCAATTCGGTGGTGCCAGGTACCGATCACCCTTGCAAGTTACACCACGTAAAAAACTTGACATTGGAGGGGTTTGTTTGATGCATAAGCTTTTTAGTCACGGTTTTAGACGGATTGATACGAGCCTGTTTGTTCAAGGCGTGTTCTATAGGTAGCGCAAGTGTCAGTGACTATTTTTCTTATCACTATTATTGGTATTGCTCTTGCTAAATCTGCATAGCCATACAAGGCATAGAAATGTACCAGAGCAGACTATATTCAATCTAAAAAAGAATATTTTGACGTGACAACGTCTAATAAATCGATGAATGCCGGCGGCATGCACTAAAATGTGTCGTTACGCTCATTGTACGCTTGCGTTTTGCTATGACGTTGTCACGTTAAACTATCGTCCGTAAACCAACTTTACAGACAACCAATTTTTAATAGATATAAAAACTTTTACAACAAGCTGCTCCACGGCCACTCGTGTCCTTTGAAGAGCGGTAGGCGTAGCATCAGTCAGTAGCCAACGGAGGCTCCGCAAAGATACGATCACGACTGCACTGTGGGCCGATCGCTTTACATAATGCGCCTTTCCACCGCTAAATTGAATACTATGAAACTCCCATGAAGATAAATTGTGTTTTATTGCCGTCGATACACATTACTCGCCTAACAATAGGGTACACGAGACTTTGGTTATGAATCAGCTTCTTAAATGGTAACAAATATTGATTGTATATTACTTGTAATATTTATATTTTATTAGGAGCTAGCTGTTGCGCGCTTCGTCAGCGTTATCTCAGATATATAGGCGTGTCCGGACTGATGCTTATTGTTGTTATCCTCAACATTTAAAATTACTCTATCACATCATTATTAGACATTTTCGGTCTACTGCTGGACATAGTCATCTTTCAATGATCGAACGCTAACACGGTCTCCAACCCACGCCTGACAGAGGAGACCTCGTTAGTTTCCAACCATGCAGACAGTGGTTTGCTATCAAATTTCGCTTGACTTTTCAGCGTCATTGGTCATGAGAGCTGCTCTACCTACCAAGGGCGAATAAAAGGCGTTTGGTTTGCTTCCGACCATGTAGACGGCGGTTGGCAATCCGGAGTATGTCAGTCGCTGTGAATCGTCGTATCGGTAGCACGCGTTTCATTCGCCGAGGCTCACACTGATGGGTTCAATGCCATCATTAGAAAGCGGTGTGTGTCACTGTTGAGTCGCCTGCGCGGTAGTTCCAACAGTATCTTGAGCACACTGGCGGGCCGGTGGGACTCTCCGTTTCTGAGGCACTGGATAGGCCTGCATACACAGCAGGCGCAATAGTGTTAGTTGCCCGGGGGCGGGGGACCTCACTTGTCCCCAGTTAGAAATTTTTATTTTAATGGTTGTTTTTAATTAATCCATTTTATGTATTGTATGTATTGTTATCCTACTACTAACCTATAGATTATAAGAATATTTTTACTAACCAAGTCTTGGTCTATGTGGCCTGAAATAAAAATATTATTATTATTACATACTTTAAACACTTTAACAAAAAATTAAGTTTGTTTTGTTAAAGTAAATTTCACAAATTCGCTGCCATGACACGTCTTCACTGCTCGAATATCACAGCACAATTTTGGTAACAGACCAATGTTACCTCTGTCAGGTCAGCAGCAAAGCGTGTAGCAGACGTTTAAGGCGACCGATAACTTAATTCCACACAATTTAGATAATAATAAATAAATAAATAAATAATAATGCGGGGTGCGTCTCACTAAATGTGAAAATATATAAGATTTTGTCGTATACTCGTCAATCTTTCCTTTTTCATAATGAAACCACTAAAGATTCCTAAATAAATGAAATGTTGACCCACCGCTGTCTGACGGTATAAATTTCAGAAACCCAAGATATATTCTAGGCCTAAGTTATAAAGGGATATAAGACTCGAGAGGATTTTTAGTTTGTGGCAAAATCATAATTTATTAACATTCTTGCTTGTACGAAAGTATCAAGAGACCTCAGTATGTTACATTGTGTTGTGTGTTATTGAAAAAAGTTTTATAACCCATTACGTTTTATTCTGTATAAGGTCTTCTCGTCTGGAGAGTCGTAGCGCAGGATATGTATCCTTCTTCCTCATGGGCATCTTTAGAGAAGGCTCAAACCGGGGTTCTTGCTGACTAAACAACGTCTAAATAAGGATAATAATAATAATATTGTAATAATATCGACCCTCATATGTCCGCGTGAATCAGGCGAGTAGGGTGTTGGGCCATAGTTCACCGATGCGCTGGCCCAACTCGGCTTGGTGAACTTCACACACATTCTAAGACTTAATCTCATCAGGCATGCGGGTTTCCTCACGATGTTTTCTTCACCGGATATTCCTTTTTTATTTTAATAATTAAACTTAATTATGTATATTAACTAAATTAATAACAACCAATCACACTAAACATTTATATGTAAGTGTTGTGTACTAAAACTGTGTAGTAGCAACAAATAAAAGGCTTATTATTATATGTAGGTCTTCTCGTATCCTTTTTTTTTTTTTAACGCCGGGAAATGCTCTGAGGCATCCCGCGTAGTGGGTCTCCCCACGCGGGTATGTGGGACTCGCTGCGCCCGACAGCTGGTAAGTGGACGCAGCTCTACCCACTAAACCAGACGAGTGCCACTAATGCCACCTTTGGTAGGGTGCCCCGGATCTAGTAAACAAACAGGGCACCTCGACGGCTAGTCCTGCAAGGGACCGACGCCACCTCCACAGAGGGGTTTTCCCGCACCACAGAACAACCCCTCACAACGTCGGGACAGTACAATGAGGTGAGGTTCCCATCCTTGCCCCTTGCCCTCTGCTCTTTTGTCCCCTCTTCTTATAAGAGGGGTAAAAATAGCCCCCTCAGCTCAATTAGCTTCGCCCAAGGTGCTGGGCTCACCCTAGGCTACAGAGCCCCATCGCCACGTCAAGGCCTGAACCATGGTGGGGAGGTCTTCTCGTATCCTGGATTTATCACTATTATTTGTTTTTTATGTAAGTGGGACAGGCAAACAGGCAGACGAGCCACCTAATGGCAAGTGCAAACATAAACAAATTTACCGAGTTTAGGCCAGGCATTCCGTTTATACGTTGCCAAAAACACATGAAAACCGTTTCACTGCCGTATATTGTAGCATGCTTCGAAACTATCTAAGTATTGTTTTTTTTTATTTTATTTTTTATTGTCTCATTCGGGAGGAATTTGATCAGTCTAACGACAATTGTAGATCTGACAATGTCCATATCACTTATGTCATTGACATGATGATCAGTCTAACGACAATTGTAGATCTGACAATGTCCATATCACTTATGTCATTGACATGATGATCAGTCTAACGACAATTGTAGATCTGACAATGTCCATATCACTTATGTCATTGACATGATGATCAGTCTAACGACAATTGTAGATCTGACAATGTCCATATCACTTATGTCATTGACATGATGATCAGTCTAACGACAATTGTAGATCTGACAATGTCCATATCACTTATGTCATTGACATGATGATCAGTCTAACGACAATTGTAGATCTGACAATGTCCATATCACTTATGTCATTGACATGATGATCAGTCTAACGACAATTGTAGATCTGACAATGTCCATATCACTTATGTTATTAAGTTCTTCATATCATTTACCGATTTCTTTCTGTCTGTTTCTGTCATTTCTATCTGTTTCCGTAAAACAGCTTAGCTGTGTTTCGGACAGAAGGGGGAAGAACAGGTCTGCCAGTTTATTCAACAAACATAAAACATCATTCGTTGAATACTCATCAAACAAATCGCAACGAATACTAATCCTATAGTAAGCTCGTAAGCACTTATCTTAGTAGATAAGGGAAAGTTTTAAGAAATTTTAGACACATCACAAATGGTACATCTATAGATTTAGATACAAACTGTAGGTCGCGAGTATAAACGCGCAATTTTTGCGCAAATAACAAAGGAATGTAACCATCAGCCGTTGTATTTTAATAACACGACAAAAACCAAGACGTCTGTTGTTTGGTCACATTGTAACACTACACCGTGGGCCCCTCCGACATGACGTGAATACTAGATGCCTTCGCCCTCAGATTTACTAAATTAAAATAAGAATACGTTTAGAATACACAATTGCGTTCTTCATTTGTTCCCGCAAAACTTTCGCACTAGCATTCTTTTAATAAAACACTTATATATTTTATACATCAAAAATTCTCGTTCGTAACCTCTCTTCTGACTGAAGCCCAACGCTTAGTTGAACTGGAATGAAAACATGAATATTCATAAGAAGTTACGAAAAACAGTTTAATTTTTGTCCCAAAAACATTTTAGACTTTTCACATTTATTTTAGAATAAAACTATTTAAAAGGAGATATTTATCACGACATTGAAAAGGAGCTACGCAGAATAAAATGAAAAATATATCCTTTTTTAATAGTTTAAACAGTAAAAATGTTCATTGATAAAATCTCTGTGATTTTTAAAGAATTTCATAATTTCTATTAATTTTAGATTTTCTGTTACTAAGTTATAGAACATGATAATATCAGTATAATAAGATTACATTTCTTAATATTTTTTTTTGTGAATCTGATTCTAATCCATCACAATATATTTTATACATTTCCAAATATATCCAGCCACGACAGAATTTGCCAATTATAAAGAGTAAACCGTCGACACACGGAGCACATAAAGCCGTCTTATATATTAATTACATTACCAAACTTCTGAAAACATTCAAACATCAGGAGGGGAATTAAGGCTTCGCAATATTTTAAATTTATTTGCGTTTGCGATGCAAATTATGAAATAGAGATGGGGAGGTTTTATTTTATTCCCTTTAATCGAATAGGGGAGACTATTGTTAATGCGAGGGCAAGGGAAAAATGTTTACTTTTTTCTTGTGCAGCCTGAATTATGCGATTATTGGTGTGGCGAATTCTTTGATAGATTTATGTTTCGCATACCGTAAAGACCTTTGATGCGTTTCTTTGCAAATGTCAAATGATCTAAATAGGTATACCTTTTAGAATTTAAGAAATTGGATTTAAAGATGCTAACAGTAATAATAAATACATTCAGTGTTTAATAGTGTTTTCTATTAAGCAAGGCAGAATCAAATATTTTTCAAAATTATTTTATTTAGAAGAGAAAACATAGGTTCGATACTAGTAAATCATAGTGGAACAAAAGAGGAGAGGAGACAAAAGAGTGGGGGGCTAGGGGCGAGGATGGAACCTCACCCCATTGCACAGTCCTGCACAGCCTTGGGAGGGGTTGTTCTATGGTGTGGGACAACCCCTCTGTGGAGGTGTCTTCGGTCCCCTAAGGGACTGACTTCGTCGAGGTGCCCTGTTTGCTCAACACATCCGGGGCACCTCACCAAAGGCGGCATTGGTGGCACTCGCCGGGTTTTAGTGGGTAGAGCTGCGTCCACCTTACCACTTTTCGGGTGCAGCGAGTCCCACATACCCGTCTGGGCAGACCCACTCCCCCGCGGAATGTCTCTACAAACTAAGATATTCCTTATTATACAACTGAATTAAGCATTGGTGCTGAGCATAAAATATGAAAAATATTAGCATTATATATTAGCATTATATATTAGCATTATATATTAGCTACAATATAAAACCTAAAGCAAACGCAGAATTCATCGAAAACCCATTCGTAACACCGAGTTATAGAAACCGTACGCTACAAATGTATTATCCGTGGTCCATATAAATATAAATAAAATTTATCTTCGCCTATAGTCCATATTTCCGATAATAAACGAGAGAAACAAAAACTAATCTAACTCGAACACTCGTAAAGATAGCGTAGGTCGGTCCCATGGGCCGTTACAATATTTAGCTGCTTTTATAACTCTGTCCAAGTAAGCCCACTGATAATTCACAAGGGCAGCTCCCATTCGCAGCTACAGCGACAGGGTCCTATTTATATCGAACTGTATTGGATCAATTAAAATTGTTGTATTAGATATCTTTTATTTTGATGTTTTGTTTATGGACTCATTAGGATAGTTTAGATATTTCAGTTCATCTCTGTCTGTTAACGACGGCATTCCCTGTTAAACAGGATTTATTGTGTTGTTATATAGTATCCGTTATACAAGTTATTTTTTTACACCAAACTAGACGAATGTGGCGCTTTTCACAGTTATACATTTCAAATAATTTAAATATATTCTACTTGACTATTTTTCGTTTCACTGTTACAATATTCCAAGTAATAATTAAGCCCTTAACTAACTTGACATTTCTTACTGGCGGTAGCATGTACACTGTCAGTTCATAATTTTATACCATCTTTAGTTATTGATTTTAATTAATTATAAATTTTATTAATAACCTAGATTCCTTGTCTTCGGACTTGGCATAGCCCTAAGTCGTACCATCGGATATTGCCCAGTTCCACCTCCAGTTCAACCAGGTGGTCGTCCAGTCTTAGCGTTCGTCAGTTATACGTAGCCCGGGGATTCTTAACACCCCCTGTCCCTCCGTAACCTAGGCAGCAGCCTAGGTTACGGGACTAGGGGCCTTTTCTTTTGCCTATAATCCATTTGAGAGCATATTCTCATAATTGCCACGCTGAGCAGGCGGATTGGCAATCGCAGATGAGCTGAATTTGCACCGGCACCGCTGCCTGCCGCCGATCCGATTGATGGTGCCGCCATCACTCGGTGCGATCGATACTCGGTGATCAAGTCTATCTCACTGTCACGATGAGAGACTGACACAAAGCAATCGATTCACAAATATTAGCCTCCTTTGATGTTTGGAGGCTAAGTGCCCTTTGACGACTTCTACGTCACCCTGGGCTGTTATTGGGGTAGGGGTACTCTTCAGCCGCCCCCACACAGCAAACCAATGCGTTCTGTCCGTGATGATCTACGGGGCCGAAACGTGGCCTCTAAATTTACGACTGGTCCGAAAGTTTGCCGTAGCTCAACGTGCTATGGAGCGTGCTATGCTGGGTGTTTCTTTGGTAGATAGGATCCGAAACGAAGACAACCGCCAGAGAACTAAAGATGCCGATATGACGCAAAGATTAAACTCGGTGAGGTGGCATTGGGCTGGTCACACATGAAGAACGGATGGCCGAAGGGCCAATAAGGGTCAAGAGTGGAGGCCGCATTCGGGTAGACGAAGTGTTGGTCGGTCATTTCCCAGGTGGAAGACAATCTCCGTACAGTGGCCTGCCCGTGTTGGATACGATTGGCAAGGGATCGGTTGTCTTGGCAATCTTTGAGGGAGGTCTTTGTTCAAATGTGGACGGATAAGTGCTGATGATGATGATGAACATAGATTTACATTTCTGTCGTCAAGTGATTTGCAACTTTTTTATTTAAATGTTTTTTTAAGACTTTATTTATAAGATTTTTAATTAGTATGGCTTTGATCACATTTAAATCGGGGTAATATCTTGCGGAGCTTGATATTTCGACATTGTCTTGTAATCAAGACATTCTTAGAGGTTGACGTTTTTAACTTGGTGCTAAAGACTAATTTTTTTTTCTATTTGCTTACTAACTGGCAGGACGAGAACAATGAGTGAACCAAATGAACTTGTAACCCGGTATCGGAGCATGCATCTGCCCGTTCGTGCTCTCTCGGCTATTCGCAACGCCGTGGAGATCCCAGCGCGGCCGATGCCATTTGTTTAACTGTTTATTACTAGTTCCCTACTATTTGTTTCTCATATCTTTTCTTACATCTAAACCATATTGTCTCTATATCATTTTAATTACATATCATATTTGAACGGCCGGTACCTCATGGTCTGCCTCAGCTATGATCACATGATACACAACATAATACACCGGAGGGTAGACTCTAGGGTCATTTATCATCAGGTGAACAGATTTTCTATTGGGGTTTATTAGAGAAGAGGGACTTCTCTAATAAACCCCAATGCGATGATGATGATTACTGTTTTAACAATGGTTTTATTTTGAGACGTCAGTTTTTTTTTAAATAAACGTATATTTTGCTGTTTTTCCTGAGACAGAAGAAAATCTGCAACAATTACAAAAAAAAATTGCAATTTATTTTTGCTTTTGATTTATATTCGGTAATACAACATTAATCCAACTTTTATTCAATTTAACTCAAATACGGATCAACTATTTCTAGTACTGATTTATTTTTGTTGTTTAATATTGTCTGTACGTTTAAATAATAGATATTTACACAACCTTAAAATTAAATTCCTTCTATTTTTAATTTAAATTCAAAATGTTTCAATCATCTTTGGTACCAAATATATTACTAATGTGACAGTAAGATAAACCTATAATGACGTGGAGCCTCCGCCGGAATACATCAGAGCACTAAGTGGTGACGGAGAATCTGATCACCGCTGCTCAGGCCCGTAACCATGAGCTAGAACATCTGTAATGAGACCTAGATTAGGTTACGTTTAGTAATGTATGAAGTTATATTGAATAATGATTATTACATGCGAACACTAACTCAGTCCCGTTGTTTTCGTCGTCTATGTGTTTAACTGGGCTAACCATTAACGAGCCAGGTTCAAGCATATCCATAAGTCGATAAGGGTCAGTCCAATAATCTTCTCACTACAATCTACCGTACCCTTGTTTTCTAAACTCTGAGACGCAAAAGGACAAGTCTCGATTCAATAATTACACAGTATCTTGCCAAATAACCTCTTTCTTTTTTAATAAAACCGTATATTTCATATTGCACTTACAAAATTCCCACTGCGGGATTTGACCCCACCACATACGTCTAGTCACTTTCAACTATATTTAGTCTCTCACTTCCTAATAATAAATGATTACTTGTTAAATGTAATAAAACCTATGAGTACGGAAGGCTCGCTGGGAGTATATATACAGTGCACTCCACCGCTGCCTCCCCTCGCTTATCTCCGGAGCACACTGGACCATGTTTAAAGAAATACTTTAATATATTACATACGACTTTGTTCGCTTTTATATAATCAATTGGTTCCCGGATTAAAAGTAGTATTCTTAATCGTCTTGTCTAACCAAGCCAACTGAATAACGTGTGTGAAATATCAGCTTGGATAAAATGATAAGTTTTAGAAATCCTAAACGTTGTGATCCGTCAAAAACTGTGACTCCCATGTCGTTACATCGTGATATTGTCGAAGAAAAAATGAGTATGTATCCTATGTTCAAAAATAATTACCTTACCAACAGTAATTAAACATGCTGTGGATTGAAAGTCACTTGTGTAAATCGAGCCAGAAGTAGGTTATTTATAGAAAGAAATGCACACAGAAACCTAAAAAATGTTAAGAACCGTTTCGAGCAGACCTGTTACCGAAATTCACTTGATACCAATCATTAACTGATTACTCGCATGTATTAAACATATTGGAACTTCAATCGCAAGGGATCACATCAAAATTACAGAACTGCTCGCTGGATGCAGATTTGTGTCGTGACGTGAGGTCGTGACGGCGGGGCAATTTGAGCCCCACCGTGGCTCGATGTGAAAGTGCCACGAGGGTACAAATAGAGAAACATCCAAATTGTAGCTCGCCGATGGCCATTTTGTAAGTCTAGATTTATCATAATTAATGACATGATTTGCGGACTTTTATTACGCTTGATCTCTTACTTATTTCAAGGCATAACTCATGTTTTGTGAATGTACTTGACGGAGAGAATAATTGGGAAACCATGGTCTAGTCGTTATAGGACCCGGTCCGTGTTTAGAAGGTTCGATAAGGTTTAGGAAGAATCAGGAAATTTACGTATCTAATCATTAGTTTAGAAGATTTTTGGAATGTTTCAAGTTGAACAGTTGAGAAAAATCTTAACCTGCACCTATCCAGTGCATGCGTGGACATATTATGCTCACCTCGCCTAAATTCGAGCAAACTAGAGCCCCACAGTGATGATACAGAAAAATATCTTAGGCCTATAGCCTACATTTTTACATTACATTTTACAAGTACATAAAGTAAAAGGTTTTGTACTTAAACAAGCCATTCAGTATTGCATCCATGTGTTGTCTTAATCCTTAATCTATGTCAATCTTACCAGATTTACCTAGTATAAAAAATCTTTTACTGTTTCCCTTTCAAAATATTCGCCAACTAACGCCGTTATTAATTTTTCATTTCCGACATTTCAACGATCTTTCAACTAAATGTTATTTTCTCATAATCTTATATAAAAATCTTTACCTACATTTTATATTAGCAAATTGTTATTTATCTCATCTTTTTGTGTTCGAATAATGTGCCTTTCAAAAGGCAAATAAAAAAGGAAAATATTTTTATGAGAAATTGGTGAAATTTATTTATAAAGAAAAAATTGTGCTTATTTCGATATTCGTACAATTGACATCCAGCAACGGGCACAAACGGGCCTTCGGAAACATCAAACAAAGGAACTCGGGGGTTTCCACAACCCAATTATATTATCTTCATTTTTGTGTTGATTTAAACATGGCGACACAAAATTTACGTAGTGCTAACAACTGACACTCACGACATGTCGAAAAGTACGATTTATTTAATGTTAAGCTTTTCACACTCAGCCGGTCTGATTACTAACCTTTATATCAGTTAGAGTTTAGAGTTTAGACCGACACGACCGGGATGGTACCTCTCGCTCACATAAAACCGGTGTCAAGTGACAGCTATGCTATCGCGTTTTGTGCGGTCTGTGAGTTTCCGGTGGCCCATTGTGGGGATAGGGAAAGGGAGGGCAACGCAACTGCAACAACAACAACGCAACTTTTGGTTGTGCAGATGTCTATAGGCGTTGGTAGTTACTATAAGGCTCCGACTGCTCGTTTGCCTCCTTATGACATAAAAACATACTCAAAACATTGTTTAAATTATGGGTACAAACAAACGTTTGCCATACGAAAATTTCAACAAGCTTTAAGCATTGGTACCGACCAATGCTTTGTGCAGCGCCAGTCTGATGAATGAATATCGCCTCTTGCTCTCAAGAAAACTATTTGCTATTTTTCCATTCCTCGATTGCCTATTAAGAATAAGCAATATAAAAAGTCACGCTTGTAACATCTCGAATATTCGGGATAAGTAATCTCACTTCATAAAATACACAGCATTATCATATAAATACCATACAATTAGGCTTCCCCTTACAGAACACAGTACCCCCCACCACCCATCCACACTTGAAACGCAAAATAAATGGCTCCATGTTTCCACCTGTGTTAGAAAATTGCGTCAATATGTATAAAAAATAGATTCGCAAGCTCCCGCTTACACATTGTTTGTGTGAATGTTATTACTGGCTGTAAATGTGTCTGAAGCTCGACTGTTTAGAGCGTTTTCAAAACGAGTGGTGTTTTGTATTAAATATTAATCAAAGCGAAGATATTTACATAACATAAAATATCAGTTCATTCAAAAGTATCGACTACTTACAAACGTACCTATGGATCTTTTGGAATCTTATTCATGAATAAGTTGTTCAATTGTAATTCATTTTGTCGTTGTGATTTCTATTTTTTTTTTTGTGTGCTTTTATGCGTTATATGATTTGCATTAGTGCAACTAACACAAATTACACTGAACCCAATAAAACTACTAATAGAGATTTTTTAGTGATTAATATTTTTACATGTTCAGATTCTTTACAGCAAGTCCCATCGCGGGATGACATGTAAATAAACATATAAACGTATCATACAGAGCAAAACCATGATTTTCCTGTTATTCTATCAACCAATTCCGCAATGTCTAGGGTAACACATCCATGTGAAATTCGTTGAAAAGTTTGCGAGGTAACAATAAAGGCTTGATAGAGCTGTGGATAATGGCGGAACTCCCAACTTTATTCATCTCAACAAATACATGAAATAAATTCGCCGTGTAACGCTCGTATTGAGGGAACAGCCGATAATAGAGAATTTTTTCCATTTATTTTTATGAAAATGGCAAATGATGGTCCATTATATGATTAGTACATCGAGCTTGAGATCCATTTTGAGAATACCATTTGTTATTTTCCGCTGAGATATTTGTATTGAGAAATATTGCTACTGCCATCACATAATTTGATGAAAGTTTTGGATGACTAGAATAAACTTCAGCTATCTTTTGTTATATTAACGATTCATCATTGTGAGGTATGTAATCTTGTATGATAGGTGGTCATTTTATTTTTAAATACTACAAAAAACATCTAGAAATTAGTAATCAGTAACCCATACTTCGACTACCTCTGTAAAGAAACCAATAGACACTCTGTAGAACCGTGTAACCATAAACACCGTGTAAAATAAACAAGTACCCTCAAACAAAACGTTACCTTATTAATCAGTGGCAGCACTTTCATCTATCATAATACATCACGAGCAGAGCATCTGTTTCGAGAAGACATTCTAATAAAATTAGGATTAGCTCGCGAATTACAACAATTGTACAATTTATAAAACTGAAAACATCAAATATTTCAATGACCTACAAAAGATTTTTGTAGGTCATTGAAATTGAATGTTTTCTTTAATAATATAAAGTCCTAATGCCTTAAAAGATATTTAAATAATAAAGTAACTACAATACAAAAGCATTTCTTAAGTCATTGCAGTAACTGAAGGTAGTTTGACAATCTCAACTTTACGTACACGTGTGATGTGTTAACTTCACTTATGAATCTTGAACTCAAACCAATCCAGCAACAACTAAATGTGCGTCATAATTCCCTTGTTTCGTGTAAAGCGTAAGAGAATCTTAGTTTAACTCCAACAAATTACGCAAACAACGTAATCCGAGTGACGAAGCGCCGGCGCCATATTTGTCCGCCATATTTGTCCGCCATGTTTGACACGCTGTGCGGTAATTAGATAATTGCATGAGCCCGGTAACGTTTGCGCATTTACTTTGTGTACATGTCTGGATTGGGAACTTCGATGTTTTGATTTATTAACTAATATTATTACAAATTGTTGGATTTCCATTGCTAATGACTGCCGATTTACTAGTTATATGTAGCAAGTTCATGCAGTAGCTTTAATTGCTAGGCGTATTTTAATTCTCATAACCGAACTTGAATATATTATATAGAAGATATATTATAATAATTCATATATAATTTAATTGATGTCATGGAAATATGTCTAAAAATAAAATAAATTATTTATTTATTCGTAGGTATATATATGTCTATCGCCTACTGTCGACTACCGTACTTACATATAAAAATATCTCTTTCTTAATACCTATAACCGTGTCTTGCTAAGTGTTATGTAAGAAAAAAATATTCACACTATCCATGTTCAAATGAAATTGAATACCTAATTACAATTAAAACGAGTATATATCACTTTTGGCCATAGTTCTGTTGTTGCTAATTACTACATAATGTATAAACTGATTTTAATACAATTACATAAAAATCTTAATCCCTACGCTATGAAAAATATGGTTCAAGGTTGTTTATAGAATGTTTATTATAAGTCCTCACGCAATATGTCCCTGATTTCACCAATTACAATTTTAAAAAATATTTTTAACATATTTCTTACTAATATAACAGCAAATATGAGTATGAATTTTATTTTATTTTATCTTATTAGGAAAACAAACAGATATTTTAAACCTTAATTCTAACACAAACACACAATAATTAATTTATATCGATAGTAATAAATTATGCTAATCAATATTGTATGTTACTGAACTCCGAGGATAAACGGCTGGACCGATGTTGATAAAAAGTGTTGTGTGTGTACAAACGGATTCGAGAATGGTTTAGATTAACAATTCCGTCAAGTACGAAATGTTTTGTATAGTACGTCTGTCGGGTTCGCTAGTATGTAATAAAGTTATATTGAGATATTATATTGTCACTAAAATATTAACCATCGTATTGTTTTGTTTCAGGTATGTGATATTTTTTGAGGCGATCACGTAACGAGCATTGTTGGTGCCACTTTTCTGGTGAGTCGAATGTTTGGTGGTATGTCATGTGCAATATGGAACTTGGAGTATGTGGCGTCATTTTAATGATGTCTACAGCAGTCGATTGATAATAATTATGAAACATGTTTTAAATACCATTTATTTTAAATGGCCAATCGCTTTAAAGATTCATCTGTAGCTATCATTATTAGTATACTTACCTTTTTTTTTCTTTTACGCCGGGAAATACTCAGAGCCATCCCGCGGAGGAGTGGCTCTCCACCGGCGGGGTATGTAATGTGGGACTCGCTGCGCACGAAAGTTGGTAAGGTGGACGCAGCTCTACCCACTAACACCCGCTGAGTGCCACCAATGGCGCCTTTGGTGAGGTGCCCCGGATCTGTTGACCTAACAGGGCATTAGTATTTAATAGCTGAGAAAATAGTTTCTCGTTTAAACCAAAAATTATAAATATTCATCTTTACTCATGGCAGGACAAATTTGGTTCAGACCTACGGTGTTACAGAGAGAAACACAGCGGTCGAACTTATAGCACCCCTCTTTTTGCGACGGGCGTTAAAAAGTAGAATATACCTTAAATCTAATTTGTATTCTCTATCAAGTTACCCCTTTCTGATTCAAGGTCCAACCTTAATGTTTCAAGTATACAATTTTTCACATAAATAATTTGAGATAAGCGAGTGTTAGTGCCATTAACGTCATAGCCCCAGGTCGATAGTCTCAGTCGTGAGCGAGTAATTATGATGTGGCCATATTTTCACGAAACCTGCAATAAATCTCAATAACCACTGATCTTTAACATCCAAGAAATAAAGTTCAAAATGCGCCCAGGCCTCCCCCTTTTTAAAAGCTCCGGAAACGTCTCGTCGGTTAGGTGAAATTTATAACCGGCTTCGAATCGGGGTGTAAATTGTTTAATGCAAGGGTTAGGTATGGACCCGTTATAAACTATGTTTAGGGTACGTGGAGCCCAAGTGG
Source organism: Helleia helle (assembly GCA_963853865.1). Lineage (NCBI taxonomy): Eukaryota > Metazoa > Arthropoda > Insecta > Lepidoptera > Lycaenidae > Helleia > Helleia helle. The sequence goes on along the minus strand of OY971423.1, from coordinate 21,761,526 downwards.
AGCCTTAAGGGTAGTCTTAATTGTGCTATTCTTAAATGGATTTGGATATGGAGGTACAAGCAATTGCGACACGTAAGGCTATATAGTGGATATAAAGGCAAATTAACTTTGTGTGTCAGATTTATTGATTTTATTTTCGATTTTTTTTTTATAGCATAAGAGGGCAAACGAGCAGTCCAAGCCTTTTGGCGATTATTGGCGCACATACACATCTGCACAACCAGAGATTATGCAGATGCGTTGCCCTCCTTTCCCCTATTACCCCCAATGGGCCACTGAAAACTCACAAACCGCACGAAACGCGACAGAATAGCTGTCACTTGACGCCGGTGTTATCGATGATTTCACATCAAAAAGAAAATCTAACTTATTACAAAAGATAAGAAGACTATTTCTATCATCATTCTGCATCATTGTAAATATAGTAACAGGTTTTTGGAAGTGAATTTAAATTCTATCCATATCTGTGATAATGCCCCCATACTTTAGCTTTTCTCACTAAAAATTGTCTAAAGAAAATACCAGATTTCAAACGAAGAAATTATCTGACATTACAAAAGGTTGTTTAGTTGTACTAAAGTTTAAACTTTAAACAAGTTGATTGGATTTATCCGTTCTTATTTCGTCTTATTTATAAACAATCATATAAACAGCTATAAACTTTGAAGACATAAATTTCATTAGCTCGGAGTAGATCTAAGGTGCAAGTAAATTTAATGCGATTTTATTATCTACGTAGTTTCAAGTCGCCCTCAGGGGGCCGCTAGTGTGAAGATACTGCGCTTATTACGCAGTTGATTACCTCGCCAAAGGATTACTACACCTCAAGATCAGAGCATAAAATAACCCGCCAAGGGAGCTTACGGCTCAAATTGCTTTAGTAAAAACATTTTATGGATTGTAATCGAATACGATACGTTTACATACATTTTACACAACCCTTCAATATTAGATTTTATTAGGCTTCGGGAGGCTTTAAATGGAATAGGTCAGTGGGATGTAGATAGCTCTGAAATCCGTAATGTCCTAATCTTATAAACCTCTCCTGTCCGTAGGCCCAGTTTTAATAGTATCGTTGTCTCGAATAATGTTAGTTCATCTAGTATTCCGAAAATAGTGTTGCATTATTATAATGCTTTAAAACCTTAAAAATATGAAATTACTTTATCTTCGTCATGTTTTATTTCATATTCCAGTGTCCAGTAAAGCTTACCTAATCAAACATCTCATTGAAATTGTCAGAAGAACGACATTTCGGGCGGCACCCTATCTCACTTTGTAGCTTTTTATTGCCCTTACTTGACGATCCTCATCCCTAACTGACAATACGAGTACATACGTATGTCACTTCATATCTAAATACTTTTGTATCTCTATATATCAATTTTTATTTCAATTTCATTGACCATTTCATATAATCATATAACAACAACGTTCTGACCTTTAATTCTGACATTTTTGTTTCAACTTAAACATGTGGGTAGGAATTGAAGAGCTTTAAAACGTTTATTATTATTGTAATGTACCATTATTATTTTTGGCGACGAATTGTTTCATTCTGTTTTTAAGGTCAAAGTAATTCGTCAAATAGGTCCAAATCTAAAAAGAGAATCTATTTTGAACACAAGTATTTCATACTAGATGTGCACGATCGATAGTTTAATGTCAACGGAAGTAAACGTCTGAGCCCAATCGGAAGTTCATTGTCTGCCATGGATTTTGCGCAGCGAGCGACTTTGTGTACCAACTATATTGGGCTGATTATGTTATCTGATTTACAGGTGTTCAAAGGGTTAAATCTAAATAATAGGAGGGCAAAGGGTTGACTCGTCGGGTCTTCCGGCTGGGGACAATTGAGTATGTCGAGCGAATATTTGACCTTTGCTACCAATTTTAGTCAATTACCCGTTAGGTTTATTCAATATTGCAAAATGTTCTATTTTGAGACTAAAGTAATAAAAGCTTGGAGAATAAATATTAAAGTTCTCGGTACAAAGGAAAGTGAAGACGCTAGAATGTCGCTAGAGTATAATGTTGCTTTAATGTACGATATCAATACTGAGAATTCGTGACATTCAGAATCGGATTAGAGAAGGTAAATATCATTCCAGCTACTGATTCCTTGATTCCACGAGAGCCTTTATCTTTCGTGGCTTTATTAAAAATATTACTAAACTTATTTACTATTAATATTATATTTAACGCAATCTAATGCTACCACATTTATGTCGAATCCAACCATATTAAACCAAATTAAATCCCTTTCCACATAATAAGCAACAGTAATTATAAATTCATTACCGACATAATTCGTTGATTCATTTCAGAAATCGTCTGAATCAACAAATTCTGGACTTTGTGAAGCCTTTGACGTATCGTATTTACTTCGCCCTTCACCTGTATTTGCCTCCGCCCCGCCCACTCAATTCAATACGAAATCCAATTTCTTTTACGTTTCAACTTGACTCATTTTGTTTCCTTCGATGAATCGCAAGTTGTGTAACTATTTTATTGAGTCGCGTGCCGGTGACAGGCCGAGCTGTATATCGAGCCCTGATTATTAAGGCGATTGTGTTGAAGTCTTAATGCTCCAAAGTTCAACGTAGATTGGTGCGTATTGCAATACTGTAAAATTGAATGAAAAAGTTGCTGCGTTTGGAGTTTATTTAAAGTAAATCACATATATTCAACTGAGATTTTGGATTATTTTTAGTTTAACCATTGGTATATGTAGAGTAAAAAAAGCTTAGGTGTACCCCATCGTAATATGCTTGACAAAACAGCAGGTAACAGTTCATTACAGTTCGACTTTCAAACACAAGTTTCAAGAAGACAATAAGTGCATTTTTGCCGAGTAAGGGAGCGCTTGAAAATGGAAGGTAGGAATTTGAAGACTCTTCGATCAATGCCTTCTCTTCGTAATGATCTCAGCGTTCTATTCAACTACGAATCTTTTTCATAAAATTTGTTTAAGAGCTGTATAGTCTAAACATTGCACGTCCTTGGCTATTTTAGTTATTATTATTTCTAAAACATAGATCATCATGTTTTCCTAGAATAACAATATCCGAGTAATTCGCTGAGAGGGTTTTTAAATTTAAAAATGCATTTTATAAATTTCCTTAAATACATCTTCCCGTTAAATATATTGGTAAAAATATGAGAGCACAAAAAAGATCCACAGAACTTAATAAAAAAACACTCGATAAATATAAAAGATACCGAGCATGTAACGTCGACGAGAAATCGGACGTTGAATCAACAAGGTCCTGGGACTTATATTATTAGAAATCTGCTCCACGTCCTACAAACACAATATCTCAGATTAGGGAGAATTGGATGGTACGTCGCCGTGCAAACATCGTGTTTTGTACATACATTGAGAAGGCCTTCGGTCCGGCCACATACGACTCCTCCAATATTACTTACTGATCGATAACTACCATTATTGTAGTCTACTTTACTGTTAATATGTTTACGTATTGTATTTTTACTTAATTTTATTAATTTTAAACATAAATTGGCGCGCCTTAGCAGTAACATCGACTCGAATGCCGTTACGGCAATTACAGCATGAGGCTGCTGTAACGTGTGTTTGACGCGTTTCGTGTGTGTTGCTTATTTCATTGCGTTATATATTCATATTAATTATGAAGTACATATAATATTTCTGCAGGGCGTCTCTTAGCGGCTAACTTGATTTTAAATTGATTTTGCATGCATGGATCCCAGCCAAATGGGTCATAACTCATACCAAACCATATCCAGTAATAAATGCAATAAAATCATGCAAAACACTACAATTATAAGACACTGAGCGGATTAATTAAATCATTGACGAGTCTACGGGTACTTCAACTAACTTTGTGACACCTCTATGCTTCCGTGGCCATCTTTGCTCTGTAAATTGTCCGAATCGAAGGTACTGTAATTTACTTAATAATCCCGAATATAATGCTTGTAATTAGTAAGTACTTGAAAGTAGAAAATAGTATTATTCTCATTATATTTGTTCCATTGGATAAAGTTGTCATATATTGCCCTTACAAATCTCCAAAATTCAAAGATATATTATGATGTTCTATAAATTCGGTGTAGTTTAAAATGAATCAGCATTTTAATCTTTAAGGGCTTTCTGCTAACTTCAAGCTGAAATCACAAACAAAAAACCGTTGTGCAAATCACATTACTTAAAAGCCAAGTATCCGTATGCTTAAACTTATGTTCCAAGTAGTATATAACTTCGTGATTATAATGCTCTAAACGGTACTAATAAAAATCCTAAATAAGTAAATAGAGTGGAAGCAGTGTATATAGCAATTTCTTATCGCAAATTTAACAAAGGCATCGGGTGTGTTCGACAGACTTGAGAGAGGTCAACGGGGGGTCGGAAGATCCCTGGGGAGACGGGTCGGGTGGAGGGAGGGCAGTGACGTGCGGTGTCCGACACACGGACCTTGACTATTCGTCTAACGAGACAGTCGGGAAACTGCTTTAAAATCTTTTCTTTGCGATTCTCACTTTCCGGTCTAATTTGCGAGTGAATTCCTGATACAATTTAATATTTATTCCGAATTCCTTAATGATTCGTTTTTTTTTTTGCAAATTGCAATTAACGTTTTTGCAAATTACGCAACGCAAAAGAAAAGTCAAGGAAATAAATACATAGAAATCTTTTATAAAAAACAAAATCTTAACAAATCTTTCTTAATCAAATAACGTAAACAGAAAAAAAGTTTATTATTGTTTCATTGTTGAAAATAAGTTTCGTTAAATTTATGCGCGAAGTTGTTAGCATTTTAAGTCTCTACAATAGTCATTTATTTCTGATAACAAAATGAACTAAGAAAAAAGTGTCGGAATTAAATCAACAGATAGAAATCTTCAAACAAGAGGAGTGACCGTTTGAATATTATCTCCCGAGGAAAAGTTTCACGTTGTTAAGAACCGTTTCAATTTGGAAAAGAAAAAACAATACAAACTTTACCACTGAATAAAAATAACGAAATCAGAAACCCTAATTCGTTTTCAAAAGTGTATAATGTAGCGGAGAATCTGTGTTGACGACGCTGCTTTAACACGATATATTGACTATAACATACTTAATATATGTAAGATAAAAAAATGTTGCAGATGCTAGATTATGGAAATCAAGAAAAATTTTGGTATGAATGCTGCATATATGTAGTAGAGTCATTTGACGTTCAATAAGCTACTTTGACGTACAACATTGAATAAAAATATTTTTATTTATATATTTATTTATATGCTGCCCTGCGCTAAAAAAGTGTCCCAAACACTAAACTTCTACTCATTTCAGGATTTCATGTGTCGTTCAAAATTAGCAGTAATTTCTCAGACAAACTTGTTTGAACTTATGACGCCTGTGCGTACTGATGATCATGATGATAGTGCAAATGAAGCTGTAGTAAAATTCAGAGAAATTATGTTTCATCTAGAGAAAACGATACGTGTGTATGATATATATATAATATTAAGTCTTATGTTCTACAATATAATATGCGTTTCAAACCTGACGAGCATTTCATTAGTTTTTACAGACAATGAGAAAGACGATAAGACTTAAAACCTTCGGACATTAAAGTCGTAATGAAACTTGAGAAAAGTTCATAACAATAAAACGTCGACAATCGCAATGTATAAATTTCGAGATAATCCACGGAGACCGAAATAAAATTAAAGTAAAAAAGGAAAAAGTTTTCCGACGATAGGCGTACCCCGCGACAAAACACATTGCCAGGATTAAAGGAGTTGAAGAAACTTTTTCTCGGATCCCCTACAACGGGGACGCGGAGATGAGACGGAATGTCTTAAAACGTTCAGACTTCATCCGTTGAAAGCTACGTTCCAGTTATGTCTTTCTCCAAGTTAGTCTTACGTCAGAGTTACATAGAATCATTTTATGGTTGAAGAACTTGCTCCTCTGCGTTTATCCTCAATTTATAGAGATTTCCTCAAGTTAATTAGCTACATTTTACTATATTATGCAAATTATATTGTACTCGCAGTATATTTTCAAACTAAAGCTTACACTGACATTATTTTTTTAGCATGTGTTTCATGAACAATGTACATGCAAAGTCACCGTATGATTCCCACATTACAAGTCTAGTTATGAACTTCTTCCACTGAGTTTGTTTCGCCGGCTCTTCTGGGTGGGCTCGCCGGTGATAGATTCTATTGATGTTCAACAGCAGTTTACATTAAATACATTTTTAAATTATGTTTTTCATTGAACTAGATTCCGTGAATAATAATTAATTAATAGAATATAGCTATTATATTTTTACGCATAATTTGTAGATGGTTAATAAGTAATACATCAATTACAAAATTCCCCGCAGTCGCCGCTCCATTAGTATCTAATCTACTTTTAGTATTGTCCGTAAGTTACATTCTACGGGTCCGCTCACTTTTCATTTGTCTTATTTCTTTTGAACTTACTTGTTTGCTGCAAAACTTTTCTGATAGCTTCAAGGTAAAAGAATTTCCCATTAAAAAAGAACAACGTATCAAATTGTTTTCTGTAAACAATTCTTTGTGTTTAGTCTTTATTGGTCTTATTGGAGACGTGTGCCAAACTAGGAAATTCTTTTGTCACATCGTCATCTTCAATCTGTAAATGAATTCGGTGGAACGTATTGCATTGAGCTGAGTAATGCTTTTCCACGTCAACGTGAGAAATATATCCTCGAATGACGGTGTTGCCATTAACTGGAAATAAAAAAAAACGCGCGAAACTCTTGAATGCCTCCGATAAATAGTGGGTCTAAGAGCATTCCTTCATTTGTATCGCTTAGTGTAACCGTATAACGCCAGTGCAGAGTTTTCTCGTGTACCTTTTTATCTTGCTTTCAGCTAACACGATGAAGAGGTTATTTAAATAATATTCTAAATAGTTTTAACATTTAAAAACATCATATTTTAAATACTTACTGAATTTCGCAAAATTTCTTGTTCAAATTTTGTTTGCGAACTTTTTCATTAAATTTATTTTAAGTAACGGGTCGTGGATGAATTTTCGCTTCATCAATAAATAATTGATATTCTTTTTACTGACACTATCAGACATGCTTGTTATGAGTTGTTTTAATGTAAATTTTATTTTTTATATAAAAGTACTCTTCAATATTAATAAAGTTCACCTGCCTTCACCTTTTGGCCTATCCAGCAATCGTCATCATTATTATATCAACCTTTTGCTCACTACTGGCCTATGGTTTCTTTCAATGAACGCTAAGATGACTGATCTCTGCCATTCGCATGCCAAAATACGAAAAATACATATTTAAAAGCTCTTAAAAATATGAACGATAGCCCGAGCACATAAAAATTCCAATTGTTAACAAATTAATTTCGTTAATAACTCACACTAAATAATTTTTTTATAATCTTAATTGAAAAAATAATAAAAATATGGTGTATTTTGGACACTTCAAAGAATATATTATTACCGTAGGATTTTTTTATGGCATAGGAGGGCAAAAAGTCAAAGCTTTTGGAGACGCCTATAGCACACATCCGCACAACCAGAGATTATGCAAATGCGTTGCCTTCCTTTTCCCTCTCTCCTCCTCCTCTCCCTCCAATGGGTCACCGGAAACGCAGAAACCGCAAGCATAGCTATCACTTATGTGTGTATTATATGAGCGAGAAGTTCCACCCCGGTAGGGCCGGCCCAATTTGGCTGCAAAAGACCAGGGCACTACCTCTCACCTAATTTATCTTAAAGATATTTCTTCAACAAGTTGGACAATCGTTAATTAAAAAATAAATCGCGAACTTCCGATCTTGTAAACAAACTTGATCGAATTGACTTGAATAAAGATCACCGAGCGATAAAAGTTTTTCAAATTTTATTATTTGATTAAAATATTTTTTTAAGTTAATATTTATCTATTTAATTAAAATATGGAAATTGATGAAATGTATATAACTTGAAAAATTTAATAACGTGTAATTAAATAATATAATTAGTGTAGGTATGAGAGTGAGATATTTTTATCAATATTGTATAGAAGCGTATGAACCAAGAAAAAATATTACTCAGATATTAATAATATTACAAGATAATTTACAGTAGGTACTATCCGTGTAAAAAAAATCGAATCGGTTCATTGGAACGCTTCATTAAAAAAAAATTCAAAGAAGAAAAAGAATGTACCAAAAAAGGCAAAAATCTCTCGTTTTGGGCAATCATTTCTATTACGTACTTATTTATTACGTAAATTACAGAAAACAAAATAAATAATATTATCTTCAACTATCCGAAGGTGAAATCGAAATTTTCTTTCGAGTATTATCGGGTAAAAAATGATTCTTATCAACCCACCTCTTTATAATTAATGGGTGGTGGTAACATTCTAGAATCTAGATGTTTCTGGAATGTAAAAGTTAAAACACCTTCTGTTGCTATATTTACACAGCGCTCTCTAGCGTGCCGGAGTTAACGGCTCAAAATACATTGCATTAGCTACGGTTAATACTGCAATAGTAATTGACTACATGTAATATATTCGTCGGATCACTTAGCATTAGGAGTCGTTTGACGAGTCTCGTAAACTAGTAAAATAAACTTAAATTTCGCAAGACTTTTGGTACAGGCATTAACTAAAAACTGCATATGCATCAATTTTTATTGTTACTTCTGTCTAATAAAGCCTTAAAAATGTCGGAATTCATTAATTATTATTATTATTATATTGTATACAATTTGAGTCTCGGCTATTTGCCGGATAGAAGATTCAAGCACGGGCTAATGCCAAGTAACCTGATTCTTTAGAAGTGTTATGATTGTGATGTGGTGAAAGATGAGGACGGGTTAAGGAATCGACGAACTATAGAGCAGGTGTCAATGACCGTGGATTTTTGCATTTGTATGTATGAATTTTTATGTAAATCTATTGTTTTCAAGGCAGAATGTAGAGTTTTGGGAATGACACCGGTTGAGGATATGATAACAGGTACTATTTTAACTGTATTTTGACGCCACATTTGCTTAATCTCGTCTGTGAGAGGAATGTATTTTTGTATTTTTTCATTATGCTTTTGTTTTAGGTTATTGGTGTTGGGGACGGCGATATCTATAAGGTATGTAGTCTTTTCAGATTTTATTGTGAGAGTTATGTCTGGTCTATTACTGAGGATGGTTCGATCTGTGACAATGTCGCGGTCCCAGTAAAGTTTAACAGAGCTGTTTTCAAGGACATTGCAAGGTTTGTACTTATAATAGGGTGTATGTGTCTCTATAAGTTTGTGTTTCGTTGCTAGTAGTTGGTGTATTATTTTGGCTATACTGTCGTGACGGTGTGTATATTCTTTGCTGGCTAAAGCGCTACATCCTCCAGTGATATGGTCTATAGTTTCTGTTGTTTGGTGACATAATCTGCACTTGTCGGTTTCTATATTTTCTTTTAGTATATATTTAGAGTAATTTCGTGTTTTGATTATTTGATCTTGTATTGCTATGAGAAAGCCTTCCGTTTCACTGTATATATTACCTTTTGTTAGCCAGCTGAAGGATGCATCTTGGTCTATGTGGTCCTGCTCTATCTGATGTTGGAATTTGCCATGGAGCGCTTTGCCTTTCCATTTTATTATTTTATCACTATCTTTCACTATTTTATGTCGTTTATTATTATTATTATTATTATTATAGATTTGCCTTTTTACGAATAAATTTTTTTTTCTATCAGTTTATCCCCGACATATAAAGCAAGCACATGCGGCCATAAAACCAACGTCTGCTTTTTTCTACCTTTATAATTACTGCCCATTTGACCAAAAGATTAATATCGAAATATAACCCTAAAGTCAAAAACTCAGTAAATTAAAAACAAAGTTGAGAGCATTTTGTATAAGCACATTATAAAATGCCAAAACAATATTCAAATGAGTTAACACTTTGGGAGAGTAATGGGGTAATTTTTGCCCGCATCTTTTGGACCCCAAATTATATCCAAATTGAACGAGTATTCATTATAACTTTGGCGCATATAAAAATGGATGGTCTCAGCATAAAGAAATGTATATACATATATGAGAGTTGTGTTGTGTTATCAGCAACTTGACACTCGATCCTATTGAAATGTAGGATTGGGATCGAGAACTTGTCAATCGGTACTCTTGTACGCTACACTAGCGCACGATTTGACTCGATCACAGTGGAATTTCATGTAACTAATTGAAATTGGTATTACTATGTACAATATTTTGACGTTGACGTATCGACTTTGAAATCGAGTTGGTGATCGAATGACAAATTTGTGTAAATTCGACGTCAAATATTGTCAAATTTCAATTAGTTACATAAAATTCCACTGTGATCGAGTCAAATCGTGCGCTAGTGCAGTACTTAGCGTATAAGACAGCGTATTGGCAGGTTCTCGATCCCAATCCTAAATTTCAATAGGATCGAGTGTCAAGAGTAGGCCTGCAGTTCCCGATATTTCAATCGCCCCAAATTTGAAAAAAAAAACACTCCTCTAAAATAAATATGCCTACGTCTTAAAAGTACATAACCTAGGAATTCGTCTGGTAGTGCCTGAGCTTATGTTAGATTCAAAGAAATGAGCTGCTTAGATTTCTTATATTAGTAATGAATTATAAAAAAATAAGTACCGACATTTAAACATTATAATTTTTAAGTTAACATGGTTATTTTCATTCATTACCAAAACTTTTTAAAACGGGATATATACCATGGTTTTCACTTTTATTTCACGGTGCTCGATATTTCGACATTATCTACGAATGATTTGTTCACGAGACTAAAGTACGCGGGTAGATGTTGAGGGCATTAGGTGTCCGTACCGGACTACCTCCTTTCTAAGGAGACTGCTGCGTTAACACTGGTCACCGCTACTAACACAATAGTACAACTACAATAGTAGGGGTGAAAGTGACAATATTTGTTTTTCGTAGGTACTTTAACGTGTAAAAATGTAAAACTGTAAACTATAATGTCGATATATCGAGCTCCGCGAAATAAAAGTGAAAAACATGGTAAATATCCCGTTTTAAATAATTTTAGTACATTTAAAGAGTTATGCATTCAAAAAAACTGCTACTGTAGATTGAAACAAAAAAACCTTTATTTACAAATATAATTAATCCCAGGTAACCCGTAAGAAACACAACTCCCAGGCGCCCCATCGACTCAATCAATAGTTCTGCAGTTCGTCACAATAATGCTTCACTTAAGACCTGCATAGATTAGAACCCCACACTGGCCGGAAGGTATAAAGCACGGACACCGCACCATTTGTCAATGACAAGTTCCAAGTGAAGCCACCGCTCACGGAACATGCAAACAAATACAATTGTACGGGTTTTGTGGTAAATGCGTACCAACTTCTATAAAAATAGACGTAACAATTATAATATCAATATTGCTTTATAAATCGATGAATGAGTTTTTGTGGCAAAATGTACATATTACAAAATTGTGAGGCATTCATGTTACAAAAAACAATATTGTCAAGTACACTGTGATGGAGCAGACTCAAGAAGCTGATTATACGATAATAGTCTTGGTTCGAGAACATTGAGCCAATGTGTAGGCACAAACTACTTGCAAACTTTTAGGAGGACAGTTCATCATATCTGCCCATCTCTTTTCTCTACTAGACATAAACCTCTTTTAATGTACGTCAGAACGACCGATCCCTAGGACCGTCGTAGAGATCGTCATCAGAGAGCATCAGATATGTTACCCGAATGCGTAACTAAAGTTCTCCCTACCGCATATAATATTTCTCTTGGAAGTAACATAATATGTTAAATTTAAGTGTACCACAGAACACGCTCTGCGGTGTTCTGTTTGCACTTCAAGTTTAGTCTAAGATATTAGTTTAGGCTTGCAGCCGTACATGTGTTCGTTTGGAATTTGTTTGTGGGTATAGCGTGACGTCCGCCTCGAATATACTTTCCGTTTCTCTGTAGCTTAGAAATTTGTAGCTCTGCATTGGGTTTATTATCCCAGAATTATGTTTATAAAAAATCAATTCAGTCTCAGAGACTCACACGCAACAATTAATAATTGTTATGTGTCTTGAATCCCAAAGCTTAAAAATATAGCACATGACACTCAATAGCAATTGCTTCCTTAATAGTTTAAGAGGCGGCAACAAAATGGCGGGCCGGGTATCACACGTGACATCTTGCGGCGGGCCTGATTTATCTGACCGCGGGGCTCCGGGCTCGGGCTCCGGGCTGGGGCTCCACGGCGCCTCCGTATTTATTGCCACAATAACCCTATTAATTCCCTTCCGACTTTGAAGCGCTTCGTGCGCTCTGGGGTCGTTATGACCGCGACTCACGGTTATATTGCTAGTGTAACTTTACGGTCAGGGTAATGCCATTTTTACATTTTATTGGGAGACGAAAACGCACGTTAAAAGTAATTATACATTTGTATTGGTGCTAACGCAGGGTTGCTGACTCAAGAAGGTTATACACGGAAGTTTAGTGAAAATTTACCTTAAAACCATTTCAAAGAGTTTTAAGGGTGTTAGTGTATACAGTATAATAAAATTTACCTTTAAAAATCATCTGTGGGTTCGACATCTTGTCTGGTCTTAATGACCTGAATGTACCAATATCTGTATTTATAACGAGAAATGTATCTATGTAATGTGGGAAAAAATTAAAAATGAACTAGACATTGTCATATGCCATTATATTTCAACTAGCTGGTGCCCACAGGATCCGGATTGATGATGATTATTTTTATAGCCTATGTCCAAGGTATAAGCCATCATTTCATCTTTCATCCAAATCAGATCAGCCATTTTGCATACATCCAAACTTATAAACTTTCGCCTTTACTAAAATAAAATGATAAAACGGAATACCTTGTATAATGCATAGCTAATATATTAGATATCCGTGACGACCACGTCCGCATTTGATTCATTTGGGTCAACTAATGCCACCAGGAGTCCTTAAATACCATTTGTCTGATTGGACCCTCGGTCACACGTACATGATACACAAACATGGATTATATAAAAAGACAGGACTTGTTTTAAAGGATGTGTGAGTCTGAGTTTGGGATTATCTACCATATTTGAGCATACGGACATTCAATCAGTTAATTCTATGAGCATCTCGTATGAAAGTAGTAGTAGTAGTAGGCTAGTTGTAGGGTAGTATAAGGTATGTGTGAAAATCATTTTAATCATTATCATGAATATTAGGCGTGGTAAATATACCGGGTGTATTTGGAACGCTTGCGAAGATTAAACCCTAATAATATACTATTTATACATATACTATATAATGCATATAACCATTTACCGCAGAGACTTTTTTTAAAGAAAATTTTAGGACTTGTGTATTTTGCAAACCCGCAATGTATGTATACACACTATGCAGTCATGCTAACCGCGAGACGCGCAACTAGCGGGCGCACTGAAGACGCGTGCGGTGCGGGAGTTCGTTCACCTCGTGCATGCGGCGAACGCTATCAGCTGATTCAGTCCGCTAGCCGTTTATTTAAGTTAAGTTTTACATTGCTGTTTTTTTTTTTCAAAAAACCATTATTTTAAAGCATTATCATCAATTTCCGTTAACATTATGTTTACTAAACCGGATTATACAAAAAAAAGGCAACCAAAAAAAAAAGAAAACGCGTTTTTTCACTTGTATCATGTCAGGCTATGCCAACACTATCATACCTCTTCGTTTTCGCAAGCGTTCCAAATACACCCGGTATACAGAAATTGGTAAAAAATCATTACATGAAAAAATACGAAAACGTGCCTTAAAATCTAGAAAAATGTTTATCTTGAGGAGATTAAATAAACAGTCGAACATAAATGATGTGATGACCTACGAGGCCGAAACGTGGCCTCTAAATTTACGACTGGTCCGAAAGTTTGCCGTAGCTCAACGTGCAATGGATCGTGCTATGCTGAATGTTTCTTTGGCAGATAGGATTCGAAACGAAGACATCCGCCAGAGAACTAAGGTTACCGATATGACGCGAAGATTAAACTCGTTGTCAATTAACTGGTCACACGCTCAGTAGAACGGTTGGCCGAAGGGCCAATAAGGGTCAAGAGTGGAGGCTGCGTTTGGGTAGACGAAGTGTTAGTGGGTCATTTACCAGGTGGAAGACGATCTCCGTACATTGGCCTGCCCGTGTTGGATGCGAGTGGAAAGGGATCGGTCGTCTTGGCGTGAAGTGGGCGGATTGGGGCTGATGATGACGATGGTGATGATGATGAATTTGTAAGAGGATTTCACTAATTTCGGAAGCGAAGAGGGAAATATGGGTATTATATATTTTTTTATATTGTATTGATTAAAAAAAATGTTTATTATATTAAAAATAACACGAAATCAATATTCATCCTGTGATTTTACCTGTCTCGTTATTTAGCAGAATTCAAAGTATCATCCTCACAGATCAGATAACTCACAGCTAAAACTCTACACTCTATAACTATAAATCCGTCGCTAGCGGCATTTCCGAATCAAAACAATTGTAAAGTAAAATTTGTGACTTTTAAACATATGTACGCAATCTTCTATAAGCTTTCTACTCTGAAGCCTTCTGCTGTCGTCTAACTGAGAAATATTTTCAAGCGACCTCTACTCTTGTATCTGAGAAATACTATCAAATGTCCATACTATACAAAACCTTACTCCATAAAATAACTAAACGAAGATCACATCCACGTCCAATTAAATTAGGATTACTCATCCCAGTTCGATTAGAGAATCAAAGACAATGGTCCCGTACGTGGCGCGGCATTAAATAAATATTATCAGAGTGATCCAAATAAGGTACACCTGAAACAATGGCCGACCTCCCCTGTAATTTCCTTAATGTTATCCGGATTTTTTTGTAACGTTTTTGTTATTCTTGGCTTTATTGTTCTACTGAATCTTTTTAGCTTTAACTAAAATTACATTAAAAATAGAACCTGTATATGTAGTTCATCGAGGGAGGCCTCTGTTCAGCACTGGACGGATGATGATGGTAGATTATTAAAAACATTTTTTTTATACGCACAAAATTTCGATAAGACGCGATGGCGACCTGGAATCTGAATGTTTTCTATTACATGTATCGTTGCTGTGTTTCGGAAAAAAAGACAGGAGAGTGTAATTACTGGCACCGATACCTTGTTACACCTCAGGATACATGTAGGAATTAATGGCTTGGGCTGCCGAGGTGTAGTTGTTTCTTACCAACAGGTGGCTCGTCTGTCCGTTTCTTTATACAACTGACATAACATGGACTAATCTCTTCCAAAAAGAACATCTTTTTGGATGAGATTGAGTGGAGAAGAATGGAGAAGATTAGTCTTTTTCTTTGACGACCTCTGTAGCTCAATGGTAAGCGCGTTGGCGCTCAAGCCGGAGGTTGCGGGTTCGAATCCCGCGAGGGAACAAAAATACTTTCTGTGTTCCTGGGTCATGGATGTGTATTAAATATGTGTATCATATAATTTTTAAAAAAATCTTAAATATATGTATAGTATAAAAGTATTAAATATATTTCCGTTGTCTGGTACCCGTAACACAAGTTCTTCGAGTACTTACCACGGGATTATCTTAATTTTTGAAGTGTAAACTTCTTTTGACTTGAAACTTCACCGGTGAAGGAAACATCGTGAGGAAACCTGCACGCCTGATGAGATTAAAAGTATTTGAAGGTGTGTGAAGTTCACCAACCCGTATTGGACCAGCGCATCGGTGAACTATGGCCCAAAACCCTCCTAGCCTGATTTTGAGGATCGTGCCCAGCAGTAAGTAGGACATAATATAAGGGTTGATATTATTATATAAACTTCTTTTAGCGCGGTACGCATACTTTCAGGTGAGATAAAATCTCTGGACTCGCGACTCCGTTTGCAGATGCTATCTATGTGTTCTCTCGTGACACCGTTACGAGACGCTATATGACGTTTAATTTATTTATCTAAGATTATGCAATATTTGCTTACATAACCAATCAATTACATAATCAAACACACTGAAATGTCAATGTCATGCGGTCATTTTGTGCGCCGTTTCAATTGTATAGGTTGTCATAATCTGTTTCAGCCTTTATTATAGGTATTTGAATTTAATTGTTTTGTTTTCACTTCTATCGACAATCCCTGTGACTGGTTATTTTTTTACAGAATGATGAAGTTGTTTCCTAAAAAGATAAATAAACAATTCAAATAACACAAAGTTGTTAAGTAGAGCAAGTGCGGGTAAACAAGCCCAAGTGCAGTCGAAGTTTCATTTCGACGTTTTAATTTGTATTTGACACTGAATGCGACCTTTATATAGACGTAATAAAGGCAACGTCGTCCAAGTTAGTCTTGCAACTAGGAGTTACAGGATATTGCGAGGTACAGGCTGCACCTACAAATAACATCGTTTTTATATTGTGATTATATTTGTATGTATCTTTAAACTCTATGTAACGTTGAACCTACAGTATAGCTTTAGAAGTTACTAGCTGTTGCCCGCAGCTTCGCCCACGTTAACTTACTGAACTTAATTTCTATTACTTGCAGCGTGATGTTATATAGCCTTCCTCGATAAATGGGCTATCTAACACTGAAATAATGGTTCAAATCGGACCAGTAGTTCCTGAGATTAGAGCTTTCAAACAAACAAACTCTTTATATTATTAGTAAAACATGACATGAGATGATGACAGACATGCAGACATATAATGAGCAGTGGGCAAACATAGATGATGATGCATGGTATGTGATTAGCATTCCGCAATTGGCAATCCTTGATGTGGCAGCAAGGGTCTCTTCATGAAACTTATCATAAACGAGAGGTTTTACTTACGCCTGATCAACAGTATAAGGATAATTCGTAGTTGTTTATTATAATTAACTACATACTACTAAAATGATCGAAAAAAGTAGAGTGGGCGGTCCTTTACAGCAACCATGGTCACGGGGGTATCCGAAACGTCCGACATTAATCTTAATAAACCGCGATAAAATCCGTAAAACTTGTTTCATTATAATGAGTGAAAGTCGCGTCAACGTTAGAAAAAAATACTACATTTGTTGAAGCCGTATTGTACAAGTCTCTCCCTCTACCGATATGTACCACGCCACGTATGTTAAAATCATTTTGTACGTATTGTACTGGTTGTACAATCAAACATCAATACCGCCCCCCCACCCCTCCGTCATCCCGCTGAAGACCATTAAGACAATTTATGTACACATGTTTACAATTTACTTTAATGTATACACCGCAGACTGATTAATCTCGCAAGTCCCACGGGGAGAGCTTTACTTGCGAATTAACTTAGATTAACTTAGTCTTATACGCATATTATTGTAGTATTTAGGTATATTCCAAGTTTTTAAACAAGTGCAACTATGTCTTGATAGATGATAAAAACTAAAGAGAGGTGTCAAGGGACACCCGGATGGAACGAAGTTCTTTTCGATTAATTAGTGAAGACCTATTAATAAAACACATTACCAACAATTTTTGCAAGTCAAATTAAGTCAACTGTAGGTACGTGGAATGTGTTATAATGAAAACTACTTGCATATCTGATTTTTCAAACATGTTTAAATTGTATAATTCTTAAAGCATTTATGTAAATCTGCCAATAGATGGCGTGGTACATATGTATAATTATTTAAAGCTTACATAAAACTGGCAATAGATGGCGTAGTACATTTATATGTAATTATTAAACGTTTCCGTGAATTTACCAATAGATGGCGTTGTTTATAATTGATGCAATTATGACATTGGCGCTATAATTCGTGACATGATCGAATACGATAAGGTTTCAAACTTTTAAAATAAACAGTAAACACTGTGTGTGTGTGCTTATACACACACACTATAGCAAAAAGTGTCGTACCAAATTTTCGTCTGAATTTTTTTCGTCTAGTCCCCTTTCGTAACGCGCGATAAGGAACTACGTGCCAATAATAATATAGTAATATCAACCCTTATATGTCCCACTGCTGGGCACGGGTCTCCTCCCCGAAATCAGGCGAGTAGGGGTTTTGGGCCATAGTTCACTGATGCGCTGGCCCAATGTGGGTTGGTGAACTTCACAACCTTCAAAGACTTGACAAGAACTGAAAGACTGGCACTAAAAAACCAAAAATAAATATTTATACTGTAAGCCGTCTTCCAGAACAACACAGATACCAAGTGTTGACTCGACACCAAAGTAGCGCACCCAAGGATTCCTTTTTGGAAGTTTAAAAGGTATCATTGTAAAACCCGTTTTAATATCGTCAGATTTGAACAAGCTACCCCAGCTATTTGCCCACATTATCCCCAACCCGTGTGATTAGCAAGGAACCGGGACATCTTAGTCCCCCACGTAATCTATAGAATACTTTTCGTAAGGTAAAGATTAATGTCTCACCGTTTTGCCCTAGTTTACTTTGGTCCAACCCAGTGCACGAGAGGACAGCGTTTTGCCACGTAAATATTTGTGTGAAAACTAAATTTCGTATGCTAAGTCATATAATACCTGTCGGACTACGATTGTCGTATTTTGTAGCTTTTTTATAATTAAAATAAATAGCGTTTAAATCATTTAACAAAATAGACATTTTCTAGTGACCTGGGTAAGTCAAATCTTTCCCTGTGTCAATTAAAAGTAAATTATAAATGCAAGCCGGTAAAAAAACGTTGTCCAGTTGTCTATTAACATAAACGAGTTTTTATCGTTAGATGGGTCAATTACTAACAAAGTCCCCGAATTTGTTTTTACGAAAATTCAAATATAAACTTACATGAAATAAACTACACATACTCTACTAAATAATTTCAAAATGTCCAAAGTTATGATTTGTACATAAATAAGCTTACGTATTAACTGAACTCATAAAATAATTAAAAACAACCAGTATACGAAGCAATTATCCTATATTGTAAATATCCTTTTCTTGGACCACAAAGCATACACAGAGTACAGACGTACAAAATTAATTGTTGCGTTATGTCGCGCACACCCCTCCACTCGCTTTGAAAAATCGTCTCTCATTGTATATTGGTGCGAGATTTATTATATTTTGACTGTGCGCTTAACATCATATAGTATAACATCTGATCCCTCGTCGAAATTGCTGTGAAGTGCTATTTTATGTGAATCCTTTACTTAAGATTTTAGATAGGTGCGATTGAGTTCTGCATAAACAACTAAGAACTACGGAAAGTTTAACTGTCAGTAGCTTAAAACTGTTTTTGTTATTAGTTCTCACGTCAAGGTCAACACACAATTAATTTTTTTATAACACGAAACTTTTGTTCAGTATCAACATACCCTTGTATCTTATCAAGAATAGCTGTTCCCCGCAGCTTCACCCGCGTTAACTAACTCAACTTAACTACTGTTATTCACAGCGTGATGTTATATAGCCTATAAATTAATATATAAATAATTCCTCTATAAATGGGATATCTAACACTGAAATAATTATTCAAATCAGATCAGTAGTTCCTGAGATTAGCGCGTACAAACAAACAAACAAACTCTACAGCTTTATAATATTAGTATAGATGTGTATTTTAGAGTAATTTTGACAAACACCTTATAATTGTTTAAATATTATTTTTAAATATTATTGTATATTTTAAAATTTATTTATTATATTTATATCACATATTGAGCATGAATAATATCTTACCAAGGATGTACGAAGATTTCCCGTCTCGTGTCATAATAGGTCCTGTCTTATGACTATGATTACGTCACAGACCGATAAACATACTTGCGCTCTGTACAGCTATGACAGTTTGTTTACCGGTCAGTGACGTCATCGCGCTATAATGGCGTTCGCAGTCACGTTATAATGGGTGATAAATAACGCATTTTAAATAAATTTTCTTTATTTTAAGACGAATAAATAGGCTCTTAAAATGTTATTTTAGGTTTTCAAATACTGTATTTAATGTGTAAAACATAACTTTACACAATTTGTAACACGTGTCAACATCCCTATTAATCTCGGAGTTATTGTTCCGAGCTATTAATATATATATTTTGGTGTTAAAAATATTGTGAACATTGGTTATACTTTTGATGACATCACACAGCATACAAAACAAAAAATATTTCAACGTTCTAAGCCATCTAAGCAATAAATATAAATCACGTATATCATACAACAAAAGGGCAGGCAATAGAAGATTAAAACTATCGGCCATTCTAGGACTCATATTCAGTATATCAGATGGAATTACCGGGAACGGTCAAAGGCTTCCTGGAGCCCGACCTGTTCCTGCATTATGAAATAACCCAATTCAAGTGGACTTCATGTACCGATTGCAATGTACATATTTTTAGTGTGTTTTATAGGGTTTTCTGAAAAATAGTTTTTTTAATGGAAATTAAAATAATATATTTTTTCCTTAATAAAAATACTCTTGAAATATCGAGGCGTCATTTTGCAATTAATATCTTTAATCTCAGACTTGGGAACCGCGACGAATTTAAGCAGAAAAAATCGGGATTAAGAAATCTCGATGTATGATCTCCTAGAACAGAGCGAAGCTGTATCACGCAAGATGGTACCCAGAAAACCGACCTCCCATTTTAATGATGATTAATCCCACCACCTCACTGGATATCAAAGAGCCATTCAATATGAATTCCCCCACAATTCCAACCTAGAATATTTAAACATTTCATTGCAACGTTACATTTACACATCACGTGATCTTTATTATATGCAAATAGAGGTTCAAATCGCTCAATTTAGGAGCAGAGGATTGGTATATCTAATGGTAATAAGGATGAAAGGTTTTCATGATTGTTTCTTTTTTCACGGTGCTTCGTATGCGTTTGATATGATAATTCCCGTAATAGGATCAGTCTGTCCGTGTGTATGCATTAAACCCCTTCCGTGTTCAGTTGTACAAGGTTAAGAGCATGTGGGTTCGAAACCCGAAAAGACTTGTTGAATAATTTATCGCAAACAAGATTTGTTTAGGTTAATGCAAATAGCCGAATTATATGGCGTGTTTTTAAGTAGACGGACAATATCAAACACAGGCTGATGACAAAAAAATATATTTTTTAATTAATATAAACATTAGTTATTTATTAGTTATCATAGTTATCAGGTTAATATTATTATAAAAACGAATAATAATTCCTACGCGGAACATAATATAAACACAAAATTATAGACATTCAAAAGTATTTATTTAGCGCATACGAAATAACATAAATATGTTGCCTTATTTAATACATGAAAAACGTCGTATTTGTATAAATTAAATTTGAGACCCTTTAACGCGAACCGGCCGAGTAAACACACCACCGTCAGTCAGTACACAGAAATTCATTGGCCAAATTAGAAGAAAAAATAAACAACGTTTTAATTGTAATTAGTCGGAGATCAATTTTTGTGAAGTCGGCGGCGGTCCCGCGGTTGCTAATGGTGGGGAGTTACGGTTTGTAGGGGTTTTTTACGTTTTATCCAACATTTCATGTAATTAATGAAGGTGTGTTACATGGCGTTTTTTCATGATTAGGCTGTTTTGCATGGATTGAGATTTCTTGTTATAATGGTGGAGGACAGAATTAAGGTTATGTGCCCAATTATACTAAAATGTATGACGTACTACGTGAGTGTGTATATTTTTAATATTTTTTAACAATATGTATTTTGGTTTCTGGAGTGACGGAAAATATAAATACTTTTTTTATGTCATAGGGTGGCAACCGAGCAGCCGGGGCCTTATGGTGACTACCTATGGACAGCATAACTGTCACTTGACGCCGGTATAAGGTTATGTAAGCGAGAGGTACCACCCCGGTCGTGCCGGTCCAGTTCGGCTGCAAAGCAACATGGCACTACCTCTTACTGATGAAGTATTTCTATTTGTTAATAAATATGATGTTTGAGCTACATATAAGTACGTGGACCTGCCGTGGTCTTGTACCTCTTTTTTATGTTAGTTGGATAAGCAAACTGGCAAACGTGCCACCTGATGGTAAGTGGTCGACGACGCCCATGAACATAAACCAGTTTACCTGGAACGAGCCCAGGCAACTCATCTATGTGTTGCCTATCCTGAGACTGTTAAGTCTCGGTGCCAGTAATTACACTGCCTGTCTTGCCCTTCTCTCCGAAATACAGCAAAGCTGTTTCACGGGAGAAACAAGCAAGATGGTGGACCCATGCAGCCGGGAGCGCGGCACAGCGCTTCCCTCCCACCGGAAAACCTCGATAATGTTTTAAACAATAAGATAGAAATAGTTGTAAACAATGAACTCCCAGTGTATAAAATAATGTTCTCCGGCTACTAAGAACAAACATGAACGTACTGAAACACTTTAAATTACTTTAATATGATCACCGCCTGCTAGACGAACTATATTTGAAAGGAAAGGCTTTTACATGTATCCTAGTCGTAATATATACTATAAAAATATTATATGTAGGTATGATTGGGAATAAAAGGTAATAAACTCTAAATTATTTTTTTTAATTCTTGCAAAATGAGTTTGACTAACTTTTAATGTAAACTCACCATCGATTCTTCAACTGAACATAAAAGAGATAACCAAATTGAATCGATAAAAGTACTTAAAATGTGAATTTCGATATCGTTCCGCGAAATGAGGAAATTTCGCTCCACATCTTAATAAGGGCGGGAATATTCTAGATATCAGCGAGATGTTCGAACCGCCGGACTTCTTAATGAAATTTTCGGATTACGACCTCACACCTCACTCTCCCACTTCTGTATATCCAGATATGCCTATCCCTCTCCTCCGCGGTGCAGTTGGGAGTTTTATGTGAAATTTATTCATAACGTTATAATTTATCCTCGAGAAGTAAAACGTCGGGTAATGGAAACAGGGGATAATGCTTCGTGTATTAGCGGCCTCAGCATTAATTCTGTAACTCTAAGTTATCGCCTGCAGGAGATTGCATAGGCCATGGGCTGGATCGTAAATAACACCTACTTATGAAACGTTATGCTCGTCTGCGCTTAAATTAAAGGTTTTTTATAGAGCGAACAATTTGAGTTTAAAGAAGGAACGTACAAAGGTTCTCGAAATGGTAGCTGATATAGAAATACAACACCCGTAGACTTTTAGACGCAAAGCAGAAACGTATTAAATAGTTTATAATATAATATCAACCCTTACATATCCCACGGGTGGGCACGGGTCTCCTCCTCGAAATCAGGCGAGGAGGGTGTTGGGCCATTGTTCACCGATGCGCTGGCCCAACGCTGGTTGGTGAACTTCACACTCCTCCAAAGACTTTTAATCTCATCAGGCATGCAGGTTTCCACACGATGTTCCCTTCTCCGGTGAGCAAGCGATGGTCTCATGTTCAGGTGCACGTAGAAATTTAGAAAAGCCCATTACTAGGCGTCGCAGGGGGGGGGGGTCAGGATCGAACCCGGACCTCTCGGCTCTCACTCAAGAGGCCCAT
Organism: Helleia helle; assembly: GCA_963853865.1. NCBI lineage: Eukaryota > Metazoa > Arthropoda > Insecta > Lepidoptera > Lycaenidae > Helleia > Helleia helle. The sequence continues at coordinate 21,738,091 of OY971423.1, read as the reverse complement.
TCCAAATCCACTAGACCATCGTCGCTCACGTATATAAGACAAAAATACTTATATTAAAACAGGCATTACTACTAAACATCCATATTTTAAATGGGCTAAAACAGCACTTATCTATACATCCACAGCAACAATTATGCAAAAACAAATAACATAGCTTTCATAGCGTTTTTCTGCTCTACCATATTTTTACTTACTGTCTGTCTTTTTGTTAACATGTTATCACAAAGACACTTGAAAAACAGTTAAAGTTGAACTTTTTGTCGCGACCACGCAACGACGGACAAACCGAAAACGCCAAATTCAAAGAAATACCAAAAGAAAAGGAATCTTTAGTGTTAAAAACTATTTGAATTTTTATCACAGCGAGATACCATTATACTATTACGGTGCGTCGGTTCCTAAAGCGGGAACACTTTTGAAAATTACTTCAGAAAGTATGCAGAGCCGAAAGAATCTCTCAGGCAGTCGCCGCCAGTCGCCCGTGAATGTATAATGATCTGCAGTTACTGGGGAGGCTTTTGTTCTTGTAATCGTTGCCACATCATTATTGTGTGCTTCTGAGATGGCATTGCTATACATCTTGGCATTCGTTGAAAGAGGTGTGACCCGCAGTGGACGGGAAAAAATGATGATGATGATGAGGAAGAAACCGTATGCTATCGGATATATTTTTTTGATGTTGGTGACACCAAACAACAACGATTTGGTTCTATGAATGGTTCAATGGTAGTCCTGTTATCTTTATACTTTTTATTTAAATTGGGTAATCTTCTAAAAGCACTAGGTATTCGCTGGTAAATTGCTGCAATTATCTTTACATTTTTACAAACATCACATTTCAACATAATTTCTTAATTTTATTTTCGTTATTCGGTATTCTTTATACAAATTGTTTAGTCGCGTCCGCGCTAGCCGCATACAAACCTGTTCTTAGCAGACCTCAACTCTTTCCTCGACCTCCGTGATCCCGTGATAATGATCCCTTAATTCAAATAAATTAATACCAAATCGTCGCCCAATAATTAAACGATAAATCACATCAAATTATTAAAAAAATAATTTATGAAACCATCGCCATATTTATTCCAAGATGTTAAGGTTTGATAAATTCCAACTTAACCAAATTTGTTTAGCGGCTGGGTGGTCCTAGTTTAATCATTTATTTTTAATTACAACGTTATAAACCCGTAAATTAGTGAACCTTCGTGACTCGAGATAACACAACTGATAAACTATACAAGAGTTATTTTGAACATGACAGAAATATTTCGTCGACCAAATTATGAAACGCTTGTTCTACGTTCCAAATATTGTGCTATTTTTAAATGTTATTCTAATTACAAAGTCATGTTGAAATTAGTTTGAATTTAATGTCACGACATATTACAATAGGGTCAATATTCCCATTTATTAAACATTTGGTCCTCATTACTATATGCCAGTGATTTGTTAATTTTGTCTAAAACTTGACTATCTTTCAATATCAATTCTACATTTTATTGTTATCGAAAGAAATATTTTTATAAACTACTAGTAGATACTTTACTCTAAATTATGTATTATTTGGCCACCAAATAATACATAATTTTATTGTTAAGTAACCGAATCGTTCGGCATATAAAAATATTAATAAACAACGGTAAAAACTGTAAAAATTGTTTCATCATAACTATTTAAGTATATCATAAATAAGTATATTATAGTATAACACTAGCCGGGCTCTAGGCTGATGCTTCGTTATTTATATAATTGTATAATATCAATAACATAATATTATATTGTATACACAAAAGTTACATATATATGTTACCATACTCTCACAAAAACATATTAAAACACAGCACGCACACACATCTGTCACTCTTTCTTTTGTATTCTAACATTGTTTCATTTTAACTATACACGAGTTGTGGACTAGTTAGGATACTATAGTGTTCCTCGTCGAGAGTAGTTGAAACCTAGACTAAAGCCAAGCTGGGTACCTGACCTCTGGACATGTCACTATACAAGTCAGCATATATACTATTAAAATAGCTGTGCGTTTAATGACAATCATCAATTTCATCTAGCGATAGCTCAAGTACTGACGGTAGCCTGGTGGTATGATGCTCACTCCTTCGTAGTGGTCGTGGATTCGAATCCGGAGTTAAGTTTTTTCTAATTTATAATCTATTTAAACAATGAATGTAAATATATAATTTAACCTAATAAACGTTCTGCTAAAAAATACAATATGATATTGGAATGTTATTTATTTAAAAATTTAATTTAAGCAAAGATATTCAAAAGAACCTTTAATGAAAGATCAAACTAAGGTTAAGATCGTGGAAGTTTTTCAAAAGTGTTTAACTCAAATTAGATCGCTCGGGACGAATAGATGGAGCTCGAATTATAATATCAAATCGGAGACGGGGTTTGCGCGGACAAATCTTATTAAACGAATTATCTACATAGATAGTCGACAATTTATTATTGTTTCAACATTTATATTTATATATTTATGAATATTTTTACATTATTTACTATTTTCTGCCGTCGTGCTGACGTCGTGCCATACTGGCCCCATCCTGAACCCGAAACGAATAGGGGCCTCACTGGAGGCGCATTAAGTAGCGCCCCCTTCTCAACCCCGTTGTACGCTCGCGGGGAGAGGCCTTATCGGCGGCCTCCTCTCTCAGTTCTCAGCTGCTCGTCGGATTCCTGTGGCATTACTGCCTCGCAGAAGGAGTTCATCGCCGTCCATGACTCGTCGTCACCAATCATCGCGCTGATGATGCTCGGCAGTGACAAGTCATCTCCGATGACCGATGTCACCGGTCAGGGAAGTGGCTTCCGCCCACGATACTGTACGGTACCGCAGAATCACTCTTACCGTGATAACCCGCCGCGACGAGCGCAGCTGGGTCTTGTTCCTCGCGGTAAGGTGAGTGGTGACCCGCACAAATGGGAGCAACATACGTTGCCATACTCCCAGGCTCCGGGTTATAGCTGCCTGCAGGCGGCGCTGGGTCTTCCGAGATCCGAGATAAAGCTCAGTCTTCCTACCGGTAAAACTACATGATTTAAGACCTAACCATAATACTTATGTAATAGCTTACACAAATGAATGTCACAAAGCTGAACACATATTTATTTTACGTCTTACGTTATAATTACGTTTCACGTTACGTTTTTGGCTTCATTAGAGGCGTTTGACATATCCAGTTAAGAAAAGCTTATGTATTTGCGTCTATAATCCGCTTAATGCAGACGCGCCTCGGGGGTAGACGTGCGTTCGGCGAGTGTGGCGTGCCACTGCCAGCGAGAAGTATTTATTATCATGGGATGAACGACATATTATAGAGAATAGAATGTAATGGCAAGAAAATTACAGACAGTACATCAAAACTATTGAAATTTAATAACTATATGTACAATGTATTAGTACCCAATATCAAACGTGTGCTTTGTGTAAATTTAAATTGTGCCATCATCTGTTGCTGCGGTCTGTAAAGGATCGATTTAACCAAACTATAATAAATACTTGAAATATTGACAGATAGTCTGACTGTCTACATGTTTTGTAGGTATATTACCTACCTTCTTATACATTTTTTCTGTCGAACTATACTACGACCCTAATAACTTATTTCTCAATCTGAAAAGTGTTATACAAATGTTTTACACATTCGCTGTATATACAGCTAAGCTGAAACGTGCCCTTCTCGCCGGCAGCGCGGCCGCACGGTCCGTCCACTGGCCACGTACATATTCGACGGGCGTCGCGCTAACAAGCAGCAATTCTATTACAAAATTAGTAGATGTCTTCTCGCAGCGAAATGTTTCATATTTTCACCTTTACGTTCTTCGTATAAACTTGTTTGACGCAAAAAATATCCTGTGTTGAAGGTTAAAATGTTTCTTGATGCACTGTGTGTTGTGCTATATTTTCTCTTTGTTAGATAATCATAAAACCGTTTAATATTAGCTTCATCTATTCCCGCTTTGCTAAATAAACGTTTTTTTATATAAAGTGAAAAGGATCCTGTTTAAAATAGTTTTAATAATGTTGTTATGATGTTTATTATAATATTAGCCAACAAAAAGCTTGATGGTAAGTCACTACGTTTACCATGAACCCATAAATCTAATAACGAAATACAGAAATATAAATCGAGAGTAGTGACAGGTCTGTATGTAACAGTGTAATCTGAATTAAGATAAGATCAGTATAGGCCAGCAGTAAAGCTAAAGGATCAACAAAATCGTGGGACTACGCTGATGTGCCAGCAATATAATGTCGTTACTCCTGTAGGCAAGATACTGACAAGTCAAAGTGTAACAGAGATATGACCTGAGCATGAGTCGGTTACATACACTAAATCAATTCAATTGACTGGAATCAACACACTATTACGTTTGAATTCGAGACCCATGTACATTCATTTAGTTCAACCAAGTGGACGTAGTTTGGTCGATGGCGAGTCTCGGAGCAAAATAATGACACTAATCTAAAAAAAGGCTAATCTTGTTTATATCTTACGTGAAACAGCATTGTTTTGGAAATAAAAATAGAGCATTCAGTGCAATTACTAGTACCGAGACTTCTTACGTGAATGAATTTACTGGGCTGGTTCCACGTGAACTTGTGTATCTATATGGACAACCGTGACCACTTACCACCAGGTCTGCTCGTTTGTCTATCCAAGTATTCAAAACAAAACTAATTTATTCATGCGTATTTAAGTGATCAGACCGCTATCTAAGGATGTCCGCCATATTGTATTTAGAATGGCGTCACTTAGCGAAGCATGCATTGTCATGCAAACTAAACGTATGTACAAAATTTTATCTCAATTGGTTAAGGATAACTGCTTTAAAATTCTCTTATAAGATTTGACCCGAACACCGAACCGAACTGAATGTAACATTGCAAGTTTTTGCGTGTTGTAAAAACATGTCTTATATTTTGTCTAACATTGTTGCACATGTATTGCACTTTATGTTTGTGATTTCGATTGACTTGCTCCTACGAGTGTTTTCTTTGTGGATGGCGGACCCTTTAACGTGTTTATCCTTTTTAGCCCAGCCTCCCCTCGCATTGTGAGTGTAATTTTGATGTTTCTATTTTCTTTTGGATGTGCTAATATTTGTGTTATTGTAGCTATTACGACGGATCGGTATGTTTCATGTAGTATCTTATTTTGGAATAAAATGTACATTAGGCGTTTTGTATGCTTTTGTTGCGTCATACAATTAATTATTAAGCACGTTAACGTGTATGTTACAAACCCCATGATAATATTTACATCACATCAATTTCGTGTCTTCGATATTTGCCTTAAAAATATTATGACGCTCACGTCACAATACTTTTTAGGCTTCTAGGACTTCGGTCCTGTCTCGACCACTACACGTCAATCATAATACAGTCATATCTAGCTATTTTTGACTAAATAACAAACTTAGCTACATTCTTTTTGCTAAGAACAATCTGGTTCCAGTTTTATGTTAAATTTTGTATAGGAGACACGAGGCTGGTCTTACGTACCAGCATAACTTAGCGCCCAGCGGGGGTTTCCTTTCTAATTGTCTTAAAAACATTTAATTACACATTATTAAACCTGATAGTAATTTTAACATCATTGGAGTATATGATAAAATAATAAAATTAATTCGAGTAATTTGTTTTATTAAGGACACCAAGAAGTGAATTGGTTCGCTCACGTTTTTAATTTTTATGAACAATCACATCACGCCAAGCTAGTCCCGTGTTAAGATTATACAACTTGCTAGGAGTACAACTAATGGAACTGGGTTTGAGAAAATACATTATTTACGGGCTAGGCCCACTACTCGTTCCATCAGCTACTTCTGTGTAGCCAGGATCGACAGCAACTACCAAATGACCCTTTGTTACGATTTCAGGGTGTCCGAGGGATACGTTAAGACTGCCTTGGGGCCCTCAACTAATTAGAAGAGTTCAGGAGTCGCAAATAGTAAGAGACAATACATATTGTATCCATGAACCGGTGTAGACGTCTATCGTGCTGATTATCTGCACTAAATGGGTTCGAACCTGCAACCTCTCCCGTGCTCAGACATAACTTCTTTTAACTTAATTTTAACATTAATTGTATATATTTATAACGAGGACATAAAAGTGTAACGTATTAACAAAGCCGTTGTAAATGTCCAATATGGACGCCATATATTAATGAATTTTTGATTAATTAATTTATAGATTAATTAAAATGTAATTAGTAGTCATTGGTTGTGAATTCATTTACATTTGGCACCGCGGTGCGCTATTTGAATCACGGTTCAGTTTTTAGTTCAAATAACTATGATGTATAGTCATATAAAATCAATTTAAAGGTAAAAAAGGTAAAGAGACCTGTTAGGTCAAATTTATTTAAAGAGGTATAAAAAAATTAATGTCTTATATTATATATCTTCTTATGTATACCCTAGGCATTTAACGCAGGCTTAAGGCTCAAAAGCAAAACCACTTCATCATCATCATCATCTTTCCGTCCACTGCTCAATGAACGCCAAGACGGCCGATTTTTTTTTATAGAAGAGGGGCAAACGGATAGTCGGTTCACCTGATGGTAAGTGAAGAGCGACATCCACAGACACCCGCTACACCAGTGCATTAGCAGGTGCGTTACCGGCCTTTCAGATATGAGTATGCTCTTTTCTTAAAGGTCCCTAAGTCGTATCGGTTCGGAAACACCGTAGGAGGCAGCTGATTCCATATATTAGTCGTGCGAGGCAGGAAATGCCGTAAAAATCTAGTTGTTGTGGATTTCCAGACATCGAGATGGTGTGGGTGAAATTTGGAGTTTTTCCGCGATGTCCGGTGGTGGAATTCTGCTGCAGGTATTAGTCCGAACAATTCCTCAGAGCACTCCCCGTGGTAGATGCGGTAGAAGATGTAGAGCGATCCGACATCTCTACGCAGCGCCAAAGAATCAAACCGATTGGAGATAACATTGTCGTCGACATTTCGAGCCGCCCAGCGTTGTATGCGGTCAAATGGAAGGAGCTGATATTGGGGCGCTCCAGCCCAGAGGTGAGAGCAGTATTCCATGTGAGGCAGGATCTGCGCCTTGTATAATTGAAGGCGGTGTGAAGACATGAATACTGCTTCGCCCTATTGAGCACGCCGAGTTTCTTCGAGGCTAGTTTAGCCTTTTCTTCCAATGACCACAAAACTGCACATCTCTCGATATATCGACGCCAAGTATCCCAATGCTGGCTGAGGCGGTTAGGGAAGTGCCTTCAAATTGTAGAGGAACGACGAAGGGTGATTATTTTGCGGTAAACCCGCAAACTTGTGTCTTGTTGGGGTTAAATTGGACTAGGTTAAGTCGCCCCCATTCCGAGACTCTGGCCAGCAGAGACTCGATTTCAGACTCAAGTTTGTTCCGACACTCATCGACTTGTTCCCGAGAAATATTAGGGCGGCCAGTGTATAAGACATCTCCATGCCATTCGCATCCAACACGGAGATCGTCTTCCCACCTAGTTAATAAATAAGGTTTTTTTTTTTACTTTATTCCTTTTTCCTTGGTTTTAATACTTATAGCGCATCGTTGACAATACTCAGTTCTAACGTTGCGCGATTGTGCATTTATTTTATAATACAAATGGAAATAATGAGGAACTGAAAGGCGGATAATACATGTTTATGACGTAACCCCAATACGAGAAACAGAACAAACGGAAATATATTCTATTTGAAATATAATAGAGAAGGCAGTGAATTCTAAAATATTGGAGCCAAAAATTATCAAAATGTTACTCTGAATACCTACAGTTGCGTGGGCTAGTCCATTACTAACAATTAAGCGGTTCGTCACACTACGACATAAAAAACAGATACAAAATGTTGTCATTATGTTACTAACATAAAAAAACGTTTACAACAGATTTTTTTATAAATTCTGACACTATGTTACGACAACAGCAGTGAAGAAGCTTGATAAAAGTTATGTCTCTTTATTACCCATCTCTCGATTGCCTCATATATAAAAATTCCGTTATAAATATCGCACATTATAAATTCGTTTGACATGTAAAACTAAAACTACCCTCAGTAACTATTCACAAAATTGTATATAAAATTTTGTCAAAACATTTCAGCTAAACAAACACCACTCTTTCACTTAAACGTATCTACAGAGTAAATAAACTCGTTTAGAACACCGGTTTTACGTTTCACATAAAATTTACATGCGGCTGATCGAATGTAAACACACGGGTGTGTATTGCGTCTTCAATAACAGGTTCAGACGCTTTAAACGCTGCAAAGAAAACACCAAGCAACTGGCAAATATTTTTATTGAACTTGTTGTAGAAAATTGTATATATTCTTCTGGCTAATATTATGGAGGTAAATTTTTATTAAAACTCTCTGAGTTGAACTGTGTAAAGTAAAAAAATATATAATTTTTTCGAACATTAACTAAATATGCTTTGTACATCATCAAATGTTTTGTTATATATGTTTAATGATTAAACGATATTAAAAAGTGTTGCTATTTATTATATTTTATCCCATTGTGGTAATAACAATAATATTTTTTTGTTTCAGGTAAATTACTTTTTGGGATACCAGTAACAAACCTCAACCTACTGCAACTATGGTAATTTTATTGTTTATTTTATATAAAAAAAATTATGTTTAACAGCAGTTCACTTTGAACCAATGTTCCATAACGCCTGTCATGAATTTGCTTATGACAATATCCTATAGAGAAAACATATACCAACGTCGTATCACACATACTTTTGAATATGTGTACTAATAATAATAATAATCTAGTCATCATCATCATCAGCCTCTATCCGTCCAATACTGAACATAGGCCTCCATCAATAAACGCCAAGAAGGCTAATAATCGCTTGCCAATAATAATATATTATAATCTCATATAGGTACAAATATGAGAGACTAATATAAACTTCAGTGAACTAGACCCGCGCGATGTCGCGAACTTCGCCCGTGTGTTTACAAAATAAGCTAAGCGGTTATTAACGGGCTACGTATTAATCCTCCCAATTAAAACTTTGTTTACGCAAAAAGGTTTGCCGAACAACTTGTTAGCGATTCACCGGCAGCCCGATTCTTTTGATTTTAGTCGGTTTACCTTCCACCATTTTCAAATAGGCTTTCGCTATTAAAGTTCACAAACAGGTGTTTTAGAGATGATAAACTAATTGGGGCTTAATCTGGTCGTTTTAAGTTGGACACATGTTAACGGTTGTTAGTTTAGTGCGAGTCGGTTAAACGTCAACCCTCTTACGTGGTTAGTAAAGTAGTGGTGATATGATACACCACAAGCTTGTGACTTCGAAATTCGTTCAGGTTAACGATGAGGATTAATGTGAAACGCGCTATAATATTATTTTAAATATTCATCGACAGCCTTGTAAATATTTAACAGACGTTCGCCTGTTACAAGCTGTAGACTATACGCACTCATGAATAGAAGATATTCTTTTAAAAACCAAAAAAGGTTTGAAGGAAATGATGCCAAAGTTTAGATTGAAGCCTAACTAAATTGATTCTAACAACCCCTAAATAATCTTGGTATAAAAATAGCTTCTGTTATACATACCAAGTTTTCCCTGAAATTTGTTAAAAAAGAAACCCTCTGTTAGTGTATATTGATAAATAACACAAGTTTGTCGCCGTCACGACGGGGTGGTCGGCTGGAGACGCACCCTCACTCTGATTGACGCCCGTGAAACATTACCATTTACTGGATTTCGTCTGAATATATTTAGGACTTCGGGTGTACTAGAGGAAAATGGAAACTGATATTATTAATCTATTAAAAGGACTTAAATCGGGAGCTTATCGTGTTTTTCATTTTACTTCCGCGGAGCTCGATATTTTGACATTGTACTGCGAATGTTCACAAGACATCTTATATCTTTAGACTATTCATCTCCATACTCATATATACTAAACAAGGTTTTTACCATTTTTTTTTGTTTTTTATAGCATAGGAGGGCAAACTAGCAGTCGAAGCTTTATACTACCGACACCCATACACATCTGCACAACCAGAGATTATGTAGATGTGTTGCCCTCCTTTTCTCTATCCCCCCAATGAGCCACCGGACTATGACCTATGATTCTATGACCGCAAGATGCATTTCGCCGCACGATTTACATTACAACTTAGACAAAATTGTGCACGGAGATTGTCATATTAACAGGGGTTTCGTACGTTTAACGAGTCTTCCCGGTACTAGCTCTTATTCTGTCAGGCTTTAAAGTGACACTCTCATACCATGTCTTCTCTAAAACGCAAGAGGAAGGCAACTCTAATTATACTACCTGACCTGTTCATGTATCCGGAAGGCTGAAATGCAAAAAGATTAACAGATCTTTCCGATCAGATTCTTTCAACATATTGTTCGTTATCTATATAGCACGCTACGTCCACATTATAATGTACTTCGAAGTACATAGACAGGTGCAGCCTGATGCTGAGCCTAATCGTGTTTTATCGCTCACCGTTCAAGCCGACTATAAATGTCAAATGATTCCCGACATAAAAACAGATCGGGCTTTAAGCAATCCAAGTACGTATTTACGATTGGAGGGCCTCCGAACAGCCTGGGCCTTCGGATGATGGCCCATAAACTCGATATCGCTGATCGTTTGACATGTCATTTTATCGTTATAAAAACGTATTACAACAATTTTAAATCGATTATCCGACCCACCTCGAACAATAAAACAAATTAATTGGACATTCCAAGTTTATGTACACTGTAAACTCTAACATCTTGTGTTAAATTTACGAAACGGTCTTGTTTAGTATTGGTAAATTTATTGTATAATTTGTATTGATAAATTGATTACTATAAATATTTGAACTACATGCTATAAATCTCAAACTAATAACTACTTAGGTAACTTGTTAATAAAACCTACACGGTACATAGTACTTAATATAGAAACATACACAAATGTTTATTAAGCTGATATATTTATTTAAATTGTTATTTAAAAATAAATTAATTAATCTCAGACCGCGGAAACAGCGGTAGCACTATGTTATCGTTAGATTGTACGGGTACCACGCGTGACCCGCCTTCCTCTCCCGAGATGTGATGAGGACCGGCCTCATGATGATAGAAAAGGATTCGTCAACCGTAGCGAATTTGACTAGTCTAAATCCTATCCTCTCGGGGCGCGGCGGGGGGCGACCCCCTTTCTAATATTTCTTAGGTGAGCCATCTGCTCACTACTGTTCCGATTGACCTAAGGGCCATCAGGCCGAAAAGTCTAGCCATTCCGAAAAAAAATTATAACGTATAACAAAATACATAGTTTTATGACGTACCTATATATTATAAAGTATATTTAATAAAACGCATATTTTATCTATCTATAGCAAAAATCTACTGCAAAACCTAGATGTGAAGTTTTATAAATAATACTCCCTCAGTTGCCATGTGCGGTGTGTAATTAAAACTAAAAATAGTATGTAAATCAGTGCGGTATCGCTCCAGTGTTTGACTTTATCGTTGAATTTGCATTTCCCTTGTATAATGCGCTTATCGGTATATTAGGCCATTGACTTCCAGCTAATTCACAAATCACATATTAATATGCTGAAAATATGACTCCGATAAACCCATCAGACGATTATCAGGATGCTATAGTTCTTTTCTGTAATATTGGTAGTATTAAATGTGATTTTTTTTCATTTGAAGAGTTGATTTTGAACTTCCATAATGATCTGTCGAACGTCGATCGTCTGTCTCATACTATTATAATATATCGGTACATAAATAAAAATTGTAGCAATTTATACAGGTAGGAAAGGATAAAAACCCTGTCCTATAACTGGCTTGAAATAACGTAAGCTCAAAGCATAACATTTTGACGGTAAAGAATAAAATTTATAAAACCAACAAGTAAATTAATAGATTTGAAAGACCGTGTTTGGTCTTAATAGAGACTTGAACATTTAATTATCGCCCGATAAACTTCAAAGTAGTTACCTTCACAAGTAGAACCGTAGTTAAGAGAAATTGCTTATGTAGCGGACAAAAAACATTGAGTTTGCGAAAGTGGAAAAGCAAAAAGACAACCTGTGTATTTTTCAAACAAATTCACAGCAAAAGTTGTAGCGGAACGGATCCCGCTCGGCCGTCTTTTCCTACTATCTGAATTGCAAATGACAACGCGATGACGGTTTTATATAAAACTAAAAGTGTCGGGCAAACTTTGGATTAAACTTCCCCCGCAGGTATAGAAACAAAAACCTCACTTACAATTATGATAATTCCGTTCGCATCTCACCGGATTGAATTTGCATGGCCGCTATCCATGGTTATGTCAACTGAGCTACCTTAATGAATAATGCATCCGTGCCACTTACCTGGGACATTAACATATTTATTAATAAAATAAATACGAGACGTCCGCTCAGCGCGGCGTCTCGGCGACGAATGGCCCCGTCGGGCGTCACTGTTGACATTGTAGGGTACCCGCAACTTGGCAAGCGAGGCTTATCGCGAATTGTTCTGAAACGCGGTAATATATGGCATTCATTAAATAAATTAAGTTAGAATGGTACGGCTGACGATGTTCATTCAGCTAATGTATACGGAATTAAATGTAAATATCGTAGATTAAGTACAAGACGTGTAGGTAGTGCTCGCTCGTCTATAAATCTCTACACGGTGTACGGAACTGAGTAATATTTTACTTGTATATCATATAAATGTTACGACGTGTTATCTTGCTTCAATTGTTGTAAGGAGTTAAACTTTAAGTTACTGAGTACTACACATGAAATTTATGTTGGGTGCTTATTTTGTAACCCATAATTTTACTGCTTAGTTTAAATGATATATATTTATTATTGACAATAACTCTGATAAGTACATATTTATCCCCCGTCGTACTAAAGTACATACTCACTTTAGGGAACAAAATCATTGAAATCTCGAGTTTACACAAAACCACAAAGAAATTTTCATTTTTATTTTCTGAAATTAAGAATTGGGGTATTTCAATGAATAAAGATAAGAAAAAGTTAAAACTTTTGATATGAATAATTTATATTCTGTATTTTTGTTATACACTTTATTTCGAAATACATAAAGCGGAAAGGGGGCTAATAATGACCATAAGTCGATCATGATTACGGCGCTTCTCGATTTGAATCCATCTTATACCAAACCTATCGTCACCTCTATAATTTGTAGCGCTCCCGCGCCCGCTCGGCCGTTTTTCGCGATGACGGTTTTATAGGTTTTATATAAAACTAAAAGTATCGGGCAAACTTTGGATTAAACTTCCCCCTCAGGTATAGAAACAAAAACCTCACAGTTATGATAATTACGTTCACATCTCACCGGTTCTAACTCGTCTAGTTATATTCCTACCAACCCTCGGCCATTTGAATACACAAAAAAATTAATGGCTTTAAATGAAAATAAGTCATGCATTAAAAATTTAATTTGTAGAATCGCAACAGTCACATTTTTATATCCGTCTTAAATCATTAGATTTCCCACCGGTACTGCGCAATGTAAGGCCTAAGCCGCTGGGGTGAATAGGGCTGTCACCTCCAAGTTATGTGTTACGTTAACGAGTTTACCGAGGTAATCTCTTAAGCAATGATTTTTATAGTGGTGGTAATGACTTCCATGTAACTTAATATCACCGCTGTGATAATCTGGATTTAGGTGTATTTACTGATTATGTTATACTGACTGCGATAATATACAATCACTACGATGAGCGTTCAGTAAAGATTTTTAGTATTTGTATAAATTCAAAAAGAGATTTATGTTTTTCAATATATTTTGCAATTCTCTTTGTCAAATTCAAGATGTCTTCAAGATGATTCAAGGGTCGGAAGACATCTTTTTTTTTTCTTTAACGCCGGTAAATGCTCTGAGGCATCCCGCGGGGGAGTGGGATTCTCCACGCGGGTATGTGGGACTCGCTGCGCCCGACAGCTGGTAAATGGACGCAGCTCTACCCACTAAAACCCGTCGAGTGCCATCAATGCCGCCTTTGATGAGGTGCCCCGGATCTAGAAAACAAACAGGGCACCTCAACGACTAGTCAGTCCCGCAAGGGACCGACGCCACCTCCACAGAGGGGTTGTCCCGCACCACAGAACAACCCGTCCCAACGTCGGGACAGTACAATGGGGTGAGGTTCCCATCCTCACCCCTTGTCCCCTGCTCTTCTGTCCCCTCTTCTTATAAGAGGCGTACAAAGATGCCCCTCGGCCCAATTAGCTTCGCCCAAGGTGCACCGCTCACCCTAGGTTACTGAGCCCCACCGCCACGACAAGGCCTGAACCATGGTGGGGGTCGGAAGACATCTTGCCGCAATGATTGACAACAATAAAAGATAACAAATCATGATACTTTGTTTCTTAATTATTGACTCTTATCTATCTTATCTATACTATTATAAAGAGGAAAGATTTGATTGTTTGTTTGTTTGCATTGGCTCTGAAACTACTATACCGACCTAAACTACTGGACCGATTTCAAAAATACTTTCAACTATAGAAATCGCTAGTAACATATATTTTTGTGCTTCCGCTTACTTTTAAGACCGATTCATAATCAAGTCTTGAATCAAACATAAATTCAATCGACCTTAATTTTTATTGCAATACCAATAACATTTAAAGCTAAATAATTCAAATAGTATCAGTATTTCTTATTTAACAAAGTTACACATGAAAAATGTCAAAAAAAAAAACTATAAAAAATGTGAATATTATTAAAAAAACTAAGATTTTTGTCAACCCTATGTACCGTTCATAGGGGCTCGTAAATTCAGTACCAAGCTAAATCAAATACGTGTATTGCAGGTGAAATTTAAAGAACTGACCGTTTTACGCCAACTTACTATACAGAAATGAACCATAAATGTATGAAACTACGACTCAATCGACGATTCAAAGAAACGTAAGAAAACTTCCACAATTATGTGCAGTAAACTGATTATGAAATTATATAAAGCCTATTTTATACTATAAAATACTGTTTGTGATAGATGCACGGGTTTGCAACGATTGTGATTATACGCCGAGGCTTAAACTAATATCACTTTAATTATACGCTACAGAGTATTCATTATCATCATTATCAAGCTTCCTCCGTCTACTGCTAGACATTTCTATCAATGAGCGTCAAGATGGATGACATATAAAGCCTAATTATAACCTTTATTGTGCAATTTGAAGAACTATGGTTGCTGTAAAGTATCCGAAACGTCGGGCTTGTAAAAATCTTAATAAACCGCGATAAAATCCGTAAAAATTGTTTTATTATAACAATTTGAAGAACTTTTAGTAAAATCGTTATTTTTTTGTGAAATCTCTGACTCTCAGACAAATATACATAATATTAGGAATCAACGACCTCTTCCTGCCCAGAATCGTAAAATGTTTCATGGCCGCGACACTATTAATATAAAATAATCAATATAAAATTTATACTGATGCGGACTAAACACCTGACACCGTAACATCAAAGCTCCAAAAGTATCAACCTCCCAAGTGCGCCGCAGACAGTGCATTATGCGCAGCACTGCGTCAAGTTCCCGAGCTGAATTATGCATACATACCCACATACCGCGGGCCCGGATTAAATATGGACACCCTGTTTAGTCATTCGCTACAAGGTGAGAATGTACAGGATGTTAGCTCTTGTATCGAGTGATGTACGCGGCTTGTCGATCATTAATGTATCGATTACAAAATCGATATCTTACATTCTATGTGTCAGTCCCTTACTTGTGTACTACTACAGTGTACTTATCTGGTACTTATATCTTATACCATATAAGTTCATGGGACTACTTAGTTATTGTAACTCTGTATATACAGAGTTAAATAAACCACATAAAACGCTTTAGATTCCAACTAGATAGTCGTCATCTTTCTCTTCAATAAGGTTAAAATGAATCAACAAAACTTATCGGCCATCTTGGCGTTCACCAAAATGGCCTATGTTCAACGGTGGACGGAAAAAGGTTGATAATAATAATAATCGTCATATTCTGTAGTTATGAAAATATTCAAACATTCCTACCTAGCTTTAGAACTTTCATTTTCTTTTTTATTTATGATCCCCGTTTCACTTGTTTTATTGACATCATTCTCTGCACCTGTGATGACGTTTATAGTGATGTCAAAGAATATATCGATAAAACAAACACACCTGGATTTAATTCAGCGGTGGAGAATTAATCGCGACGTCAAGTAGCGGTTTGTATGTGTAATTTAAACGATATTATCTCCTAAATCCGTACTAATGAGACCGTCGCCAAGTACCTCGTTTTAGTGCACTAGAATATTAATAAGTTTCTCATATCTTACCTATCTCAGGTTGTTACTTCGCCGCAGATTTAACGGATTTGTGTACATATTTGAGTCATGAGATGTCATTTTATTATGTTTCCGTCCGTATGACTTTACTGTTACTTTTAGTTTACAAATAACTAGACGAATATCACGATAAACGATCGTCTAATTTTTACTGTGTCGTTTTGTGTTAAAAGCTTTCTATTTGATTTTTTTAGCATAGGAAGGCAAACGAGTGGTCGACGGTTGCCGACGGCTGCTGACTACCGAGTACCGCAACCAGAGATAATGCAGATGTGTTGCCCTCCTTTTCTCTATCCCCTCAATAGGCCATCGGAAACGCACATACTGCACGGAACGCGACAGCATATATGAACGAGAGGTACAACCCCGGTCGTGCCGGCACAAGTCAGCTGCATAGCAGCATGACGCTACCTCTTACAACTTTAGATTAATTCATCCCGTCGCGTTGATTTTTATGTAATGTATTTATTCCATCACATAAAATCCGATGAATAAAAAGTATCGGTAATGTTTAGTAAAGTCCAAACATAGACCCCGGACAGCGCGCAGACCGAAAAAAAGATACAACCCGAAATCCATCCTGAAAAATAGACTTCACTAATTGAATTTGTGTTTCTGGAATGATTAAGTTTCACAACTTTTAGGTTTGCTGCTTACCGACCGGGAAATCGTAGATAAATGTCACGAACAACCGTTATGTTTATGTAGTTTTTTAAACAAATAAAACTTTTATTCGATTTAAGTTTTACGTTTACTTTAGTTAAGATGGAAAAAAAATGGTGTAAACATAATATTATCCTTACTTTGCCTTACTAATCTATTATATTATAGTTTGACTCAATAATCATGTATTGTGGGTGACAAGGTATCGCTCGTCTTGGCGTTCATTGAAGGTTCATGTTCAGCAAAGGATGCTTAAAGTTTTACTGCTGTTACTTTCATATGTATAACATAAGAAAATATAGATGGTACAGACATGTGTAGTTATAGTACATACCTATTAAATTCCAACCCATAAAATAGCGGAAGCCAAACTGTAAACTGCCACTAGAATAAATATATCAATGCTAATAATATAAGTTTTTAGAACACAAATTTTGTCTGCCGACTGTACCCAAAGTTACGGAGTCAGTGGAGTGGTCAAGCCCCCAAAGTTTGTAGCGTGCGAGCTACAAAATTCAATTGTAAATTCGTAATGCAGTCGGATTCCCAACCAGCGCACCTCCACTCTGAATGATTGTGCTGTGTACTGGAAGACTCTGCCAAAGATTACTTATTGAGTGCAGTTATCCATCATCAACATCATCAATCTATTTCCGTCCACTTGGATGTGGGCCTCTTTAATGGAGGCTTAGACGATATCCGTGAGGGCGTATTACTTGGAAGTGGGTGGCAGGAGGTCGCCAATCTTTGCGTTCAGTATATAATATTAGTCATCAATTAAATCGTCAAGAGTCAGTATTAAAATATACAAATTGATAACAAAATTATTTACAATGTTAACTTAATCTACTAGAAAGCAAAACTGGTTTTAAGTCGGGCAATACTTAAATGAAGTAATTTAGCAAATAATAAGTGGATTCTGAATAGCCTTTGTTTACTGATAAAAGTTATATTCACATCAGTTTACTTATTACATTAGAAACGCCTTAATCAACAATTTCATTGAAATCTAGTTAATTTGTTACGAGTCGCCAGTCGGGATTATCGTGTCTGTCTTGTTGTATGTCAGTATACACGCGTAGGATTCGTTTTACGATAATTAGGTACGTATTTCACGCTTTTACCCGCGTTTAATTATAGCAGGAGGTTTCAAGACATACAGGTAATAAAACATAATAAATAATCATTAGTAAGTAATCGTTTTAGAAATAATAATATTGAACGGTAAAATGTATGTAGAGCTCTCGTAAATAAATGATCATATCGTTCGCATTTTAATAAATTGTGTCAGGAAAAAACGCGTCCACTGTTCATTTTAATTATAATCAGACAAGACGATAGTGATCAACTATTTGAAAAAAGATTTTAAGAAATAACCGAGAACCGATGAATCGGGGATCGAGAAAACTACATAGTGTCTTTCGTTATCGTGGTAAACATCACATTAGAGAAATGAAAAAGTAAACATTTCTCACCAACCGCCCATCCGACTATGTTCAATGAGTATATAACGGATCGTTCAGACACAAAGCGGTCATGCGTGCTACTCCTTTCCTTATGTGACATACACATGTTCACACAGCAGGCGTTTTGACCGCGAGGCTTGACAGCTTGAACTTGCGTAACCGCCTGTACAAACCGTAGAAACCGTAATTATAACCTAGTAAAAAAGTATTCATATGCCGTAAACATTTTTGATGTGACGAACAACTATTGACGCGCCTCGCAATAAACTCGACTTGAATGCCGTGACAGCTAACGGTATGACGCTGTCTACCGTTTGTATACTCGCATAAATTTTACCAGCCATTTTTTTGACGTGACAACGTCTTATAATTCGATGGAGCCGGCTGCAAGAACGAAATGTTTTTCTTTATTTTTCCATCTTAAGATGGAGCTTTTGTGATGATGATATAATGCTATATGTTCCACATGTTCCGGGCAGAAGCAGTACTGCAGTATAAATTAACGAATATACATTAAATACATACATAAATAAGCTTTTAGCGGAGTTTTTATTTGCCCACCGCGTTGATAACAGGCCGCAATTATTTAAAACCTTAAATAAGATATTTAAATATAAATGTCGCTATCAAATCGGACAAAATTAAAAACTGAATGTTTGACGTGTGTATTTGCATAACGAAATTACATAGGAATAAATTTAATTCAATTAACGTAATCACACTGAATAATTAAAAGGCTTAATGACAAATACGGCCTAAATGACCGTATTTGTCGTCGTCATATTCGATGTCAAATCAAAATCGTACTTATTTCAGGCTATAAAAAAGCTTAAAGGAAAGTTCTGTTAAAAGTGTCACCACCAAAACACGGTCTTTAAACATCTTCTGCGAGTGACATAAATGACAATTGCAAAAACACAATGTTTTAATTTTAAATTGGCCATCTGTTTCAATATGTGCTAAATAAAAAACAAGTTGAATCAATTGCAAAAGCCATTGCTCAGATAATTTCGCAAGTATGACTAATGCATTTTAACAACATGGCGATTTGTTCGCTTCAAAATGTCACTTCCTTGGCTTGGCGCGCATTAGTGATTCCATAAACAATGTCCGCGTCCAGAAATAGCGCGGTAAGTAAACGTGTATCGTAAGTACAGGCTTTCAATAATGCAGCCAAGATCGATAATTTTCAACATGTGGTACAACACTATTAGGATTTATATTGTCTTTGGTAAAATCGTGGTGTAATTTTATCGATATAATATTCAAAATAGGTCATCGATGTTGATCTGCAAATATATACCGCTGATCTGAATCTAATAATTAAAAAACTTAAAAATAAGACTAATATGAACATCATCAGTCTCCTATATTTTATTCGTTTTTTTTTATATGTTGGGACTCACACACGGCCATCTGATATCAATCAATCAATATACCGGTGGGAGGGAAGCGTTGTGCCGCGCTCCCGGCTGCATGGGTACCACCATCTTGCTTATTTCTCCCGTGAAACAGCTTTGCTGTGTTTCGGAGAGAAGGGCAAGACAGGCAGTGTGGCACCGAGACTTAACATCTTATGTCTCAGGATAGGCAACACATAGATGAGTTGCCTGGGCTCGTTCCAGGTATGTTCATGGGCGACGTCGACCACCTAACATCAGATGGTACGTTTGCCAGTTTGCCTATGCAACTAACATAAAAAAAACTAGGCAGAGCTTGTTATTGTGGCAACCGCCAACCAGACAACTAATACTTACTTATATATTTCTAAATACATACATTATAAATAAATTACATCCAAACAAATATGATATGACACACTGTATACGCTTTTACAATAGGATCCCAGAAAACGTTCAAAAGCTCTCCATAAAAAAATTCAAAAAAGTTGTTAAAGAGCGTTTGTGTGGTTAAGGATATTATAAAGTAAAAGATTTCATGGAAGATACCACACCCTGGAAATAAGGCGTTCCTCCCGGGCATTTCAAGATAAGATGTTAAAATTGTTATTAATATATATTATTTGAAAAGATTAGTTCCACTGAGTTTGTTTCGCCGGTTCTTCTCAGTGGGCTTACCTTGGAACCGCTGGTAGATTCAATTGACGTTCAAAAAGATACTGTATTAGTACTATTTTGAATAGAAAAAATTGATTTGATTTGACATTACAAATATGATATGACAGAACAAATGATCATGCTCATCACACATACATTGGTCCGGAGTTTGGATCAAACCTACGACCTTCTGGTTTAACAGTCAGGGTCACTAACCACTAGACCAACAGGCCAGTTACTGCCACCAGATCGTTTTCTCTCTCCTACTCGAAGGTGGGCTCGTATAGTATATTCCGGCATACACAGTACGGTACTTACTAAAATAATTGAATCCAGGAAGTGCATTATATTAACTTAGGTCATATCTGAGCATCGAGACGCTGATTAAAGACGCATTGTGGAGGCTGAGCGAGGCAGGCCTGACCAATAATGCCAATTACCTGGACACCGCATGCACAATGCCTTCACTAATTATATAAGAGCTACCTGTTCTGTATACATTACTTTATCCTGCTACTTTGTCCAGGATCCATTGCTTTGAGTATATAACTCGACTAATGCATACGTCTATTGCTCCAAATTCCAATGTCGCGAGCCACAATATGTTAGCAAACTTCGTTTCCAGTCAAAGACTTTAAAGCTTGTCGTACAGGTTTCCCGCAATGATCTTAACGTAATGCAAGCGCTATTGACGAAGATAAGAAGTCAGTAAACTGTCAGCCTTGCGGTGCCGCGGGAGTCTACGTAAGAGAACACCGACTGGTTTGTCCCCATTTCTAAACAAAATTTTACGTAAAAATTTAAAAACCATTTTTAATTGTTAAACTTATCCTGGTGCTAATTAATATAAAGTTAATCGTCAACTAGTACTCACTATGGGATGAGTGTAGCCGTAAATTTTCACTCGCAATTTGAAGACCTTTAAGAGAGATTTTTAAGTGTACAAGACATATTGATGTTCAAATGAAAATTTGCTTTTTCCTCGCTGAAAAGTATCGGCGTTTATTTATTTGTAAAATCCTTACATCAGCTGGTCTGACTTGCATTTCCCCAAAGTTAAATTAGAGGAAAGATAAATGGGGGGCCGTCAAGCTCCCTTTCATTAACGCCAGTAGATGACTCAGTGCGCGTCATATGAACTGGGGTTATTTCCATTTTAAAAGAGCACCGTGTCTATCAATTTTCTTCAATCAATCAATGTATTCAATGGATACGTTTTAATCAACTTGTGACTGCCTCTTTTCATTTGATGTATATTTTTCGATAAACGTTTACTTGGGGCTATTATTTCAATCTGTCAGACACTTGATCCTTATCACGTGCACACTACATCATACGTATTACGTAGTATCTCTTTTCGAAGACTAGTACTATAACGGGCACTCTTAAATAAGGCAAATGAAAAAAAATCGGTAATATTTATGAGTGTAAGTTTGTATGAATGGATTTTGCTTAGCCATACAAAAAGTAAATTATGTCACTTAAATTATGAACTAAAGTTAACTATTGTATAACCGTTCTGCTTTCTAAAAACTATACCAGAAGATCAAAAGCTACTAAAAACATTTTCTTTTCAAAAGTTGCCAATTAAAAATCAAACAAACAGCATATCAAAGTGTTAAGGCACAAATGGAATCTGACCGCACCTGCCTGGATACCAGACAACGGTACCAGGCACGGGCGCCCTCTCCCTACTGTAGGTAGTCATTAAACTACTCCTATCTAAGGGCCCTGAAGTGTATCGATTATGAACTTTTGATGAAAAACTTTCTATTGCTTTCGTTTTGTTACCTAATTTCTGATTCATAATTTTGATAGCAGGTATATGAAAACTTTTTTTACGGACTTTATAACGGCTTAAGTTTCGGATGCGACCTTGGACAAGGCAGAACTATAATGGTAAACGTTAGCAAAGGTGACTGTATCTTTTCCTGGTACAGCTTTTAGCTTATTTATAAACGGTGGAGTATATAACATTTTAATTGCGGTTTGTAATTGTTCAAGAAAGTATTTTGTTTATAGTAGTAAGTATACCGATAGCATTCGTCAATTTATTCAATAAACCGCAGCTCGATGCATGCTCCTATTTCTAGCTTTCCCTAAACAATATGTACAGAGAAAACTATATACCCATTCGAGAAAAATACGGATTAAAATTTTTCAAGATTCAATTTCATTTTCCAGGAATCATTGCTGGAAAATTTAATAATAAAAAGCGTTTTAGGGAACAAACGTACACAGCAATAATATTATGTATCAAAGATTTATAAAACATAATATATAATATCACAGTACATGAGCTAGAAATAAGTTATTATATCAATAGCAATTAAAAGTTATAATTTATTGAATTTAGTATTTTCTATAGTCATCCAGGGCTATATAAGGTTTCATTATTTTTATAGTCTACATTATATTGTACATACTTAATTTTATTATTGTACTTACCTACATAACTAATAGTTTGGACACAATCAGTAAAAAACTATCAGATAGGTATTTGCGATTTGGAATCATCCTTTTTTCATACATGCTGGATATAGTTCTCTACCAATAAACACCAAAACGTTCGAAATGTTGTAATTTTCTAATTCTAATATTTTAATGGATTACTATATTAAACGTTTTAATAATCTTGGTAAATAACGCATATCAACAATAAACCAGCACATCCTGTATCCACGGCGGACCCGTTATTGCGGTAATGACGGTTTAACGCCTGGGACTCCACATCTGTCGGTAATACCGCCTTACTAAATTGTTTACACTGTTTTTTTATCATCAGCATTTTTTTTTATAAAAATGTTGTGATATGATGATGTCCTTAGATAAGTAACGTAATGGCGCCTGTACACGCTCGTGTCGTCGCTTCGCGTGCCTCTTGTCGCGTAAAGGCCACACTACACTCTCGTACCAGTTGAACTCGAGACGCCCGCTGAGATGGACGTAGAATAATCTTGTATAAATATTATTATTATTCAACAATCACACCACGTTGACCTAGCCCCGTGGTAAGTTCGTAAGAATAATATACAGACGTACATGACCTGGTGCAGGTATCAATATTCATCATACAAATTATCTGTACTTGGCGGGTTTCGAACCGCTACGTAAAGTGTCCAGTAGCCTCACCATCCGAACAGCCGGCCGTTAAAAAAACTGTTGCTGAGTTTTGCCTTTGCACCCTATAACATATTTTTTTTACAAATTTAGTATAAAAAGAAAATTATTAACCCACGGCAAAGAAGAAGAGCATGCACATCTTCGCACGAACGTGGTTAGCGGGAAACTAAACGAACGAGAGTGTACACAGTACAGGCGCACTCTCGTTGTCATCCCTAGATTCACGAGATCCTTTGACTCGTGCGCAAAAACTGACAAGTTCGCGAGACCGAACGAAGTCCACAAGACGCGACGCGACAACAGCGCCATGTACACAGTACACACTGCTACTACGTACTCGGCCTGTTTCGTTTGTATCGACGAGTGTACAGCCGCGGTAAGAACGTAACTTACGGGCTTCAAATACTAATAAAATAAAATAATGTTTAATGATCTATACTAATATTATAAAGCTGAAGAGTTTGTTTGTTTGTTTGTTTGAACGCGCTAATCTCAGGAACTACTGGTCCGATTTGAAAAAATCTTTTAGTGTTAGACAGCTTATTTATCGAGGAAGGCTATATTGTTATATAGCTGTGACTTATAGGAGTTGAGTATCGCGGGCGAAGCTGCAGGCAACAGCTAGTTTATAATAAAAAGCTTGTGTTTTGAACTTAATACTTATTTACAGTTTTTGTTGAATTTTTGTGTCGTCTTTTGAACCGAAGCTTCTATACCGACGTTCGGGTTGCTCGCATATACGCGCTCTCCGCGCGGTAACTATCCATGCTGAAACAGATTTTACCGCTTCACGAAACGCGTGACGCGCGCGCTGCATTTTTAACGCTTTGTTCCTATGTTATAAACATATAAAGCTTCGCTTCTTTCGGGCATCCCTAGACACAGTATTTATCAGTAGTTCATTTTTTCCTTCTAATTATTAAAACTCTAATATCTTCAATAAGTTTCGCGAAACCTCAATGTAGGTATACCTAATACTGAAATTGTTACTTAAACTAGTTACCTTGTACTGAAAGTTCGAGGATTTGTTAATGCGTGGATTTATTCCTAAATCATATAATAACGAATGAAGTTTTACGGTGTTACAATTCGTTAACTAAAATTTTCCATATTAATAGGGATCTGTGTTTGGAACAAAAGCCAAAGCGTCTACAAGATGTATACTTGGTTGTAGACGGGCTGTTCGCAAACGTGCAACACTTTACGTTAACAATAGTGATGTTCGGGAACTGTACGATTAAATCGGTCCCAGCACGTCTGTCGCGCAATCGAATGTGCATATCAATGAGCGACCTAGTGATGTATGTATGTTTATCGATTATACCGGACTGGGTGTGTCTCTTGTAATAGAATTAGGTAAATCTACTTATGTATGTTTCGTTATGTGGATCAGTAAGTCTCGCAGTAACATTGTTTGGAAGTTATTTTGATAATTATTATTATAATTGTCAGTTGGTTAATATAATGCGATGAAAATCCATATTTATGAGAAAGTTTTTTTTACCAATCTTGCTGTTAAGTAACATGGATATCATTTGCCTTTGACTTAATCATTCTCCGTCTGTTTTTTTTTTTTACTTCTAGACGTCTAGTACTTGGATATATTATATTAATCAATGGCAAAAGATTTGACCCCACAGGGTCAAGAGATTTTAATTGCTTCATGGAATCGATTTTATTAAAATCCATACACCTAACATCACCTACAGCATAATTTCAGTTATTATGTCCGTTTGGCGTTCTCGTATATTATTATATTCGGCATCATTTCGTATGTTAATCGAATAGCAAATGGTTATCATATCAGCTCGATCGGCTAATCGAGTGGACAGTCACAACCCTAGCTTGTATTATTTATACACATTCAAATATTTCAACGAACATCGTGTGGGATTTTATTAATCCGCTATCGACGTGTGTGTTTACATATCTTGTGCGAATCGTGTTGGAACACCGCGGGTAGACATTACCATGTCAAACGCGTACGACCAGCAAACTGAATTTTTAACCCATGAAATATTATTCTTTTATCGAGTAATAAGGTGAGCCCCATCACCTTGGGCGAAGCAAATTGAGCCGAGGGAGCTGCACTTTGTATCCCTTCGTCGTTCCCAGTAAGATTGAAATGAGGGCGTGGTTGCAGCGACGAATTCAAAATTGGAACATACGACTTAGGGACCATAGGAAATTAGCCTACTCATTTGCTACAGGCCAGCGATGCACCCACAAGGGCTTTTAGGCTAATAGGGCTTATGAACGTCGATAATCACTTGCCATGGCCAACTGTTTGCTTCTGTAAGCTTTTGTAAAACCGTTGAAAGTCCGCGAGCGATATCCCATCGATATTTTTACTCACAATGAATAAATATAATTTGAATTTCCCCAAGAAAATTCCAATATCATAGGTACGCTCTCATTCAAGGTAGGGGGCTTATCGCGGTATTAATTCAACCAAAATTCCTTCGTAATTATACGTTCAAAGGTAGCGCCAAAGATGTATCCGCGAGGCCATTACCTCGGGGCGGGTGTTGGAAAATGGGATGAACGCGGACGGCATAGGGTGGAGTATCCCGCCCGGGAAGGGATGAGACGGCTTTGGGATAAGCCGATTTGAAAAGGAGCACGTGATCAGATGGTGATTGCGTCTGACCCCCCTCATATTTTAATATCGCGAATGGGGTGAGATACGGATTTGATCTGAATCAGGATGGTGGTCTTGTGGTTTTTGATTCAATTACCTGGTATCAAACTGTGGTGGGGATTAGAGAAAATACCAATAGTAATAGGTTCTACCCAGACCTGAAATTGGGTTTTTCTAAATTACTCCGTGCACCTGAAAGTCATTGAGTGTGTGTGAAGTTTACCAACCCGTATTGGGCAATCGGTAAAGTATAGCCCAACACCCTCCTCGTCTTATTTCGAGGAGGAGACCCGTGCCACTGGCACGTGAGCACTGGCTGCTGGCAGTAAGACATGATAAGGGTTGATATTATGATAGTAAAAGATCTTGGTCACAACGTCTAGGATGGCCGTTGAATATACAGAATTCGGGAAGACCTCCAACTACATCAAATTCAGTAATAATAGAAGACAAGCGGTCTCCCAAGCAGTCTTCTGTTGGAATTTCTTTACAGTAATCTTTATATACTTACTACAATGTCAAGAGTGATCATTTATGTCGTAATTTTTTAAAGTGCAGCCTCTTAAATAAACTCGTCGAGAGTGTGGTGAAGTGATGAGTGATTTACAAATTTTACCTTGTTGTATGAAAAAACTAAGAGAAACCGCGCTCTTCGTTGAAATATGACAGGTTAAGGCACAAGCGAAGAACTAATACAAAAGAATAAAAACGCTTTTTGTAATAAAATTGTTTGTATCGTTTATAAGAGTTAGCAGTTAATTGAAAATTATTAATGACCACTGAAAATATGATTAATTTTTGTCCATCCACCGCTGGACGGAAAAAGCATTTCAACGTCTAAAAAATATAACGTAAACAGCAAAATATCTACAAGAAACTCCTCAGATTTTTTAAAATTATTATTCTAAAAGAATGGTATAGAAAAAACGCCTATTCATGATTCCAAAAACCTTCCTCGCTGTGCGCTTACACCCTGTACCAAGACCAGCGTGGCTTTATTAAGAAACAGGAAACCCTTATGTTCATATTGGAGGGTCTTAAGATTCGTTAATTACCGACTGCATTAAATTAAATACGGCTCCGTACATAAAATCCCGTTCAAAATTCTCCCCATTTTTAAGGAAATGAATTGCACTTGTTTTTGCTCAACCTCAACTCCTCATTGCTCGGAGGCTTTGAAAGCTCACAATGCTTTTAATGAATTCTTAAAACTTTGTTTTTACTCATATGCCACACTTAATTTGGTAGGTATTAGATCGGTAACTATTATAGTTTAGGTAAATATGGGTAACTAATATTATAGTAGTTATGGCAAATTTTACTCTCTCTTTAATATATTATTTTTTTGAACCAAATACGTTTATGGACTATATTTTTTATCAACACAAATATAAAGATTACCTCCATATTATATTAATTATTAAATGTCAATATAATTATGATAGCTACCTGTTGTGGTGCATATCACTAATATCTTCTGAGTATTTAAGGTCTTTCGACCACACCACATAAGTATATAACTGAGAAAAAGCTTATTAGAAGCTCGGACATACTAGCATAATACATAGCTATATACATCCTATTTATATTACATGTATTATATGTATATAATATGTATTATTACTAATATTTTGAAAAACTACTTCGCATTGCATATGTTTATTAGGTATATTACATATTATAAACAGGTAATATTTTGTTTCAAGAGTGGAGGATGTGTTTGGGTAGGCAAAGTGTTGGTCGGCCATTAACCAGGTGGGAAGACGATGTCCGTGCAGTAACCGATCCGTGTGCACTCCGACGACAGGCTGCGAGTGGCGAGAGATCAGTCGTTGGCGTTCATTGAGAAAGGTATTTGTTCAACAGTGGACGGATAGGGGCTGATGATGATGATGATGAATGTTTTTATTTTTTAATTTTGGATGTATGAAGTAATCTTTGAAACTACACATCCGGTTTAAAAAAATCTTTCACTAGTAGAATCCCGCGCTATCAATAAGTAACAAAAGCTATAATAATAGTAATCAGCGGTCTGCACACGGTTGTAGATTTAACTCGTGAAGCTGCGGACAATATCTCGTCCGTAATGTCTTAGAACTCTAGCTCTTGTGTGATATAATAATAATACCGAAGCTAGTTTCGTATTTAACATACCCCACTATCCCCCCCTCCCCTAGCTAGCCATGCCTATCGCAGACAGAGACAAATGAGCGGGCCACTTAGCAGGTGTCCGCATGCACCAACGTCGCTGATAAAAAAGCAAATCATTCATTTTGGGGCGCCCCCTTTTTGTAACTAGCTTAGATTTTTCCTTTAACACGATCCATTAATTATCTATGTACCTTCTACTCGTAGCCTCATGAAAGTGACCTACTTTACGAAACTTACTATTAGAAAAGCATTTCAAGTACGGAAAAATAGGTGGTGGAAAAGAACACCTGGTAGTAAGTGGTGGGTAAAACATAAATGTATTCATATTGCTTCCTTTTTTGTTAAAAAAATTAATCAGTTGAAAGTACAATAAAATGAAAAAAAAGAATCGAACGATATTTTAGAATAGATTCGGTACGTATAAGCATTTATAATGTAAAATATTAATGAACTGCTATAAATTATTAAAATAATTATATTTTAATGCATTTTATCGTAATACAGCTCTTACAGAATCGAATTTTTCGTTTATTTTGTTCAATAAACATTTAATTTCATTTATTTTATTATTAATCAAATAACTCGTTTAAAACTCCTTGTTGTTGTAGTTGGTTAAAATGTGAATATGTCACCCGAACCAAAATAACGAATCTATTGCCGTGTGTTAAAATCGCAGAAGTGGTTTAGGCACTTCTATGGAACATAGTTTCGTACATACTCCTAAAATCAAAACCTTTCACATAGATTCCTTCATAAGAGCTATTTACACTAGAGTATGTCCAGCCCTTAACCTTCCTTAAGGCTTTATCGGAATCGGGTAAAGAGATGGCCATTGAATCGTTTCGAAACCCGTCACTTGGTCCGCAAGAGCGGGTCCATATACGGCGGCCGGTCCACTCCATATACAGAGCATGTGGCCGCACAATCGTCGGTGATTCTGTATCTCTTTAATACAACCAGTGTTCACTTATAATACGATACCCGACCAAATTAGGAGAGTTATTTCAGTGTTAGACATTTAGGTACATGGCTTAGATCGATAAAACTTAAGTTGCAAGTGCATTTTTGATCTGCAAAGGATTTGCCATTATTGGTAATGAATTCATAGATAGTTTAAGTAAAGCGATTGCGGCATCAAGTAGAGCCTTCTTATCAACCCGCAACACTTAGCTGTGGAGGCATTTACATCGGTAATATTTTACTATCAGGTACAATGCGCTATACTATTATTTTTATTATAAACCCCAACATGGTTCAGGCCTTGACGTGGCGGTGGGGCTCAGTCAGCCTAGGATGAGCCCAGGTTGTGTGTTGCGGGACAACCCCTCTGTGGAGGTGGCGTCAGTCCCCTGAGGGACTGACTAGCCCTCGAGGTGCCCTGTTTGCTCATTAAATCCGGGGCACCTCACCAAAGGCGGCATTGGTGGCACTCGCCGGGTTTTAGTGGGTAGAGCTGCGTCCACTTACCAGCTTTCGGGCGCAGCGAGTCCCACATACCCGCGTGGGGAGACCCACTCCCCCGCGGGATGCCTCAGAGTCTGAGGCATCCCGCGGGGGAGTGGATCTGGTCTGAGGCTCAGACCATTTCCCGGCGTAAAAAAAAAACTATTATAAAAGCACCTGACGTTGCTCTTAAAACTAAATAAAATGCCGTCTCGAGACACTCAGTCTGTTCGAAACATCCATGTTAATATTACAATCATAATTCATAAAAATCTATAACGAAAGACGAAATAAAATTAAGAAATAGCCTGTTGGTGTAGATGTTAGTGACCGTGACTGCTAAACCAGAAGGACATGGGTTCGATTCCCACCCAGGACAAATGTTTGTGTGATGAACACGATCATTTGTTCTATGGCTGGGTGTAGTTTATCTATAAAATATGTATGTATTTAGAAATATATCAGTTGCCTGGTTGTCATAAAAAAGGCTCTGCCTAGTTAGGGATCAAATGGCCGTGTATGAGTTGTCCCAACATATTATTATTATGATTAAGAAATTACAACGTCGTGAGGGCATGTCGATATTACTGCCAAAGTACGCTTATCGATGTTTCACATCAAAATATAAAATTCCCAATTTACTCAACACAAGCACAGTATAGATGTTACAATAGAGACGTTGATTACAACAAAAATAAAAATCCAATTTACTGAACCCATCAAAATAGACGTCGACGAACATGAAACTTCATATCACAGAGATAAGAAACAATAAAAAACCTCCGATTCCTTATGAGTTTATGTAAATTAACGTCGAAAGTTACGTAGTATCGTAAAATGTATAGGGTTATGCTAACAAAACCCCGGAATCCTTCCCGAGGGTTCCGTGCGATCCAAATCTATAAAAGTAATATCCTATTTGGATGTTAACTCTTATTTTGAAAACTTTATGCCCCACATAAAAATGTTGTCAGTACCCCGTAAATCATGGGTACATGGGAATATATTTAAATGCATTCATAGTATTTATTACATTTGTTTTGTGTTGTTAATATATTAGTTATTATTAATTACAGTAGACTATTGAAGCAAAGGTCCTATGTTTTAAAGAATGTGGCTATCATCGGCTTGACGTTCTGTAAAAAATGTAATAAAATTGAAAACAAACACTACGTCTTCAAGATTGAGGTGAAGATAAATCATAAATCTTTGAGTACATAGTTATAACCTTAGGGCATGGCTGCCAAATATTTGAAACATAACGACATTAAAATGTTAATCAACTGCTATAAAAACCATAACTTAATTTCATTACATGATCGATTGTTGAATATACTGGATATCCCAATAGCATTTTACACATGTTTCGGGCGTATCCATGTTTCAAAGAACTTGAATAAATACGAACGATTTCTCGTGTAACCGATGGACCCGTTATGACCGCATACAAAAAGCCGGTTGTTGCATTACAAGAGATGGCCCTACCATATGCGGCGTACGCAACAGTAATTGTTATCGTTAACTTGCCGCAAAAACAGATCGCATTATTGTACATTACAAGATATGCATTGTTTAATTATACGGCATACATACTTCGGGTCATTACGTCAAAATAATTTTAAGTTGAGTGGTATTCTTTTAATTTTGGAGTCGCGTTTTGTTACTGGAATAAAACAACGTTGGAGTGTAAAATTATTGATGTACTAGATGTACTGTCGTCAAAAACAGGCGGGGAAAACATACTAGAGGACAAGTCTAGGGTGAAGTTATCGATACTAATGGATCTTGTTGACCACTTGACTATGACTGGCCTGTTGGCCTAGTGGTTAGTGACCCTGACTGCTAAACCAGAAGGTCGTGGGCTCGATTCCCACCCAGGACAAATGATTGTGTGATGAGCATGATCATTTGTTCTGTGTCTGAGTGTAATTTATCTATATTAAGTATGTATTGAGAAATATATAAGTATTTATCAGTTGTCTGGTTACCTGAAGAACAGGCTCAGCCTAGTTTGGGATCAGATGGCCGTGTGTGAGTAGTCCCAACATATTATTTATTTATTATTATTATAACTTGCCACCGGATGGTCCCTCTGCCAAGCATTTATCTCTTATAATATTACTATATTTATCTCTACTACTAATATTCACTACTTAGTTTACAGTTATAAGTTCGTAAATATTTCGGTTTATCCGTCTTGGTGTTAAGGTTACACCAGTCGTTCATCTTTCCATACAAACGCAGAACAGTAATTACTACAATGTTTGACGTTGACCAGAAAAAACTAAGTATAATATAAATTTATCTCGTCGTGATCTATGTGTGTATGTACCTAAAATCGTAAAAAAAATATACATTTAAAAAATACAAGCTTCTAAACTTTCGTATTTCAACACTGATTTTAGCCCAATTTTGGGCGTAAATAATTAATAGTATACCGAGCACGAAAGCTCAAAAATAAAGCCCGTACAGATATAGTTTAGTTATTCAAAAGTTGAAATAAATTTATTTTTAAAAGATACACGTAATAGTTTTTCAATAATACATAACTGTTTTGCTAAAAGGACATTTTCGGAATGAATCATTGTGCATTTCATTCTAGCACACATGTTCGCGCACTATGTCAGGTGAGATAGCAATCATTTTGTTAGAGTTCGCGCCATCGACTAGTTCAACCTTAAATGAAAGAACACAGACCTAATTATGATAATGAAATATTGTTTTGATCGCGACATCAATAGAAAATCAAAGAGACATATATTTTGTTTTCTATTCAAATCAATAGCACACACATAATAGTTAGAAATGCATCTGACGTAAAAGTAATTATTGTCGAGGCGCATGCGCCTTCTGTTTTTATTGGAGTGTATGAATAGCAAAAATAATTAACCACAATTTTTTTATTGTTTTAGTTTTATTTTTCATATTCAAAACGCCATTCATTTGTAAAACTCTCATTAGGTATACATTTTATATTTTTCGGGGCGTCCTACAACCATTATTGTAATACGGAAAATAAATTTAAGTATATTCTGGACTAATAAATATATAAGCCTCAAGTTCAGACAAAACTGTACAGCAATTATATATACATATATTGGCTGTATAATTTTCGCTTTATCTGTCCTTATACCGCCACAGATAACGTATAAGGCAAACCATAAAGTATTGCACATATTAACAATCTGTGGTAATTACAAGATGGCCACCGAGCGTGGCGCCGACACAGGTCGATCTGTCAAGATTGTTGCACCACAGAAACAATATTATTATTGATGGCCGAAAGCGCAACGATTGTTGGACGCGTTATGTAAATTACTTTTTATTTTTGTGTCGTAATTATGTCTGAGTTGTATGAATGTCATTTTTATCTATAGGAAGCTTTGGCTGGATTTCATCGGTTATAATCCTGCCTAAGGCAACTGTTTTAATGTTTGTGAATGTTACGAATTATTAAGATAAATCACAAAATTATCAATTTTTTTTATTTTATTTAACCCGGTAAAAATGAAGTTAGTCGCGAGGTATCACATAAAATTGAAAAAGCCTATAGCCGCCTGCTGGTATCTTAGATTAGCGAGTTTAAATAAACTTAAGCTTTATTATAGTATTAGCTTAATGGATATATGTTAAAAATAGGAGCAGCAGATCTATAATCAGATGATGATGATGATTTATCTCAAGAGCAAGTAGATATTTCAACGATGTAGTTGCAGACTTGATAAGAACGTTACTGATGTTTAGATTTGGACTTGTTTAATACACGTGGTGGTGGGGCTCAGTAGCCTAGGGTGAGCCGCTGCACCTTGGGCGAAGCTAATGGGCCGGGGGGGCTCTTTGTACCCCTCTTATAAGAAGAGGGGTCAGAAGAGCAGGGGGCAAGGGGTGAGGATGGGAACCTCACCCCATTGTACTGTCCCGACGTTGGGAGGGGTTGTTCTGTGGTGCGGGACAACCCCTCTGTGGAGGTGGCGTCGGTCCTTTGCGGGACTGACTAGCCGTCGAGGTGCCCTGTTTGTTTTCTAGATCCGGGGCACCTCACCAAAGGCGACATTGGTGGCACTCGCCGGGTTTTAGTGGGTAGAGCTGCGTCCATTTACCAGCTGTAGGGCGCAGCGAGTCCCACATACCCGCGTGGGGAGACCCCCTTCCCCGCGTGATGCCTCAGAGCATTTCCCGGCGTTAAAGAAAAAAAAAAGGGGCCAGGGCTCGCCCCTTCGGGACGGGAACCTCACCCCATTATACTGTCCCGACGTTGGGGGGGGTTGTTCTATGGTGCGGGACAACCCCTCTGTGGAGGTGGCGTCGGTCCCTTGGGGGACTGACTAGCCGTCGCTGTGCCCTGTTTGCTCATTAGATACGGGGCACCTCACCAAAGGCGGCATTGATGGTGTACAGACATTAACCAATTACCTCCCGCCAATTCATTTACATGTCATCATCCGATCTCATTACGCCCTGTGATTGGCTGATCGACAAACACTGTCGGCGCGGGATACGCTTCCCGAAAACACGTCACTTCGACTTCGAGTGAGAAAGTGGAAAGTCACCCCGTAAACATGGCCGCATAAAATAACCGCGCGTGTGTTAATTTAATTTAAATTTACGGACCTCTGACGGTGTAACTGACCGATATGTCAACCCGGACCATGGTTCATTAAGAAGCGGAAATTCAGTGGAGCCACAGGATTCTACAAGCATCAAAAGGACAACCGTCGCCGGCGACCAGCACACTGTTCGGGCGTGTCCTACCTGTCCCCCTGGATCCAGGTTAGTGCTGTTAGTTTTCTTCCCATTGGAATCCGCAAGGGCTAATCGAAGGGTTAATCGGAGAATGCAGTAACCGTTCCAGAGGTTCCCGGCATCCCCTTGGATGCCAACCCCACACACCCTGGTGCCTTCTGTTAGGATTGAATCTCCCCCTTGGGAGAACCCACACATCCTTTCCGGTACCATCTTGTGGGGCCGTGAGCTCCCCCTTGGGACCTCATTCATCTTTTATGGTGCCTCCTGTGAGGAAGACTAAAACTCCCCCCTGGGAGCCTCCTCACCTAATTTTATTATATAGGTATAAGGTCCTGTGAGGAAGACTAAAACTCCCCCCTGGGAGCCTCCTCACCTAATTTTAGTATATAGGTATAAGGTCCTGTGAGGACTAAAACTCCCCCCTGGGAGCCTTCTCACTTAATTTTTATATGTAAAAGGGTTATATTAACGATCTAAATGCATGAATTTGTCGTAATATTCAACCTATATATAAACTATTTAGTGCGTCTAATAGTTTCTCAGGCCACCTAGGTCTTTAAAATAGTAATACAAATAAATAATTATAACGTAAGGTATCACATTCATAATTTTAGTCCGGCATTATATAAGTTGTGCTCGGATTTTCTAGAAAATTCATATATATACCTACCCACATATTCCGACCGAAACGGTTTTGTTAGTGGTGTAATTTATCATTTCAGTTAATAATCTAATATAAAAATATTAATTACTTAATTCATTTCTTATTTCGTTTCGGTTCTCTGAGTGACGCTGTGTATTATTCATTTCAACTTACGCTTAATATTTAATATACATAACTAAATATCGCTCAAGATGGCGAATGCTAACGTTGAAATAGAAATCAGGACCGCCATTAAAAAACGTGAATATGAGTTTAAAAACATGCAAATACTTTATGATTTAGCTACAGGTGTTAGTGAAAATAAAACTAAATTATCGTCTTTTCGAGCTAGGTATAAAAAGATAGAAACAGTTCGTGATAATTTTATACAGTATAATGATTATGTAATTCAGTTACAATTAAAGGACAATCCGAAGGCAGTAATAGATAATCAGGTCATGTTAGCTTTCGATGAACTATATTATTTTGTTATCGAGGTTGCGGATACTTACGACTCGAGCGCATCATGTACGACGTCCCGTTCGGAATCGGGTCAAGGTCACGCACAGTCGAGCGCTAACGTAAATTTACCGAAATTGCAGTTACAACATTTAAAGATAGTTATACGCCACTTATTCATAATAATGTTTCAATATCCGATACCGAGAAATTTTATTATTTACTTTCGTGTTTGTCCGGAAATGCCTTGACATTAGCTAAGGGCATTCCTATTACGGCGGCTAATTATAAGGTGATTTATTCAGCGTTACTAGATAGATACGATAATAAACGGATTCTCGCGACTGCGTATTTAGAGAAATTATTAAAATTAAACACTATTCATAAATCGACATTATCGGACCTTTCCGAATTAACTAATACTCTTTATGAATCTGTAAACGCCTTGCGCGGTTTAAATATTGATAATTTGGGTGAATTTATTTTATTTTATCTTGCGTCGCGCCCGTTGGATACAGAGACTAGGAACCGATTCGAATTACAGAATACTGAGGAATTTCCTAAGTTCGATAACTTAGTTGTTTATTTACAAAATAATATAAAGGCTCTAGAAGTAAGTCAACAATCCTTTTCATTAAATTCTTTTAATAAGCCAACGCGCATTAATAATAATAAGGTTAAATTTCTTCGTCAACCAAGGTCATCATTAATGGCCTCGACTAAAGCTGGTAATAATAATAATATTACTCCAGTTGCGTGCGTATGTTGTAATGAAAAACATCCCATATATCGATGTAGTAAATTTCATTCTATGACTATGCCACTGCGACTTCAGTTAGTCAAAGAGTTTCGATTATGTAAAAATTGTTTAAGGTGCGGCCACACTAGTCAAGATTGTAAGTCGAAGTTCACTTGTTTTAAATGCGGCGCTAAACATAATTCTTTATTACATTTTGAACAGAATACATTAGAATCGAATATTGTCGAGTCGGGATTTGCGGATAGTGCCAATTCAACCACGAATACTGCACTGACTTGTATAAATCAATTCCACCGCTCGCCCGTTAGTGCTAAAATACTTGGTACAGCGATAGTGCGTTTGAAGACATACGACGGCGATCAGTGTGTGCGCGCCCTTATAGATAGTGGTTCGATGGATTCTTTTATATCAAGTAGTTGTGCGCGTCGGCTAGGGCTACAAATAAATAAATGTAATTTGAGTGTAACAGGTCTTGGTGAAAATCCTGTTTGTAATATAAAAGGTTACACTTTCGGTTCAATATTACCGAAGTCGGGTAACTCACCTCAATTTGATATACCGTTAGTAATTTTACCTAAAATTACTTCAATGGTTCCTTCGAATCCGTTACCTACGGTCGTCAAGGAGAAGTTTAAACATTTGGATCTCGCTGATCACGATTTCGATAAATCGGGTCCGATCGATCTGTTGTTAGGAGTTGATTGTTTTGATAAAATTTATACTGGCTCACGTTATAATCCCGGGCCCGGTTACCCGTGTGCATTATCCAGTGTATTCGGCTGGGTAATAAGTGGCCAGTTTTTGATCAACACAGTGGCTCACACTCCGGCCACACCCGTTACGTCACTCGTCGCGTCTTCTAATACGCTCGACGAGATCGTTCAACGGTTTTGGGAATCTGAGGAGCCACCGAAATCCAAAATTTCCGCTCCCGAAGATGCCATATGTGATCAAAAATATAGAGAGGGCACATATCGCACCGCCGATGGTCGTTATGTTGTTCCAATAATGATTAAAGATGATGCCCCCCCTTGGGTGACTCATCGCGTTTCGCTTTGAACCGTTTTTTAAATTTAGAACGGCGTCTTAATAGTCAGCCGGAGTTGAAGGCTGAATATAAGGAATTTATGAGGCAGTATGAAGACCTAGGACACATGCAGCCTAGCGCATCTTCATCTGACCGATATATCATTCCTCATCATTGTGTTATACGTCCCGACAGTGCCACCACACGTCTGCGGGTTGTGTTCGATGCTAGTAGCCGCACCTCGAACAACCTGTCACTAAATAATATTGTGCACGTGGGGCCTAAATTACAAACAGATATTATAGATTTAATTACGAAGTTCAGGCTTCACCAAATTGTTTTCACTGCGGACATTTGTAAAATGTATCGACAGATATTAATAAGACCAGAAGATAGACCTTATCAACATATCTTCTGGCGTAATGACTCAAACGAGACGTTACAAGAATACGAACTCAATACCGTCACATACGGTGTTAGTAGTTCCCCGTACTTAGCCATTCGAACACTTCATCAACTCGCTGCAGATCATGGTTCTGAGTATTCGAGTCGCGCAGCACAAGTTATTAAAGAGGACATATTCATGGACGACATTACGACTGGCTGTTCATCCCTCGATGAAGCCATTCGATTAAAGGCGGATGTCACTTCTTTGTTGTCCAAAGGTCATTTTGAACTTCGTAAATGGAGTACAAACGATACTCGGCTCTTAGTCGACGTTCCTCATGAATTCTGTCAAACTTCCAAATCCTTCGATGAATCAGGAAATGAGTTTGTAAAAATTTTAGGTATCCGGTGGAACCCAACTACCGATACTTTTTCATATACCTTTTCAGACACATTTGAAGTTAAATTTACTAAAAGATCGATACTTTCTGTGGTCGCTCGCATTTTTGATCCGCTTGGTTGGATCTGTCCAGTAGTTTTTGCAGCCAAATCCTTGTTACAGGAAATGTGGCGCTCAAATTTATCATGGGATGAAACTATCCCAAAACACTTAGCCAAACAATGGCATTTGATAGCAGCGAATTTAACTGATTTACAGAATATTTCTCTTCCACGATTGGTTGTACCTTCCAACTTTGTTGAGGTACATTTGGTAGGGTTTTGTGACGGATCTCTGAAAGGGTGTTGTGTATATGTTTGTGTGGTAACAAAAGAAAGCGATATAACTAAGATTAGTTTATTGACAGGAAAGTCCAGAGTGGCTCCTATCAAACCAACAACCGTAAATAGGCTTGAGCTAAGCGCAGCAGTGCTTCTAGCGAAGGTTCTATCACACATATACAACCTCCTTAAAGATAAAATACCTATTCAATCGATTAGGGCATACTCTGATAGCACGACCACGTTATCTTGGCTAAATACTGCACCGCATTTACTAAAAATGTATGTCGCCAATCGTGTCGTTCAAGCTACAGATTTAATTAGTTCGGACTACTGGTATCATGTTTCCACTAACGATAACCCGGCTGACTGTTGTAGTCGCGGAGTTTCGTGTCCTGAGCTTCTCAATCATTCCCTCTGGTGGGAAGGACCTTCTTGGTTGCAAAATTCGCCAAGCCAATGGCCAAATAAACAAGTCCTGCTCCCGAGAGAGGACTTACCAGAACTCAAACCACTGGAGACGAAAAGTCTTCATGTGATGACAGACAATGCACCTCTGTCAAACTTAATTTCTAAATATCCTTTTAACAAACTACAAAGAATAGTAGCGTGGATCACCAGATTCATATCAAATTTAAAATTAGACCGTACATTACGATATAACGGATCGCTTAGTAGTTCTGAACTTGAAAATTCAACTAAGGTTTTAGTCAAATTGAGTCAAAATTGTTATATGAGTTCTGACATCAGTCGAGTGCGAAATAATGCACCATGTGTCAAATCCATTCAAAAACTATCACCGTTCCTTGACAGTGATGGTATCTTGCGGGTGGGGGGACGTATCGATGAAGCCAACTTGTCACCATCTACGTTGCACCCTATGCTGTTGTCAAAACAATGTCCATTATCTCGACTTCTAGTCGACTATTTTCATATTAAATATTTACATTGTGGTCCTCGAACTTTACAATCTCTTATCCAACGAAAATTTTGGATAATCGGAGTTAGACGGTTAATACGTTCCGTACTCTCTAAGTGCGTGAAGTGTTTTAGAGTGAAACCAATTGCTTGTCAACCAATGATGGGCAAGCTTCCAGCTTATAGACTTCAACAGGCTCGTTGTTTTAATTCAACGGGCATCGATTTTGGTGGGCCATTTGTAATTAGAGAAAGTCGCCGTCGAGGCGCAAAGACTTACAAGGTATATTTATGCCTCTTTGTATGCCTTAGCTCTAAGGCAGTACATTTAGAAGCAGTAACGGAACTTAGTTCAGAAGCATTCCTTGCTGCGTTAGACCGTTTTGTCTCGCGCCGTGGTATATGTCAGACTCTATTAACCGATTGTGGGACAAATTTTGTAGGTGCAAATAAATATTTAACAGAAGTTTCAGATTTGTTCCGCCGACATCACTCTGAAATATCAGATGGTTTGGCAACTCGTCAAATTAAATGGAAATTTAACCCTCCGGGTGCACCTCACTTCGGAGGTATATTCGAAAGTGGTATAAAATCTACTAAATATCATTTAAAACGCGTCGTAGGCTCTCAAGTTCTCACTCTTGAAGAATTCTTTACAATATTAGCAAAGATAGAAGCGTTATTGAATTCGCGGCCACTTTGTACGCTTTCGACTGATCCTTGTGAGTCTGACGTACTGACTCCAGGACATTTTCTTACGGGAGGCCCTTTAGTAGCTTTACCCGAAGAACCTCTAAGTGAAAACTCGTGCCCTCGCTCTCGTTGGGAGATGCTTAAAATGATAACCCAAAGTTTCTGGCGAGTTTGGCAGCGTGATTACCTTCATACGCTGCAACAAAAGGTTAAATGGTTTTTGAACCAACCTAACGTAAAAGTTAATGATGTAGTCATTGTTAATGAACCAAATCTTCCGCCTATGTTCTGGAAGTTAGCTCGCGTGGAACAAGTACATACCGGTTCTGATCAGATTGTTAGAGTAGTCACTCTCCGCACCGCTAACGGAAAGACTTTTCGTAGGCCAGTGGTAAAGGTTTGTCCTTTACCGTTTAATTAAACTTTATCATTTTAACTGAAATGTATATGCACCTTCTACTTCATCATATTATTCATAGGTCTTAACTTATGTATATACATTTCAAATTATGTTTCCCTAACTGAGCGCAACTTTTGATTTTCGAAACTGCATACTTCGTGAAACCCTTGTGGATTTCAGGTGGGGGGAAAATGTACAGACATTAACCAATTACCTCCCGCCAATTCATTTACATGTCATCATCCGATCTCATTACGCCCTGTGATTGGCTGATCGACAAACACTGTCGGCGCGGGATACGCTTCCCGAAAACACGTCACTTCGACTTCGAGTGAGAAAGTGGAAAGTCACCCCGTAAACATGGCCGCATAAAATAACCGCGCGTGTGTTAATTTAATTTAAATTTACGGACCTCTGACGGTGTAACTGACCGATATGTCAACCCGGACCATGGTTCATTAAGAAGCGGAAATTCAGTGGAGCCACAGGATTCTACAAGCATCAAAAGGACAACCGTCGCCGGCGACCAGCACACTGTTCGGGCGTGTCCTACCTGTCCCCCTGGATCCAGGTTAGTGCTGTTAGTTTTCTTCCCATTGGAATCCGCAAGGGCTAATCGAAGGGTTAATCGGAGAATGCAGTAACCGTTCCAGAGGTTCCCGGCATCCCCTTGGATGCCAACCCCACACACCCTGGTGCCTTCTGTTAGGATTGAATCTCCCCCTTGGGAGAACCCACACATCCTTTCCGGTACCATCTTGTGGGGCCGTGAGCTCCCCCTTGGGACCTCATTCAGATGGCATTCGCCGGGTTTTAGTGGGTAGAGCTGCGTCCACTTACCAGCTTTTCGGCCGCAGCGAATCCAACATACCCGCGTGGGGAGACCCACTCCCCC
This sequence comes from Helleia helle, assembly GCA_963853865.1. NCBI lineage: Eukaryota > Metazoa > Arthropoda > Insecta > Lepidoptera > Lycaenidae > Helleia > Helleia helle. The sequence goes on along the minus strand of OY971423.1, from coordinate 21,696,517 downwards.
GCGGGATGCCTCATTTCCCGGCGTTAACAAAAATGGACTTATTTAATACAAATACTAAGCATGTTAAACGCCTACTGGGTGACAGATTTTTCCTATAAGACACTTTTTGGGTATATAACTTGTATAAATCAACATTAAATTATAATATTGTAACAACGCATCTGTAATTCATTTAACTTTAGCTCTAAATACTACTACTTCTTACTTATTTACATGTGGAAACTTGTAATTGACATTCATATTTTTATTATGTCTTATATTGTTATAAAGTGGTAAGTTTTCCCAAGAAATCAAAATAAAATAAATAAAAACGTCGCCTGAGAAAACTTGAGCCCTAAAGCGGCCCACTTCTTACGCATACCTTAACGAATACAAAGACAACATCCGTTGGACCGGCGCGGCGTATGAGACCGTCCCCTCGACGGAGGACACGTGCGACGGTTCACGATCTGGGATCACGACGACCGACTGTCATTATTTATCGTCTACCAGATCACGATCCCCTGGGCCGGACTTAGTTTTGCATACCGATAACATATAGTTGGAAGTATATGATGATTATTTCATAGTAAACTTAATTTAGCTGTTGTCGGCGGCTTGTTGCCTTACAGCAGCGGTGTAATCTATCTTGTTCCAAATTGTATCGAAATCCGGTCAGCGGTTCATGCTTGGAAGCGTAATAAATAAACTTACTTTCGCGGATGCATAATAATAATGATATTAAAGAACAAGTCAGGGATGATTACGAGATCGAACCCCGCCAAGATCGTCGATCTTATTTTCATCTGTCGACATGTAAAGAATTAGGCAAGTATGACAGTGGGACTGGTGGTACGTATGTGCGGATATACCTAAAAGTGCCACACACAATCCCGTCGTTCGTTGATTTTGATCCTTTTGCCGGGACTTAATAGAACATGTGCAAATAGCACGATGCTCGTCGTTTGAGCGTTCATTCAAGAGATCTTTGTTCACTCATTGGCCGTTCTTAGATAAGTATATTGTCAAAGTAATTCAAATATAAGCCGTGCCATAGTAAACTTGTATAATAAGAGTCCTACAACAATATTTTGAAAGCTCCTTTTTTGTTCACAAAGCTCTCGGCTTAACAGGCGCGTTTAAAGCAGAACTTTTATTTCTAAACCCCTCCAATTAGAATAAAACTCTTGAATTAGTAAGGGTCATACAATTGATCTGTGTTCGGGCTGTCGGCATCTCCAACTCATAATGAGATTCAAACATTTTAAAATTAAATTACGCTTAATATTTCTTGAATAAGCTCAGAACTTAAAGCGATGGAATAAGTAGAATCCGGAGTTGATATTCTGCTTCTCAGATATGATTTCTTTTGGAACTTAGATGATTGTCAGTCTCTCGACTGAGGTTGACAATCATCTAAAAGGGGGGGTAGCGGCTGCTCTGTCTCCGATCCTCGAGTGGTGGATGCGCCGTAAGCGCAAACCCCTCACTTTCCGTCTGACACTGGTGCTTACCGGGCATGATTGCTATGGTGAGTATCTGAGCCGGACGGCCCACTGGAAGCCGGTGAGAGTGTGTCACGATTGTGACGTGGCGGTGGACTCGGCCCAGCACACCCTCGAGGTGTGCCCGAGATGGGCGGCGCTGCGTTACGATCTGACATATTCAGTCATCGGAAGGGACTTGTCTCTGCCGAGCGTTGTCACCGCGATGCTCGGTTTCAACGAGTCCTGGACGGCGATGGTCTGCTTCTGCGAGGCAGTAATGTACCAGAAGGAGGCCGATGAGCGGGTGACACATCTATTATTAAAACGGACCTGGATTTAGTAAGAATGACACTTTTTTAAGTTTTATTAATAATCACACAAAGTATACCTTGTCAAAATAGTAGGAAACTGAGGTAACTAGCAAAGGCTAATTTGAATAGCTAAAAGGATGATACTGCTTAAAAATAGTCTTTGTGACTTACTTAGACATCTCTAAATGTTCTCGATACCCCTGTTTAAGCTTTATACCAATACAGACATCTCTACAACCACATGTAAATTGTTATTTATCTGTAAGCATTTTGATATAATTACCCACTCACGCCTGCCCTGTCCGTCTCAAATTGTTAGCTATTGACCCAAATGATGTAATTTATAAGTTCTTGTCCAACAAAAACTGCCATTGTATCGACTTGATGCCGAATACGTTATTGTGTACCAAGATCGTTGACGGGCTGCGGTGCCCTACTTAGCTTTACAGGCATTTAACTGTAAATCAGTTATATTCTGTATCCAAAATTCGTTGGGTATATTTTAAAAAACTAATATACACCATAGAAATGTAAGTAATAAGGTATAGATTTCTATGACTTACACCAACCGCCAGCTCTGGATGGTTACATAGTTTTTTTTTTATTTTTTTATAGAAGAGGGGGCAAACAGACAGTCGGTTCAACTGATGATAAGTGATAGCCACTGACACCCGCTACACCAGAGGGTTAGCAGGTGCGTTGCCACTTGCCGGCCTTTCAAATAGGAGTATGCTCTTTTCTTGAAGGTCCCCAAGTCGTAACGGTTCGGAAACACCGTAATTGGCAGCTGATTGATGACGACATGATGATGACATTCGTTGTGCGAGGCAGGAAATGCCGTAAAAATCGAGTTGTGGATTTACGAACATCGAGATGGTGAGTCCAACATACCCGCGTGGGGAGACCCACTCCCCCGCGGGATGCCTCATTTCCCGGCGTTAACAAAAATGGACTTATTTAATACAAGTACTAAGCATGTTAAACGCCTACTGGGTGACAGATTTTTCCTATTAGACACTTTTTGGGTATATAACTTGTATAAATCAATATTAAATTATAATATTGTAACAACGCATCTGTAATCTGTAATCTGTATGTATAATGTAATAATGTACCAATGTAAAAATCGAGTTGTGGATTTACGAACATCGAGATGGTGAGGGTGAAATTTGGAGCTTTTCCGCGAAGTCCGGTGGTGGAATTCTGCTGCAGGTATTAGTCGGAACAATTCTTCAGAACACTCCCCGTGGTAGATGCGGTACAAGATGCAGAGCGCTCCGACATCTCTACGCAGCGCCAAAGAATCAAGCCGATTGGAGATACCCTTGCTATCGACGATTCAAGCCGCTCGGCGTTGAACACGGTCAAGTGAAGTGGAGTGGAGCTGATATTGGGGCGCTCCAGCCCATAGGTGAGAGCAGTATTCCATGTGAGGCCGGATCTGCGCCTTGTATAATTGTAGGCGATGTGAAGGCATGAAATACTGCTTCGCCTTACTGACCACGCCGAGTTTCTTAGAGGCTAGTTTAGCCTTGCCTTCCAAATGACCACGAAACTGCACATCTCTCGACGCCAAGTATCCCAATGCTGGCTGCGGCGGTTACGGGAGTGCCTTCAAATCGTAGAGGAACGACGAAGGGTGATTTTTTAGCGGTAAATGCGCAAACTTGTGTCTTGTAGTATAGTATAGTATAGTTCCATGCATTTTCGCCAAGGCAGTTTATCGGCGTAAGGTCCGGGCTATAAGGCACCCTTATGTGTTCAGGGTGCCTTAAGCGGAATAGGAGAAGGGGACTTCACAGCCCCTGCCTCCAGAGAGAGTGCCTTCAGGCACACCCTCTCTGATGCGGACGACCATAGTTTCCACACCGCCCGCCCGCCAGCACGATGAAGAGAACGCCGCCGAGTTTTAGTGGGTACAGCTGCGTCCACCTTACCATCTTTTGGTCGCAGCAAGTCCCACATATCCGCCTGGGGAGACCTCTCTTCCTCGGAATGCCTTAAAGCATTTCACGGCCGCGAAAAAAAGGCAGTTTATCGCCAATAATCTGCAGCCACTATTAAAATGTGTATGTACATTTAAAAACTATCTTTTTGGGTATACACGTTAACGCATGCCAGCACTTGATGGGCGGATGATTATGCGGGACTAGGCATAAGGCACATGATCTGACTATTTCTAAAATGATTTCGTTCTATTTTCATACCAAATCTTTCTTATGTGAATCTTAAGTGTATGTGAATGATTAGTTATTCATTCTTATAACTTTGGAACACTATTCATTCATAATAAAAATAATATAAATTTCAAAATAGGCTCCACGAACCATCGTGTAAAAAATATATTTTCCACACAATAAGAAAACAGATATTACAAAAGCATTATTTCAGCACACAACACGTTTGACTTATGCGTTTTCTAGAACAATAATAAATTCACTATGAAAAACGAATACCGCAGCGCTTGGTGACACCGGTTCCGATACAAATTACGTTGTTGTCTTCTCTTGTTTTATCTCTTCCGCGTATTCTGTATTACTTAGGTAGTTAGTTCTTTGACGAATTTTATTTAAACTGGAAGACTCGACATCGGTACGTGTCCCCCCCCCCCCCATTTTGAAAAAAATGTACAGGACAAGCGACCTGCAAGAAACGCCACAGCATAGATGTCACTTGATGCCGGTGTTATGTGAGCGAAAGGTACCACCCCAGTAAGGTCATGCCGGACCAAGTCGGCTGTATAGCAGCATGGCACTACCTCTTACAAAAACGAAATACTAATAAACTCGTAACGTTGATCACAAATTCGATGACTCATCTATCTACTTGTCTCAAACGACCTATAATATAAATTGAAATTTTTAAAACTTCGAACACAATGAAATGGCTGTACCGATATTGATAAAACATGTCTAAGAGCTACCGCTAGAAATCCTGCTTCCAATTAAAAACCCAATTCAAAGTGGTTCACGGTCACACATCGGCCAAACTAATAACAACTTTTTTGCGTAGAGGATTAAAAAACGATTAAAAATCTTTTAAAAACTTTGTAAAGCTTTTCCTGAAAAAATAGCGATAAATTTTAAAGTTAAAGCTACAGTAGTAAATATTTTTTTTGCACACCCAGTTTTCCTTATTCCCCAAATATTGATAACCCGAGGCGTAAGTTGGGATGTATGTATGTGCGTATCGTTATTTCCTGACTCCATATTAAATTTATTATGAGTTTTGTCGTTGCCTTGCTTGCAATAAGTTATGGATATTGCAAAATTATTTGAATTCGAATCGTATAAAAAAGCAGTAAAAATATTTTGGTAGGCGATTAAAATAAAGTTCTTTTTTAGGGTTCCGTAGCCAAATGGCAAAAAACGGAACCCTTATAGATTCGTCATGTCTGTCTGTCTGTCTGTCTGTCTGTCTGTCCGTATGTCACAGCCACTTTTTTCCGAAACTATAATAACTATACTGTTGAAACTTGGTAAGTAGATGTGTTCTGTGAACCGCATTAAGATTTTGACACAAAAGTAGAAAAAATACAATAAATTTTGGGGGTCCCCATACTTAGAACTGAAACTCAAAAATTTTTTTTTCATCAAACCAATTCATTTCATTTCTTCAAAAATGATATTGAGGTTTGTAGTACCATTTTTTTCTAAACTTCCAAAGTGGAAAAATGTATGCTATGTAACTTCTAAAATAAGAGAATGATAAATCTAAAAAATATATGATGTACATTACCATGCAAACTTCCACCGAAAATTGGTTTGAACGATATCTAGTAAGTAGTTTTTTAAATACGTCATAAATCGTAAACCGCAGTTTACCTTTCATTCAATCAACTCAAATATATAAAAAAACATTTAATTCCATAAACATAAACCATATTTTTTGTTAAAGTGTCTAATGTTGTATATTATGTAAAGGTACGGAACCCATCGTGCGCGAGTCCGACTAGCACTTGGCCGGTTTTTTCTATGACAGGCCACGATTACGTGCGTAAGAAATATTAAACTTACACTAACTGGAAATTATCAAGGATCATCCCACTGACTGATATAACCCATAAATAGTAGATTTAAAGAAGCCGCTATCTTTAGAAATAAAAAACGTCCCAAAAATTAACAAATCCATAGCAAGTAATTCGTACCGTTTGTTTATACCAAATATTAGGAACAATTTGGTTCCAAATATCACCAAAAATTCGTTGTAAAACGGTACACTCGTGATGACATTTCGTTAGAAAAAATATCTTACTACAGCTATAGCAAAAAGAAGCTTAAATATATAATAATTAAAATTCATTGAAATATTTATCAGAAAAGAGATATGAATTAGCTGTTTAACAAAATCACAAAAATTATAAATTATAACACAAAGACGAACGGAAAAACAAACTTAAGAGTGCAATCATTATGAGCTAAGATTATTTGATTTAAGAAAATAAATAGAGTTTCAAACTGGAAATAAATAAAACCCCAGAAATTTCATGTAAGTTTAGTAAACCAAATTTAATTTGTTCTGTGTGTTTTGAACGATACAACTAAATAAATTTGGCCAATCATTCACAGGAGCCTAGCTTGAATCAAATCTAACAATATTAAAATGGACATCAACGTCCATTTAAAAGTAACACACGGCGACGATACATGAAAGGTGTTAAACGATACAAAATGGTATGGGGACAATTAGTACCGGTCGGGCGCCATGGCAACTCTCCCACCTCGCTAAACAAACTAATTGGACACGTTTTATCCGAATGACAGTAGACGTAATTGATGAAATGACTCCTCCCCTCAAGGCGAGTGTGGACAGTGTGATTGTCAATAGCTCATTAAACCATTAAGGTTACATTTAGGATATACTAGAGGACCCACCCCGGCTTCGCACGTGTAGTAGAACATATGCCTGCATGTTTTATGTGTTGAAGGATCGCATTGCAGGTAACTAACGTTTACAAATTACTGAAACTTTTCTCTAGAATTGTTATATATATCGGTGAAAACCTTTCAATAGTTTTTGAGTTTATCACGAATAAACAGACAGACAGACGCGGAGGGGACTTTGTTTAAAATATGTAATGAATTTTTGTCGAGATCGTTGTTTCATCCGAGTACACTTTACGTGAAAACTTTTCTATAACAATCTTATCTTGTGAATCAGTCATGTCGTAATCTTACGTAAATTTTCTTATCAGTCATGTAACTTAACTTACACAACGTAACGATGCTTAACAAATCATAATATTTTCAAAATATTGTTACGGCTTATGATCATCATCAGCATCAAATTATTACAGTAATATAACTGTTCCAATAAATAAATAAATAATCTTGACTCAAACTTACATACATATATATCTGCAATCCTGGAACATACATTTTAATCATCATTATATGTTTATAATAACTATTTTTGACAGGAATCGATTACGTGATAAAATAACCCTTAATAATTGTTTATTAAATAAATTAAAAATACAAGTGAATAACATATTTCTCCCTTTTCCAGGCATGCTGAGATCCGCATACGACCGACCAGACCACGAACGTAAGTTGTAACATAAGCACTTGTGCACGCGTCGGTACTAGTTATATAAAGAGTTGGCGAAAAATAAACTGGAGGCGCATACAATCAATAATGGCCATCAATTTTTCCATTCGGCTTACTCTATATTAAGTAAATCCATCACGCAGCTCTGTTCGAGATCGCTAACATATGCCCTTTCAAATTGTATTAAGACGTGTTTCTTAGAATATTTTATGCGGGAACAAAACATTACAATATTGTTTATTTATTTATGCTTTATATGATGCTGTATTTTACTTTTACGTAAGTTTTGCTGATTTATGAAATATGTCATCAATTTGACTTGTGCTAGATTCCCAATAATAAGTTAAGAATATACATATACATAATTTATATAATAAATGTACATAATTAAAATAGAATATGCTAAGATATGAACTCGCGAAGATCCTAGGTTCTAGTTAACGCTTAACAAATGTGTAAAAGACCATTTTAAAAGGTTTTATTTGTATATTTATGTCATTTTATCCTGACTATTTACTTTTGGTTAAAGGCCACCTTCAATAAGCGCTATAATTATTTTTTAAATTATTTTCTTATATATAAAATACAATTAAAATTTAAAAGCTCTATACTTAAGGTAGCTCAAATTAACCTTCACATATTTTTGATTCGAATCTTAGACCTCGCGCTATCTCTATAGTATCTATAGCACTAGTATTAACATGATAATCAATGTAATAAACTTGCACATTATGTCCTGGTATATTGAATATCCAGCAGACGAGCCGAAACTTCGCCGTCCCATGTCTTACTCCGCGCCAACTTTATTCAATACAACCTGTGTACTGTTCCCAACTAGTATTTACTACACGCTTATCATTATCAATATGTTATACTAGACTTGATAATATTATAATACAGCTAGTTATAAGAGGGGTACAAAGAGCCCCCTCGGCTCAATTCGCTTCGCCCAAGGTGCTGGGCTCACCCTAGGCTACTGAGCCCCACCGCAAAGGCAAGGCAAGGCACCGCCATGGTGAGGGTGAATGAGTTCCTGAACTCATCCAGGGTGAACTTATTTTTGTTTGTTGTTTGACCACTTACCATTTGGTAGCTTGTACGCTCGTTTGCCTATACAACTAAAATAAAATGTTACCATAAACAGTCAACAAGTTATTCTTTATCTTACACCATCTTAATAATAACACACTATAAAAATGTTTCGCCATATTGCTTAGCCCCAGGACAAACAGCGGTCGTTATCAAAACGGCAGCTAGGGCCTAAATAAATATTCCGTAATGCAGTTGTATTTACGATGTTAATATTAAAGTAATAATTCATGGTGCCCCGTGTTATTTGAGGAAAGTGCGAGTATTGAAAGTGACTGAGAAAAGGTATATTGTGTAGCTAAATTATTACTTGTTTAACAATCTTATTATAACTTGAACGAGTTATTACTGTACGCATATTATCACGGAAACATTAAGTACAATATTTGTGTTTCAATTTGCTTTTGTCTAAATTTTCTTTTAGAAATAGGCATGATTTTTTATCATTTTCAAGTCATCTCCAAAGTCCAAAAAGCAGATGACGTTCCAAAGTAAAACAAAGCTTGATCAAATAGGCTTTTTTATTCATAGAAGAGGGGGCAAAAGTACAGTCGGTTCACCTGATGGTAAGTGAAAGCGACATACACTGACACCCGCTACACCAGAGGGTTAGCAGGCGTGTTGCCGGCCTTTCAAATGGGAGGCTAAAGGCAAATGCTTCTAAAAATCTATAAATACAATAAAAAACGAGTGTTGATATTTTGAAAATACAGCATCAGTCTTAGGGATTACAAGTAGATCTTAATCAATAAATTAATACGGATTGATCATTATTGTTACAAAAACTTGGGTACTCAAGTAGTACACTTTGTCAAGTTTAATTTAAACAAAACCAACTTCCTCGTAGGGTTGAAAACAATTCAATATATAATGACAATTTCAGTATCAATAAGAATTTCTGCATAATTTGCACCAAAAACTTGGCGGACAAAGTTTGCACCGCGCAGTACAAACTCATCTTAAATCTCTAACTTGCTATCAAACTCGTAAACAATCGCTCGTAATATTCGTATAATACCGCCGCGTACGAGATACTGAGTTTTTCAAAAGTGCATCATTGAAATATGATTAAAATAGAGCTTTTGTATCCTCGATTTTTCTTGCAGTATCGGATATTTTTTATACCATTTTTATAACCCGGGAAGATTTTATTTTGCCTTTAACAACAAAACACCTATTGTGTTCAAAACTGTATCTCTCAATTGTATCTCGATTGTAATATTTATCAATAAATAAGAACGGTATGAAAATGAAAAATTACAACACAGAATTTCAAAACCAAGATTTTGATCAAAAACGTTCGCGCATAAAGGACATTATCAAGTGCCATAAAAAAATAAATTTTAATTAAATCCATCATAACAAGGGCGGTTTCAAACAATTTCTTGATAAAAACTCAAAAAAAATGCAATTTCCTTACAACATTAAGCAATTTGGGCGATTAAAGAGGCTCATAAAGCCTAATATCAATATAGCGGGGACTAACGCTGGCGAAATGAAAAAAGGCACTCCACAGTACCTGAATCACTTCTCTGTTTAACGAACGGCAATATCGTTAAGACGGCTCGATTAGCCCAGCGCAAACTACAGTCATCACTGTTATGTATGTTTAATAGTCAGTATTTTGACGTGACAAGGACTTATAATTCGATGGAGCCGGCTGCAAGAACCAAAAAACATGACGTATGCGATGACGTATGCGGCGTTACCTCGCTTTGAGGCGTTCACTTTTCTTATGACGTTGTCACGTTCAATTATCGTCAGTAAACCGACTTTACAGACAACCGATTTTTAATATTTCTTTACATAGGTATATAATTCTTCAGTGCGTGAGTATGTCACTAAACTTCTCGTAAAGGTCTGGACCCATTTTGATGAAATTTTCTTGTATGTTCAAGTGGTTCTGAGAATGGTTTGTGGAATTTACAAGTCGGTCCGCTACGAAATGATTTGTACAACGTAGTCGGGTCCGCTTATCATATGATGTATTATGGACAGGCACTGTCAGTAACCTTTGTTACTCTTATCATTTACGCGTGTTTCAATAAATATATGAACAAAAAGAAAACCATAATGAATAAATATTTAACGTATATAAATAAGTTAATATCAGTAAAAATTACGTTTTCTTAAAAATTAATTTACATTTGATCAATATATTTTCGATTAATTCAACTGAAATTGTAAGGATTTTACCTTTTAAAGTATATCCGATGTGTGCGGTATGCGTTATCTAAGAAACTCTTATCCATGTAACGATCGAGCATTATTCGGGAGATGGGCCCCGGAGTGAATCTGCATTATTTTTTATCGTTTAGAAGCCTGACACTTGATGTTCGCGATTTTCTTTGTTGCCCAGAACAATGGGCCGTGAGTTCGAATTTTACTGGAGATGTTTTTTTAACCAGCGACGTGAAAAATTACTACTTTTGTAACGGGATATTGAAGCCTTTTTATTAACGGAAGACATCCTCCGTATTAAATGGCTCGGAATATTAATTTATAAAATTTTTGTCGCGTCATTTGTAGACGCTTATTGTTAAAAGGTGATAATATTTTTAAAGGCGGCCCGGGTTTTGTAGTAGTATATATGTATGTAGCATGTTTTAATAAGGTAAAATATTTTCCGTTTCTTTTTTTCCTGACTTTTGCAATTGAAAAAAGATTTATACTCAGCAAAAATTAAAATTCACGTAACATTAGAAACCAATAGTAGTAGATGTTGGACAATGATGAAAACTTCTTTGTCTTAAAATAGGCAAAAACCAAGGCTAAAAAAGCTAGTCTTGGATTTTCCTGTTTTGAACTCGACAGCAATCAAATGTGTCAATCTGGCCACGTCTAAAAAACAAAAAAAATATTAAAAATAGACTCCAAGATGGCGTCGTCTCGTAATTCGCGCCATTTCCAACATAACCCCGGTCCCATTCGCATTTTTCTCTGGATATTACTACGAGCGCCCAAGGAGTCGTTCTACATACACATATAATTTGCGGGTAGCTGGCGTCTGTGGTGCAGTTATCGGTGCGGTTATGATCAGAAATACCGACGAGATGTCCGAATTTAGGCGCCTAATATTGTTTTTTTATATCTGATTTTTTTAATAAGAATTTTGTCTTTAAAGATTCTTGTTTCTTTTGTTAAGAATAAAATAATACAAGTAAGAAGTTACCCCATAATTGTAATTGAGCAACGTTACAAAACTTATAATAGTTACCTATAATTACAGTACCTATAATAGTTCATCCTAGAGTAGTGTTATTTTCTACTTTGATTTTTCTACCTGTAGGGCAAGCATGCGCGCACGACAATTTTTTTTTTTTTTTTTTTTTTTTTAATGTTAGATAGGCAAACTGGCAAACGTGCCACCTGATGGTAAGTGGTCGATGTCGCCCATGAACATAAACTAGTTTACCTGTAACGAGCCCAGGCAACTCATTTATGTGTTGCCTATCCCGAGACATAAGATGTTAAGTCTCGGTGCCAGTTTTTTGTCTACGACTTTTCTCGTATTATTTCATATGTAATAGGAAAAAAGGGGTAGACAACATTTTGTCGTGCGCGCATGCTAGCCCTACTGGTGCTTGTTAACGAAGTAAGGTATAACTATTACAATATGATAGTTGTGAGCGCTTTGAATGTTGCTGTACACTCATTAAACAAATAATATGGAACACCTAAATGACCTTCATGACGTTCGAAAATACAAATACGCGCCCTTTGGGCATGGCCACATAGATTTTTGTGAATACAGATAAATTTCGATGACGAAGGTTTTTTTAAAGTAAATTCTTTAATGCTATACTTTGGCCTGACTTTCTGTAACGTAATGGCTACGTTTGGGAATTACCGGTTTTAATCCTGAAAAGAGCAGGTAAATAAGATTTTAGGTAGTACACTTATATAATCGCATTTTTCCAAGTGTATTTATATGTCATTCTAATCCATGATTAATTTGTCGTTCGCACACAGGATAATAGGCAGAAAAACCTTATTATAGTACTAGGCCTATCGACTGTTCCTCAATATATGATATTTTTTAAAATATCACATATTTTCAATTCAAATGATAAACACAAAATCTTCAGACGAGAACCATAAAAGTTTATGAATTTCATAAATAAGTACTTACAACTTGTACAAATGAAATCTAATGACTCCGAATGACTTTCAAAATTGTCTATTGCCTAAATGTAAATATAAATCATTAAATATTCCCTCGTTTTTTGAAAAAATATCACTCAAAGTTGATTGTATCGAAACGAGAGTTGGTAGTTGTTTCGAGTTTCGCTAACTTCGTTTTAACTTGTTCCAAGTAATATTATTGTAGGTATAAGTGTGTATATTGAGCACAGCGCTCTCAACATTCAACAACTACAGTAAAGAAAACACGCGTGTATTGTAATTAGGTGATAATATAATTATCTAAAGTATGAATAATGAAAAATATATAAAAACCGACGTCGTCATACAGTACGGTGTACTGAGGAAAACCTATTCGAAATGAGTTGATAAGGTTTATGTGACAAGCTGGAGGATCGGAAAGTAATGTATTTACTCACTCAGAAAAATACCCGCGACTTGGAACTATAATTTCAAGTAGCAAATCTTTAAATAAGACATTAATTGACTATTTCCTAGGGTGCTATGAAATAAAGATAGTATTTGTGTGTATGTATTCTAGGCTATATATTTGTATCAAAAAAAATATTTGCTCCTTCGACATAAAGAAGCTACAAACATACATCGAAACATTCTTTGAAAATGATATTGGTGATATTTGTATAAGTCCGTGATTAAGGACGATAAATATTAACCTCCGTTTAAAAGGAGAATCTGTAAACAAAAACAAACAATTTGATTCAAATGAACAAAACTCAGACTGAGTTAATTAAAATAATTTATTGAGGAGCGCGGAGTAAGCTGGCGCCTCGTAAAACTTATTCAACCACTTTTTTCTTAAGTCCTTTTATGTAATTGTATAAAATACTGCGAACTTAAAACAGAAAATAGGCCGCGTTAACTGCCCGGGCAGATGATGATTATTTCTTTTTGTGAAGTATTTCGTTTTATAGGAAATTATTTATATCCTTGCAAAATGTTATCGCAATATGATCAATGGTTTTGGGCATGCTAAGTTTCTTTCGCATATTAAGTTTTTTTTATGACGCAAGGGTTTTTTTATGACGCAAGGGTTTTTTTATGACGCAAGGGTTTTTTTATGACGCAAGGGTTTTTTTATGACGCAAGGGTTTTTTTATGAATGTGTTTCGCATGTGTCCAGGTTACCCGGGTAGACTCCTAGACTTTTTTTTAAGTTAGTTAGGCGTAGGCAAACTGGCAAACGTGCCACCTGATGGTAAGTGGCCGACGTCGCCCATGAACATAAACCAGCCCACCCAGAACGAGCCCAGGCAACTCATCTATGTATTGCCTAACCTGAGACATTAGATGTTAAGTCTCGGTGCCAGTAATTACACTGCCTGTCTTGCCCTTCTCTCCGAAACACAGCAAAGCTGTTTCACGGGAGAAACAAGCAAGATGGTGGTACCCATGCAGCGCGGCACAGCGCTTCCCTCCCACCGGTAACCCTATGTGAGACTCGCACTTGGGAGGGCACTACCCCTGCGAGCGCCTTCATCCGCAGGATCTGCAGGCAACAGGAACACCTCAGTGAATATTAATTATTCTAGTAGAAATAAAGTTTACAGTTTTATTCTTTCTTATAAGTAGTTTTAATTAGTAGTCGTCACTATCAGCTTCCGTCCATTGTTGGACCCAGACCTTTCATATCGGCCCAAACATACCCCACTCGCAGCGATCAGGACCAGCTATTGTCCAAACATCTAATTTCCCCGATATACGATAGAAAGTGCTGGAAGATTCGCTTTATTAATCATTCGTGTTTGTAAGCAGAGTCAGGCCGAGGACGACGTCTGTGTTAATCTATTACGTTGGTTCATTATTAATCTATTACGTTGGTTCATTATTAATCTTCTTTCGTACACTGGACATGCGCTGCTTGCGCTTTTAATGAACGCCAAAACGGCAGATACCCTGAGCTTGGTGTGTATGAAAGAATATTCCACAATAATTTCACTGTCAGCAATATAGTGAACAGCCGATGTGATATTGATTATATAAATAATATTTGTTAGAGCCTACGTAAATATTGGACACGCCCCGGGTATTCTATATATTATACGTTAATATGATTGATATAAAGATATAAAGTCACATATTTACTAAAATTGACGTGTCTGTCTGTTAAAACTGTATTACCTCAACTAAATTATCTTAGGGTTAGCAATCACCAAGACTCATAAAATTGATTCAGGTGTCTTATGTCCCAGGATAGGCCCCGCCTCTAGCTTGGACTAGTCCCGAGTAAACGTGTTCGTGTTGATGGGCGACGTTAACCACTCACCATCCTGTGACTCGTCAGCCCGTTTGACTTCCAACTTACATAAAATAAGGTCCTCGGTTTGTCACGTATGTATAAATGTCTTATTAATTTTTGTATGTTCGATTTTTACACCTCAAAAGGACTGCAGCTTATTTTTTAAGAAACGGTTGTACCTACTTCTTATCTATTTCTTTTGGAATAAGTTTTTTTTTAATTAAGATTTACTTGCTATTATTTATGATCCTATAACAAACATACTCGTTAAGACGTACCGAAACAATACTTTAACAAATACAAAATGCATATAAACCAAATTAAAATCGGTACATTCTTTATAAATCCAAGCTCATTTTAATTTAAGTCTTAACAATCATTAAGAAAGTGTATTGCGCAACACGTTCAGACTGAAGACATCTTTCCATTGCAAGAGGACTTGTAAAAATGAGTTCTTATTGTATCGCTAACGAATAGATTCAGCTTTCTCTCAATGTCCACCACTTGTCCTAGATTTTAGCTAGAAATGTCAATCGCTAGGAAATGTGCCAGTTCTTAACACGAGTCGAGCGATTGTAAAGATGTTTTACTGCCACCTACAATATCAATGTTGAAGTGGATCATTTTAATATAATGTAATGTTTGTTAGTTTATATGTTGGCGATAATCATAGAGAGTGCTCATTATATTTAATAATTTCTGTCACTTGTTATTACTAGTGTTACTTAAGATATAAAAGTAATCATTATCAATCCAGATACAGTTTAAATGTAACTTAACACGGGTAAAGTTGCGGGCAACAGCTAGTTTTAAACATAAAACATATTGAATAATTCATATTATATTCTATTGACTATCATCGTCTCTAAAATGCCTATATGTCAAAACTGTTCGACGAATGTATATGTTTTTCTGTGGTATACCACTCAGTTTTATAAAATTCCATAGCCATATTTCACTGAGACATAAACACGTCACCATTAGTGCCTTTTCACACGTGCCGGTTGCCGGGTATCAGGTAGCGAAGTGTATGGGCGTATATGGCAGCTTCACACGTGCCGGCGTGATTTGGCCGGCAAGCGGTCGCCGAATGCACGCCGGAATCACCACTGTGCGTCCGGGTAGCCGGCGACCGGCCTTACAGTGGTGTATGGAATCTGTAGCATGTTTTCATACGCATCGGCGGTCAGTCGCCCAGTTACATAAAGAGACGCTACTGGATACAAAATCGGGTCGTGTGAAAGCGATGAGTTACCGGACAGTCGGCGCCGGATTCCCGGCAACTGGCACATGTGAAAAGGCACTTATAATCATTTTAAGAAGTATAAGATCAATATTTTATGATGAAACTTTCAAATTCCAATAAAAATGTTACCCTCAAATATCAATTGAAATAGTTTCAACTGACATCATTTAGACCGTAACAATAGAAAATAGTCGATTGAAACACGAGGCAGTCATAATCGGGACTCGTTAAAAACTTTCCTCAATCGACTTACACCGTCTTTGTGCACGTTTGGATAATATTGCTTTGTCAGAGCATTGCTGTGGTTTTCAGCTGCTGGGGAATCCCCTAATGAGCTTCGATCAGTTCACAAGTTTAATGTGAAACTCGCAAGTAATTAGCTTTAATAAGATGTTACTTGGTATCGAGTTTAAGCATATCCACTATAATTTCATAATATGATTTTTGGCTGTGCTAGGAAACTTCTAATGGAATCTGTGGACTAAATATTTGTGAATTCACTCTCGCAAACTTAGAACTACTTTATGCATATAATGTTCAGGATATTATATTATTATAAATGATTATAATTATATAGATTCTTCAGAACTTCAGATATTTCTATAGATCTTGTGTGATTGCGTAACAACAATTCAGGAGTGGACGAAATAAAGATATTACATACCCTAAGGAACACTGCAATCAGGCAGAGAGTAATAAATAGAAAAGAGGGAAATTTAAGAATAAAAAAGATAATTTCATTCCTCTTGTATAGTAACCGATAAGACAGCGATCAGTCTTGGCGTTCATTGACAGGGGCCGAAGTCTAGTGAACGAAAAGGGTTGACAAGAATGATGAAGAAATCTATAAAAAGTTCTCATGTACGCAGCAGATACAGCTAAAACTCGTATATCAGCTATAAGAGCCTATTTAGCGGTACCGTAATTAATATTAGAAACTATTAAATTAGATTATCGTTTTAGAATCCATTGAAATACTTTGCCGATCGATGGCGAACTTCCAAACCCTCGGCGAATCTCTTCAGCCGATGACTGCGAAGTTTTCTGCTAATTAAGTGCCGTTCATCCGGAACCCGGGGCAACTTCACAAATTATTTCCAATAATTGATATACGATAACATTCGCTTTAAAATTACTTGCGTTTAATATTCGGTAGTTCTTAGCGATCGTGTTACACGGGTGCGGGTTCGATTTTGAGAATATTTTGATTAGCTAAAAATTAAAGTGATTTTATGGAGGAAACCTTATGGGGTTCATGCTCGGTGTTCATTGAGAGAGGCATGTGTTGTGCAGAAGACGGTTACACTTTACAGGTTGTTTATAATTAAAAGGATTTTGAAAACACTCGCATTGTTAAAATAAAATACTTGAGATATTATAAACGTTTTTTCATTATTTTACGATTTAAATCGATTCTATGACTTTTCATACAAATCTGGTACAAATGTGGTAGCTGTGATTCTATACTACTGTAGTACTGTAATATTTAAATTTATTTTTCATTCAATGTATATGATTTCATCCGGGTATCTCGAATTATGGGTTATAAATGAAATTCACACTAATTTAATTTTGCGAGTAATTCAAATGTAAAAGCTTACAACAAAAAATTCAACTGCAAAAAACTGAGTTCTACCGAAACTTCAAATTTTAGATTTCAGACATTGAATGGTCGAGAAAAATGTGAAATATCTTTGAACGCTCAACTTTTCAGCCGGCCTATTAAAATGTTTTCGAGAAATGAATTCGCTATTTAAGCACCAATTAACGGGCGGGCGTCAGATAGCAAGCGAAATTCGCAACTCAATCGCAATTATTTTCCACTCGCAAGAAAACTTGAAACGAACGTTAATTGTGGCCGACGACACGACCAATGAGACGGTTCGGCCTACCGGGAAGGAGACGACACGACCATCCAGACGGTTTGGCCTACCGAGGAGGATACGCTACGACCTATGAGACAGTTTGACCTACCGGGAAGGAGATTTTACGACCGAAGTAAGATATCGTCTCCAAAAAAAAATTAAGCTGCTTTTCAATCGACGTTGAAGGAACTATCGTTCCCTCATTTGGTTAAAATTATGCCAAAAACAGGATTACGATAAAACTATCACGGTAGATGTTTCTATGACTCAGGTACAAATAGTGCTGAAAATATGATAAGGAATGTTATAAAGATGAAGCATAATATTTCTAATGCTAGTAAATATCAAATAAATCAACAACTACTTGACAAATCACTTTTTGAAGATAAAAAATAAATTCAGAAAATCTAACAAATATTAAACAAAAATATCGTCCCGTATAAAGCGAGAGCCAGTAGGTGCGACATCATTAGCAATCTCCTCCGCGGCTGTGCTTGTGGCAAATTGAAGCAATTACAATGTACAGTTGTTTTGGCACCCCCCTCCATCCCCCCATTTCACTAACAACGTAATTCGTCGATGTTTCAAGTGACAGTTTAAAAATTCGGCCAATCACTTTTAAATGTAATTCGAAATTGGCATTATAACTTTTATATTTTTGGGGTCAGAACGATTCCTTCTTGACGGTCCACAGTGTGAAAAGGTTAGGGTTTGAATATCTGTGCCTTTGTATTTTTGTGAAACTTTAGGTTACAAAGAGTATTGTCGCTATTGTTGCCTGTGCATGGACCCCTGATAAATATTGTAATCATTGTATATGAAACTGAAATGAGATGATAATGACTGATGTGTTTCGGTTTTCATTAATATTCGTTCACTTTTGATTATTTGAACATCTAGATTCAATAGTATATGTAAAATCAGGCTGGTATCATTACCCAAATATTTAAAGGAAAGTTCATCCTTTTTAGTGTGTTATACAGCTAACCTGTTTATTAATAATCAGACTCGAAATGGCTGGTTTTATAATCTTGGATATAGTTAAAAATTGTAACAATCTCTGCATTTACTGAGTAGTAGATTAGATCCAAACTTATTATCTAAAGTAAAATAGGATATTTACCATGATTTTCACTTTTATTTCGCAGAGCTCGATATTTCAACATCATCTACGATTGTCTTGTTCTCGAGACTGAAACGAAAATAACCATGTTAAGTTAAAATTTTACTATCTAAAATTCAAGCACGATAAAAATTAAAAGTTTCATGCTAAAAATCCATGGCTTAACACGAACAATTCAACGGAAATATACTGCAAAGGTAAAAGAGAAATGTGTAAAGGCACCCAGATGGCGCCACGTGAAATATTAACTAAATTTAAAGGCGAGAATGTCCCGCTCCGTGAAATGGCCCGCGACAAATTTACTATCGACTATCGAAGCTGAATGCGTGACACAATGATATTTATTTTATATATTGCTAATATAGTGCGACTTGCGGTTTTATTCGTGTTATCTAAATCAAAATCGACTTGCGTTGTGCTCCAAAAAATAAATTGACCAAACTCTTTCACTCTACAATAGAGTAGATTTTGTGATGTGAATTGTGATACATATTTCATCACCTACACTGTACTCTACTACTAAACTCTACATTTAATCTACTTGGTTCTAGAAGTTAGCACATCACAGATTATGATTTTAAATGAAATAAGCTAAATTTTATATCTGGTATGCCCATGAAATAAATAAGAGAATGCCAATTTCCATAATTTGTGAGTCCCGAAAAATATACGTACAAAAATAAACCCAAAACGTAAAGAATGGTGTTTGATGAAACTGAAACTGTGTCCTGATATACATTAATAAATAATCGTTTTGCTATTATCATCATAATATAGTGGCTGAGCACACTCAAGTATATAACATTGATTTGTTATAAGACCAAAATTTAGTTATTTTACACAAAATATTTCAGTCGTCTTGGCGTTCATTGAAATAAGTTTTTGTCTATCAGTTTTTGGCGATCAATATTCACCGGAATAATATTGAAAATATCATATATTTTATATATTTAACAATATCAATACAAAATACACTAATAAGCTACGAATGCTACGAACCTAAAAAGCGGTTACGAGAATCGTAGCAATATACTACGCTGTAGCTCGAGTGTAGCGCTGCTAAAAAGCGTGTAGACTCACTTGTAAAAGTTAATAGTGCGGAAAATAAGCGAACTTGCAGCGCGAGCTATGCGGAATGTTGAAATATAACGCTCATATTGAAACAAGCCTCGTCCGCCGACGTTACCCGCCTTTATGAAAAAATGTTTATTTTAATTTTTATGTTGAAAATTACTTGTGTTTTTATTACGGATAACAATTTCTGCGACGTCAATTTACTATGGTTACGTAAGCTCTACGTTCATCCTGGATTACACGAAAGCTGTAAGGATTGTTTGAATCCGTCGTTCCCAACTATTAATACTTCCTCAGTCACTTCTATGCGGAAAGCATCGGAAATAAAGAGATGGATTAGGAGTTTCAGGAGTATTTAATTAATAAAAAGACAAGTTGGGTCGGAACAGGACGAATAAAACATTCACCTTAATACCGAGTTCAGCGCTTACAAATGCAAAGACGGAAGAAAGTAGGTCTCGGAACATGAAGCCTGAGGAATAGACGAGTGCCTGCCGTAAATACTACACAGGGCTGTGTATTTAACGATTCTTATAGAAATTGCGATAATTTTTATATATTTATTTTGTATGTGATGTCGATGTTATTGTTAGAGTTAATCGATGGAGTTGTTATATTTAAATATCCTATTGTGAACAATTTCGTGAACGCAATAGTGTTTATTAAAGAATTATCATCCGCAATGATGATCATGATGGGTTAAATTATCGAAGGAAATAGCATTTTTAATCGCAGTAAAATCTCATTTCCTTATGATATAAATAAATTCCGTCGTTCACGTGGTCCAAGTGGCAGACCGCTTGTGTAATAAAGTCATATTTTCTGCGGAGGCAAACCGAAAACTTGGCAACAAAACGTGCCGCAAGCTTTTTACGATAATTAAAAAATTTCACATTTTTATCGATAAAATCATTTTCTTTGAAATTGTTATCGATGAAATTATTTGCGAAGATTCTAATGAATAATCGCCATTTCTCATACTTTATACCTAGAAATATTGAAAGAATCTAGTAATGTAAAGTAAAAAAATATACATAAGAAGTGTCTTATTGAAAGTCAAATTAACTCTACCGGTTCCAAAGATATCATTGATGTAGATTAAGTGATCAAATGTCAAAATATATTTTTAGTAATAAGTCAAGTCACTTTACAATAAGGCTTCTGCGGTGTTACGTCAGTCCGATCTGGACGCCGTTCACGTCCCCAGTTGGGCCCCGGCCAGGGCCCCAAAACAATTGCACTGCTAGGTGATTGCGGCCTTAACTTGCTATTTACTTTGCGGTTGTTCAACTTTATTTTTGCCGAGTTTCAGGCAAATTGGTAATTCTTGTTGCATCGTCAAACTTGAATAAAGTAGATTGCAGGAATTGAAGATTTAAAAGAAAAGAATTTAAGAATTGATCTGTTACGCATACGGTAAGGAGTTATTGTGTTTGAAAGCTACACTGGGACACTTCTGTAAGGACACAACTTTTTATTTAACACAAACTCTTTCTTTTGTAGAGCCAGTCTTATGATTAAGATATGTAATTTTTTTTTAATGTCATCAGGGGGCAAACAAGTAGTCGGAGCCTGAGGGCGCGGACGCCCGCACAATCAATGCCACGCAGACACACTGCCCTCCCTATCCCCCCCAATGGGCCACCGGAAACTCACAAACCGCACGAAACGCGACAGCATAACTGTCACTTGACGCCGGTGTTATGTGAGCGAGAGGCACCACCCCGGTCGTGCCTGTCCAAGTCGGCGGCGTAGCAGCATGGCACTACCTCTTACAAATTGTGGGCACCGAATGACTCTGAGGAATCAGATAAAATAATGATAATCTGATAAAGATAGAAACAACTATCTTTTTGCTTCTATTTCTATCACATTACCTCCAAAATCAAACTTTCTTTTGGTTGAGGATTTAGAAAACTAAGCTATATTCCTATATACATATAGGAAGAGCAGTATCAAAAATTCACACTTCTATTGTTCAAATTATGTTCTCCTGTATCAAACCGAAACCGCATATAAGAACATCAAAATACTCTAAAATAAGCAATCCCACATTTTTTTAAACCCAGTCGTAATAGCTTCATCACTCGCTAATCGAATACAAATCGAATAACATAGAACGTAAATATCGATATCGCTAAAAGCTCAAATCTGGTGTAAGATGGCTGCCGCTTACGTAACGCCTGTAATTTTAAGAAGTATGTTGGTTTAGTTTTTAACTGCCAGCGGAACCCGAACGAACCGGGTTGCTTTACTGCATGCGGTCTGAACAAACAGTGTGAGGTTGAAATCAGCTACCGAATCCGGCCAAATACACTCAACTTTGTTTTACGGATCTTTTGTTTTAGTTAAACTTTGTTTAATTCTTTCGGACTTTAGTTAGTTCTTCGTTTCGATTAATATTGAGATGTAACGTCTTTATTTTCAACATCTATATTCATTAAGGAACTTGTAGATGTCGTCTTTTGATTTCTGCTTAAACTTTGCTGAATTTATATGATATTTGTACACATTAGAAACCTAAATCTACCTGAGGAATTTAGTGCTCAAAAATGATTACTGGATTAGGTATTTTTGACGGGTATATGTTTTTTGAGTAAATCCCTCGTGATTCGTTATTCATATACTTAACTGTAACCACTTTCTATCTGTTGGCTCGTCTGTAATTTTACTCTCTCTCTCCCTGGTCCCTCATGACTGAGGATCGTGGTCATCGGGGGATGTGGATGGTTTACACCCTGTGTGTCGAATCTGCCTCCATCGGTGTCTATCTGTCGCGTCTCTTACCTTACAGCAACCTTGGAGTCCAAATTACTACTAAAATGGGGCAGAAGGCAACGGGAAACCATTGTGGTTGACAGTCATCATGGCATACACATGTAATAGTAAAATAAATAATAGACATCTCAAACTAAATGACAAATTGAAGTTAGCTAACATATTAGTGTATATTACTTAAACAGTCACTTATAAACCGTTCAACTAACTTCAATACTTGGAATTTGTTAACGGTGGTTAGCTTGGAGTTACTTAATAACTGCTTCGTGTCAGTGCCGCAAACTGTTGTGCATATGTGATAGGTTGTTGTTTTGAGAGGGTTAGTTTCGTCAACAGTATCTACTGGACGTGGCCCGTAACAATCTTAAAATTATGACTATGATGATTATATGTTTTTGAATGCATACTATTTATTTATTTTTTAACTAGCTGTTGCCCGTACCTTCACCCGCGTTAACTTACTCATCGTAATTATTGTTAGTCACTGCCTGATGTTATATAGCCTATAACCTTCCTCGATAAATAGGCTATCTAACACTGAAATAATTTTTCAAATCGGACCAGTAGTTCCTGAGATTAGCGCGTTCAAACAAACAAACTCTTTAGCTTTATAATATTAGTATAGATTTGACACAGGAGATTTACCAATAGTGAGTTGTAAAAAGATTAGGTTAATATAAACGAATGTTACAAACAAACTTAATTTTTCACATTAATCCCGCGATGTTAAAATCGACTTAATATTGTCTTATAAGATTAATCTCTTAAGACTTGAAGTATTCTATCGGTGATTGTTGTTACAGAGAACACGCTCTGTCAAGACGGATACACTTTCTACTAAACTTTAATGACTACTGCCCCCGATTCCCGAATTGTCCGACAGCAACACACTAAGGCATATCACAAGACAGTAACTCGCTCCAGATACCCACCGGAGAGGAATCTTGGATCCTTTTACAAGTATATCGTGGAAACAAAGCGTTTCTGATTTGATTTAGCAGAGGAACGATATCTTCTTTGATGTGCGAATCAAAGGCAGCGATCCGTCGGTAATACACTTAGCCCGGCCATTTGTGGGGCCCAACCGGCCCTCCGGTCCTAAAGCCCTACCGGCCCACCGGCCCTACAGCCCACCGGCCCTACAGCCCACCGGCCCTACAGCCCACCGGCCTTACTAGCCCCAGATGCAATCCAATAAGATTTTCATTAGTTCAAAGTTTTTAATGAGTGATTTTCCATTCAACCCTTGCGATGCACCGCTTTGATGTGGATTGGAATCGGGATCCTTTTTAACATTAAATATTTATTAGGAACAATCCACTTTAACTATAGTAACGGGGTGATGTTAATGTCATTGTTACCTAAATTTTAGACTATCAATATATATGGAATCATATAATTATTGTTATAATTATTAGACCTGGCTATTTGGATACATCCACATTTTTCTGCTATGTGGACTAGTATTTGTATTGATAATGATAATTTTCATAGCCGATATGATCTCAAAGAATAAAACAATATCATTATCATCAACGTATAACCGTTTTTATGTCGTCCGAACGTAGACCTCTATCAATGAACGCTAGTATGGCTTGCTAGTCATTATTTAGCCTTGCGAATTTTATCGAAATCTAAGCAGCCTGCAGCCTTGGCGTGATTCATAATGTAGTAAACGTCGGCCATCTTGTACGGTATGCCGTATGATGCAGGTTACGTAACACAAATGAAGGCATCAATCAAGTAGCGTGGCGAAAGACCACTTATCTGATGTGGCCTATTTGCTCTACTTATAAGTCATTTCCGCGAATCGATTTTATACAGTTTGCACATAGTTTTACAAGGAAATTCACCGCGAAATGGTAAACTTGTTAAAAATGGCACCACTTTAACCGATTTGTACTAACAATGATAAGCTCGTAAGAATAAGTATATGTTACTGTTACTACTCTTTTAGGATATAAAGAAATAGATGGGGTTAGCCGTCTCCGCGTCAATTGAAAGAGGCCTATGTCTAGCTACAAATAAACATTGATAATGATGCAGAATCCATAGCAAAAATCATGACAAAATAGTATATTCCCCGCGTTGTTTCATTCGCTATTATTACAGTAGTATTTTTGGATTTCCATATATGACTCGTTAATAGAGTTTTATAACGGAATAATATTAACCATTATTAGCGACGTTTCAAACGAAAACATAAAATTTAAACAGCAATTTCAATATATTTGCATAATTGACCGCGCTCATTTTAGTTTCATTGTGTATGGAACGATTAAATATGGCCAACGTTTTTATTTCCCGCAATTAATGAACACTATTTATAAAGTGCTTTCATACCCTTGTGACGAAGGTGGGATCGGCCGTCCTGTCGTTCATTGCAAGAGCCCCGTTCAGAGTGAACGGTTAAAGGATAATAATATGTTAATTGTATGATTATTAGGAGAAAGGGTGAGTTAATCTCTGGCTAGACGGTATGGGTTAGTAAGACCCACTTTATACTCGGGCTTACGTGGGAGTTTAATACTAGAAAATCTTCTCAGCGTGAATTTTTGACCCTACAAGTTAGGTAGGTATTGTCAAAAATCGGTAACGGAACATCGGACTTAAGTAGAAATTGGAAGCTGCTAATAAACAAAGATCAAAGAGAAATCAAACATTTTTCACTTACCTATTTCAATTAGGTTACTAAGTGAAGATGGCGATTCTTATGCTGCAACAATATCGCCATTTGATAAATAATAAATATGTGGAAAGCCTCTCTAATACCCCGTTGACCCAGCAATAAGCCAATTTGAAAGGCTTAGGAAATATGTCAATAACTATGAAAAAATAGAAATAACGAGCACAAATATCATATCATCAGAATGATATTTCATAACATCATCATATTGTGATGTATGCTGACAATTACACTTATGTACACCAGTGGACAGATTCCGATGATGATCATCAACTTATACGATTTGCTTATTACATACATAGATGTCTGAAAAGCATGACATTATACTTAAAAGGAACTAAACGATCGAACCCGCGGGTGGTAGCTAGTGCTATGTATGCGATAGGCTGAAAGGAGGTCGATGCACACTGCGGCCGGCATCCTGTTCCCTGACAAGCGACGAGCGATATACGTTCACTTACTGATTACATTTATATAACGACTAGCTGTTGCTACTTCGTGCTTAGATTCACAAATTAGAACTGATGATGACTACGCTCATAGCCTATATTGCGCAATGATAATATAGGTGCAGGTGAAATAATTTTTTTAATCAGATGTATTGTTTCGAAGATTTTTTTTATTGTATAGGAGGGCAAACGAGCAGTCTAAGCCTTTTGGCGACTATTCATGCTCATACACATCCGCACAACCAGAGATTATGCAGATGCGTTGCCCTCCTTTTCCTTCCCCACCCCAATGTGCAACCGGAAAATCACAAACCGCATGAAACGCGACAGCATAGCTGTCACTTTACGCCGGTATAAGTGAGAGGACCACCCCTGTCGTGCCGGCCCGGCTGCAAAGTAGCATAGCACTACCTCTTACCAAAAAGATTACAACATTCATTCAATCATTACTCACTGTACTGTACTGTACTGTACTGTACTGTACTGTACTGTACTGTACTGTACTGTACTATAATTAATTAGTTAGTATGGATATACTTTGATCTGTTTCTTAACCACGGTTGTGGTTACTATAGAGACGAGTCTGTACTATTGATCTATCATCATCTTTCCAATTCCGTCTACTACTGGAATATACCTCATTAAACACCAATATCGGCCGTCTTGGCGTTCATTGAAGGAGGCCTAACATAGAGGCTCATAATAATGATGGTGATGAAACTCCAAGAGTGATCTCTCTCGGTTAGATATCTAATTGTAGGTCGACTGGCCCCTTGATCTATGCACCACGGAAAATGTTTCCGAATTCTTACTTGATTCCATCAATATTGCTCACGCTGCGGCGAACGTCACCGTGAGGTATGTAACCTGCATGAAAAGATTAAAAGTCTGACAGAATGTAGTTTGCCAACCCGTATCGACCACTGACAGGTTATCGAATTATAGTATGCATGAATATCTTTTACTTCAAGCCTTACTTACTTACATAAAGAGCGGCGCATAGATTTTAGTACATTTTTGCTTTGATTAGAAAGAACTTAAAATCGTATGTAAGAGTAGTATTGGCTTCTGTCTCTCTTCTTCTTCTCTATACTCTTCCACCATTCATCCAAGATTTCTATATATTCCATACACATCTGTATGACAATCTATTTGCAAACTTGAAAACGGATTATTTACCATAATTTCCCTTCACGCGGAGCTCAATATTTCGACATTATCTACGAATGTCTTGTTCACTCGTGACCAAGACATTCGCAGACAAATAGTTTTAGAAGTAAATAGCCTTGTTAATTTAAAATCGTCTATCCCACCATCATCATAATGTATGTAGTCTATCGCAACACACCCATTTGACACTACTTTCATTAAACAAAACACCCTTTTAATTAAATAGTATATCGGCCATCTGTTTGTCCATTAAAAACTCTGAAACCACTCAATAAGTGCATGCGATGATAATTTGTAGCGATAAACGAACATTTGCCCCCCCCCCCCCCCCCCCATTAAAGATATGGCCTGTTTATGGGACGATAAAGTCGATTTAATTTTTAGACGAGTAATTATTTTGAAACTACAATGTCGCTGGAGCCTGAAAGAGACTGATTTAAAGTAATTGCCTTTACACTAACGATGTATCAAATGATGTTATTTTATTGCTTTACATTTTTGTAATAGTTTTGAAATGTAATAATATTTTATAGAAGAGGGGCAAACGGACAGTCGTTTCTCCTAGTGGTAAGTGATAAAAGACAGCCATATACACCCGCTACATTAGATTAGCTACACGTATACGTATACGCTACATTAGAGGATTAGCAGGTGCGTTGGAGGTTTCTTAAAGGTCCCTAAGTCATATCGGTTTGAAAATACCATAGTAAGCAGCTGGTTTCAGATATTGGACGTGCCAGGCAGGAAATGTCGTAAAAATCGATTAGTTGTGGTTCAGGTTTACCATGGGTTCATCATGGTTCAGGCCTTGACGTGGCGGTGGGGCTCAGTAGCCTAGGGTGAGCCCAGCACCTTGGGCGAATCTAATTGAGCCGAGGGGGCTCTTTGTACCCCTCTTATAAGAAGGGACAAAAGAGCAGAGGGCAAAGGGCGAGGATGGGAACCTAACCCCATTGTACTGCCCCGACGTTGGGAGGGGTTGTTCTGTGGTGCGGGACAACCCCTCTCTGGAGGTGGCGTCGGTTCCTTGGGGGACTGACTAGCCGTCGAGGTGCCCTGTTTGCTCATTAGATCCGGGGCCCCTCACCAAAGGCGGCATTGGTGGCACTCGCCGGGTTTTAATGGGTAGAGCTGCCTCCACTTACCAGCTTTCGGGCGCAGCGAATCCCACATACCCATGTGGGGAGACCCACTCCCCGCGGGATGCCACAGAGCATTTCCCGGCGTTAAAGAAAAAAAAAACATCAAGGTGGTGTGGGTTGAAATGAATTTGAAATTTTGACGCGATGTCCGGAGTTCTGCTGCAGGTATTAGACCAAACAATTCCTCAAAAGTCTCCCCGGTGGTAGATGTGGTAGAAGCTGCAGAGTGATCCGACGTCTCTACGGAGCGCTGGTCTTTAAGGAATCAAGCTGAGCGAAAAGAACATTGCCATCGATGATTCGAGGTTGAACGCGGACAAATGGAAGGAGCTGACCTGACTTGAGCCACAAACAAACACAGCCGTTATACATAGAAATACTTCTTTTTAAATTGGAGTTTTAAAAAATCAAATTACCTAATAGTAAGGGGTCATCCATAAATTACGTCACACGAATTTCATGATCCCCTCCCCCTAGTGTGACGTCACAAAATCTGGGAGCCCTCCGACCCCCTTGTCACATAATGTCACCCTTAACGTGTCACGTAACCCTTAACGTGTCACGTAATTTATGGACGGCCCCTAATCAAAATACTTAAAATCAACATGACTACAAAAATCTTACAAAATTCCTTAAGGGTAGGGTGTATATGTTAATAGCGTAGGTGTTAAACGTCATGTCATAAGTCAGAGTTAACCGTCCAGAGCCGCCCGACCTGGTCGCAGGAGTGCTGGGATTGCATCAGTATTAATTTTGGTGTAAACGCGTGCATATGCACGGGATAATTGCCAAATATAGTTTGCATTTGTGGAACCAAAAACAAAGAAACATTCTTTTGTCAATATTCAGTTTTGGACATTATTTATAGATACATTTCCCTTTTATGCATTAAGGTTTTTAGACTTCTATGGACCAGTTTGTTAAATTTGAAACTCGCCAAATTTCAGATACACGTGTAAATAACATACACTGTTGATTCATATCAAATAGGATTGATATGAATCAACAGTGTATGTTATATACACGTGTATCTGAAATTTGGCGAGTTTCAAATTTAACAAACTGGTCCATAGAAGTCTAAAAACCTTAATGCATAAAAGGGTCCAAAATCGACCAAACTAACTTTGACTAACATTTTTTTAAAGTAAAAGCTCCAAATGATGCACGAAAAAAAGAAAATCCTAAAACTATTTAAAACGGGATATTTACCATGTTTTTCACTTTTATTCCGCCGTGCTCGATATTTAAAAATAGAAAAAAACGACATTGTGTATCTACGAATGTCTTGTTAAGTTGACTGTCTCAGTCACGTAAATATCACGTTTTAAATAGTTTTAGAAGTGAAAATAACCATGTTAACATCTTATATAATAAATAAAATAGTTTAACTAGTAGAGAAACATATGAGAAATATGATAATTTAGATTTAGTCATAATACTGGAAGGCGACTTCAATCCCAGCCATTATCCCAACGCAATTAAAGCGTCCCACGAGGACCGGCGATAATTGAGATGCACAATTTATCGAAACTTAAGGAGCCGTATTGTGCCTCTATTGTTCTAGAAAATAACGCTTTACAAAGAGTTGGGGAACCCCGGCTAATTAATGTTGACTTTATAAAACTTGGACGGCCATTGTTCCAACAATTTCGATAAGAGGATTGGTTTTGGTGCGAATGTTAATTGTCTCAGGAAAATGTGACTTTGTTTTGATGATTCTATTCTGTCTAGCATCCAGTTGACCTGAAAACTTGTATTTATTATAATAAATATTTCTTCATCTTTGAGTTTTACTAACATCACTGTTATATAACCCTCATTGCGACGAACGCTCTGATCCACAATTCTCGCCAGATGATGCCGACTACTACGCTAAACTCACCTTTCGTTTTCCTGGATGTAAATTCTACTCTAGACTTTACTACTTAACTCTAAAGTCCAAACTCATATTTATACTTTAATTGGTGTAACGACTATTTGTTACATACAGATCTTTACACTCGTTTACTGATGAATGACGACGTAAATAGTCCCCTAGCATCGGTTTCTACAGAATACCAAATTTTAGTATAAGTATATTTTGAAGACATTGAAAAGTGCACCATGATATACATTGGAACCCCTTATCCGATAGATGTCACATTCGGCTCTGAAGTGGTACATCACGTTATAATTACCGCTGAAGCGGCGGACTTTATAAAAACCGAATTTCCGTCTATTCATAATACGCCGCCATTAGGGCTCGAATGTCGCGTCATTGCTTTAAGAATTTTACGCCCCAAATTTGTTTGAAAATATTCCCAAATGACATCGCTGAGTGAAAAATCGACGGTCTAATACCTTCTAGTCAATGTTCCTCTTATCACGATGGAATGACTAATGTTTTTATAATGTTTAGCGCTTTTTACGCTTGGATAGCGCTGAATCTGCGAAACTGGTAGTTGTCAGGTACACGACCCGTAACATATTTGTAAGGGCATTTCAATATCTCAAGCCAGAGCGTTAAGTAGGGATATATTTGTCTGCATCACGGAGATTTGGAATTCCATATAGGTTCATAACTTTCGATAACCTGTATCATCTATAATACTTCTAGCTCATCTACTTAAAGCTTATTTTCTGTATGTGCAGCCTGATATTGGACTATACGACATAGAACTTCATTGACGGTTTCACGTCTTCGTGTCAATTTTTAAGTAAATAAAAATCATAAAGGTCATTTTCAGTTTTCGCTCACATTTTCACCTGTACTACTAGTACTGAACCTTTACTATATAATGTGCATATTAGTCGGTAGTTGTCGCCCGGCTGACGCGTTCATCGCGGTATTGTGTAACGGGTGATAACAGAAGTTCACTCAAAGGGTTATCGCCGGCTGCCGATACTTCGGTCGGGAATACACCGGCGGGAAATGTATTAGATGGATATTATTGGGATGACTGATCTCCTGGTAAATGATTCGAATGTAGTTAGTAGCCGGCTGATGATGACGAACTCATCACATATCTTACCGTTCATAGTTATGCAAAAACAAAATGTTTTTTTTATCACTTTCTACAAACACTAGACACTTAGGAAATACAACATAAAATAATAACATAGTTCCAAGTTATATAACCAATTATATATAACAATCATAACTATTTTAGCCTTCGTTTCTTTGCTTATATTTAACGTAGAATCAATATCTTTATCACTTACCTTCCTCTATCCAGTACCCGCTTCGCATCAAAGAAAACAACATCTTTACATCTTTATTAGATAGCTTCATGATGTTCTACCGTTGATTTTGTCATTTCATTCAAGTCTCGAGTAGACATCCTGATAGCAGAGTGGCGTCCATAAACCCTAAGATCAAATGACCATCGATAAACCAGCTGAATATTGAACCTAGAAACTGCCTGTAATCAGACAGTGCTCGGCCTTGCCGGAGTGCTTGCGGCTTGTAGCAAAATTAGTAAAGTTCACAGCCTTATTATTAGCGTCGGGCTCACAAAGGGTGCCTTTGTCAACGCATAATTACTCTCTCTCTCTACCTAAATATTACCGGATCTTTCCAGGGTTCTCGATGATACTTTTTATTTGCATTTCTCTATAAAAATAATTTCAATGTACATTTTGTTTTATAGAAGGGCAAACGGACTGGTTCAAGTGACGGTAAATGATCACCGACGGCGGTAGACACCAAACCCCCCAAACTAGTATAGGAATACTGGTTTCTGTGGTGCAGGACAACCCCCTGCAACCCCTGTGAAGGTGGCGTTGGTCCCTTGGGGGACTATAATATTATACAATTCCGACCTAAATATATACGTATACTTTAACGATTACATACGATTCGAGCTCGCTTCAACTTGGCACTGTTCAGCGCCAATAGCTGCACTCTTATAAAATAAATCGACATTTAATACTGAAATATCACAGCTGACAAGCGTATCTCGCTATCAAAGGGGACGAGTTAAACCAATCTCCAGTTTACGAACTCCTAAACGCCGAAGGTCCACTAATAAACGCAACTCCGTCAACTCGGAACTTCCCTACAATTTGCCGGCCACAAATTACACATCTTTAAGCCGAAGTGTTACGGAAATGGCCGAAGTCCCTTCGTTAGCCGGATTGGACCATTGTACTTAATCGCTCTACAATGGACAATGGATGTAATTGTACATAAATAGTCGCTCGAGCTGATTTTAATTGATCGCTGGGCGAGCGATTTTTGCAACATACGCACAAACGACGATGGAATTTAATTATTATTGAACTTAAAGCAATCGGGTTTGTCGACGTACTAAATAAAATGATTTCAGACGAGTTATTTTAATCACTGACATAAGGGTATAATTTGCAATCCTTATAATAAAGAAATTAATCATATTTTATATATCAGTATCTCTTTCTCTATTCAGTCGGTCAATGTTGTAGATCATAACTCATGTGTGTTTTCAATGGCTTTTTTCCACCATTTTCGATTTTCGGCTTCGTGGAATGTCATATTGACCGGTATTTCCAGATGTGCAATTTGGTCTGGTCCTCCCTTATAGACAAGCATAAACGACCCTTATATAGCTGTAAGAAGCTAGGAACTGGTCTCCAAAAAATCTGGCGAGGAAGGGGAACCATGTCCACTCAAATTCTTAGAATGTTATTTTTCAACAATTAAAAACAAATGCATTAAAACGATTATCCAAGTACCTGGTAACTCCTTTGCATATTAAAAAAAGAAAGTTGTTTCAATAGTGTTGTTATCTTTAATCCTCTTTCGTGTTTCAAGTACATTTACCCACCCACGGCGATATGATCACAAATAGATATTTTAAAACGCCCAAAACGCCATTAAAGCTTTTTATGCTCTGATTACAGCCGTTAAAACGTGGCGTTCGGATACCAATGACGAATTCATTTTGTTGGCAATGCCTTTTTTACCCTCGTCGTTTTAATGAGTTTTATTACGAAACTTCTAAATGGGCTTGTTTAATGATTTCGGTGTGATAACTCTTGAAGTGTTTCAATGACGTATGTCTTCTGATGCCTGACTTTCTAGTCCGAGGTAGCCATGTGCATAAAAATTCTTGGGGGCACCGCCCAGGATCACGTGTTCATCAACCAGACATGTCTAACAACGCTAAAACTAGCACTTTTCTAGGACTAAGTACTTATCCACTTAGCTGAGCCAGCTGGCTCACCAACAAACCGACGAATCATTAGGGCCATGAGGCCATTAGCGTAGATCAATCCGAAAAAAAAAGTATTTAACCGTATTTTGTTAAGTTTGATTTGAACAATCACAAGGGGCTTTTCACAAAAGTGACTACGTTATTATTTAAAGTTAATATAAAAAGAAACATATTTTTCAATAAACACGTATTATCAAAAGTGTACATGCGATGATTTTATTTTGTATGTATGTTGTATGTATGTTGTATGTATGTTGTATTGTATGTTAAATATGAACATTGTACCATCGAAATAAGGAATATTTCTTTGTTCACTTAATCTATTTAAATAGGTTTTATTATTTATTCTGATAACGTACGCTTAAGCAGAAGCATGCAAAGCCCGTTAATTGAAACTGTAAATAACTGCCTTTTCGCTGGCTTACTATTTTCGCGCCATTTTCGTACACGACAAGATGGCCGTTCTCGACGGCATTTTTTAAGTTTACTCGTTACAATATTTCTCGCTGTAATAAGGTTTTCCTGAATGCTTTATTGTTTTGAAGTTTGTTCTTTTGTTTTATGTGATTTTTATTGAGTTTGTTTTACGATATGTAGTCGATTCGGTATTATTGTACGGTGTACCTATATTCCTTTACAAATCCTGAACGTGTAAAATAAAGAGAAGTTCTCCACTGCTACGTCCGATATAGTTGATGTTGTTTCAATCAAATCAAATCAAAGTTTAATTATTAAGTACTTACTCGGTAATACAACCGTCGGCAAATGTCTTTTCACAACATTAATTCACGTTGAAGAACATGTCAAGCCTTCATAATAATTTAAAACAAATAAAACCCACATTAAACTAAGTCGTGCATCCCAAGCCTCATTGAGAAGTGACGTATTGCAGAATCCACAGTTTAGCTACTCACTTATATTTGTAGTGTTAAAACTTTAGCTATTTACCCCTTCGTACGTACCCTACCCCACACAAGGGGCGCGATAACCGCTTTTTATACGCATAATGGCGGGATCTCGCTAAGCTGATAGAATTGTGGAGGAATCAGCAGTCCTTTTGAAGTTCTATTAAATTGTAGCACTCGCACCAACGCGCCCGTGAAATTGTGGCTTTATTGAAATTGTTCCAAATTATTTTTTTTGTCTGGAATTTTCCAACGCTATCGAATACCACGGAAGATCTCAAATTGATGAAGAAATTTGAATGTTCTTTGGCTGAGAATTAAGAATGGTATCATTACACCTGCCAGTATTAAGTGTGAAATATAGAGATCGATTAAAAGTTAGGTAATATGTAATTTGTGTTATTAACTTTATTCTATCAATACCATAATCGACTGTATCCGACCACTTCTGTATTTAGAATCCAATAAATGATAAGAAAAGGAAGGTATTATTTTTTCTATTGTAGATTTTGGTTCATCATGAAAAGTGTTAGACAAAATCTCTGAGGACTTGTATAATACAATAATTACTTAATTTAACCATAAAAAAAAAGTTTGTACGTAGGTAGTATTAAAAAAGTGTTTTGAGAAAAATTAAAAGAATCTTTAATGTTATACAAATATAGTATTTTACTCATTGATCATATAAATTGTAAGTTTATTTCTATAACGTACTACTCAATTCAATTTAATAACATGAAATTCTTCATTATTTTCTTATAATTGAAACCAATAAGTGAGCCAAACGACCGTTGTTTTAAGCTAATTATATTTGTCCAAGAGATCGTTCAATAAATTCGCTTTAAAACTTTTTACACAGAGATATCAGTCGAAATGTGAAAATAAATTGATTTAATTGAGTAGTTATGGCGGATACAAAATTGTATTAACTCACGCAGACCTTTGAAGTAACCCAATGAAGACAGATTATTTTTGCAATATTATGGCGGCCATTTGTATTTCGCTAACAAATTTTATCGCATTCAATTCTCGTTTTAATAATTTATTTTCTTTACACTTTCCCTTAATGAACTTGTTATTTTGTTCGGGGGTTTTTCGGCGAATTTTCACAAAGAACGTAGAGGCCGCTTCGTGCCTTATAATTAGTATTTTATCTTTTGTAATTTTAATAAAGGTTAGCTGTATGTGTCACACAGCGTCTCACACACGCTGTCTGTTGTTCGTTTTTAATGTATTTGTGTTAAAAAGCTCTTGACAGGATTACCTACTGTTTGACGACGACTATGTAGGTATGCGTTTCAAGATCCAAGGTTCGGCCCGACACTAGGTCAAAGAAATTGCCTATTTACGTACCCTAGACTCAGCAATTAAAGGTAGCTAAAATCGGCAACATTCATAATAATTGAAATATGTTTGTAAATATATAAACCTACCATAGTAATCAATTGTAACATTCCATGATATTGTAACGAATTTGTTTTCCAATTTCTCTTAGGATCAGGATGTTAAGATAAGACTTCTCTCACATGATGGCATTGTTTCTTAGATATTGGGCAGGGTCTTTTCACTCCAAATCCAATCTACATCTCACATTTTACACGACTGCGTCAGAAAGAGGATTACGTTCTTTCGACGTAAATAGCTAGCTTTGATAAAAAGCCTATAAGATGACTTGCGTCTATGTAAACGATTATCGTTTGTATAAAATATCCCGTCTCGGTAAAAGGCGGGAGATTTATCAGTGGCTGTGTCAACGAATTATGTCAGTATCATGTAACACAAATATTGATCGATTACTCGACTTAAACGCTAACGTGGGGTATGTACACAAAACGGTCGGGTTATACACTTACACTATTTCGAAGAAAATTTATGACTTTACCAGTCTATACTTACGCATATGCAGCGAGGTAGGCAGGTAGTTGTATGCAAGGTTCGCAGAGTAGGCATGGCTAAGAAATATTGAACATGTTAAACATTTTTTTAAAAGAAAGAGTCATGATTTCAACAGATGTATTTATTTATGTTCTACCTAAAGAAGCGCCTAAAGAAAGTATCAGATTTTGTTGAAAAAGGCGTCATTCGATTTGTTTTTATGACTTAAGTGACATAGGTTAAATTTCAGCCGATTAGATTTTTATATCCTTCATACAAATTACCTGCATTTGGCGGGATTCGAACCTGTAAACCTGTAAACCGTAAAGTGTCCGTCAATTGGTCCGACCAGACGGCCGTCTATAAAAGTCATTTTATTACATTCTCAAGTTATATTCGATAATATTTGATATGTTCCGTATATAGACAAGTGCGAATCTGCTAACCCGGCGAAACCGATAGAGGGCATCTGTGGGGCACTTAGGGTTGTCAACTATGATAAAAACCATTAACAGGTTTATGTAGGGTTTATGCTTGAAAATATCCAATGTATTACGTACAAGTATAACACTTAATCGCATTATCGATACTAATATTATAAAGCTGAAGAGTTTGTTTGTTTGTTTGAACGCGCTAATCTCAGGATTTACTGGCCCGATTTTAAAAATTCTTTAAGTGTTAGACAGCCCATTTATCGAGGAAGGCTATATAACATCACGTTGTGATATATAGGAGTTTAGTAACGCGGGCAAAGCTGCAGGCAACAGCTAGTAGGATATAAAACTATTGGCACAATAATTTTGTACTACCGTATTTATAACTTAAAAATTGTATTAAAACTTATTTAAGCTGTGTAAATGTTTGATTGTTCATACTTCTTTTAGTTCTCTTATAAAGTTATTCTTTAAAAAAATAAAAAATAAACTATATGATATAGTATAAATAGGATCTTAATAGAGGACCGGCTCTTTCAATTTAGGGTGGTCATATTTTTTCCTTATTATCAAGAACGACCCTTTATATGAAAGGAAGGTGTGGTATCATACTGACAACCATTACCAGAAATCCTTATTTAAACTATATTTCGATTCCAACCACAAAATGAAAATACAAAACTATATTTCGACGTACAATATTGGGACCTCCCCGCTGTGACAGCCCTAGCCGCGGTTCCCTTTGTCCGCAAAAAAATGATCCCACCCGTTGCTAATCCCATTTGCGACGCAAATAAATTATATTGACCACAGATAATACGGACAGACAGACTCGCTACATTCACCTGCTACTACTGGCCCTCATATTTCCTCCTTTTGTAGTTTGTGATAGCCCTATTGTATATGGAATTCGCTGATAATATATTTTTACACCACAATACATACCACTATAAATATTTTACGTCATCAGGGAATTGTAAGAGGTAGTGCCATGCTGCTTTGCATCCGAATTGGGCCGGCACGACCGTAGTGGTACCTCTCGCTAATACAATAAATGCCGTCCCGTCTCGTGTGGTTTGTAAGTTTTCGATGGCTCATTAGGGGATAGGGACAAGATTAGCAATGTATCTGCATAATCTCTGGTTGTGCGGATGTGTATGAGCGTCGATAGTTGCCAAAGGACTTCGACTGCTCGTTTGCCGTCCTATGCTATTAAAAAATGTGAAGAGCTGTCTGTAGCGTTCACTGAAAGAGTATTGCTAGTGGATGGACACGGACTGGTGGATGACCCCGAGACGGTGGTAGCTTGTAATGCTTACCACGAAGCAGGCTTTTAAAAAAAGGACAAGAAAATAGTATAATTGTATTGGCACCAAGACTTTGATCAGATACAATAACACCTTGGCTCGTTGGACCGAAAACTAACCATCAGGTTTTTGCTAGTTTCATGAATCAAATATTTAGTCGGGATTCAAATACGCCACTCATCTCACTACCTGACACACATAGGCGAACAAACTAAACAATTCAAATGTGGAATTTGAGTATTTTACGTCCATGCTTTACAGTTGTAAAACAAAACTAAGGTTAGCTAATCTAAACTTTGCACAACTCAAACATCAGTAACACATATAAACCGATGTTAATGGGAATTTTAAAATGTTTGTTTTGTTGTTTGACCTTCTTTTCTATTGCATTGGAGAATTAAATGAATAGGATTTTGAAACATCTTGTAACGACTTGCCAGAAAAATACACTCGAAAGACGTGACGGAACAGCGTGACGCTGTCATGTCACGGGTTGTATTAATTATGAATTTCATCATTAACAGATATTTCATATCAGGCGGGTTGTTCCGTTTTATTCTCACTGCTGGACGAAAATAGCGGACATTGCGCAGGATGAGCACGCTCAAATGGCAGGGTTTCACGCACATTTTCCAAAGATCTGATGGCCAGTAAACAGAGTAAGTTGATAGATTTTTTGTTAGGACTTTGTATTTTCTGAAAATAATATTTAAAAAAAGGGAAAATTTTATAACGAAAAATAAACAAAACAAAATGGTTCATTACTAATTCCGGTTAACTTTCCCGCTTATTCCGTGATGAATGAAGATACACCCGGCGGGCTCGTAAAAATACTACGCAGATCGCCTGATAATATAATTCGGATGAAAAATGTATCGGTGCGGCCAACAACAGAATAAATAAATTCGCCAAAAATCCACTCCGCTCGAGTGCGAAAATAAAACATTGATCGGAAAATTTATGGAATCATAAGCGGAATATTAATCGACTTTATTACTTTACCACTGAAACAGTTTGGGTGTTTAAAGTTAGCTACAGATGTTATGAGTCTACGATCTGCAAAACCATTACAGTTCCATCTTCATAACCAATCTTTGCTTGTCCACTGGTGGACATTATCATCATCATCGCCTTTTTATTTACCATTAGTTTTGGATGGTCATCTTTAAACATTGTAGTAATTACTTATCCTCGTTTGTACGGAAACATGAGCGACTTGGCTCTTAAATCTAGAAGAAAGCTTTGACATTTGTTATCTGACGTATTCTATGGCGAGATAATAACTAATATTAACTCAGTTTTATTCTATTGTTAATGACTTATTTCCCACAAGAATAACAACTGT
Organism: Helleia helle; assembly: GCA_963853865.1. Taxonomy (NCBI): domain Eukaryota; kingdom Metazoa; phylum Arthropoda; class Insecta; order Lepidoptera; family Lycaenidae; genus Helleia; species Helleia helle. Next base: position 21,657,128 of record OY971423.1, on the reverse strand, counting down.
ATCCGCAAAAACAAATTCCGCTGTTTTGCTTGGGTGGAGTCCAAGTTTGTACATTAACAATGATAATATTTATTTTTATGTTGGTAGAGAAAGGCACTGGCGGACAAGGTGTAAGTCAACGCCGCCCGTGGACGTCAACCTTATATCTTGCCCTTCGCGTCTTTCCTATGTAACTCAGCTATATACAATACTTGTAACAGAGTTTAAGCACTGACACGAAAAACCTTCACTACCCATTGTCATCATCAGCCTCTATCCGTCCACTGCTGAACATAGGCGGTCTATCTATGGGACATTATATTTATCATATCATATATACTACTATTCTTTGCGTGATATCGGTTACCTTAGTTCTCTGGTGGTCTTCGTTTCGAATCATATCTGTCAATAAACACCCAGCATAGCACGCTCCATAGCACGTTGAGGTACGGCAAACTTACAGACCAGTCGTAGATTTAGAGGCCACGTTTCAGCCCCGTAGGTCATCACGGGGAGAACTCATTGGTCGAAGACTTTCGTCTTCAAACTCTGTGGTATAGACGACGTGAGAATATGGCTCAGCTTCCTGAATGCTGCCCATCCCAATTGAATCCTCCTATTGGCTTCTAAAAAAAACAATTATTATTTATTCTTATTCGCAAAGAATAAGCTAAAGAATAAGTGGGCTGGTCACACACTCAGGAGAACGGATGGCCGATGGGGCAATAAGGTTCAAGAGTGGAGGCCACGTTTAGGTAGACGGAGTGTTGGTCGGCCATTGACCAGGTGGAAAGACGATCTCCGTGCGGTGGCCGGTCCGTGTTGGGTGCGAGTTGCAAGGGATCGGTCGTCTTGTCGTTCATTGAGGGAGGTCTATGTTCAGCAGTGGACGGATAGGGGCTGATGATGATGATGATGTAGCTGGTGCTCGCGACTTCGTCTGCGCAGGATAAGATTTTGTGTCATAAAAAGTATCCTATGTTACTTCTAATACCTCCAAGAATATGTGTACAAAGTTTCATGATGATCGGTTCAGTAGTTTACGCTGAAAACGTATCAAACAAACTTACTTATTTACTTACATTTATATAATACTAGCTGTTGCCCGCAGCTTCGCCCGCGTTAACTTTTAAAATTTGAGGGGTTGACCACCCTTATCACTTAGGGGTATGAAAAATAGATAGTAGCCGATTCTCAGACCTACTGAATACGCATATAAAATTTGGTAAAAATCGGTAAAGCCGTTTCGGAGGAGTACGGTAACTAACATTGTGACATGGAAATTTTATATATTAGATTAGTAGGATAGTAGGATTATATCATATAGCTCTAAGAAAATAAAAACTTTCTCAAAGACACAAAACATAATATTATGTACATTTCAAGTCTCAACCGCTGCTGGTAACCTCAACCCCAATTAGACATTGATTTTTATGTTAGTTGGATACGCGGACGGACAGACGAGCCACCGGATGGTATGTGGTCAGCGTCGCCCATCTGGGACCAGCCCAGGCAACTCTTTCATGGTTACCTGACGTGCGTCGTTAAGCCTCGGAACCAGTAATCACAGTATTTTCTTTCCGAAACATAGCAAAGCTGTTTCACAGGCAAAATAAGTAGAACTTTACTTTGCCTACAAGAGAGTTTGTGAAACAAAATCCATAAATACATCAAGTAACATTCCGCGAAGGCTCGAATATAAAATATTGATAAAAGAATTTGTGAAAACATAAAAAGTGGGGAGGTGTTGATGGAAGACCCGTGTTAAGACATCTGGGGCTGCATCCGCGGGTTTACTTTCACTTTGTACGTAATAAAATGGATTTTTTACATGAATATGCTTCTTGTCCTAAGTTCGACGCCATTTTAAATACTTTAAATCTAAATATACAATAATATAATCGTATTATAGTTAAATATATACAATTTGATTTCTATTAGATATACATAATTTATAAATAAATGTATCTTTGATTATCAGTTGTGCATTTCAGTATCGGCAATGTTAAAACCATGTTGTTGATAAGTTAACGCAGAAAAGATCCGTATTTAAAGTTACGAGGTATGCATTGAAACAAACTCATAAGATTTTAAACTGATAATATGCTTAACATTATAGAAAATCACATTTCTTAGTTAAAAAACTCCTTTCAAATTATATCTCGTAAAACTTTTCAGTAAAAGTGGGTGTTCTTAGAACGCGAGCTTTAGTAAAAAATATTTCCAGTATAAGCCCATGTTCTCAAATGATCTTTAGCGAACGCGGTTTTTCTTTGATTCCGTACCTCGACAAGTAACCTTTATTCTAAGCACACGGTTTGTTTCATCTTCTGAATGTATGTAGGTTAATTAAAAGTATTCAGCGCCGTAAAGCGCTTGTACAACGCACTTCAATTAAAAAACGCTGTAAAATACACTTGGAACAAACTACGCCGGCGAAATAACGTTTTTTTCCGAATTAATGAACTGAAATAGTCGAAAAGAGTATTATTGTTTCGTGTGTGATCGGATTTAATATAACTTTAGTGTTGTCTGGGACTTCGGTCACGTAGCTATTATCTTGTTGGTCATACCCGCGATCGACTGTCTTGGTGTTTATTGATAGAGGCCTATTTCCAGCAGTGGATGGAACAAGGTTGATGATGATGATGCTGATTATACAAGCTCATAATTATTATCATTTAGATATATGAGCAAATTATTATATATATAGTAATTATTGTATATATAGTAATCAGTGATTGAGACATTCTCTTAACGTTTTGCTGACAAATTACTTAATTTTTTTACACGTATGGTGAAATATATAACAAAAGTCATAACCATTTTGGGTTTTGGTCGAATAAAAAAGTAACAACCCGAATGTGTACGACCGAAAAAAAAGAACAAAAAATATGAAAGCGCTCGCATTGCACAAGCCCACGTGGGAAATAATGAATTCTTTGGAGGCTTCATCGGTACCATCCCCGCTATACGCCCTCGACGATAAAAAATCCATTTTAATCCTCACATTACCACCATAATTTAGCCTTTAGCCCTATAAAACCTTTTTGTAAATTTATTCCTAGTACTATTGTGTGTGCGTTTTTATATCTTTCGTTTTTGTTCTTTCTGATTTAATATTTTTAGTCAGTATCAAAAATGGAAAAGGGTAAAATTTTATACCGTTAGCATTTTTCTAGTGGAGTATATCTAGTCAAGTACAAATATTATATCGGAATGAATAAAAGAAATGATGAATAAAAATATGCTCAGGGGTTACGTGGATAGCTTTATCATTGCGGGTTAATAGGAAGATTTAATTTGTTGTATTTAGGATATCTGGCACTTCAGTCATTCCGCAACCATAGTTGTGTGGTTAGTGGTATAGTAAACATCGGGTATATAAAAATAAAGTAACATTGAGCAAAACGTAGTTGTACAAAAATGATCGGTCACACTCAAAGTACCTGTTTAAAAACACAACTACCTACCTCGTTTGTTTTATAAAGTTGGCGCGGGTCCCGAAATGATTTGGTATTTCACAGCAGAGATGAGGATAGATGTGCCGTGTGATTAGTAACGCGGATTAGTCCGGCCCGACAACGGCCCCCGGCCGCTAGAATATTCCATGTTTATCGTGATTTACGGAAGCATTTTCAGGAGCCTAACATTGTAGGGTCGTATGGAAGGCCATTTTTGACAAAGATAGTGAAGAAAGTCGAATGATTTTATGTTTTTTGGACTATCTCCAACAACATCAAATATTGATATGGTTCTATGGTTTTAGAAATATTCCGTGAACCCCACATTCTAGATCTATTCTACCATTTAATGTATATGGACCTATAGTAGGTATCTAAAACGATCTTACAAACTCCAATAAGAACTACGAACCAAATCATCAACTTATGTACGTTTCATACTTGATGAAGTGAGTGAGATTACGTAAGTCAAATGTCCCCGGAACATTGCCATCTAATATTTACCCAAATTTCACATCTCATACATATCGATTTTCAATATTATACCATTTAAAACATTTGAAAAATTCTAAATTAAAATTAACTTTTGCTGTAATTCTATACTGGAGAAGTACAAATAAATGTCATACATACATATAATCCCAAATTGAATCTGACCGTGATCCAGGACACTATTACGGACAAATGGCTCTCCGCGTCTCCGTATCGAGCCCGTCATTCGTCAGCGCTGGTTGTTAGAGGTATTTGACATTTGTTGGGGCCTCAACGACTTGGCCTTTTCCACGAACTTTTGGGGTGTTATTCCAGTGTTTGTAGGTACATGCACATGCTATTAGTTGATTTACCGGGGTGTATCCTGACACGATGCTGAACTGGACCATTTTGACCCACACGCGAGACACACGTTATTTTTGTTTGCGATAATTGTTTTATTTTTTTGTGTCTTATTTTACGTTTTGCGATCAAAAATGATTTTCTGTGTATTTTCATTGTGTTAGGTCTCCTGTTTTTGAAATCCATTAAATGAGATCTTTATTACTATATTGACAAAGCTAGTTTACAGTTCCTAAACTAACATCTAGTCACCAAGTCATAATATCGTAGTCTGCACCTGCTAGTTATTTAGGTTTTGTGGGCTCACTACATTATCCATTGTACTACAGTGTTTGCTTTCCATTAGCTAATATTAGCTGGATATCAATCGGACTTATCAATCAGTTTCGTTAATTTATTAATAGTAAAGTATAACTGTAGCACGTGTCTTTACTCGCGTGGATATTACTTATAAAGAAGGCATTTGAAATGTAACATCATCTAAATACTTTACTTTTGCATTTTAAATGAAGAAAGATTCCCCAGATGAACGCTTGTCTTTATCATAAATTTTCATTTCTTTTCACTTACTGTTCGAATAAGTCATTTATAATCTTTATTTTGTTTCAATTTTTCGATTTGTTTCCATTATTTCTAAATAGAGCTGTGCAATAAATATATCCTTTTTTGACGAAGTAACTGCAAAAAGCAAAATACTCCGAAGGTTCTAAGAGAGTGGTCTCCTAAAGGCTAAATGTTAATAAACTGTCGATTCAAACAAACAAAGATCTCTGTTGTTGTTGGACCGAACCTTTCTGGATTTCTTCTTTATACAATAAAAGCGACTGTATATAACCTATACTGACGAAGCAAAAATATTACATATCTAAAACTAAGTTTAGTGCAAAAACGGAAACTTATTTTTTCCATCACAAATACCCTATTTCTGGGTGACACATTTAAACCCTTAAATATTTGCGAATCGCGTATACATATAAATCAAATTGACATTCCTTTAATCGGCAGCCGGAAGGCCTTACGTCGTTGAGCAAAAAAACTCGCAAGAAAGGGATCGCTCGCTAATGCTCGCCCATATCTGTTTAGGTAAAGGGCCAAGGGTGCTTGACCCCCGAATCTATTTCTACCGGGTCATCTTGTAACGATCCCGAGGTATACCGTTTTTATACCGAGTAATGCTTATTGATAATGAAAATCACTTTAAGTTATGCCAAAAAATGGTTTCTTCTAAATTTTACACGAGGTAACGTATACTTAATAGATAAATAATATTTAATGATTATTATATTTTATTATTTAAATTTAGAACATTATAAAATAAAAAACAAAAATATATTTAAAAAATTAAAACACCACATTTGACGAATATGCGCAAATAGCCAGAGAGCGTAAAAAAAACATTAATAACTTCAATTAATTATGAAAATCTTGACAGCAGGCACCTGTCAACGTCACGTCAATTCCCAGGGCGCCGCCATTTTATTTTAAAATGCAGATAACGAATCGGGGTGTAACGCGAGCTGTGGGCCCAGAGCAACTTACTGATTTATTTCATACCAGATATGATTTTACCGCAATTGAGCACTCAGACCCTCTGCCGGTTAGTTGACTGCGATAATGTCCTCTTTGTGTTTTATAATTGTGTTTAAAATCGAACGCGATATAGCCGTCTTGGTTATTGTAGGTATGCTGATACAATGAATTAATTACCTTCAACCATTTGCATAGATAACATAGATTTTGGTAACGTTATAAATGTTAAAATGAGATTGTTGGTTTGTTTGTTGCTCGTTCACGCATAAACTGCTAAACGGATTTGCATTTATTTTTGTTTATACCTTAACTAACAGATCAGATTGACGTGGTATAAAAAGCGTTACTTTTATTTTTATTTCGTAAATAGGATCCAGTGAGATAATTAACATATTCCTAAATGCAAATACACATGATGGTTTTCTTGGTGTATGCATCTATGTGCACATAGATACTGAACAGTCAAATACCCTACATATTTGGCAAAGGGCTTGTACTGAGACCACAGTAGGAATTAAATATCATCTAACAAAAGTGTATCGTATTCACCGCGTGTGCGTAGACAGAAAATCTTCAGCCAGTAAAAGCTTTAACAAGCAATTAAACAAAGAAAATGCTGGATTTTCCGGAGGTATAATAACCCTCACCAACGATGACCCACTCAGCCGGTGTCGAACGCCTCTTCACCTGAGCATGGCGTTTGTATGGGATAGTATAGCGGCTGCATGGTATAGCATGGCGGAAAGCGCATCGCAATTGCGCGGGAAAACTTACTGTGACGTTTTAAAAATACATTCATTTTGTGTGGGTTTTTTAAACAATCGCGCCACGTTATGGTTGGCTTGCTTTATAATTGCTCTATGGGTATGCTCGTAGGAAATTTGTTATGGGTGGTCTATGTAAAATAGGTTTGTTAGCAAAATACGTATACTATGTCCCTAACATCCATGGCTCGGTTTCATCATACATATTGTCTTTACCGGTCCCAGTCAAGAGCTAGTGCTAGCTAGTATAGTAAGAGGTAGTGCCATGCTGCTCTGCAGCCGAATTGGGCCGGCAAGACCAGGGTGGTACCTCTCAAGTGACAAGTGACAGCTATGCTGTCGCGTTTCGTGCAGTTTGTGAGTTTCCGGTGGGGTATAGGGAAAAGGAAGGCAACGGATCTGCATAACCTCTGGTTGTGCGGATGTCTATGGGCGTCGGTAGTCACCACAAGGCTCCCGACTGCTCCTTGTGACATAAAAAGAGCACAACTCGCTAAAGTTGAAATGACATTTAAATTCTAAAAACACAAAGACAATTTTCCACAAAACGTGTCCCAAATTAATGAGACCACATCAAAAACCTTGTACTTGATGATATTATTTTTAACATGAGTGGTATTTAAATGTGGAATAAACGTCTAAATGAAATAAAGCACACGACCGCACTTGCCGCTACAATAAAACGTTTCGCCAAATGACCTCATACGGATCTGTGTTCGTTTCCAGTCCGCGGTATGTTCGGTTTTAACCGCGGACAAATTACTATTTTCATGCCTAAAACAATGAATCTCTATCATGCTTTAATAATAATAATAATAATCCTTTATTTTCAGGCAGATAGATAAATACCTTAACCTAAACACACGTTATTATAAACAAGGTTGTTAGTAAATGAAACTTAAAACTATGTTAGTATCACTTCACTTGCACTTAACTACAAAAGCAACAAGCAAAAGCGGCGGAACACCACGCCCGGTGGCCAGAAGTCCTCCAGCATGACGAGGTGCAGAAAACTAGTCGGCACTCGCACCACGAAAGCTTTGAAGTTGACGTTACGGCGCGACTCCAGGGTTGCTGTTTTGGTCTTTTGGCGCACGTACCTACTTCTCGATGTCCTTGTGTCATGACGTACGAATGAGAAAGATTTCACACGAGCTAGGGTAAAGAAAGGCCTAAGGTAATGTCTGATTCTAAACTACAAACGAAAGAAGAACTAAAAAGTATATGAAAGAAAAAGTAGGATAAAAGGATACCATGATTGATGATGATTGCTTTAAAGTAGTATCCTTACTGTAGGCTCGGAAATACTTTTAGAAATGCTAGTTTTAGTTCTTCAGTAAAGAATTCTATATTTGTAGTTCTATAACAAGTAAAATATAGTCCTAAACTGACGGCAATATTAATATCTTAATACCCAACGATAATCCGTAAAAAGTAGTTTCTTTACAACTCAAGGAAACATAATAATTTCTAGAACTTTAATAAACTGAGTTGTTGATTTGATATCACTTTTCTCACTTATCGATAGCAAGAAGAACCTCACTACTTTTTGGTCTTAAGGCTGAATTTATTGTGAGCATTTATCCAATTCATCCAGCTAATTAGCTTATCAATTAGGATGAATCTTAGCGGTAATTAGAGAATCGATCGAGCGATAAGGCCAGTAAGCCGTGGGCTTAGCAGTCCCGCGACTTTAGGTTAAATAGTTCTTCGTGTGCGCATCCTGAAAGGCAGGGATAAGCCAACCTAGTGATAAGAGTTTTTCTTGATTCAGGGAAAAAATATTTAACTAAGGCTTCGTTTTCGATGAAGTTGATTTCATTCCTAATAAATAGCTACCTAGTTTATTTCAATAAAAATAAAAATGGAACTTCAATCATATTTTATAGATAATGCTTCGTGAAGTTTGTAATTTATATTTTCCTGTAGTAATCGAAATAAAAAGTAACCTACATTACTACCCTATTCTTTTTCATTGATGCGGTATCTATTGCTTACATTAAAAAAATTTAATTCCCTAGAAAAAACACTAAAGCTTATATAGCATCTAACCCTATAACGAAATAGAGTCAATAAGCATTAAATTAATCGCGTCCGCTGCACGCTCCGCGCTAATGAGGTGCTGGCCTTATGTGACGTCCTTAAGGGAGCGTCCATCACCCGGTAAATTTGGATATATGCGGATGCTTGCGGCGTGATCGTGGGCAGGGTGTGGGGCGGGGGCGGCGCGGACGTTCGGGGGGTGACCACCATCAATCTCTATCATTTTCCACGCCTGTGGAAACCACCGAGAGAACCCCGTTTAAATTTTTAATGTGTTAGTGAACACGTCTTATTGCCGAAACTGATTCAATAGTAAGATGCTATTTACGATATTTTAAGCTAATTAACCTATTTCTCGTTAATAATCAGGAACATAAGTTTTCAAAAATAATATATATATGATGATTAAAAGAGTACAATTAATTAAATTTACAATAAATAAAAATAAAATTACAATTATTACTTTCGAGCTAATACATATATATATACCTATTAAAAGTAATCTCAATAATAGCTATAAAATATTTTTTACTTTCAATTTTATTGGTTCATTAATTATTTACAACTACCCAAAAATGTTAATACTATTTCCAGATATTGAAAGATAAAGATAAGACTTGTTTCTCAAGAAATAGTTTATAGTGGCACCTCTTTTCAAAACGAATGCATAATCAAAAATATTCACCAAAGAATTAAAACAATTTACTTGGTAAATAAAATTTAATAAACATTATTTTCAGCGTTTATGAGTTAGCAAATTGAACAGTAAACTATCCGCGTGTCTCCCGTAATGAACGGCGGGAGCGGAGGTTAATGAGGGCCTTATCGGTCGTATCAAAAACCCCGAGACCACACTCAAAGGTCACGAACAATTATATCCGCAGTTCGCCTCTCAATGGACACTCGGTCATCGAGGTCATCTAACGTCACCCACTTTATACAGTCGCCAGTTTTTATTTTATTTCTTCCAGACACAATGCCTTAAGCTATGACTGACTTCTTATACTGTGCTATGTCTATATATAAACTATGATTTTTGATTAACTATTTATTTGACCCGACAGACCTTGTACTGCCTGAATTTGCTTTTTGTTAACACTTATCGATAATCTTCGATAGATAATATTACCAATTGATAGTTACAATTGTATGCATTTCTTCCACATAACCAGACAATTTTAATGTTAAAAATACATATACATATTGTAATTAGGCCTGTGGAAATGAATTATGTATCGTGAGCGACGAATGTTTAGTGGGCATGGTCTCAGCCTCTTGAGCGAGTGGTCCGGGTTTGATTCTAACCCCGATTTTGCTGAATTTAGCATTTTAATGAAATCACTTCAATCTTCATCGCATTTTAATTAATTCAATACCTATAAATCTCTAAAAATTTGTTTCACAAAAGACACATAACATTTTTAATGAAACGTCCAATAACTTGCATTATCTTCCAAACTCGCACATCAATCGCAGTTTCACTCCCTCACTCTGGAATTTCCCAATTCCTACCCTAATTGTCACCAATGACACGTATCGCGCAAATCGGCTCAAATCGCTGGCATCAGTCACGGATCTCGGACCTCCAATTGGGGCCCCGTGTGGGGGCATCAGTTACATACAGCACTCGGAGGCCCTCCCGTGCGACGGGGGCATCAGTCACTTTGGGGCCCGGGGCATCCGTCTCCCCGATAACGACACTAATAAATACCGACCTGAATCACACTAATTAATATAATGGCCGGTCCAGTTTGGGGTGTTAGGTTAATTCAATACATCTATTCATAAATTGTATGTCAATATACAAAACGCGATTGCTTATATATTATATAGAGATAAACTAGTCAGATAAAAGCAACAAAATTAAAAAGATGAGCATGATATTCAGTCGACGTCCATGAACATAATATCATTCGTCCCTGACTATCTAGGGTAGCCCTTTACTTATAATCATAGTTAATCAATGTGCAAAAATTCATGCAAATCCGCTAAATTTTAAACAAACTTGCAAACTTTTGTGCACATAAGTGACCCCGAGCGGCGGCGGCGGCACACATCCTACTGCCGTCTGCCGCTGTCGTGTTCAAACTATCGTGTGTAAATATCACACAAGTTGGACCTAACTGCAATATGCATGTCATTAAAATCAATTCATCGCGAAATGTGAAATAAAGATCTCAAACGGTCAAATAAAGATTTCACGATTTGATTTGTCCACATCGAAATCTATACAAAGACATCACTCCATAGTAATTATTCTTAAATACTCTTATTTTACTCTATCCTACAAACATATTATATCCAGCTTTAACATTGATATCATGGAGTATAGAAGTAAGAAGTTACCATATCTGTGTATGAAAAGTGTACGTCAAGAAATAGTCGCGAACACACACGCACATTTGTATACACATAGAATTAATCTATACTAATATTATAAAGCTGAAGAGTTTGTTTGTTTGTTTGAACGCGCTAATCTCAGGAACTACTGGTCCGATTTGAAAAATTCTTACAGTTTTAGACAGCTTATTTACCGAGGAAGGCTATAGGCTATATATCATCACTTATAGTCACAGTGTGATGGAGATAGGAGTTGAGTAACGCAGGCGAAGCTGCAGGCAACAGCTAGTTATCTCTAAAGATGCTTCTCCATACCATAACCCTTATTATACACCAGCGCCATAGTAAACGGCTTTTGAACTGTTATTCAAAGCTAAAAGTGAACTCTTTTTAAATTCTCCCATCATCATCATCATCATCAGCCTCTATCCGTCCACTGCTAAACATATTTCTCCCTCAATGAACGCCAAGACGGCCGATCCCTTGCCACTCGCATCCAACACGGACCGGCCACCGCACGGAGATCGTCCTCCCGGCCATTGACCAGGTGTTAATGGCCGACCAACAATTCTCCCATATGAGATAGTAAATTATACTTCTATACTCCATGACGGATCTACTTGATCCTATTATGTAATCTGTTACATCGTAGATTCCTCAATAGAGACCTGCGTCTATACAATCGTCAATAGAGACGAACAGTTAACAGACTAATCGATATATTTCTGCGCCTGCTGGTGTCCGGTGACGGAGCCGGTAACTGGAGCCGGTGGTTTTTCTCCCGCGATCTCTAATGAGCGACTAACAAGCGCTGTCCATTATAAACTGTATAATCAAACTCTTTGACGTCCTCGGAAAAACATTTTAAATGCGCTATTTTATTAGTTCACTTTGTGAAATAACAAAAAGAACCTTATTGATGTCATGCGATCGGTAGTCTTGTTATTCTGGATGATATTATTTATTTAAAGTGCATAGTTACAATTGAAATATTTATAGTTAAAAAAAGAGTATGAGAATACCCGGTTAAAACACTCAAGTGGCTGTATTATTTTTCACAATTATTTTGTAGACTGTATACAAAGTCAAAAAGTAATCATTAATACTCCAACGTACAACTGGCTCGTCTTAGCATGTATGTGTAGGTGTAGGATACGAGGAGTAGTCTGGCGTTCGCGGGGGCCAGCCTGTCGCTGAGGTGATCCCTTTGCCTGCATATCTGGGACCCACAAAAAGCGGCTGAAGGCGGTCGCAGTGGTTTTAGTTTGGGTATTTGGGTAGGGCACTCCTAGATGCGAGTCCCACATAGGGTCAGGAACCTACCCGAGGAACCTACATGCCTTAATGCATTTCCCTGCGTAATCAAATAAAAACTTTTAAGCCGTAAAGTATACAATATATGGTTTTCTCGATACTTTACATTCCCATCAACGTAGAGCAACGATTTCACACAGCGGTCATGTGACATCGATTACTCATATTAAGTAGATTACTACTTGTAATACGAATTTACATTACGACGACACGACGCACATACACTGGCCATGCAAATATAGTCCCCGTGTCTCGTATGCCCGTGTATTAACATAACACCATAAAAAGTCCAGCGCAAGTGGCGTCCAGTCAGCTTTATATCTCGGATCGCGATAAATTAGTGCACCATTCGCGTGACGGGCTGACTTAGGCTACGTCTCCTTATCGTGCCGGAAACCACCCGACCCACTGCACTCACCCCGAAAAAAACACCTTAAGTCCTCACACAAAAGTCCAACTTCGTCCGTCGCGGCGATCCTGAAAGTTATGCTTTTATAGAATTCTCAACTCTATATATTACTGAGGAAGATTAAGTTTTAATTGTGTCAGTAATGCAGGCGGCATATAAGGCAACATTGCCTGTATGTCGGCGTAAATAAAGCCGAGTGTCCTTTAACGAAGTAGACGTTGACATTGTGATACTACCACCTCGGGCAACGGGAACTGAGCTTTAGTGCCCCGAGATACATTTTGTATCCCCTTGGACAATTAGAGGGTAGTAATGAAGGTTTGTATTTAGTGGTAGTGATATGGGTGGACTTCCTTTGTCTGGTAATCTTATCGCAGTGCCAAACGACCGTTTCTTGACAAGATACATTAACAAGAGTATAGATTTACGTGCCCTTTAGATATAAACAGACCCCGCTATTGGAGTATGTGAATGTTTATCATGACTTTAGTCTACGAAGATAGATCTCCATTTGAAAAGAATTGTAAATTTGCAAAGGAATAAACTTAAAAGTTTACCATGCACCATGGCAATGGTATAAGGAGCAAATGATATAATTCAGAATAACACCCACAATATAACATATTACTAAATTAGTTAATGCATTGAAATTTTATCACCGAACTTGGGGACACCGTAACGATTTATAGTTGGGAAACAATCGGGAACTTAGTCCGGCATCGGCGTGACTTCGTTTTAATTAGTACCCATTCACCCGGGAACAATTGGGCCCTTCTGATCTATTATGACGAACTTTTCGATAGCCGAAAGAGGTGTATTGAAAGTTAGCGAGCAGATCAGCGAGAAAGGCCTATTGTGTATGCCGGAGCAGATAATCGCAATCAATAAAGTCGATTGCTAAAATAAATTCTTTGGAAGATTTTGCACTAAAATTTGTGAAATCGCTCGTGATACTACAAAAGAATTTTGAAGTTGTAAAACTCACCATTTTATCATTGGAACAAAGAGATGTAAATGGAGTCTAGATGGATTACGCACAATCATTTTGATGCCTCGATATTATCGAAGCCGAAATTAAAATTTACAAAGTATACGCGTCTCTGTTTTGCATAATAGGCTTCGAAAACGACCATTGATTCTCATGATTTAGACGCAGTACGGATTCACTGCTCATAGCTAAAAAGCTAATACCTTTCTTGTTTTATCTTATTGGAAAGAACAAGTATTACAATAAAAACGTCATTTTCAGAATTTAAAGCATCTCATCTGTGGTTCGATACAGAAATACAACCATAACAGTATGAATTAGAGAATAATTTGTCTTCAAACTCTCCTAACGAGTTTAGGATTGGCGCCACGTGCACGGTAGCTGGTCTAGTGAGATTGCCTAAATGTATTAAGTTTTCGTCGCCGTGTCAGGGCCCGCGCCCATACATCAACGTCCTGGGTTATGAAACGACTTGAAAGAGATATATGTTTGACAGTTTGACTGCAAATGCGCTGTATAAATCCCCGGTCTCCATAAAGACGCAATTACAGACCATATCTTATAATCCCTGGTGACTAATACGTACGTAATTAGAATCGCCGTACTTCTTTGTTTTGTGTTTAAATGAATCAGATAATATTCCAGCGTCTGTTATTCAAAATATTATATGAGGAATATTAGCGTTATTAGTGTAGTGCTAACGAATTTACTTTAGTTTAGCGTCTGCTGAAGATATCTTTACAATATGGTTTTGTACACTTAACATTTCGTGTGGAAGTCTTAGTAAGGCTTTGTTCTAATAACTAATAAAAAAGTACAGGTTTGAATTGACTAAAATAGTAAAATTCTATTAAGTACTTTTATATCTATTACCTATATAATACGTACCTATCCTGTTATAAAAATAATCAGCACTAGTTCCTTCGCAAATGTACCAGAACGGGTACGCTATTCGCCATAAATAAAGCCTTAATTTCCAACGGTATGAGATACACGGACACATGGCTCGAAAATATTAAAACTAACGAACTGTAACTCGGAGCGGGGAACGTCTGATTGTTATTCAGTTTTACGCCTGTAGGGCCCCGACAAATGACGATGCGTGGTGTGTGCGGGCGACTAGACCAATGTATAGACGACTTTGTCTAGGGAAATTGTAAATATAGATAATGTAACAACATGTTTTTTATAAGATTGTGATATTACAGAAATTAGTACTTTTGTATGTATTCGCATAGTTTAAAAATATTTTAACGTTATTGGATATTACGAGTTACAACACTTAGTAAACCAGACGCTCTATTCTTCTATAGAGGTTTACAATGAAATGACCTCGTTTGTACGATAAAAACGAAAAAAATCTAGTTGATTGGAAGGCGTAAAAGAAAAAAGTTGAGACAAATCCCATGGTGACATTTAAAATCGTGTTCCCTTTTAAAGTTGAGACGATTCAGTTAACGAGTGTCGAATTCTCGGCCTCGGGGGCCACCGGAGATGGAGTGCCCCCGCGAGGTGCCCAAGTAATTACCCATCATTATACACAAAAGACACGATTCGCCCGATTACCATAATTCCTCCCCGACAAGGGATATAAATGGGCAACGTTTTGTTGTAGGACGCCGCCTGACATATGTATTAATGACTATACTTGTCCTCTTAAATTAGATTTGGGAGATTGTGATTTAGTTTTTCATCGGTAGCAAGACGGGAATCCTCACTTTCGATAGGAGGGGCCACCGGATAAATGGGCCTGTTTAATCTCTGCCCAGAGCTGGCTTATTTATGTTAATGAGATATCGTGGAATAATGGCTGGACTTAAGACGGCATTAGTACGAAATTGCTTTTATTAAATGTTTACTAACGATTCTCCTACACGGCCCGTTTGTGGTTGCGCCTTTGGTTAGGTAGCAAATTTATTGCCTTCCTTGATAGTTGTTTGTAATGAAATTGGGAAGTCAAATTGAAATTCCGGTGCTATTTATAAACAAGCAAAATTGTCAGTGTGTTAACTCCACTCTTAATAACCTGGATGTAACAGAAATTATTTTATATAGAATTCTCAATTCTCAATCGTAAATCGACTTATATTTTAAGTTTAGCTTTTGCGAAATAAGAAATGTCTTTTTTTTCGGTGTGAATTTATTCTATAAATCAAATTTATTTGAATAAATACAATAAAAACTTGACAAAGATTTAACAAATTGTTATTTAAATTATTTCCCCGTAAACTGAACAAATGAATCATTTCGGACTGTGAAATGGCCATAAATAAATTATTCGAACATAAAATAGTAATAATTCTTCGGTAATGGTAATTAAGTAAATAAAATAGCGTCACATTTAATTGCTCCGGATCGTCTAAGGGGTCATTTGGAGCATTGTGAGCGAGCTTTCTTTTCGCGGAACAATCGGCGACAAAAACACTAAAACCCTTTTAAAATTAATTAAGTTTTCTTGCGGCTACATCGACCGCTACTATAAATTAATTAACGCTCGAAGAAATTCTTAAAATTTGTCGAGGATCAAAAGTTGGTGGGGATGAGGGGAGGATACTAGGCGTCAGGCGGGTAGCTGGTAGCTAATGCTTCGATTTTCCATTAAGCTATATTAGCGCTGGGAGAGGTGGCCGCTCCCGCGGTCGCTCGCTCTAATATATTTCCTTTATTAACTAACTGCCGAAACACGCAATCTTTGATCCATTTCCACGGGCCCCTATTTGTTTCCGGCCTATTACTGAACTCTATTCTAATTTAATTTTCACGCAACATTTTCAATGTTTGATACTTTTTGTCAGTTCGTTTTCTACTAGATGTGTTTTTACTTTCATTGGGTTTCATTGTGGGAGAAATATAACTAATATTTTTATCTTTTTTAGCTTTGATTTATCCAAAATTTAACAATGCTGCTCTCTCACTCTTCAACAGATAAGTTTCTTTAGTCAGAATTGAGTCTCCACTTTGACGAGTAGGCATATTTAGCCAACGAAACGTTCCCTTTAAAAAATCGACTTGCTTTTTTAAATGTATGTTGTACCGCAACAAACCAATATAATTTAGGAGCCGCTCGCGTCGGCGGTCCTACCCGAATATTCTGTACACTTGTATTTTACCAATAAACGCCAGTTCTTATTTTATGAAAAAAGTTTAACTAAAACCTTAAAATGACCTTCATCGCAGCCAAAATCCCACATAATGCCTATTCAGACACCGAAAGATTCCCCCTACGTCACCATAAAAACTAAGCCACAATTCAGATAACTCTGCCGTTTTTGTGGGAAATACAGCAGTGGATTAAACGAATTATGATGAAAGGTCGCATTTATAAAGCTTACGTAATATGAATTGCTGCGGTATCTTTATTTGCGCCAGCTTTAAATTTTCCATATCGTTCATTGAATACAACTAATGATAATGATGAAACAGTTGTGCCTGACAGTTAAACATACGAAGATATAAACATAATGGAACATTACTTATTTATTTGCTTTTTTAAAGATTATTATATTTCCAGTACTAAGCATAACTTTTTTATGTTAGCTGGATAAGCAAATTGGCAAACGTGTCACCTATTGGTAAATGGTTAACATCGCCCATGAACATAAACTAGTTTACCTGAAACTAGCTTAGGGCAACTCATCTATGTGTTGCCTGCCTATCCTGAGACATAAGATGTTAAGTCTCGGTGCCAGTAATTACACTGCCTGTCTTGCTTTTCTCACGAAAGACAGCAAAGCTTTTTCATGGGAGAAGCACGATGGTGGTACCCGTGCATCCGGGAGCGCGGCACAGTGCATATCTCACACCGTTAAACTATAAATAATCCAATATTTCTTTATGTATGTTATAACTTGCTAATTTTATAACGAATACTTCGAGAAACTAACTTAAGAAACACCTTACTTAACGGTTTGGTATTAAGTTATATGTTCCTGAACACTCCTAACTTTGTTTCAGACGCGAAGCCTCGTACTATCGTTATCATCATTATGAACTATATCTATTTCTATTGGGAATAATAATAATGTCATGAATTCATTTTAATTTTTGTTGGTTGCAGGTTGTCTACTTGAAGGCTCAAGGCCACCTCCCGATGTGCCTCCACGGAACCCAACAATGTCCCGCTTAAACGGACGCATCACTGGCAACCCCGCCGATTTGGGTGATTTCGAGCCCTCGTGTCTTGTGCGCACACCTTCGGGAAACTTCTACGTGCCTTCAGGTAATGATCATTTATGTATGTAGGCACTAAGCCATAATCACGTGTTGAACGGATATCACCGAGTACAAACCTCTTGTAAGCTAAGATTAATCTGGTGAAAAGAATCAAAGTTTTCAATACCGTCAGCTTAAAAAAATATCACTGTAAAATAATATTCACTACATAGTCAGATACACACAAACAAAAATACCCAACACGTGGTACATGAATAATTTCATCGGATGTGATGCATTGCACACCTAAGTCCGAAGTTAAATCGGACTCGGAGGAGCATAAAAGCAGCAACTATTCCTGTCACTTACGAAGTGTTACGAGACAGTAACATTCCTTGCTAATCTTAGAACTAAATAATATGTTTCTACTTTCAGGGGACATTCAAAAAAATCCGTCTATGGACTATAAATCAAATTCGTCGTGTAGCAGTCCAGGAAAACAAGAGAAAAGCACCTTGGAAAGAATGGACAGGAACGACCGACACCCAGCCTTTGGGGCACCAGTGC
The DNA here is from genome assembly GCA_963853865.1 of Helleia helle. Taxonomy (NCBI): domain Eukaryota; kingdom Metazoa; phylum Arthropoda; class Insecta; order Lepidoptera; family Lycaenidae; genus Helleia; species Helleia helle. The sequence goes on along the minus strand of OY971423.1, from coordinate 21,638,744 downwards.
CTGTCTTGCCCGTGAGGAATAATCTCAGGGCTACCCACTTTTCCCCAGCAGCATCACGCTTCCATTTCAGAAAGGGACTTTCTTCGAGATGCTCTTGGAAATGTACCGCTATAGTTTTTATTATATTATTTGTTCTTCTGTTGTCTATCGCCTCGTATATGTCAGGTACGTATCTATACTGAAATTATAGAAAATAGTTAATTTAATTATATTTACAAAAGCTCCAAACTTTAAAGTTCTTCAAACAAGCTTATACATTTAACTATAGTTCACCACAGACCGGTGTATTTGTGATGTAACCATCAGCTTGCTGCTAGAACAAAAAACCATATTTATCAGTTTATAAGACTTAAATTGGTTTCACAAAGTAAAAGAAGGTTAGAATATTCAAGCGCCATCAATACGCGGCTGAGCAAACTAAGTTCAGCCCTAGCGACTAAAGAATATGTCCGCTTATTTAGTTGTTTGTGAGTTTTCCTTAATCAAACCACCTCGCACCTAGCTAGCGTACGGGGTGTCGTACCCTGAGCAAAATATCATAGACTATGAATTTATATTATTATACATGACTATATGTAGCTACAATTATAGCAATTCGGGCGACAGGTGCCATGAAAGTTTGGATAACAGAAATTTTTCTCGGTCTTAAGATATCTATTTTATGCTATTTTTGATTGCTTGCTTATTATCACTCTAATTCTAATAATATATTTTGTTTTAGCTTCCTATTTCACCGACAACTGGTCATATCAGAACGCAAAACCGTGTTCAGTACTAGTCGGTGATAATAATAATGATAAATTTCCATCTTCAAAAGCCACGACTCTTGAGTCGAGTAACAAGTCTTTAACAAGGCAACATCAAACGTCGACGTCATCTGCAACAGGTAAAGAGGAAAATCATTCACGCCCTCGTAGAAGCGTAGATGGGCATGCTTCTTTACCTTCTGTTTCTATTACGAATTCTACCACAGTAGAACTGCATGATTTAATCACTCCGCCTTCTATGCACACTTCTAGTTTAGTGCATGGTGTGCCTTCTGATGGGTCTTCAGAATCATTAGAAGAAGTTACCGTGACAGCTTTCTTAGCTTCCGTTTCCCGCACTGGGTTTTCTGGTAACATTAGTAATCTAACAACTAGTAACACTATCCTTGATATAAAAGTAACACCAATGTTTAATAACACACCGCCTTCTACAACTTCAACAACAACAACAACAACAACTGAGACAAGTGTTGAATCTACAAAAATTTATAAAAATGCTAAAGAGATAGAAGTACCACTCGAACAACTGCAAATAAAAACTACAAGCAAAAATAACATTGCTTATGATCCTGAAGACATGCAAGGCGATGCTTATCCTTCAATTATTTCTTACGGTATTCAAAAGCTTCAATATCTAAAATTACTAACCAGATTAAATGAACAATTACACATATCAAATAACGAATCAGACAAGGAAGAAGACAATCTTCATAAGTATAAATACGAAAGTGACGGTAAAATTATCACTGCTTTTAAGACTAGTGCTGCAATCACAAAACTGGATACAACAACATCCGTTGTCACAACTGAATTACCAATTATAAATATCGCCTCTACCGAAACTAATATACCATTTACTACTCACAAGCCTGACGCGCCTCTAGAGCATGTTGTTGCTGTGACGCAACACCCGCAAAATGTAAATAATAATGAAATTGTAAATGTTACTACAACTTCTTTAACTCAAACCACACCTAGCGAGTTTATAACTGAAGATATCGTTACTGACTCTAAAGTAACAGATGCAACAACTAATCCAAAACATGTTTTGATTAACCTAACAATATCGGCAGATGGAGCCAATAATGATTCATATAAACCTTTATATTCGTTGACAGTAACAGTTCCAACAGTTGGTGACACAAATGAAATACCAACAGTTAGAATTACTCCAATAGATACAGAACCAACTTTGCCTACAAATTTCAATAAACCTCAAATACTAGAAAATATTACCAAAATGCCTGACACAGAAAGTAATGGTGGAAGTTGCGAATGCTCGTGTCCTGTATGCGATACTAATAATTCTGCTGATGACTTTTATGAAGATTATTTAGAGAAAACTACACTTTATGTAAAAGACGAACAATCTACAACGGAAACTACAGAGAGTAGTGTAACAGAGGAATTCGGAACTAATACTAGCGACGAATTTACTTCGACGTCAGATAGTAAGGTAGAAGTCACGACAGAGATAGAAAACTACGATACAACAGCAAGCGATAATATAACACCAGATACTTCTACTGTAGTTTCTACCGAATATGATACGGTTTCAACAACTGAGGTCCCAAAATGTATTTGTCCAAAACTTATGCCTCCACCGATCCTAATATTGGAAGGTGAGGCCTCTTCAATTGCCTTCAAACAATAATTTACTAACTATCACCCAAAACCATTCTCTTCGGACCTTTGCAACTCTTTGGTGTTTAACAAACTAACCAGCATGAACAAGTCATACTTTGGTACTCCTATGGTTATCGTTTCAGATTAGTTTAAATAAATCGCATGTGCTTCTCAAATAGTTTAGTTTACAATTAATTATACTATTGCAATCTTTTAGTAGAAGTTGTCCCTAGATTATTAGTCATTCATCACATTGCCGCTTGATTTACATAATTTTCTTTACTTTGTGGTGTTGACATTTAGATTACAACATATTTTCTGTCTCAGGTGCTCGAACGTTTCCTGCACAGTCTTTCCCACCTGATGGGACGACATTCAAACAAATTACTTTAGGTGAAAAATTATCAAAAGAAATCCCTCCATATAGTTATTGGAATATGCAATTTTATCAGTCCGAAGCAGCATACGTTAATTTCGACTACATGATACCCAGAGGAGCATCGATAGGTGTTTACGCCAGAAGAAACGCTCTACCCACACATACGCAGTATCATTTTTTGGAAGTCCTCAGTGGTTTTAAAGCCCGAACAACAAGAGCATCACACGTGAGTGTAACACATAATATTTTTTCTAAGCAATTCAATATAAAAATGAAAACCATATTTCAGAATAAACTCGGAAAGAAACTAACATTGTTTTTTTTATTTGTAGCCGTCCGTCAAGAAGGAAGTTACGCATTATATGGAACAAGGTCATTGGTTTCTATCCCTGTATAATGATGATGGCGACCCACAAGAGATTTCGTTCATAGCCCTGGTAGCAGATGACATGACTCACAATTGTCCAAACGGTTGTTCTGGTAAAGGAGAATGCTTGATGGGACACTGTCAATGTCAACCTGGTTTTGGTGGAGATGATTGCAGTGAAAGTAAGACAACTCCGTTCTACCTTTAATATTAGTTTAAATAAACTTTCCGTAAGATCCTATAATATGAATGTCATATATTTCAGGTGTATGCCCTGTACTATGCAGCCAACGTGGAGAATATATCAACGGAGAGTGTCAATGCAACCCAGGTTGGAAAGGCAAGGAATGTTCACTGCGGCACGACGAATGTGAAGTGCCAGATTGCAACGGCCACGGTCACTGCGTCAACGGAAAATGCTCCTGTGTTAGAGGATACAAAGGCAAATTTTGCGAAGAAGTTGACTGTCCCCATCCTACATGCTCAAGTCACGGCTTCTGCATAGAGGGCGCGTGTGTTTGTAAAAAGGGGTGGAAAGGTCTAGACTGCGCGACTATGGATAAAGACGCTCTCCAATGCTTACCAGATTGCTCCGGCCATGGCACCTTTGACGTCGATTCACAAACGTGCACTTGTCACGCAAGATGGTCGGGTGACGATTGCTCAAAAGGTACGTTTAATAAGTTCCTAAATGCAAATAATACTGGATTTTGATACCATTCCACAGTGTCCTAAACTTTTGTCTAAGTTAATAACTAAAAATATATTTCCCGATTTTACAGAGGTGTGTGATTTGGACTGCGGGCCTCACGGTCGATGTGTTGGAGAAGCGTGCGTCTGCGACCAAGGGTGGACCGGCGAGTTTTGTACGTCAAAACTCTGCGATCCGCGATGCAGCGACCACGGACAATGCAAAAATGGGACCTGCCTTTGTGTGTCTGGATGGAACGGGAGACACTGTACCCTGGAGGGATGCCCGCGGGGCTGCGCCGGACACGGACAGTGTAGGGTCGCTAACGATGGACACTGGGAATGCAAGTGTTTCGACGGCTGGGACGGACCGGACTGTACGACGCTTAAAGAACAAATTTGTGACGACTCCAAAGACAATGATAAAGGTACGATTAATGGTTATAGAATCTAACTTCTTACTAATATACTTCTTACTTATAAAGGCTAAAGTTTGGATGTTTGGGTGTTTGTGTTGTTGAAAACGGCTGAACTGATTTGGATGAAAGTTGAAATGGTGATGGCTTATACCTTGGATTAGGACATGGGCTATAAAAATAATCGTCATCAATCCGGATACGGTTGTAAATCGTGTTAAAGTTAACGCAGGTGAAGATTTTATGTACGTTGTATTTTATGCTCATAAAAATAGGGCACTTTAAATTTACATCAATCGTTTACTATATTAACTGATCGTTATATTAAATAAAATTATTGATTTAGTTGTTATATATTGTAAATGTTAGAGATTTTGTATTTATAACTTACCCCTTATATAATGATAGTAATTGTGATAACTTAACACATGTATTTACAGCAAGGTACTAAAAGAAGGACTTGGTTTTTTTCAGATGGCTTAGTGGACTGTGAAGATCCTGAATGCTGCCTGACCGCAGCGTGCAAGGGAAGCCAACTTTGTGTCTCGTCGCCTAAGCCTACCGACATCTTACTTCGAAAACAGCCGCCGGCCATAACGGCGTCGTTCTTCGAAAGAATGAAATTCCTCATCGACGAAGGCAGTCTTCAGAATTACGCGAAACAGGAGACGTTTAACGAGAGGTGAGATTATATGTTCGGTGTCAGATGTTAGATGACTAATGGGTAGGATCACTTGATGCATGCATCAACTGATTCTATTAATATATATGGATCATAATTACAAATATTTATATATAAGATTCGCAATGTTGTGCCCCAGTCGATCCCAAATGTTTAGTTATAAGAAACCACTTTTTGTTTTTGTCGTTTCGTTTAGTTTTACAATAACTAACATTGTTTGTTTTTATCAAAATTTCAGAAGAAAGAACTAACATAAAACTAGCACTTGCATGTACTTTTTGTTTAACAAGAGATAACAGCTAACTAACATGTCCTAACACTTCTTCTTCTAAGTTACCGATATTGTATCTCATGATACTCATTCTTTGTTCATTTCTCGTCTTTCCGCTGCGCAGTATGTTTTGGAATCACTTCAACACAAGGTAAGACAACCAATTTGGCTAGGTTTGTGTGTGTACTGTGTATAGCATATATCTATCGATTGTATGTACGTCTACCTCTGTATTTAGTATATTGGCAATACACATAGATAAGTGCATGAAATCTGTAAAATACTTTAACGTGTCCTGTGAAATTTGTGTTTCGCTTTTTATTTAAATTATATAATTATGATATTTTATACGAGTAATCAGTAGAATTGCGGTCATTACACGCTACCAAACGTAGATATGGGTACAAAATACATTTAATATTAGTAGTAGAAACATTGAAAGTAATTTACGAAAGTACTTTTAAGTAATATTAGTCACTCCTAGTTTGAACTTTAATTTAAAACGTATTGAACCCACCAACCGTTTTGAGCCTGTTTTAAAATATTCAGTAACACTTATCACATGTAAAGATCACGTAACTTAGTAAAAATAAAAATCTTAGACAATTTTATTCTTAACATTCTTTTTATCCATAATTTGGTCACAATTTTACAGTCGGTCAGCGGTGATACGTGGAAGAGTGGTCACTTCTATGGGCTCTGGTTTGGTGGGAGTGAGGGTTTCGACGTCGACTCCTCTGGAAGGCTTCACGCTGACGAGGGAGGATGGATGGTTTGATCTGCTGGTGAACGGAGGCGGCGCGGTGACCCTTCACTTCGGAAGAGCACCCTTTAAACGCTCCACGCAAGTTGTGTTCGTGCCTTGGAATGAGGTGAGCCTTTTTATATCTGACCTGTTCCTTACACACTCTATAGGTCGTTAAACATGCTCTCATTCGTGTCGTACTTGGACGTAAAAGTACGTCGAACCATACTGATTTATCAAGGGCACTGGAATTATTGAATGCACCAAAATTTTATGGAATTATTTATTATTTTTCGATTTTCGGAGATTCGGAGCTTAGATGAATGAATGAATGAATTAATTAATTAATTATTATTTATTGTGCACTCAAACAAAAGTACATAAAGACAGTTACCTAATATTATGTCACACAAATTTGTGTACACAAAGGCGGTCTTCTTGCTTGCGTAGCAATTTTTTCCAGACAACCTTCGTGGATACGACAGAGAGAGAAAAAGAAGCTTGCTTGGTATTAGAGGACTAAAATACAAAATTTAATAAAGGACTTGGTAAAAAGTAGAGAATTCGTGTCAGTGAAGACAAGTAAAGTTTCCTGAGACAAAAGACATTACATTTAAATTTCAGGTTGTGATAATCGACGAGGTTGTGATGACGACGTCAGAGGAGAAGAACGGTATGGGACCTCCCCAGGCGTGCCTCGCCCACGACTACGACACGATGAAACCAGTCGTGCTGGCCACGTGGAAACATGGCTTCCAGGGCGCTTGTCCAGACAAAAGCGCCATTTTGGCTGAATCTCAGGTATCTATCAACTAACTTTAAAAGTATATCTATCTGTATGCATGTTTCCATAATGATCCTAGAATTAGAGTCGATTATAATACAACTATGAAAATATGAAACAGGATTGAAAATAATATTTTTATAGCATAGGAGTGAACGAGCAGTCGACTATCGACGCCTATAAACATCCCATGCCCATAAGCAAAGATTATGCAGATTTTTGCCCTTCTTTTCCTTATCTTCTCAATGTGCTAACGGAAACTCACAAGCCGCACGATACGCGATAGCATAGCTGTCTCTTCACGCCGGTATTATGTGAGCGAGAGGCACCACCCTGGTCGTGCCGGCCCAATTCCGCTGCTAAGCAACATGGCACTACCTTACGTTTATTGACGTTTGCTCTAATATTACTAATAGTGATGAGATAATCATTTCAGGTGATCCAAGAGAGTCTTCAAATACCAGGAACCGGTCTAAACCTGGTGTACCACAGCTCACGCGCCGCAGGGTACCTATCCACAATTCAACTGCAACTCACTCCCGAAAAAGTACCGCCAACACTGGCTCTGATACACTTGCGGATAACTATCGAAGGGATACTCTTCGAGAAGTCCTTCGAGGCGGATCCGGTCATCAAGTTCACGTATCCTTGGAACCGTCTGAACGTGTACAAACAGAGAGTGTACGGCGTGACCACGGCGCTGGTGAAAGTTGGATACCAGTACACGGACTGTAAAGATATCATATGGAACGTGCAGACTACGAAACTGAGCGGCCACGACATGAGCATATCCGACGTCGGCGGCTGGAACCTGGATATTCACCACAGATACAATTTCCATGAAGGTCAGTTTGGTAGACATTGTAAAGTATTTTATAGGTGGGAAGACGATCTCCGTGCGGTGGCCGGTCCGTGTTGGTGCGAGTGGCGAGAGATCGGCCGTCTTGGCGTTCATTGAGGGAGGCCTATGTTCAGCAGTGGACAAATGGAGACTAATGATGATGATGAAGTATTTTATTAAAATAATGATACCATTGCTAGGTCAAGAGATAGTGCTTAATGTGTAAAGATGGATAGAAGAACTTTTATGAACTAGGTTATATTTGTGGTGAATGCTGTGTATACCTTTTATTAGCATACATATCAGATGCTTTACCTTGTTAATGTTTTCTATATATGAATGTTGTAATATGTAGTGCTGTTGATGTACCTATTAAAAAAATAAAAAACAAAGAACTTCGTAGCTGTTAAGGTCTTTTGGTGTTAAATAGGATCAGAATAATACCCGTTTATTTTTATTACAGGTATCTTACAAAAGGGTGACGGCACTAATATCTACCTGAAGCACAAGCCACGTTTGATTATAACGACGATGGGCGACGGTCACCAGCGGGGTCTACAATGTGCGTCCGGCGGGACGTCCGGATCATGTTCTGGCGCGGCGAGGAAACTCCGTCTGTTGGCACCAGCGGCGTTGGCAGCCGCCCCGGATGGCTCGCTGTATGTCGGAGACTTCAATCTCGTACGAAAGATCCTCACTGACGGCACCGTGCGAACACTAGTCAAGCTCAAGTACGTACCACATAGCAGTAACAATTAATTTTTTTTTTTTTTTTTTTTTCGGATGGATCTATGCTAATGGCCCGAAGGCCCTAATGCTTCAACGGATTGATGTGAGCCCATTCGGCTCACTTTTGATTGGGGGGTTGCCCCCCGCCAACCGTGCAGTCTGCGACCACACGGCCTCCTGGCGTCGGTTGTGAGTAACAATTAACAGTCAGTTCGTGTGAACCAGTGAACCGAACATATTTTTTTAATTTTATTCAGTCTTTGGAAGTATAAACAATATATGTAGTATATTATAAGATGTAAAAATTGGCTTTAGACGATATAAAAATTTTGGCAACTCAACTCGGCAAAAGTCAACGCATATGTGAATAGGTGTGAACGAATACTCTCTAAGCTTTATTTTGAGGAGGACAGTATGTCTGATGTCCGAATTATATAACCATGTTGTATTGAGTACGGCATATTTTGATTTCCTTTCTTTAACAAAAATGTCAACCTCTAGCCATAAAGGAGATGTTTCATTTTGGGCCAGCACTATGTACACCACATAGGTATATAGGAAAAAATATGGGAATTTCATAAAAATACTAAATATTAATTTTAAGAATGTGTATGTACAAAAATGAATATTTGAAATGTTTTTAATATGATAACCCTATTTTTAGGGCGGCCATGACAGTTGTTTTAACATGACGATTGACTAATAGTTGAGAGTTTAGTTGTTAACCCCAACATGTTGTTTTATTTATATACGTCTCTCTCTCATATACAGTAAATAAAATATCTGTATGTAGTCTTATTTTTTCGAGACGCAAAATTTTCAGAATTCGTGTTATTTTTTATAAAATCACAGTTATTACGATATAATATTTCAATGATGTAACATTGTCAAAATGACATTCTTGGCATAATTGTGATATGATCCGCCATGTTTACATTACGTTGTGTTGCTCTCCTTGGGGAAGTTAATTTCAATGTACATTAAAACGAAGCGAAATTAAATTAAATAAAGAATAGGACACGCTTACTATATTATGTAGCTATATTTACATATAATGTACATAGTGCTGGCCCATGCCTCATACATTTCATGAACATCTCCTTTCCCCAACTTGATTTTACCGATTTTTTTCTCGTTACAGTGCCACGCGCGTATCCTACCGCTACCATATGGCTCTATCGCCTCTCGATGGGACGCTGTACATCTCGGACCCCGAGTCTCATCAGATCATCAAAGTTCGTAACACGGATGATTTTAGCGACCCTGAGAGAAACTGGGAGACCGTCGTCGGCTCTGGAGAGAGATGTCTTCCCGGAGACGAGGCTCACTGCGGTGACGGAGCCCTGGCGAGAGATGCTAAGCTGGCGTATCCCAAAGGAGTCGCCGTATCGACTGACAACGTTTTATACTTCGCTGATGGAACCAACATTCGCATGGTTGATAGAGATGGCATTATAACAACGGTAATCGGTAACCACATGCATCGAGCGCATTGGAAGCCAATACCATGTGAGGGCACTCTGAGTGTAGAGGAAGTCCATCTTCGCTGGCCCACAGAATTGGCCATTAACCCCCTGGATAACAGCTTGCATATCATAGACGATCATATGATCCTACAGATGGCTCCCGATGGAAGAGTCAAGGTGATCGCAGGGAGACCTCTACACTGTCCTTCTCCTCTAACCGGGTATGACATGGAACTGGCTACATACGCCACTCTTGTGATGCCGCAGAGTATTGCATTCGGGGCTGCCGGTGACTTGTACGTCGCTGAGAGTGACTCCCAAAGAATCAATCGGGTTCGACTAATCACTACTGATGGAAAGATCTCACTGTACGCCGGCGCTGAATCAAAATGCAATTGCCTAGAGAAGGGTTGTGACTGCTTCGAAGCGGACCACTTCTTGGCTTCTAATTCTAAATTCAACACCATATCAGCAGTGACGGTCAGTCCGGACGGTATAGTTCACATTGCTGACCAAGCCAACTACAGAATCCGTTCAGTCATGGCGAGCATTCCAGATGCCAGTGGCGCGAGGGAATACGAAATATATTCCCCGGATACCCAAGAAATATACATTTTCAATCGATTCGGTCAACATGTTATGACCAAGAATATTTTGACGGGTGAAAATAAATACGTATTCACGTATACAGTCAACACTAGCAACGGAAAACTTAGCACAGTGACAGACGCCGCCGGGAACAAAGTCTTCTTGCTACGAGACTACTCCAGTCTTGTGAATTCGATAGAAAATACAAAGGGACAGAAATGCAGACTTAAAATGTCGAGAATGAAAATGTTGCAAGAGTTGCGAACGCCCGATAACTTCAATGTGACTTTCGACTACCACGGCACTACAGGGTTGTTGAAAGCCAAATATGATAGCACTGGTAGAAGCTACATTTACAAGTACGATGAGTTTGGAAGACTTACATCCGCCGTGACTCCGACTGGAAGGATCATCAACCTAACGTTCGACCTCAGTCTGAAAGGGGCGACGGTGCTCGTAAGCGAAAACAATAGGAAGCCAATTTCAATCCTCATCAAGGGTAACTCCGTTAACACAAGAATCGGAGAAGCTGAAAAGAAGACCATAATATCAACCGATGGCAGCATTTCCTCTAGTTTGCCCTGGGGCCACGTGATATCGACTGACACGGTACCATACACGATCTTGTCTGAAATTGATCCAATTCTCGGAGAAAGCTATCCAGTGCCAGCGAAGCAACGAACGGAAGTTGGTGGCGACTTAGCCAATAGATTTGAGTGGCGTTACTTTTTGCGCCGCCTGCAATCCAACAAAGGAAAGAGCAGCAAAGCCGTAGCACAAATAGGACGCAAATTAAGAGTCAACGGCGAAAATCTGTTGACGCTTGAATACGATCGAGACACTTCGACTGTAGCTGTATTTATGGACGACAAAGTTGAATTACTCAATGTGACTTACGATCGAATGGCGCGGCCGGTGAAGTGGGGCCCCAGAAGTGGAATCTTCGCTGAAGTGGAACTAGATTATGATAGATTCAACAGACTGACTAGCTGGAGGTGGGGAAACCTCAACGAAACCTATGGATACGATAGAGCCGGAAGATTGCACGAAATCAGATATGGGGACGGTTCATCCTTAGCGTACTCATTCAGGGACATGTTCACGAGCTTGCCGCTGAAGGTCACAACGCCTAGAGGAAGTGATTACCTGTTAGACTACGACGACTCTGGCGCGCTCCAGAATTTGACGACACCTAGAGGACACATACATACTTTCGCCCTCATGACATCCTTAGGCTACTTCAAATACCAGTACTTCTCTCCCATGAACAGACACCCATACGAAATTCTGTACAACGATGACGGACACATTCTAGCAAAAATTTTCCCTCATCAATCGGGTAAAATACTTTACGTGTACGACAGCACTGGGAAATTGGAAACTATTCTAGCAGGTGCGTCGTCTATACGATACGTTTACCACGACAACAGTCACCTTGTGAAAAACGTAGCGATTACAGACCCAGATTACGAACTCAAACAGGACTACAAGTACCACGCTGGCATACTTAAAGATGAAAAGATGAAATTTAACTCAAAGAGCGGTTTGAACAACGCGCACTTCAAATACCAATACGACGGCAACGCTCGCCTGTCCACAATAGACATGAACATCAACAGCAAAGAAATGCCGCAGCTGAGGCTGAAATACAACCAAAACCTTGGCATCTTAGAAGGAGTCAGCGACTTGAGGATTTACAGAAACACCTTCAACCGATCCGTCATGCAGGACACGAGCAAGCAATACTTCACGATCACCGATTACGACGATCACGGCAGGATAAAGACGGTCCTGATGAACATTAAATCTTTCGACGTGTTCCGATTAGAGCTGGAATATGACGTAAGGAATCGAATCAAATCGAAAAAGATGATGATTGGTGATACATCATCTAACGAACGAGTGAGCTACAATTACGACGGACACTTAATGGAAGTCGTCGGCTCCGAAGACGACTGGAAGTACGTCTATGATGAGAACGGTAATATTATTGGAATAATAGAACACGGTGAGAAGAAATACCTGGGCTATGACATCGGGGACAGAGTCGTCCAATACGGCGACATTGAGTTCAGCAGCTACGACGGCCGAGGGTTTGTGATACGACGGGGAGAGCAGAAGTACAGGTACAATGCTCGAGGACAGTTTGTCCACGCATTTGAACGCGACAAGTTCCAAATGTGGTACCATTACGATGACAGGAACAGACTCGTAGCCTGGAAGGACGATAAGGACAACATAACCCAGTTCTTCTACACCAACCCTCAATCTCCGAACCTGATAACGTACGTGCACTATCCCAAAACCGAGAAGACGGTGCGTCTCTTGTACGACCAACGAGACTTTCTAACTTGTATCGAGACAGAAGATCAGAGGTTCTACGTAGCGACCGACCACAACGGCTCTCCCCTCGTCGTATTCGATGTGAACGGGGAAATAATTAAGGAGGTGAAGCGAAGTCCTTTTGGTAAAGTGGTCAAAGACACAAATCCAGGATTTTACCTCCCCGTAGATTTCCAAGGAGGAATCATTGATGCTAACACCAACTTGCTATACTTGGACAATCGGTTGTACGATCCTGTGGTGGGACAATGGATGACTCCGAGTTGGGAACACTTGGCGACGAAACTGAGCCTTCCAACGGACATATTCATATACCGGTTCAGGAATAATGATCCGATCAACAGGAATCAGAACGTTCCGTACATGACCAACCTGGCTAACTGGCTGCAGTTGTACGGCTATGACCTGACGAAGATGATGGGAGCGAAGTATATCACCGACATGATCTTCCAGCCTATTAACTCGGTAACCGCTCCTCAACTGGCTCCTGAGTTTGGAGTTATGTCTGGACTTCAGTGCATCATCGAAAAGGTAAGTTAGAATTTAGGACCGTTTGTCATAAACAATTTTGTCGTAATTTTTTTGTCTCATTTATAACGTTTCTTAGTAAGAGAAATTTGCTCACAAAGAACATATTTGAACTAAGAAGTTATCCCAGAATTAAATACATTGCACAGACAAAGTCGCGCGTCGATAATCCCTATTTCTTCTTAGCTAACATCTGTATTCTCTTAATTATTCGAATCAACACAACAAACAACCCACTAAAAAAAGCTTAATTTTCCAGGTTAACGACAAGCTAGCAGACTTGGAGTTCGTACCGACACCCTTACTCAAGATGGAGCCGATCACACGCAACCTTCTCCCGAGGGTCTCTTACAAGCGAGGCGTCTTTGGCGAGGGAGTGTTGATCTCCCGAGTGGACGGCAAGGCCTTCATCAGCGTCGCCGACGGAGCCAACAGCGTGGTGGAGGACGTCATCACCACAGTCTTCAACAACTCCTACTTCCTGGACGTCCACTTCAACATACACGACCAGGACGTGTTCTACTTCGTGAAAGATAACTCGCTCAAGATCAGGGACGACATGGAGGAGCTCCGGAGACTCTCGGGCCAGTTCAACGTGTCGCAGGACGAGACCAACGACCAGGGTCTGGAGGTCAGTACAGTATGATCTTATATAACTATTTTTTGTTAACTTCCAAATGTGCTAGATGGCTCTGTGAATAATTGCATACAAAACTTGTATGCAATCGCTTCACAAAATTTTCTTAAAGAAAATTAATCTTAAAGAGTAATACTGACAGTGTATCGTAACTACTGTGTGTGTAAGGATAAATTCAAAGCCTTATCAATTATATATAGAAACTGAATGAAAATATTTGATATTGAGTCAGAAATATTACTATAATTTTATTTTTAGATATCCGGGTCGAAATCAGAATGTTTTTGACCAATGAATTTAATAATTTGTAGTAATTATTTGTATGGTCTTGTAGGTGCGCGTGCATGCGGTGGGCAAGGGCTCGGCGCCGGCGGTGATCGTGCTGCGGTACGGAGTGGACCCCGCGCAGGAGCGGATCAAGTTACTGAAGCACGCACACAAGCGGGCCGCCGCGCGCGCCTGGGAGCGGGAGAAGGCGCTGGTGGCGGCTGGCTGGGAGGGCCGCGGCGCCTGGACCGAGGAGGAGAAAGAGGAGCTCATCTCACACGGCGTGGTGGACGGGTGGGCCGCGAGAGACGTGCACGCGCTCGCCCGCTACCCGCAACTCGCTGACGACCCCGCCAACGTCGCGTTCGCGCGTGACGCTCGCCGCAAGAGACGCCGCAGCGGCCGCGCTCGCCACCGCTCCTGACTCGACTGAGCACACACCCGATATCGATAGTACATCGTATCGCCCCGCCTCAATACTATCGATGGAACAAATTATCGATAGTATTTGAGCGCATCGATGACGGCAATAAAATCGACACTATTATAGGTAGTTACGATCGTATTGCACTCTAGTCATGTCATTCTATCGATACGCGACTATCGATGTTTCACCCTCAGGGTAAGAGACGCCATAATACTCATTCGCGATTCGCTCTCGACTTTTTATCCTTTAACTTTTTATACCTATTTACATGTCGCTTAGAAATAATATACTTTCGGAGGGAGGACGCGTATTCCTAACGTATTTTAGCCAAATATTACTTTGACCCCTACACTTAGGTATTTGTACATAATATTTTATTCTTATAGTTGTTCCTTTTTTATTGTTAGACCTAAGGTCTTTTTACTTCGCAATACTACTACTGTGTAAGCAATAACTATTTTATCCTTAAAGTTTTAGAAGCCCCGGTTCTGCTGTTCTTTTATATCCGATATACGTATTCCGATTCCCAGAAGTAGTTGTGATATACCCGCCCGGGCGAGCGTCCCGTGACGTCACTCGGCCGGGCACCTTTCGATATTACCTAGATACTCGTACTTCACATAGATTTATTTTTTTAATTAGTACGGAGAAGTTGGCGATCTTAATAGAAATAACACCAATTTTCGATTCACTTAAATTCCGATAGCGATAAGGCGATAGCTTGGTAGGTGACGGCGGGGGGAGGGGAAGGGGCCCGCGTCGTGCAATAACCGTAGTTTGGTTCCCGGTAGGGTCTACTTCTTGCTGACTTCTTTAGTCGTATCTTTTATATGTGTGTAACGAGCGTAGAGTGATATCGCTTCAAAGTCATTTACAAACTTTTGTATTGTAAGCGTCTACGGTCGAATGTATAACGCCTAATAGAGTAATATATATGAGTCAGTAAGAAGAATGTTTTATTGTAAAGAAGATGTAGTTTTATAGTATATGTCCATTAATGTGTCTCATTTAAATCGTGGTGTCTATTTCGTGTTAGAAATTCTAATTTAAACGCTAGATGACTGAGCGAACGATAGGGCGATGATATTTTTTACGGAAAGTTTATTAAAAAATGGAATGGATAAATATAGATCCTACCCACTACGGGCCGCGAGCCCTTGCAAGGTGATATTTTTGCAAAATGTGACGAAACGAAGCAATACATTGTAATTTAATACGTCTTACCTTTTATTTAGATACTGTAAGGTGTACTTTTATTTATATTAATATAATACATTATATATACATACTAATATTATCTATTGTGAATGTAGTTATTGATTTCGCGGTGATATATAGAGCGGTATAGTTATCTTTTTATAATGTATAAAGAATTCTAATTTGTAAATAGGTACTTAAATGACGTAATGTGTAAAAAATATTGTACATATCTCTACGCTTGAATTATTTATAACGTGAACGATAAGGTTTATGTGGAAGGGCGTTACTGGCGAGGCACGAGGCTAACATCCCAGCGTGACCGATCGGCCGACCAATTAAACTCTTTTGTCGTCCATAGATACTACGAAATTATTTTATTTATAAGCGAATTTATTGTCTATGGTTTAATTTAATGTCAAAGCCACAGACCATAAACAACTGTCACTTGTCAGGCCGGTCGGCGCGCCCTAGTATACCATCAACAAATTTACCATAGACTAATAAGCTTCTAGACATTTTAGAGAGCTTCACAGATGCGATAAGGTGCATTTACATGTAGAAATAAATTCCTCCGCTGCATTTAATTTGTATTATTGTAGATACGGTTGGTAGAGCCCCATACTCAGTGTATAGACGACGGTACCACCAGTCGGCGTGCGTGCTGTGGCGGTGTAAGCATGTACAATAAATAAATATAGAAAGTATTCTAACGGAATATGTAATAAAATAATAAAACTCACTTACATTCTTTTATTTTACACCCTTTTATAAAGATTAGAAAAGCAATCGCCTAGGCTGTACGTAAGGTACGTTACAGGTACGTTTGGCGTTTGCTATTTCTTCTGCTAAACAACGCTATATTCCGGTATAAGAAAGAGTACAAGCACTTGCGATTCTATCCTTTAGACTGAACACAATAAGGGCTTGTATCGGTTGAAACCGTCAAGATCATCGTCACCCATGAACATTAACAAGTTAACCTGAGACTAGCCCAGGCAACTCATTCATATTGTGTTGCCTGTACTGAAACATAAGAAGTCACAGAGACTTCTTATGTCTTCTTCTACTAGCACAGGCTAGTAATAGTGATGTTGACTAATTTTTTATATTGATTTTGTTTGATAGATATAGACTATAATATAAACACGAAATAACACTTTTATGAACAAATATCTCCAATTTTAATAAAAAAAAGACAAATAAAAATAGTAACAAACATACTCGCGCTCTGTCAAAGCACAGAGCAGACAATAAGCTCCTTTTCGTTCGCCGGTGACACATAAGTTGGTTATGACAGTTGACAGTTTGTATACTGACCAGTGACGTCATCGGGCGTTCGCAGTCATGTGATAATGGAATAAATAACGCATTTTAAAATAATTTTCTTTAATTTAAGACAAATAAATAAACTTAAAATGGTATTTTAGGTTTTCAAATGCTGTACTTAATGTGTAAAACATAACTTTACATGAATTTGTAACATGTGTCAAGATCCCTATTACACTGCATGTCTTACCCTTCTCTTTGAAACATAGCAAAGCTGTTTCACGGGAGAAACAAGCAAGATGGTGGTACCAAGCAGACTGGAGCGCGGCACAGCGCTTTCCTCCCACCGGTGCACCGACACTTGAAAAAAGTAATATGGAAAATAACACAAAATATTGTCTAAAACGCTTTATTTAAAATATAAACTAATGATATGTTTACATTATAACGAATGGAATGTTAACATCAATAAATATACAAATCATACAAAAATATCCATTACTAATACATTTCAACGTACTATTCTAAGCATCAATAGGTACAGATCGATAGGAGGCTGATATAGTACAAATATACAAAAAACATGTCCTAATTATTTTTGGAAAATATTTGCGAAGGCGGATAGGCTTTAAGACGAATGGTGGGTAGTTCATACGTCACTGAGCTAGACAATATTGTATTATTGCTATACTACTAAGTCCCAGTATTTTCTTTAATTTCTGCACCGCTATTGCACCCAACGCTGAACGATAATGACGATGATGAAACGAACGATTTACTATAATTATTTACTAATCTTGTTTGCTGTTAGCGATGCACCAGTTCGCGTAGGCACAACGATCTTATTTATTGCATATATCACAAGCAAGATGTTACAAGTTGCATAAAAGTGTAACATTTTACCATGAACGCATTTTTAATATAGTGGTAGTATGAACGCTGCCTTAAGGTTGAACTAGTCGACGGCGCGAACTCCAACAAAATGATTGCTATCACACCTGACCTAGTGCGCGAACATGTGTGCTAGAATGAAATGCACTGTTTTGCTAAAATGTCCTTTTAGCAAAGCTTGTATTTTTTAAATGTATATTTTTTTACAATTTTGGGTAGATACAGTCGTAGATAACGGCGAGATCAATTTATATTATACTTAGTTTTTCATGGTCAACGTCAAACATGCGTTTGTATGGACAGATGAGCGATTTGTGTAACCTTAAGGCGGGAATGTGACCGCGCATCGATTCCTCTCATACGGACACGCGACACTTGAAATTCGAATTCGAAATTTGAATAAGACGCGCTCTAAGATTACCTTGGGAATAAGGCGTTCCTCCCAGGCATTTCAGGATAACGTAAAATTTGTTATAGAATATTTGAAAAGATTAGTTCACTGAGTTTGTTTCGCCGATTCTTCTCAGCAGCTTTGGAACCGATAAAAATCAAAAAGATACTTTGCTGATTTTGTGGAACAGTCTCGAATGTTCTACTCGCATGAATTTTATACAGGATTTACTATTAAGTTTTTTTCGAATCCTCCAGACCATGTATCGAGTCTTATAATTAAGCACAATACTTACAGAATAGTGTTTCAGTGTAATTAAATTTAATAAAACCCCCGCCAGAAACTTTACTTTGTTTCGATTATCTTGTCCAATTCAGAGAGTAATTAAAAAGAGAGCTTTTAACATGTAGATAATGTTAATATATTCGTGGTTATGTGTATAAACGAATCAGGCAAACGTGATCGCTCTACTCATCTACGATGATCAGTTAAAATAAATAATTTTTCTAAAAATTCTTTTATATAACTAAATTTTAACTAAAATGGCGCGAAACAACTATCAACTCCAATGAGCTTTATATTTCTAACAACTCTTGTTATTTTTATATCATCATCATATTCTGCCACTATTCTTTAAATTCCTAGCTCCCATGTTTTCTACAGCACCCTATCTATAACCGAAGATGGTCACCCATCTATTCTTTTGTCGACCAATTTAACGTATCCCCGAGGAAATTTCACCATAAACCTCTTTCACTATTAGAATATAATAATTAATTGACTAAGGACAAGGCAAATTGTGAAATAATTACTAACCTACTTTAAATGCACTGAAATTTAACAATACTCAGTTTATATCATATAGTTCAATAAACAATATCAATAAAATCAGTTGTTATATGGTAAGTAAATAACAAAATGTTGTAACCTACTCAACTGAATTGATATTTCAGATAGTATATGAAACAACTTCACGGGTTTTATCGCGGTTTATAAGATTTTCATACCCAGACATTCCTTCTCTTCGTCTAAAATTTAATAAGCCCAGATAAAGTCCGTAAAAGACGTTTCATTATAATGAGTAAAATTCGCGTTTAAACATTCAAAAACAATATGATTCCTCAGAGTCAAATAATTAAATGATATTGATAGCAACTTTGAAATTTTATTTACAGATAAGATGTTAAAGTTTACACAAAGGATTTTTTATTTTCTGTTCGAATGTGTCGGTTACAACATTTTTTGTGTTGCGTTTTAAATTATAATATCAGTCACCAACATACTTAAGATGTATTAAGATAATAAGCTTAATATGACATTTTCTCTCTCCCGGCCAGTAAAACACAAATACAAATCTCCGGCTCTCTTACTTCATAGTATATCTATTTTAACAATAACATAATTTTTAACACACTTTTTAGCTTTACTTGTGACTATTTAAGAATATCTTGGATATTTGTGACCTACTTTTAATAATACATATTTGAAACCCGGCCACTACAGTACAGACCATAACTTGTCCATAACAAAGTTAGTTTCATACAGTTTTGAGCGCTTAACTCATTTGTATGGAATCACTGCGATGACATTTGTAGCTAACTTCAGTCAAGCCAAGTTAAATTTCGCGTATTACGTATCACTCGTGCTAGGAATCAGTTCTCTTTGACAGGTCGAAGTAATTTTTATATTAAAAATAAAAACATGTATTGAGATTTTTAAACTTGTATAAAATAATACTAAATATTTTAGGAACATGTTATTGTGATATAAAACGCATTAAATAAGAAAATTTTTGTTTGTGATTGGATTGGCAGCTTGTTGGATTTAGTTTCGAAACATATCACTTACTTTTGTGTGAAGTCAGAATGCTAGGATTTCACCTGACTACAGCAAAGAAGGAAGGGCTACGATTTTAAGTCTATATGTATGTTCTCACTATATTTGACAAACAATGGGTCCACTAATTCGTTATACCTCGGATGACATACATTTTAACCGACTTCAAAGAGAAGTAGTCCGTGATCGAGTCGCCCTAGTAGTCGGGCGGGGGCCCGGTGACCCTCCTCGCGATGTGGTCCCAGCGGTCCAGCATGTCATGGTCCACCTCGTCCCAGTCCCACCGCTGGGACGGGGCACCCGAGCACGGGTTCACGACCAGCGCATGCGACTGTTGCTCCCAGTCGAGGCAGTTCTCGCCCGTGCCTTGGCGGATGTTCTTAGAGTCCTGGAATATACATACATATACAATATACAAACTGTCACCGCTTAGCTCTGCACCATCTAGAGGTGGGTTACATCAGATAAGATATGAAAATAGACATCATACATACATACAATTTTTTTTATTAAAACGCCTTACAATAAGCTGGTTGCCCCTGCCCAGGTGTTCCGAGATGTCTACGTCCACGGGCGACGTTGACATCTCGGATCTCTCTCTGTATCTGTATCATAACCCACCAACCTTCCCATGCTCCTACCCACCTCTCGGTTTACGCAGCGAAACGCGGGAGATGTACGGGGTACACCTGCTTATACGCTCTCTTCCCCCGTACAATTTTTCACTCCCTACAAATCAAAAGCACCCTCTTGCAAGAGTGCTATAATACGTTGACCTGTATCAGGTAGTCGCGCGGTTTGTACTGACCGGGTGGTACCGCCACAGCTGGTTGCCCCCGCCCAGGTGGCAGGAGAACAGCAGCACGGGGCTGCCCGGCGCCGCGTGCGGCAGGTCCCAGCACATCAGGCGGTCCGCGCTCCTGCACGAATGCACAAGTTAGGTTAGTTTAGCTCAAGCTATCATAACATAACCGACCCTCACCGACATACACAATTATAACAGGAGAGTTTCCGATTACCAGGTTAAAGGAGGAGGAGAATATTATTAAATGATATTTTGGTATAATATGTACCGTGTAAAAATCCATATGCATTTAGTAAAAAGCTGTTATTTTAGTATTACAAACTGACACTCAAATTTTATTTATCTGTATAGATTAGAAAAAGGGTGTTGCTCTTACAAGGCCATTTATTGTAAACGAAAAATAAAACATGTAACTAATATTAGCCCACTACATACAGATCTTGTCCCTGGCTACACTTTGTAGCTGCTGCAAGATTCAATTGACGTTCAAAAAGCTACTGTGATGTACTACATGTTAGTACTACATGTACTACATGTGATGCCTATTTATATTCCTCAATTTAATTTCTGAAATCATTCGTAGTGTTGTTACAATTTTAATAGAAAAAAAATCCATCCTCGGAAGTGCTACTCATGTGCGACGTTGACCGCCCGTGTGGTGCGTACCTTATGTCCTTGTGCCAGGACAGCAGGAAGCGCTGCTCGGAGGCGGCGTCGGTGGCGCAGGCGCGCAGCTGCAGCCGCTCGTCCTGGCGCCCGCGCCGCGCGTCCACGCACAGCCCCGCCTGCCCCGCCGGCCGGACCTGGGGACCACACCACATGACACCATGACTCAGTGGCGGGGAACCACCACACGACACCATGACCCAGTGGGGGGGGACCACCACACCATGACCCAGTGGGGGGGGACCACCACACCATGACCCAGTGGGGGGGGACCCACAACACCATGACCCAGTGGGGGGGGGGGACCACCACACCAACACGAAAAAATAATGGAGGTTATGAAGGCACTGCTGTTGCTATCCTAAATGCCGTATCAATGCCTCTTACTCCGGAGTGCTCTCGTATTCGGCAGTAGTTCAGGCAGGGATTCTGAGCCGAACTTCATATAATCAAGTCCACTAGTGGATCGTAAACGTATTTTTCCCGCGCACAAAAACGTTTTAATGCCTATTACGAGTCCAATAATATATATGTAAGTCACTCACCCGTCCCTTGGCGAAGGGCGTGGGCTCCACTGTGGGGTACTTGGCTGTGAGGTCGAACGCCACCTGTAACGGGATGTTAGTTATTAAAACACTCGCAGCCAATATTCTATTTCACACTAGCTGCTGCCCGCAGCTTCGCCCGCGTTAACTTAGATGTAGAGCCGTACACGGATTGATGATGATTATTTATCTATGGACGGCCGTAGGACTTTATTTTATAATATGAAGTGATTAATACAGTATTTTTGTAAATAGCTTTTACATTACCGCTTTATAATTGCCAATTTTTAAAGTATTAAAATGGATATAGGTAGTATGTTATATTTAACTAATATAGAATATTATTCCATCGCGGACTTTTCAGTAGGCATATTTAGGATACAAAATTCTACCATACATTGATACAATAATTATTATTATCCTAACTTTCGGATCCGGGGCCGGGGCCGGCTCGGGCGCGAGGCGCGGCATCACGGAGCGCCCGGCTCGCGCGGCTCGGTCGAAATCACGGTGTCGCATTATTTTGATTTTGCTATATCTTTTAAGATATGCATTTCATTTGCATGGTGTAAACGGGAAAAACATACTTCATGAAATGGTCAAGCTAACTAACATATTTAAAATGATAAGGATTTGTGTAAATAGCTTTCCAACTACCGTTTTATAATTGCCCATTTTTTAAGTATTAAAATGGATATAGTATGTTATTCTTAAGAGATACACATATACCATCGTGGACTTTTTTGTACATCTTTCTAAGGTGTACAATAATGTAGTACAATACTTTGATCTATCTGTTAGGGTTCATCCAGCGTTTGCAATGTAAATTGTGTTTATTTACGACATCACATTAGAAACCTCTAAAATTATCAGTGTTTATCTACTATATTATTATTTATATTATACACATAAACCATCCTCTTGAATCATTCTATCTATTAAAAAAAACCGCATCAAAATCCGTTGTGTAGTTTTAAAGATCTAAGCATACAAAGGGACATAGGGACAGAGAAAGCGACTTTGTTTTATACTATGTAGTGAAGAAAAGAAGGAGAAACAAACAAAAACAATAAACAAACTAATTATATTATTATCTAATACCTACTTTAAACTTATATCTAAAAACTACGTATCTAATTTTTTAAATCTGCAGCGCGCTTATTGCGAGAAGAGTCGTTAAGAACCACGTCCGTTCGCATTAAGAGTGACAATATGAGTGAAGTCGGCGCGTGAGCCGTGACTCGTGAGCGCCCTCGCCTTTTTATAGATGCAGCGGATGGCCGTTTAACGCGTTAAACAAAAGTCAACCGTATAGCCGTACCCATACTGGCGCGGCGAGATTTGAAAGTTTTATTTCATCTATATCTTGTGTGTTTATAAACCGATTTCTATAATATTTTTTGTATAAAATAGATATTAAAGTGTACTTTTTTAATATGGGAGTTTGATAAAGTTTGAGAAATTTCTATGTGAAATACAATATATTTATGCATTTAATACAATTTGAAGAAATGCTTACGATTAAACACATTATTGTGGCTGATTTATAAAAGATAGATATGTACTATTGAGGACTTTTTTGTAGATCTTTTGAAGACCATCATCTTTGTAATACATACTTTTGGTGTATGATCAACGTATGCGAGGATAACAGCTCGAAAGCGCATTTTCATCCGATTTGCTTCAAATTTATCGTCACTGCTCAGCTCCTATGTGTCTTAGCGTTATGTTATATAGCCTATAACCTGCCCAGGAGTATGGACTACAATCGTACCAAGTTTGGTTAAAATCCCTTCAGTAGTTTTTGACCCATGCGTGCATATACAGACAGACAGACAGACAAAAAAAATACTGATTGCATTTTTTGCATCAGTATCGATCACCATTCATCCTCCAATATTAATTTTGAATATATATTCAATGTACAGAATTGACTTCTCTACAGTTTTATTATAAGTATAGATAAAACTTTCACCTTTGAATTTAGTCGACGTGGACTTCACTTCACGTTCACGAATCTCAGTTAGTAAGAGGTAGTGCCATGCTGCATTGCAGCCGACTTGGGCCGGCACGACCGGGGTGGTACCTCTCGCTCACATAACATCGGCGTCAAGTGACAGCTATGCTGTCGCGTTTCGTGCGGTTTGTGAGGTTACGGTGGCCCATTGGAGGGTATAGGTATATCAACAGTCGCCAAAAGGCTTCGACTGCTCGTTTGCCCTCCTATGCTATAAAAAAAATGTCACCTGCGTCATGAACCACTTGAAGGGCTTGCAGTGCAGCTTCTCCCGCAGCGCCCTCTGCTGGGAGATGTCACCAGTGTCGATGTTCAGGTAGTGGGGCCGCCGCTTGTACAGGAACTGGGCGTACTCGTCCATCCACACCTCCGCCACACGACGGTAGTTCTGGACGGTCAAGAGCATTTTACTACAAATTTATATAAGGAAAAACAAAAAGGACTTTTTGGGCCAGGTCCATGTGATGAGAATTCCACTACTAAAGTACTGTGTGTTTTCCCCAAAACGATCAGGACTGTAAAATGCATTCCACCCATCAATTTTTTTAAGTATAATTCCGTTTTTATAATTCCGTATTAATAAGTAATTTTAAGTCAGGAAAATACTTGGCAATGGTTTTGTACAGTGAAGACTCATCGTCGGAATTACATTGGTATTCATAATATTAATAGGGTCAATATTGTACCTATTTTTTTAACAACTATCCCCGCGGTCTTGCCTGGCCCAAAATCTAAAACAATCTGTATTTTTTCAAATTCAATTCGTAAATTTCAGAATTTGTATGTCGCTTATAAAAAAATAATGTCATAATTTTAGTTACTATAATATTAATACGTGAAGCAAAGCTCCCTTGTACCCCATTTTAAGAGGTTTGCGCAAACGGAGGGAATTTGGTATAGGTAAAGTGCAGTTTTTGTGTAATATGCATGATAAATACATTAACTAAATAAACTTGTCGTCTTTGTGTTCATTGAGTTAGGCCTGTTCAGCAGTGAATGGATAGAGGCTGATGATGATGAATTAAATAAAATGTTACACACACTCCGATACGCACACATTCAAAGTAGAATAATGTCAAACAAAAGACGACGTGTGACGTTTAGTTTTTTTACAAAAAGTTTTGAAGCATCAGTTTTTAGGTACTTTCAAAATGTTTTTAAGTTGTTTTGTATAGGTACCGATGTCCGTGTACCTTTTTTATCGTCCTTTTCCATCCACTGTTGGACAGGTCCAGGTAGTTGGTGTGATATAAGTGCACTCACCCTGCCGACGAAGTCCCCGTGGCCGGGGTTGGGGAAGGGCGCGAACTTGCGGTAGATGTGGCCCACGCGCGAGCACGGCGCGTCCACCATGCGCCCGCCGCACTGCCAGATCTGTGGTCAACGGCGCACATCAACAAGAGCTAGCACACCGAGCTAGTTAGATAGTTTCTCCACTCAACACGACGCCAGGAGGCTGGTGATCGATGACTTCACGGTTGGCGGGGGGCAACCTCCCACTAATAATAAACCATAAGTGAGCCAAATCGGCTCACAACAATTCAATGAAGCATTAGGGCCTTTTGGCCGTTAGCATAGATCCATCCGAAAAAAAAAAGTTTCTCCATACGACGCTAATAAAACAATTATTTCCGTGGTCATGGCGATTGAAACATTGCCATTATCAGGAACTTAATAGAAAACAATCACAGTAATATCTCGTTTGAATATAAATTGAAATATTAAAAATGATCGCGTTTACTGAAAAAGTATACTCATGCAATACCTAAATAAACTACCTATACTGCCACTTCTTTTCGGTATACAACAAAACTGCTTCACACGGGAAACAGGCAGGATGGTAGGACCCAAACACGACGCACCACATAGCTACACATTTTCGAGTCTCAGCTCTTACCCCCTTAGCCCCCGACCCCAACAAGGTGGACCCACCTTAAAGCTGAGCTCGTACTGCTCGCCGCCCCAGATGTCGAGGCCGGGGTCGTACCCCCCCAGCTCCCAGAAGAACGCGCGCGAGATCGCGAACAGACCGCCCGCCATCACGGGACTCCTGCACGGGACACAAACATTGCATTCGTTTATTAAAGTATTAATCTAAAGACAGGTAGGAAGGGGTGATGGTAATCAAACGCACGACACAAAAACTCCTCTTCTTCAAATTAGGTACTATTTTTTCAATATAAGCTTGTATGAGTATGCCCTAAGGGTATCCGATAAGGCTGAAGCTGGCTGGCGTTGTGCATGGGGTGGGGGAGTGATGATAATGAAGTTCAGCAGGAGGCCTTGTTCTTGCCGAGGGTCACCACTGTATGAGTATGCCCTAAGGGTTCCAGAAATATATTAAAGTTTATTCACTGTAGATATTAATATTACACTATTACATTTGAGAGGAGCACTGGTTAATATAAATTATTACGCGTGCGTGTAAACCCTACCACGCCTTAACACATACTGTCTTGTCAATAAGGGATAGGCCCTTACAAGCTGTACATAATATTATAATATTGAAATGAGCGCGGCAAAGCACCCGAAGGGTTCCAGAATGTTCCACATGTATAGGCAGTACCAGAGTTGTAGTTAACGCTCGAAGTGTACTCACTCAAAGGGCTCGGGCATGTTCCTCTCATCTTTCGGCAGGACCGGCAGGCGCTTGTAGTACAGCTCCCAGTCGAAGGCGCCGCGCGCGCCCTCGTCCTGCGCGCGGTACTCGAACGTGTCGTACGCGACCACGTCGATGAACGGACACACCACCGTACGGTAGTCCTGCGCTATCGGCTCTGCGAGAAAATACGCGAGGACGGTGTTAGAGTTGGTGTCCTCGAATTGACGGTTATTGGTCATGGTTTCCTCGAGGATGGAGACTCTCAGGGGATGAGAACTATAAGGTCGCTCGACTGATTTCGAAAAACTGTCATCGAAAAACTGTCATCGGATATCAGTCAAAAAGATCTTAAACTAATTACTTATATATAATCATCTCATTTTTGGCGATTTTTATCTGAGGTATCTGTAGATTGTTATAGTCTTCCTCTAAAGTTTTTAAATTAAGCGTAAAAAACGGCCAAGATCATTAGATGTGATGTCACAGGACTAACGAAGTTAGGTAAAGCAGACACATACACAGACCTAGCAACGGTGGTAGCCAGTTGACGTTGGCCTCCGTGTGCGAGTCCAAGAACACCAGGACGTCGGCCGTCGCATGCTGAGCGCCCAGCAACCTCGCGGCTATCAGCCCACTTCGTATCGGCAGCCTCAACACTTTCACTTTAGGTAAATGTTGCGCCACATAATCTTCTAGTTTTTTCTTTAGGAAATCTGCAAAAGATTTTTGCAATAAACTAACAACCGAGATGTGTCACGACCCACAAGCAACAACGCCACCTGGCGTATCTAAATGTAACATACATTTTAGGATGAACCCATAAAGTTAGTAGAACCTAGCGGAATAGAGGAACAAAACGCTGATTGAGTGAGATGTCACTAGCAGCAACACTGTGTGATAAAAAGAGATGCGTGCTGCGACGTAACAGAACCGTTTTTGGCAACTGTTTGACATTTCTCGGCATAATTCGGCACGCTGTGAATTTTAGCTTTATGATTTTTTGTGATATTACGTGAAATCGTGCATATGTTTGAGAAATAGTGCTTCAGAAACATGGTGATTGATTGCTGTACAACACAGCGAAATAACCCCGAAAAATATTCATTTCACAGGTAAATTATTCCAAATCGACACCTCCAAACATAGTATTTATTTTTGCTAATACGCTTCGAATTGTAATTAGTAAACATGATCATTCTCATCTATAATCATTTACCTATGTAAGAAACAAAGATTGAATACACATAATGCAGAATTTACGAATATTTTGTGTAAAAGAAATAATTTTCGTTTTACACTAGAACTGCATCAAGTTATCGATATTTCGTGTCCACTGTCTATAACGCGGTAAACGAATATCTATTACTGATGTCAAAATACTTATATGAGGTAGAGATAGGAATCACCTGGGAATGTGACCCCATTTAAGATACTTAACTGATCCATAGGTACTTATCAGTTTTTGACTGTTAATATCATTAGTATATAATTTATGTATCTTTCAGATTTCCTACTAACCTAGATACTAGAAATGCATGGCTTAGATTAATTGATCGTCCAAACTGGAATATCACGAAAACTTATTCATGTGTATGCAGTAATTTTGGAGAAACATTTTTACAGAAGCGAGGAGCGAAACGAATTTTGATGAAATCTGCTTCTCAAGCAATTAAATGCAAGCTCTTTGTTTTTTGATTGGATTTTGAATAGGATGAGGATTTATAAAATTCGTATTAGGTTTAATTTACTATTATGAATCTAATAGAACTCAAATTAGGTCGAATTTAGACGAGTTATAAAGAAAACTTGATAGTAAGTAAGAGCTTTATATGAAAAATTAAAAAAATAATAAATTACATTATCAATTTGAAACTAATGTCAAAAGAAAGACCAAACAAACAAAAACCAATTAACTCTATTAAACCGGGTTTTTTTCTCTCAGTTTCAATCGATTGATCGTTGCGGCGTGATCCTGAATTTCTTTTAACGATAATAATAAATCAGTGGTGAACCGTGAAGGTCCCGATGAACATAACGGGACAAACTTTATTAATATTACATTGTCATCACTCCTTGACAAGTTGCAAAATTTCAAATAAATTCGACATTTTAAAGTGCTATAAAATCAAGTGACCGTATGCTGACCCCACGCTGGTTGGTGAACTTCACACACCTTCAAAGACTTTTAATCTCATCAGGCATGCGGGTTTCCTCGCGATGTTTCCTTCACCGGTGAGCAAGCGATGGTCTCAAGTGCACACAACCGACGCCAGGAGGCCGTGTGGTCGCAGACTGCACGGTTGGCGGGGGGCAACCCCCCAATCAAAAGTGAGCCGAATGGGCTCACATCAATCCGTTGAAGCATTAGGGCCTTCGGGCCATTAGCATAGATCCATCCGAAAAAAAAAAAAAAAAAAAATCTCAGGTGCACATAGAAATTTAGAAAAACCCATTTCAGGGTATCACAGGGGTCAGATTCGAACCCGGACTTCTCACTCTTAATGCCAAGCCCACACCCACTAGACCATCGCGAAACCCCCATACTTACAGGTGAAGCTAATAAATACGTTTTAATAATACATACCTTTTGTACTCGCATCGTCAACTAAAATTACTTCTTTTATTAGGAACTTGGGAGATCTATTTAAAACACTGTAGGCTGTTCGAAGCAAAGTGCTCCAATGTTCGTTGTGGAAGGGTACCACCACACTGACGGTGGGTAGAGATTCTATATACAGCCTCTTTTGGCAGCCCAGGTGGCGGATGTCTGGCAGGGACCGGTTCAACGGTATCTTATCACTTAGGGCCCCATTGAAACCGTTCACTGCATACAAATCCTTTTCTAGGGAGGAATCTTTATCTGGCAAGTGTGCCGGCTTTCCATGTTCACCGATACCTGAAAATCAATTATTCAAAACTCGCATTGAATATTTTTATCTTTAAATACCTGTAACACTATGCTATAAATAAACTTGTGATAGTCTGCAACTTACAAAAATAATAAACCATATTATGCTCATTTGTACAATTTACATACATTGACGACCTCTGTGGCTCAACGGTTAGCGCGTTGGCGTTCAAGCCAGAGGTTGTGGCTTCGAATCCCGCCAGGGAACAAAATGTTTTCTGGGTTCTTGAGCTCATATAAGTTACCTCGATAAGTTGATAACCTCCATATCTCGAAAATATGTTTTGTTCCCTTCCCTTCAAACACCAAAACCTCCATTACTCGAAATCCAAACCCTCTATTAGTCGAAATAATCAGCGAGTCACTCCAAGTTATTTTGGTACATATTTTCCCTCCATAAATCGAAAAATTATATTTTACCTCTTATATTGTACTCGATTATTTGTGACTTCGAAGACAAATAAATTACCGATTTTAAGAATTCGCCGACAGTGTAAGTAGACCATTGTTTCTTAGAAAGCAACTTATACCTTAGACAATGCCATAGAGGTCACTTAGTAGGTATATTAATAAACACAAAATAATCAGCAAAACAAAATTTGTATGAAATGAGAAATACATGGCTTGATTTTTATTCCGCAGTATACACTTTATTGACATTTCACTAGACTGAGTTTAGTAAAACGACATATCACTGATTTTATATTAGTTTTTTGTCATATCACTAGATTTGTTTGGTAAAATGTCGTAAATAAGAATATTCAACTATTTATATTATTTTAACGATTTCGTGGTATTCCTAGGGATTTCGTGGTATTCCTAAGGATTTCGTGAAATCTCTGATTTCCTCATTTCCCTGCGACACATACATCAATATGCATTTAGTATTATTTAAGGGTGGGGACACCAGCTATGCCAGACGGGTGATCAGTCCTCATTACCGGGACCATTTCACCCAAATGCATTTAGTAAAAAAACGGTTATTTTAATACCTAGGTAACACTGAAAATGTTTAGAAAATGAAAAACGGCTTAATGTAGAAAGTTGCCAATACTTTTATTGTTTTTCGAAATAATCTCCGTTTCTTTCTACACATCGTCGCATTCGATGGAACCACTGAGAAAAGAAGTGGGCCCATTCTTCCTTAGGAGTCTCTTCTATGGCATTTTCGTACGCTTTCACCGCATCTTCAGGGCTCGTAAAGCGAATACCTCGAATTTTATCTTTGGTTCTTGGGAATAAATGACAGTCGCAGGGCGCCAGGTCAGGACTGTAAGGCGGATGACTCATTATCTCGACACCTGCCATAGTCAAATATTCAACAGTCCGTTTTGCGGAGTGCGCTGAAGCATTGTCGTGGTGAAGGAGGATCCTGCTTCGAGGGCGCTGCTGTCGAATTTTTTCCAAGACAACAGACGCGAAATGACCTTTCCGACCAAAGAATGAGGCAATCATCTTTTTTCCTTGACTTCTTCCTTTCTTTACCTTAGTTGGCCGATCCTCGAAAGGAAACACCCACTGAGCTGATTGTCTTTTGGTTTCGGGTTCGTAGCAATATATCCAGCTTTCATCACCTGTGATGATGTCAAATACAGCATTTGAGTTACCGCCGTTGAACTTATCTAACATTTGGCGACACCAGTCCATGCGGAGGCGTTTCTGGTCGTCGGTTAAAGTATGGGGAATCTATCTGGTACAAAGCTTCCTGACGCCTAAATGTTCGTGTAATATTTTTTGAACTTGACTCATACCAATTCCTAGGCTTGCCCGTATCTGCTGATAGGTCACTCTCTTATCTTCCTCTATCATGCGTCGCACAGCACTGATGTTATCTTCAGTAGTCGCTGTTAAAGGACGTCCCTCACGCGGATCATCACTGAGATTGCTACGTCCACGTTTAAACTCGTTAAACCAATTGTAAATAGTGGCACGAGATGGGGCTTCATTAAAAAATGCTAATCGCAGCCTATCATAGCTTTGTTGTTGAGTAAGCCCACAACGAAAGTCATAATAAATCATTGACCGAAAATTTTCTCGCGTTATGTTCATTTTCACGTGTAACAAGAGTTTTCGATTTGCCGCCAATTCACAAAAACATATGACAAATGAATGCAATATACTACATTAGGTTACCAAAGAGTTCTAAAATTGAAATTCAAAAAAAGTTTTCATTTTCAATGTTAGAAACATTGGCCAGTTCTAAACATTTTCAGTGTTACCCACGTATTACAAACAGACACTCCAATTTTATCTATCTGTATAGATGGAAGTGCCCTGGTTTTGATTTATCAGAGACATAGACATGGAAAAAAAGCCTTTGGTAAGGTGCCCAGGATCTGTTAAGCAAAAAGGGCACCTCGACGGCTAGTCAGTTCTTCAAGGGCTCGACGCCACCTCCACAGAGGGGTTGTCCCGCACCACAGAACAACACCTCCCAACATCGGGACAGTGACAGGTTCCCATCCTCGCCCCTTGTCCCTCTGCTCTTTTGTCCCCTCTTCTTATAAGAGGGGTACAAAGAGCACCTCTCTCGGCTCAATTTGCTTCGCCTAAGGTGCCGGGCACACCTGGCTACTGAGCCCGACCGCCACGACAAGGATTGAACCTTGGTGGAGAGGTATGGAACCCTATAAAAAGCAAACTTACACAAGAATAAAATACAATTGTTACAAAGTATATGTAGTTTTATATTATCATACAAAATTAAGTTTTAATATTTATTAATGATAATTTATTCAAAACTACAGTTACTATCAAATAGTATGACTATATAATTACTATAATCCACATGATTAATGTATGTTTTAATTAAAATTCTAATAACTGTAAAGATATATGATTTTAGTTTTCATTATAAAGTATTTAAATGCTATGCAAATACAACATTTTTAACCTCTGTGCTATATAAATCTCTACATGTTCTAGCAGTAGGATCTAAAATTACATGAAATATGTAAATGTATTGCAATACTTTTTATGGATTTAATAACAATTTTTTTATCATTTCACTCGCTAGTGACCGCGACTTTGTATGCGCAGGATAAGATTTTAGTTTATTTTTTTCATAAAATGTATCCTATGTTACATGCCTCCAAGAATATGTGTACAAACAGGGCCGGATTTAAATTTGTGCCGCCCTGGGGCACTGAAGAAAATGCCGCCCTATGACTTAAATTTTATTTTATAGTTTTGATATCTTATTTTTTAAGAATTAGAATAACTAATTGATTGCAGGAAATTTATTATGTATTATATAGCATTTATTATACATTATGTTTTATTTATATTTATTCTTTATTTACTCATATAATATATATTATTTATTATATACTATAGTAATATAAAAAAATATTTGTATTTTTGACTTATATTAGTATTGCATAATTTTTTTCACAGGCAAATTCGCCTAACTTTTTGAATTGCAAACTGGTCGATTAAATCTTCACAATCTAAACGTTGAAGCACATCTGATTCTATGCATAGAATAGCTAAGCTATTGAGTCTATTTGCACCCATTGTAGCAATAACTTAAATTTCCTATATTATAATATACAAAATTTTAATGTGATACATAATACTTGAATTATATTTCTTGAAAGATAAAATGTTTATTTAAAAGAATTAGATAATTATATATTGTATAGAAAATTTTATCTCACTTTCCAAATTTTGCCGCCCTAGAAAATTTGCCGCCCTGGGCACTAGCCCCGACTGCCCCTAGTATAAATCCACCACTGTGTACAAAGTTTTATGATGATCGGTTAAGTAGTTTTCGCATGAAAGCGTGACACACAAACTTACTTTCACATATATAATATTAAATAGGTAGTATCACAAAGTTTTAGATATGTAGTAAAAAGTAGTTTTATTGCAATTGTTTAATCATTTTTCAAAAATTTATAAATGTATCTTATTTTATTTTATTCCAAAATATTTTAATACTTCCTCACCTTCACGTTTTCTTTCATATTCTATTTGTTCATAGTTGTGCCAATCTATTTTCTGTAAAAACAAAAATCTGTTACTTCACTCAAACGGGAAGTCCCATCTTAAAATAATTCATGTCACCTAACATCATACATTATTTGAAACTTTTTCCCATTGTTACATTTTCAAATTTCTTATGCCGATTTGTATTAAGTCTATGTATTATTTAAATATCAACCTGTATATTGGAGAGATGAAGGTTCTATGGTTGTTAGAGGCTTCTTCATGATACATCAATCCTTAAGTATGGTTTTTTTTTTTTACCTGGAACGAGCCCAGGCAACTCATCTGTGTTGCCTATCCTGAGACATAAGATGTTAAGTCTCGGTGCCAGTAATTACACTGCCTGCCTTGCCCTTCTCTCCAAAACACAGCAAAGCTATTTCACGGGAGAAACAAGCAAGATGGTGGTACCCATGCAGCTGGGAGTGCGCCACAGCGCTTCCCTCCTACCGGTACACTATTCTTATAAATTAATCATAAATTCATCTTTAGTATACAAAATGCAATGCATAATTTCTATAGTCACTTAATACTTATGCCATACAATTATATTGGGCCTATTCAGAAATAAAGTGGAACAGGTAATGTGGAACATAATATCGCAAATGTGATATTGACAATACTAATTCTTTTTTAAGATTAATCATATTGAAATTAAACGAGTTTGATGAAAACTAGCTTTCCCAGTAAGGACTCATCTATACCATAAAGGGTTAGGGAATGTACCCATACTACGTGACTCGTTTAGGGGGGGAGCGGAGTCTTTTGAAATACTACGGTCAGTCACAGGAGCGGGGGGGGTGGCTCAGGTTTTTGTCACGTAGTCGATTTTATTGAGAGAAATCTCATATTTTTTCTTGGCATATACTACTAGTGGTCACCGAAGGGAGGGAGGGGTCGAAAAAACTAAGAAAATAGGTCACGTAGTATGGGTACATTCCCTTATATTAAAGCAAGGCATTTGAGCAGATTACAAAATAATTCTGTTGATATTCATTGCTGACATTATGACTAATAATATCTTTATAATAATAAAACAACTTTAATGGATTTTATTGTGGTTTGTTATGATTTATACATACCTGATGTTTTAGATACATTACAGCAACCAACGTCACGGGGCAGATGTCCTAACATTACAAAGTTATTCAAACCTACCCTATGATACCATCAATATTATAATTAGTACTTTTTATGGACATAAACACATGTAAAAAACTTAATAAGCCATGATAAAATCCATAAGAGTTGTTTTGTTATGAGTCAAATCTGGGATAACACTTGAAAACAAAATCTTGTAAGCCCATGTACACTATCAATATCAATTATTTTTAATGTTACGAGCATCTTACCTTTAGACTGGTGGGTACAAAATATTTCTCTGTTAGTGTAATTCCTAATTTTTGTGTTAATGGTGCTATATATCTATCGGAGTCTGTATCTGTGATCGCTTTTATTAAATATAATAAAAACATTAAAATGGTTAGCGCTAGGAGATTCCGTAACTTTAAACATCTATATAGTGACCGTCTCATTCCAAACATCTCTGAAAAGTTATTTTAAGACCTCGTATAAAATTTAATATAGTGTAAAACTTACGCCAGTACACTTTACACTATGATTTTATGTAATAATATTTCTTATCACCGGACGAAACAAATTGCAAAATTGTGTTCTACGATAAAAGATAAGGCGATTTAAGATTAGACGCACATAATTATAATTATTAACACGACAAACTATTCCACCGGTTTAGAACTATAATAAAATTGACCATAATATAAAATTAACAAAATAAAATAAAGCCGGCTCATTGCAAAATATTAAATACCTATTTTCAAAGCTATTTTCGTATACCAATTAAGCGGCACCAAGTGTGTATTCAATGAATTTTTACGTTAAGCTAACATAACTCAAAATTTAAACGCACGAATGTTGACTTGCGTAGCTAATGTTTCTAATGAAAACAAAATTAAATGTTAAAATGATCAATGAAGTCGGAAGTCGATAAACAATAAACATTACAGTCGGTGATTGTTGTTGTTTTAAAATTTATCCCCAATGGGGAAAGGCAAAAGACTATAGTCTATACAGCCTAGTCTGAGTTTGTAACTTCCATTCTGGTATAACAAAAGGCCGGAGCCAAGTCTGAAGTAGCTTTATATTTCTTCTGAGTCCGTATATTGGTAAGGCCGAAGCCAAGTCTATTTTTTTTATATATTCTTCGTCTTTATCCATAGTTAGGTAAGGCCGAAGCCAAATCTGAGATTTTATATCTTCGTATAATCTTCTTTGTCCATAAATATATCAAGGTAGAAACCATGTCAATAATAGTCAGGCAATATAGTAAGGCCGAAGCCTAAAATGTCATAGTAAAATTTTCACATCCGATAAATTAAGTAGGTCTGTCCTGATTCAAATATCGTTCATAGTATTACAAATAAATTCAAATATACTAGTATAGTGATCCAAATTAGTCAGCATATCTTGTGTATTGCGCGGGACATTTTCTGGTCCAGACGTAGATAACAAGTTGGCTATCAATAAAAGGCGTTCTAAATTAAAAGCGGAGCATTCAAAAAATATATGATCTAACGACTGTGTACAGTTGTTGGTGCAATGTGGACAAACGGGCGATGAGATGATGCGCATACGATTCAAATGTGCATTAAATCTGCAATGACCAAATCTCAAGCGGCATAGTATTGTATAATATTTTCTGCTTCTGTAGTGATGTGACTTAGTAAACCAAGGGCTTTTTCCAATATCTTGATTTATCTGAGCATACCAAGAGCCTTTCCTTAACAAAGTTTGTCGCCAAAGATCACACCAATCAGATAGGATTTTCGATTTAATAATAATTAATAGATCTGTGTATGGTACGGCAACATTCTCATCAACAGGGCTGCCGCTGTCACTGTCAACGATTGAACGTGCCAGAAAGTCCACATGTTCATTTCCCTTTACTCCTATATGAGAAGGTGTCCACAATAATTTAATGTTGTAGTTTCTTCTGGAAAGATTGTGAAGGAGATGTCTAATTTCTAAAATGATGAAGTTTGTGTTAGCACTGAATTGGTAGTTATCTAGAGCCTTTAAGACGCTCATGCTGTCAGTAATGATCAACCAGCATTTATTAGATTGTTTTTTAATGAATTCCAGAGCTGCAGTAATTGCCAGAGCTTCGGCAGAGAATATTGATATCTCCTTTTTCAGATTGACGCCTTGTCCAAACTTCAGATGAGGTACATAATAAGCCATGGAAACCTTTATGTCAGTCTTTGAACCATCTGTGTAGACTTGTTTAAACTTATCAGAGTGCTGGGCTATGAGGTTGTATACTTCTTGACGGTCTTTTAGCGTGTGATCAATAATAATATCGATTTTATTGGTGAGACAGTCAAACTCCTTTTCGTAGCACATCCAATTACTGGAACTGTGTATTTTGTGCTGGATATTTAAATTTAACATGTATGAATATTCGAAAAGAATAAATGGGTTGTTAGAAGTTAATGGAGCATTTACAGGATATTTACTATGTAAGTAATTAAGTTTTTTAATAAGAGGGTGATTACTAATGGAAAAGAGCTTAAGCAAAAAACGGAATTTCAAATATTTAAATCTAAGGTGTAAAGGAGAGGTGTTGCACTCAACCTGTAAAGAATTTATTGGGGTAGTTTTCATGGCTCCGGTGATAAGCCTCAGGCTGTGGTTTTGGACAACATTTAATTTACTAACCAACTTGTTATTCGCAGAAAAACACAGAAAACCGTAGTCAAAATGACTGCGTACAAGAGATTTATAAAGAGTAAGCAGGACTTTTGGATCAGAACCCCAATATGTTTTTGCAAGAGACTTTAAAACATTAAGAGCCTTAAGAGCTCTATTAGCTACACAATCAACATATTTATTCCATGTTAAGTTGTGCATAAATAAAACACCTAAAAATTTCACTTCATTTGTAATAGGAAGAGTTGTATTATTATAGTTTATTTTAATTCTTTGAGTCCCCACTTTATTAAAAACTATGACTTTAGATTTTTCACTGCTAATGTCCAAGGCAAGATAATTAAAATAATCATTTAATTTAACTAAAGCTTCATTTAACCTAAAATTTACGGTAGTTGTATTATGACTAGAACAATAGACTATCAAATCATCAGCAAATTGTAAATTATATACATGAGAGCCTAATATCAAGTTTAATCTATGTATATAAAGTGTGAAAATCAATGGACTTAAAATGCTACCTTGACATGTACCTTTATGAGAAAGCCTTGGACCAATAAGTCTATTATTATACTTGACAAATACCTTCCTACTGTGCAAAAAATTAAAAATCCATTGTATGAGTTTTACAGGCAAGCCAACTGCAGCCAATTCCATGGATAGAATGTGATGGTTAACATTATTAAAGGCTCCAACTACATCGAAGAAAACTCCAGCAAAAGCTTCCCTCGATTGTAGAGCATTATAAATATCAAGATGCAAGTGAGCAATGCTCTCCCTTGAAGACCTACCTCTTCTGAAGCCAAACTGATTAGAAGGTAAAATATGATTAAACTCTATAAAATGTTCCAGTCTTTGTTTCAACAGCTGTTCAAATATTTTTCCCATACAAGAAGTCAATGCTATAGGTCTATATGAATCAAAGTTAGACTTATCCATGTTGGGTTTTAAAATAGGTACTAAACAGTCAACTTTCCAATCCACAGGAATAAGATTATGCTCCCAAAGAAGATTCAATATGTCTAATAAAACTAATTTAGATAGAGTGGACAGGTGTTTTAGCATTTTGTATGAAATGCAATCAAGACCAGCTGTTGAGTCTCTTCTGGATGAAATAGCAGAATTTAATTCGACAATGGTAAAAGGTTTTGTAATAAAATTTTGATTAGAATGAGTATGACAGTAAGAATCGAGATTAAGAGCTGGCTCAACAGTATCTGGAGTATATTTTTTAAGAAAATCAAAAATCCAAGAGTAATCAGAATTACTATGAGAAGTTGGAAAATAGCTTTTGTTGAATTTTCGCATATGAGTCCAAATGACAGTCATAGGTGTGGATCTGTTAAACTGTTCACATAGTTTTATCCAGCTGGTTCGTCTCTCATTTCTGATTATGTATTTTTTCGTGGCTTGTAATCTTTTAAAATCAATGTAATTAGCCTCAGTGGGATCAGATTTGAAAGTCAAGTAAGCATTTTTGCTATTTAATACTGCTTTTGTGCAATTTAAATTCCACCAAGGGAGAGGAAGTTTTCTTTTTTTGGGTAAATTAGAAGGAGGGCATGAAGATGTAACTGAATTAACTATAGAGTGTGTAGAAATAGATGATTTCAACACTGCGGAGTGTAAAATATCTGTAAATTTGGTATAATTTTGAAGTAGATCT
Organism: Helleia helle; assembly: GCA_963853865.1. Classification (NCBI taxonomy): domain Eukaryota; kingdom Metazoa; phylum Arthropoda; class Insecta; order Lepidoptera; family Lycaenidae; genus Helleia; species Helleia helle. The sequence continues at coordinate 21,599,679 of OY971423.1, read as the reverse complement.
TGTGTATCAATAGAAAATTCAGTGAGCAATAGTTCGACATTTAAATTATATATGTTCCAATCAACATTTTTTAGGTTAGGCAAGTAGGGTAGCGAGCTACTGTTGGGAATGGAAAAGGCATTGTAATTATTATTATTATTAAGTAAAATTTTTGTGATTACAGGAAAGTGGTAGCTGCCTAAAGGATCGTCATGTACTGACCAGTCACACTCTAAAGCCAAGGAGGGTGATATTATAGTTAAGTCAAGGGCATTCTGTCTCCATATGTGTGAACCAACAGTGGTCATACTACCATCATTGAGTAAAACTAAATTATTGTTATTAATAGTTTCCAGAATGTCTTTGCCTCTAGAATTGGAAGTAGAACAGCCCCAGGCTGAGTTTAGGCCATTAAAATCACCCGCTAAGAAGATTGGTTCTGGTAAACTTTTAATTAGTCTATCTAGCTTATATCTGCAAAAAGAAGGACTGCAATTAGTTGGACTGTAAAAGCTTACAATAGTAAGTTCTTTGTTGCTAGAGTATTTAATACGAACTACAACATTTTGCATTGAGTTGTCATAAAAAGTATCAATTTTAGAATAGATAAGAGATTTATGTAATAATATTGCTACACCATTGTGTGCATTTCCTGAATCAAGACGAACTATATTATAATAACGTAACTTAAATTTTTGACTAGGTTTTAACCAAGTTTCGCAAATTAGTGCAATGTGGATATTTTTGTCCATAAGAAAATAGTTAAAAATATGTTGATTGTGTAGAATGCTCTGAGCGTTCCATTGCACAATATTTAAAGTATCCATAAAATATTACAAGTTATTTATTATTGACCTTCTTTAATGTCTCCTGCAGGACATTTTTAATATTTTGAGAAGAAATGGATATTTCATTGTTTTTATTTAATGTGATTATTTTTACTAAGGCTTCTGTTATGGTTTTAAGTATTAATTCAGAATTTAAAAGGGATAAAAACTGATCTGTTTTGTTTAATGAGGGAAAGTGAGAGGTGTTTAAAGCATCAACAAAGCTTTTTTTCTGAAATTTTTCTTTGTTTATCTGAATTTTTTCTTTTTTCACAGGGCAAGCAGAGGATATGGCAATATGATTACCAGAACAGTGACAGCAATTGGCCGCAGTAGAAGGAGTCTGACATTCTTTAAAATAGTGGCCTCCACCACAAATGCTACATCTTTGTGAATTTTTACAAAATTTTGCGATATGACCATATCTTAAACATTTTAGACACTGCTTAACCGGTGGGATGTACTGCCGTACTTCGAACCGCCAGCTGTTGAGGTCCACACTTTCTGGCAGATTGGGACATGAAAAAGTTATTGAAATGGTTTTGGTGGGAATGAATTTAATTTGTCCATTTTCTGATATACGCCGCATAAATCTTCTAATTGAGACAATATTTTTTGTGCTAGTAAGGGCTGAATATATTTCTTTGTTAGATAATTCGATAGGCACATGAGAAATAACACCAGTGACCTCTGTGGCGGCAGCCGGAAGGGAAGCTCTTAGTTTGTAACTATCAAGATACTTTTTGTTGCCTAAGACTGCGTTAGCAAAAGCAGGTCTATCAAAGATTACTCCAACTTTAGTTTTATTAATACGTTTTAGTTGTTTCACACCTTTATTGTATTTTTTAATGCTATTAGCGAGTGTCATCATGTCTCTTGTTCCTATTGGCTTGTCAGCCTCCGTACTTTCCAGGAATACAATATATTCAAAATTACCCCCGTCCTCGGGGTAGTGCCGCACATAGTCGGCTACCCGAAACGGGGCATACCTTTCGGCATCTGTTAACTCAACAGATTTTATGGACTCGGAGTCGGAACTCAACGAATCATTCTCAGCATCACCTTCCTCCTTTTTTTTCCTTTTCTTGGTTCTCCCCGTCTCTTGATGAGGAGAATTAATTTGTAGCTATTAATTTATAGATATGTACCAATAAATTATCAATTAGATTAATAAAATATTTTTGAAAGAAAAAAGACCGCCTTTTCGCTTCGAAGTTTTTTTTTTTTTTTTTTTTTTTTTTTTTTTGGCAGTTCTCGTACGTAGTACATTTGCCATTATCAAACGGGAGAAATTTTTCCATGTATATAAAGGGACGAGAGATGTTAAATTTAGGAATCATTCAGGGCAGGATATAGGATATGTATGACAAGATAATAATAATATTATTATGAAATATTAATTTATATAGCTATACATATATTTAAATATATTACTTATATTATAGACACACAAGACTTTCATCAAATAAATACTAAACCTAAATTTCTATATTATTAGTAATTATATAATCTGAAATTATTTTATATATGTAATATTTTTTTATAAATAACAGACAAGTAATTGAGGTTGGAAAAGGGATTTGATGATCTAGTAAGGATTTCAGGAAATCGGAACGGTCATATAAAGGACAAGAAAAGAAAAAATGATTTACATCGCCAGTTTCACAACCACACAAACAAGAAGAGTCGTTAATAATTTTAAACTTGGAAAGATGAGCAGGTGTACAAGTATGGCCAAGTCTCAATCTTGAGATGATACTAGAGCACCTCCTATTAAAATTCATTGAGAAAAACCATGGTTTTGATAAAATATCAGGCTGAAGAGAGTAATAATAATTACCTTTTTGTTTACTGCTTTTTTCCCATGACGTTTTCCAACATGTATCAAGATCGAGTTTAGGTATTGATAACAAGTCTGAGCAGTAAATCTTATACGGAACAAGGTCACCACATGAAATAGCTTCATTAGCGAGAGCGTCTGCTATAACATTTCCTTGGATTCCAGAATGTCCAGGAATCCAAGAAAATTTAATATTGTAATGTTTTGCTATGCATATTGTTAGTAATTGTCTTGTGTCAAATATTATGGGGTTGTGTTGCTTAATTTTAAATGGGTTTTTTTCTAAGGCTTGTAAAGAACTAAGTGAGTCAGTAAAAATGATTGAATTTTTGAGTTTAGCTAGTATTATATAATCTATGGCTTTGAAAATACCCAAGCACTCTCCAGAAAAAACAGAAGATTCTGGAGGGAGTTTTACCTTCTGTACAATGTTATATTGACGGTGGAAGATACCTACGCCTACTAAACCGTTAACATTATGTTTCGAAGCATCTGTAAATATGAGATGGGTATTTTTAAATTTTTTCTCAACAATTGCATTAAATTTTTCATTAGCTATTAAAAAATCTGACTTAGCTATACCAATATTTAATATTTGTGGTGATAGAATAAGAGATTCGAAGGAACAAGAAAACAAAGGTAACATGTTAGATTGATGTAAAGGTGCAGAGAGAGATTTAAACTTATAATAGCTATTAATTAAATGTGGATTCGATTTATGTATCCAATACGGTGAATTAGATACTAAGTAAGCTAAAAGATGAAGTTTTTCAATAAGAGGGTGATTGGAAAGCTGTAGACGTCGAAAGAGAAATTTATCAGACAAATACTGACGACGTAGTTGTAACGGAGGATCACAGCACTCAATTTGTAAAGCGTTAATTGGGCTAGACTTCATTGCTCCACAAATGATTCTCAAACATTTGTTTTGAATTTTGTTCAACATTTTAAATCCAGAAAGAAGGCCCGGTTCCAATAGGAAGGTTCCATATTCGAGGACACTACGTATGAGAGCATTATACACGAGTTTCAAATAAAAGGGATGGGCACCCCACCAAACTCCTGCTAAACATCTTATGATGTTTATTATTTTTTCACACTTATTTGCGATGAAATTGCAATGAGGGATGCCTGTAAGTTTCCTGTCTAAAATGACACCTAAAAATTTAAAATCATTTTTTTGTGGTATAATGGTCTCATCGTAATAAACATGAACTGGAGTGATAGTTCGCATACGGGAGAATAAAACTACTGAGCTTTTAGATGGGGACAAATATAGTCCATGATCATCAAGCCATTTTTTTAAATATTGAAGTGATGACGTTAACTCTGTGCATGCTAATTTAATGTTTTTACTTTTTACATATAATAATAAATCATCCGCATATTGCAAAACTTCAATCTTTCTATCAATAGCTAAGTCTAGATCATATGTGTATAAATTATACAATAAGGGGCTCAAAACGGACCCTTGTGGAAGGCCTTTGGATAACACTCTAGAATGTTTTTGTTCACCATCAGTAAACAAAATCGATCTATCATTAAGCATATTTATAACAAAAGAAATAATTTTTCTGGGAATCTGAAGGCATAAAAGTTTTTGTTTAAGAATTGGTATCACGACATTGTCATAAGCATTAGATAAATCCAAAAATGCTGCAATGACAAAATTATTATCAGAAAAGGCTAGCCTGATATCGGTTGTAAGTAAACTAATATTATCTATACTACTTCTGTTTCGTCTAAAGCCAAATTGAGTTGTTGATAGCATACTGTTGCTTTCAACGAACCATTCTAGACGATTCTTAATTAATTGTTCGCAGATTTTTAGGAGGACAGATGAAAGGGCAATAGGACGGTAAGACAAAGCAGAAGAAGGATCTCTATTAGGTTTTAATATTGGAATTACAATTTGTGATTTCCAATTTGCAGGAATGTGACCAGAGTGAAAAATAGAATTGATTAAATTTAAATAATATATCATGCTTATGTCATTTAAATGAGTAATGAAAGAATAATATATCCCATCTGGACCAGGTGCAGAATCTGATGCATATTCTAAAACGTTCTTTAATTCTGTCATTGAAAAGGGAGAGTTTAATTCAGATGATTCATTGTATAAGGCACAGTTATCATTTAAGTTATCTTTACGAAAATTAACAGTGGGAGGAGCAATTCTATCAAGAAAATCGTCTACTAGAAAAGATGGAAAAGTTGGGGATGGGGTGGTATTATAAGCTGATCTAAATCTTCCAATGTTTTCCCAAACACTGGATGAGGGAGTATTGGGAGATAAAGATGAGCAGAACTTTCGCCAGCTGTCTCTTTTTTTCTTTTAAAAAGTGATTTTGTTGCGTTTGTAATCTCCTTTAGTGATAAGAGGTTTTCTAATGTCATATTATTATTAAATATTTTTTCAGCATTTTTTCTTTTATTTAAAAATTCTTTGCATTCGACATCCCACCATGGAGGACTTGGAATATAAGGGTTCCCATGTTTTATATTAAAAACTTCATTGGCACTTTCAATTAATATATCTAAAAAAATTTGGGCACCGCAAGAATCACTAATATTTTCTGATATTTTCTGACTAAGTTTTAAATCAACTTTACTACTAAATTGAGTCCAAGTGTCAGAATTGACTTTTGATATATTGTATCTCGGGAATAGTTTATTGCAAGTTTTAATTAATTTGCCAGGAGGAAATGAGGTAATAATGGGATAATGATCACTGCCAAATGTGGATGTTAAAACAGAACTTGACAGCTGAGATACAAATTGGGGTGAGCAAATAGTTAGATCTACTACACTATTTCCTTCAGATAAGTTTGTACGTCTAGTAGAATTACCATTGTTGATGATACACAAGTTGTTTTTATCTAGAATGTCCAAAAGTTTATTACCATAACAGGTTGTCATGGAGCAGCCCCAAGACTGGTGATGACAATTAAAGTCACCAGTTATAATTAATGGTTTAGGGAGGGATAAGAATATATCCCCAACTTCATTTAATATATTAATAGAAATATGTGAAATATATACAGAAACAAAACAAATTTTATTTACAATTACGGCTAAAATAGAAATTTCAGAACTATGTACAGGAGTGGATATTATATTAAAAGGGTAGCCTTTCTTAATGAGAAATGCTACACCACCATATCCATCTAATCTGTCTTCTCTAACAGTATTATATTTTTTAATATTTAATGTAAAACCTGGTCTAAGCCAAGTTTCACATAATGAAAATAAAAAAGGGTTATATTTATTTAATAAGTAAATTAGATCACTTTTTTTATTAATTATGCTTCTAGCGTTCCATTGTAATATTTTGTTGGCCATTATTTATTTTGATTATATTTACAATTAACTCCATTAAGGGGGCAACGATGGACGGTATATTATTATTGGTCTGGGCAAAGGTTTGTAATAAAGATATAATATCTGATATTTTTGTTGGTTCTTGTGTGGAGGGAGTATCATTTGAAATTGGGCTATAATTTTTATCTAATTGATTAAAGGAAAATTCTTTTATGATATTATCATGTGCAGTTTTGTCGTAACCTTTTCCAACTTGTATAGGGCGGGAAGGTTTAGATATAACTGTTTTCTTGTAAGATTTTTGTGGAGTATAAGAAGATGGAGTATTAATATTTTGGAAAGATAATTTTCTTTGAGGACTGGACAAGGTTTCAGCGAATGATTTATTAAGTATAGGGAACATTTTACTTGCTTCTTGATAAGAAACACAATTTTGGGACATATATAGTTTTATTTCTTTTTGTCTGTTAAGTTCCGGACAAGATTTACTGTTTGCCATATGGCGACCAGAACATTGACAACAGTAATAGTCATCTTCAACATTACATGAATCACTAACATGATCCTGACCACACTTGAGGCATCTTGGTTTGGAACGACATTGCATCTTTGTATGACCATAACGACAGCAGTGATAACATTGGATGGTGGGAAAAACATATAAGTCTACGGGCAGAGAGTTGTAGCAAATAAATATTCTTTTTGGGAGTACCTGACCATCAAAATACATTACTACCGACTGTGTGGGTTTCCATATTGGAGACCCATCAACAATAGTTTTATAATTAAGTCGTCTAATTTTAACTATTTTGCCACAGCCAACAGGGGTTGAGATATTAGAAATAATTTCCTCAGGAGACCAATCTGTTGGAACTCCTCTAACAATGCCTATTCTTAAAATATTAAATGAAGGGACATATGCTTTATAATTATTGTCGGTGATTATACTATTGTTAATAAAAGAGTTAGCATCAACATAATTTGTGAAGGAAACAGACATACGGTTTCGACCAATTCTCTTAACACTACCATTAACTATATTATAAATTTTATTTTTTAAAAGAAAATTTCCGAAGGTTATCGGGTGCAATATTTTTCCGTCATTATCAGAGGATTGGATCTTCTGAACATGAATAATGTAAGGAGGTGCATCTAGTTCATTGTAAAGATTTCGACCAATTGGAGTATTTGGTTTACTGACTGAATCATTAATATTATGAGGCACTGGATTATCTGATTGTAATAAAGGCTGTGCAAGTGGAATATTAGTTAAATTTTTACCCTCATCTGATTTATCGGACTCTACACAACGACATCCAATGTCCTTTTGGTTTCCCGTATTTTTTCTTTTCTTTTTGTTACAATTTTTGCATATTTTATGCAGGCGACCACGTTTTAAACTAACTTTTTTGGAAGATTGGTCAGTGTCCATACTAGAATCATTATATTCTACTGTAACAAAACTGCAAGCTTCGGGCACTTTACATGTTCCCCCGGGATCCGGGGGTTCATTCATGTTGCAATAGAATGTAAAAAGAAACTTACCAACCAAGAATTTTCTAACTAACTATAATATATACAAATAAAATTTATAAAATAAATATTATAATAAACTGATCTGAATGACTAAAATAATAAAAAATTAATGAGAAACAAAAAACCACAACTGCGCGCCTTGAAATTTCCCGCCGTTTTTCCCGCTTCGAAGTTCCCGCGCCTTTTTTTACAGTCTTCTTCTTCTTTTATTTTTGGCAAGTCGGCGTCGCAACTTTCGTTGTGCAACATTCTGCCAGTGTCAAGTATAAAATTAATGAAAATTACGGAGAAAATAAAATTTTGATTCAAGCAAACCAATTGTTTGGGTTTTGTTACCTGCAGACAAATATAACAAAGATTCTAGTAATTATCGGTGAGTTATACATCTAGGGTAGGGTCTAAACAAAATTCTACTCTACATTTGATTTAACTATACGGGTTAATATAATTAATGTTAATTACCTAAATAAATGGTATACAGTCTCAACAGTAGTGAAAATTACAGTTTAATGTTATTAATATTAATGAATTTGGATAGGAGAAATATGAATTCGGGGTTGTTGCAAAAGTGTAGTAGAGAGGAAACATTTGTAGGAAGAGGGATGTTCAATTCAGGGAGAAGGTTGTATAAAGTGAATGTGTTATTAGAACAGGCGAAGAAGATGTGGTCGAGCGACCCATCGTCCAAACCACATTCGCACAGAGAGGAGTCTTTTACTCTTATTTTATTTAGAAAGACTGGGGTACAACAATGGCCTAAACGAATTCTGCTTATAATAGACACAGATGTTTTATTTAATTTCTTGAACTTTGTAAACCATGGTTTTCTTGGGATGAGAGGTTGAATTGAGGCATAAAATCTTCCTTTTATTTTATTGGTTTTATCCCAGTCGTTCTGCCAAGATTGGTATGCTTGTCTCTGAGGAAGATTGAGGATATCGTAAGTTTGGTATCTATAATGTTTATTGTCCACCTGATGAAGAGTAGCCTGCTTCGCAAGAGAATCCACCACCTCATTACCTCCGATGCCCGAGTGCCCTGGGATCCAGACTAGGGTAATGTTTAGACCTTTATTTGAACTGTTAAATAGAGAGTTCTTAATGTTTAAAATGATATCACTGTTTAATTTATTATAAATAGGATTGATAATAATGGATTCCAGGGCACTTTTTGAGTCAGAAAAAATGACGGCGCTGGATATATTATGGCTCTCTATAAATAGACAAGCCTCCAATATACCCACGCACTCACCAGTAAATACAGATGAATGAGGAGGACACTGAAATTGTAGGACAATTTTCGAATTTTGATAAAATACTGCGACACCTGTTTTCCCTAATCCCGTCAATTTGGATGCATCGGTAAAGAATAAGTGACTATTATTCCATCTAGCAGCTACTTCTGAGATAAAAAGGATGTTACTACGGGGGGATTCTTTGGTGAAACCAAGGTTGAGTATTACATTAGCTGAATATGTTATCACCTCAAATGGGAATTCATGCCAACATAGTTTCGGAAAGGTTTGAATAGGAGAGTCCTGTTCAATGTAGCGCAATTTTTTGAAACTATTGATTAGAAGAGGAAACTGTTTATGATGCCAATAGGGTGAAGTAAGGCAGAGGCTATGGAGACACTCAAGTTTCTTCTTAAGTGGATGATCGGAGCGAGCATTTACACGGAATAAAAAGCGATCAGACAGAAACTGAAAACGGATAAAGAGAGGTGGGTCACCGCATTCTACTTGCAGTGCATTAATGGGGGTAGATCTCATACACCCGAGTACACAACGAAGTGCCCTCGACTGTAAGGTGTCTAATGCCCTGAGTGAGGATTTATTAGATGGTTTGAGGAGGAAAGTGCCATAGTCTATGATACTTCTAACTATGGCATGATATAGTATTTTTTGAGTAAATGGGTGAGAGCCCCAGGAGACTCCAGATAGCGCCTTTATTATGTTTAAGTTTCGTTCCGCTTTCTTTGTTATGTGCTCTATGTGCTTGGTTCCAGATAGTCTAGAATCTAAAATTAAACCTAAAAAATTTACCGATTCACAGACTGGAACAGATAGACCTTCAATTCTTAGACTCACTAGAGGTATATTTTTCTTCCTGCTGAACGTTACTGCGCTACTCTTTGAAGCAGACAACTGAAGGCCCCTCCGTTCCAGCCAGAGTGAGAGTGAGTCGAGGGAAATTTGTAATGATGTTGTAGCATGGGAAATTGAGGGCGAAGGAATGTACAAAACTAGATCATCTGCATATTGTAATATTTGACAGTCAGGGTTAAGCGAAAGATGTAGTGAAGAAGTATAAAGATTGTACAAGATAGGACTGAGTACACATCCCTGTGGGAGGCCTTTCCATACTAGGCGCGTGTCGAGACTCTGACCCGGGACCCGAAGGCTGACCACTCTGCACATTAAAATACTGCATAGTACCCGCACTATCTTTTCTGGTATACTCAGCTGTTGTAACTTGTACCTGAGTACAGAAAGAATCACGTTGTCGTATGCAGCCGCAATGTCGAGGAATGCGGCCACCACTGATTCATTCCTGGAGAAGGCTATTCTGAGATCAGTAACAAAAATGCCTAAACTGTCTGTAGTACATAGTCCCTTTCGAAACCCAAACTGACAGGACGGAAGTAGGTTGTTCTTTTCTACAAACCATTCCAGACGGTTTTTCAAAAGGTGCTCGAATACTTTGGAGAAAGTAGACGAGAGAGCGATGGGGCGGTAACTATCACTTGCCTCAGGTGATTTTCCGTGTTTTAGAATAGGGATTATGATTTGAGTTTTCCATTCTTTAGGTATGTAATTAAACTCAAAAAAGACATTAATTAAATTTAGAAAATATTTTAATACAATTTCGCTGGCCTTTACCAGGAATGAGTAAGGGAAACCGTCAACTCCCGGGGCAGAATCTTTGACACGAGAGAGGACAGATTGGAGTTCAAACATGGTAAAAGGGTTATCTATAGAATTCGTTGATGTTAAAAGGGTATGGTCTTTGTGTGGGAGATCATTGAAATTTGGAACAAATGGAGGAGCTATTTTATCGAAGAAGCTTCCTGCCACAATTTCAGGAATGCAGGGTGAATTTAGATGAGAGAGACCGCGCCTAAATCTATTTATTTGATTCCAAACTATACTGGAGCAGGTGTTTGGTGAGAGAGATGCACAGAATTGACGCCAACGGCAGGTCTTTTTCCTTCGGAACAGACGTTTTGTCTTAGCAGCAATTCTTTGGTAGTTTATAAAATTGCTATCAGTCATGTTATGTTTATACGCTCTTTCTGCATTTTTCCTAGTTTTAATCATCTCTGTGCACTCACTATCCCACCAGGGGGGAGATGGTAATTTACCAGTGGTAGAATTTTTTAAAGGGATATTTAGATCGGCCGAATCGGAGATAGCCTTACAGAATTCCCTGTAGCACATATTAAAGTTTTCAGTATTGATTTGTGGAAGTAATCGAACTTTATTTTCCAACATTTTTTTATACATATCCCAGTTGGCACCAGACATCCTATATTTCAGTAGGGGCGGAGGTGGGTGTTGAGGGTAACATCTTAATGGGTAGCAGGTACTAATAGGATAGTGATCACTACCAAATGTACTATCCATAATGTTCCACAGCAAAAGAGTAGCTAAGTCATTTGAACATATTGTCAGATCTACACAACTCTTCCTTTGTCCAGGAGGAGTCATTCTTGTAGGTCGGCCATCATTTAGGATACAGAGACCTAACTCCTCGAGCATATCTCCCAGATCACTGCCAAAGGAGTCATTTGTTTCTGATCCCCAGATAACATTATGACTATTGAAGTCTCCTAGGATTAAGAGTGGAGGGGGAAAAGTAAAAAGACACTGCGTAAAAAAGGAAGAATAGAAGGACTTGGGTGGGGAAGGTATATGGAAAGAATACTTATATTTTTTATTTTTATACCAACAATATTTATGTCATTGCCATTGTGAGCAGGGATGGTAAGATAGGTAGATGTAAATTTATTATTAACAAGGATCATTGATCCTCCATGACCATCCAATCGATCATCACGGCATGATGAAAATCCATGAAGATGGTAGCGATGATCTGGTTTCAGCCAAGTTTCTGTAATGCATATAACAGTGGGACTGAGAGTATTTGTGAGGTGAATAATTTCATGTTTCTTGTTCTGGATGCTCCTAGCGTTCCACTGAAGAAACCTGAGTGGGTCCATTGTAACGGTTGAGTATTGAGACGAGTTTTGTTGCTACGTGGTCTGTTATTGTAAAGTCATTTTTACTAATAATATTAACTAATAATGTTAAAAGAAGGTTATTAATATTGGCAGATTCAGCATCTATAGTAGGAGTATTGTTTAATGCACATCCATTTTGTGATTCAGGTATATTAAATTCATTTAAAATATCTTGGTGCGCTTGTTTATCATAGCCCGGTGTTAAAACAGGGCGTTGTTTCCGAGTGACAAAAACAGTTTTTTTATATGAAGTAGAAGGTGATACGGCGGTTTTACGAGATGGGATTATGTTTAGAAGGGAGGGACTAATTGTGGATTTTGAGATATCAGCGTATGATCTATATGATGGGGGGATAGTTTTGGATGCTTCCTCATAAGAAATATTTCTCTCTGCCATTATCAATTTAATATTTGTTTGTCTTATGTATTCAGGGCAACTCTTACTTATAGCAGTGTGTCCTCCTGAACAACTAAGACAAATAGAGTCGTCTAATGGGGTCTGACATCCCTCACCTGCATGATTTTCAGTGCATTTGTAGCATCTTGGTTTTGACCTACATTGATTTTTTGTATGTCCAAATCTACAGCAATTGAAGCACTGGATTGTAGGGTATTTATAAAGTTCCACTTTTAGGGCCATATAAAAGCAGAGAACTCGGGTAGGTAATGTCTGTCCGTCAAAAGTAAGAATCACCGATTGTGTTGGTTGCCACTCCGGAATGCCATTATTAATAACCTTTTTGTTAATCCTACGCACTTTTATAATTTTACCACATCCATGTGGGACTTCCAGATTTTCTACAATGTCTTCTAAGGACCATTCTATGGGAATTTCTCTTACAACACCCATTCGGGTGATATTATAGGTAGGGATAGAGGTAGTGTATCCATTTTGCACAACTACAGGGTGGGACATAAACGAATTGGCATCTTGAGTGTTATGAAAAGTTACAGAGACTCTGTTACGGCCCACTCGTTTTAAGCCATCATTTGCTATACCTGGAAAGCGATTGGACTTTAAGAATTGTCCAAATTTAATAATGTTTAAAGTAGTGTTTGTTGCTGGGTCGCTTTCATTGCGAGACACATGTACCAAATAAGGAGGTTTGTCTAGGTTTGAGTAACGAATCCTGTATTCATTTTGCTTAGCTTGCTTATTTGGTATTGTGTCTTTCACAGAGTCAAGGGAGCGTTTCTTGCCTATCGAATTTTCAACAGCTGTAAAAGATGATAGTGGAGCAGTTAAGACTGGTGAATAAGGAAAGTCTGAGTCATTTATGTCCGGCGGTGGCGGTGGATCGGGAGGGTCGTTTTCCTCCATGATTTACATAGATATATAAAATGAACAATGAAACTTAATAATAACAATGTTTGCTAGGACAAACAAACCCGCTTGACACTTGAAAGCAGAATCTTTTTTTTTTTTTTTTTTTTTTTTTTTTTTTTTACAGTCGGTGAATGACCATTGACCACAGGTAAATGACACTTGACAGTTGACACTTCATTATTTATTTATTACACAGAACAGAATAGGCTAAGACCAGAGGCCATGCTGCCTATTCTGTCGTTTTTTTTTGTTATTTTAAAAAGCTCTTAAAAAAAAAATTGGTCATCTAAAAATTTTAACGTCGACGTCGGAAGATTAAGAAAATTTTAGCTAGTTACAACTTTTTCAAATTCTTGATTTCAATTAAATATGAGAATCTACAAAATTATAGACAAATTATAAATTACGATAGAATTTAACATAAAAAAGATGATGCTAGTCATCTTTTTTAGACAATTTTTTTTTATTATTTTACAAAACAACTACAGCCATATTATGTAGAAAAGAATTATTTTATTTTAATAAAAAAATATTCTAAAAAGAAATACCTATTGTGTACCAACATCTTAAAATATTTGTATCAGTGGCATCATTGACAAATTGATGTTCAAATGTGATTCGTTGTCATAATACCTTGTGACAACTGTTCATTACCTATTGGTGACTTTTTTTCAGCACGCCAATCAGATTTTACCACAGATAAATAAATTCGATATACCTATTACCTACTATGAATCTGTAATAATCCAAAAGCCCAAGAGTAGACAGAAATAAAAAACGAGACTGAATAGTGAAAAAATAAAAATAGTGTCGAATTTTGTAAAAGTAAAAGAGCGTGTCGGAGCTGTGTGGTTAATTAATTCGCTGCAATTTTGATTTTTGGTTAAACAACTTGAAAAGATAAATGTGTAACTGTCGAGTTATTACTTATTAGGAGTTTGATACTTTATTACATGAAGAATTAATACATTTCTTTTTCGGGCAAGGTAAACATGCCGATTCTTTAATTTCAATTTAGTTTTAAAAAATTTATCATTTTATTGAGGATATCCGCTATCCGGACTGCGGGGTATTCAATATCCGCCGTTTGGAGCCGATGTAAGAATATACACATTTAGGAGATTCCTTTTTAATTGAATTAATTTTATTTATCGCTTAATGCTTTATGTCTGTGGAGTTAGATGAATCTAATCAGTCATATTTATTTCAGATGGCTCTTAACTATCGGAGGATATGTTTAAGTGCTCTACTAGTTCTTGCTGTTACTTATGTGATTGCCGACGAAGATGCAGAAGACGGAGTAACCGTTGAGGTTAGTCCACATAATTTGAACACGTACATAATTAAGAACACATTTGACTGGTCTTATTTAAATTTAAGATAATTATCTTGCTTTTTCGTGCTCACTGATAAGTATAGTTTACTTAAAGATATAAAAATATGTTAATGTATCTTATCTAGCACAATAATTTTGTCGTAAAATTTATATTCCGTAACTTCGGTAGAGTAGACCGTTATCATTTGTACAGTCTACAGTTTTTTATATACCAGTTATTAAATACCAATTAAATATATGAACACAAAGTCATTGTAATAGGTTCTAGGATCTCCTACAAAAGTGCTATGGAATAAACAGATTTGACTAGCCATCTGTATTTTAATTAGATATTGTTAAAAAGATTTAATGTCTGTTTTGTTTCACATAGAATAAATAAGTGCATTATAAAGGTAAATAAGTTTTAATATTTAATGATATTTTTTATAATATTACCATATTATTATATGCATGTGCCTCTAGCATATTTACCTCTAATTTTACATCATTATGTTAGCTTATTGAAATCATAAATTGTTTGCATATTTTTAGACTGAAGATGAAACCTACCAGAGCCCAAGTATAGATCCAGAGAAGGTATATTTTGCAGAACATTTTGATGATGAGGCAGCATTTAAGAAGAAGTGGGTTGTGTCTGAAGCCAAAAAACAGGGTGTTGATGAAGATATTGCCAAATATGACGGCAAATGGGAGGTAAATTATGGAACCTTGTATATTTTAATTTCCTTATATATTAATGAATAAATGTTTCAATTAAATTAAAAATACATCTAACATTACTAAATTGTTTTATATAAAAAAAACCTTTTATTAAAAAATACATCTTAAATATCTGGACACAATTGAATACATAACATTAATGAGTTTATATTTAAATATATTGTTTCGGGTGCTTACCTTCCTTATCTGGGGGCGTTTATGGTTTTATTTAGGTCCCAATATTTCGGCAGTTTCAAATGTCATGATCACAGGGAGACTGATGAATAGTGATCATATTAGTTTAAAACAATATTATATTAATGAGTTTAGTTAACACTTAAAATTTGTTTTACAACTGTATACTTTTTATTTTGGATTCTTATAGTTAAATGATATAGTAACTAATAAAATGTAATTAATTTTAGATTCAAGCTCCGTCAAGACACATTCTCAAGAATGACTTAGGACTGGTGCTGACGACTGAGGCCAAGCATGCTGCAATCTCCGCCCACCTCAACAAACCATTTGAGTTCAAAGACAAACCTCTAATTGTACAATATGAAGTTACCATGCAGGTGAGATTACAGAATTTGTGCAAGCATATTATTTATCAAATCCCCAAGTTTTTATTACTTAATACATAATATGTTCATTATTGGTGTCAATTTAAGGAGCCCTGTGTCCAGGAAGGGACAGCTACAGACTGCTAAATGTGACGTCAGTTAATAGAATCAGGTGTTACTTTGCGGAAATCCATTATATGAGATATTAGAATATTTATTCTCTTGCAATAATTCTGCAAACCACACAGTCTTTACTGCAGCACAGTCAAAATCATCACCACATGATTTTGATTGTTTTTGGTTTTTATAGTGCTGTGTGATGGTGATACATGCAAGTGTATGCATATGCAGTGTGGGAAAGGAGGATGGTGCTATATGCATGCATATATGAGCACTTACTTATTTGCTTGAGAAAGTATCCCAATAGCTAAATGGGGTCATTTAGCCATTGACCTATTGAAGTACGAACCTGAAGCATAGGAGGTTGGGTGTTTGATTCTATGTCTTGACTGTTTTTTTTCCTTATAGGGTTATAAGTACATATTAATTGTATTTTGTGAACACTCAGGGCTTAAAATCTATTTGGTTTCTGACTAAGTGATGTAATGAAAATCTCGACTAAAAGTGGTCATTTTATTAGGAAAATAATTTGAAAAAATTTGAAAGGGGCCTCCATTCGCCTCTTATACCCCGGAGCCTCCAGACCTCTAAATCCAGCCCTGGATATAAATGTCTTGATATTATACTTGCTATAGTAATTTTCTTGTATGGATTAGAGGCGGTAGCAAGACTAATTGGCTTATCAACTCTTAGGAGTAAGGTTACTACAAATACTGTTATGCATGCTATAGATATTGCATCATATTGTAATTATTTTAATAAGGTGTAACATTTATAAAAAAAGAGAGGTTAAAAATAATCAAATTTAGTTACATAAAGATTTATAAATATAAAAAAAATATTTTAATGTGACTAAACTTGCAACGAAATAACTCTATTATTATTAATATGTATATATATTCTTTTTATTCCCTCTTTTTTTATAAACGCCACATTGATGCACAACGTGGGGCCGCGCAGTAAAAAAAATATAAGTTCTAGATAAATTTCAAGTTCTACAATAGTGAAGCACACTAAACGACAAAAGAAGAAAGAGACTTTTACATATTTTATATATCAATGTTCTATTAAGTAAAGAATATGTAAACATATTGCCAACACATCTAAGCATATGACTGCTTATTTACATTTTTATATATTTATTTACATCTGTTATGCGTAGGATGACCACGCGCAATGATAAACACAACGAAAATAACGCAAAAGTTAAAAATCTGTGTGGAATTATATAGGTGCTGGCGTTGGTCCAATATTAGTGGTTTTATGTTGTTATTTATAGAAACACCTGTGTAATGTCGGGGCAATAACTTGTGCGTTACCACAAAGGAATATAAATTTTATTAGTGGCAAGGACAGACATAAACTCATTATAATAATACAATTTTTACGGATTTTATCGCGGTTTATTAAGATTTTTACAAGCCCGTCGTTTCGGATACTTTACAGCAACCATGGTCACGGGAGGATTGAGGTGTCATACGTCCTATCATTACAAAGTTATTCGTAACTACCCTATGATACATCAATATTTTGGTCAGTCCTATCTACGCAGAAAGTGCTAACTGTATCTTTAATCTGTGACATATTATGCTTGGATTTTGATTTGATAATTTTAATAATGGGATCCCAAGCAGGTGGTAAAAGCCAAGCCATCTTCTCTATTGAAATTAGGATGTTTTTTAATTTCAATAGCCTCACGGATCATCCTTGGTTGGAATCTGTGTTCTTTTGCGAGGACTTGTGGTTTATCAAATCTGATACAAAAATTGTTTTATTATAATGAGTGAAATGCGCGTAAACATTATAAAACAATACACGTCACCTATCGTGTCCATATTATATCTTCGGTTGGGCCACACTTTGCTAAATATTATTAAAATCGGTTTCGTATCGCGGAGAAACAAACGTAGAACGAAATTGTTGAACATAATAAGGAATAGACTAGTGGGGACTTACTAGTCCAGCAATACATTCTTCGGTTACTTGGCATAGTTACGATAATGCGCATACAACGCATGTTGCACGCTAGTAGCAGGGATCTTTCATTTTGACAGTAGGTCAATGAACTACAATTAAATCCTCTATTGTACGGATGTAATATGAAAGGCTTTTGATATCGTAGAAGTTAGCTAGGTTTTTTAAGTGAAACTTCTTTGCGCGCATAAGGATAATTTTTTTACGGATGAAACGTCACGAATGTTTTTGTCCAAGAAGAAGATTTTGATTGAGACCGATTGAGAGAGAGTGAGAAAGGGCGAACGTAGCATGAAACACATAGCCATGGAGTGATTCTCACTAGCAAGCGACTTCTCAGTATTTTCACTAGGTAGCAAGCGAGTGAGAAAGATCGAAAGAAAGTGAGATAGAGCGAACGTCGCCTTAAACCTTTAGATTAGTATAAAATATATAAACGAGATTTAAAAATTAGTTAGCCAAATGAGTTTCACTTCTGACATATTGTGTACTTTGTACGCATGCACTTTTTTTTTTGTTTTATGTTAGATAATATGTTGCACCAAGTATTGTTACCCACTTTTTTTGGGAATTAGAAATGATTACTTTGAACGTTAGTTTCTCACTGTTGTTTCTTTGTTACATACTTGCCTATGTAGACAAAATGTATCCTCTACATCAGTGTTCCACAAAGTGTGTTCCGCGGCACTCTGGTGCAAGACAGTGCACTGAGCGAGACATTTGATTGGTTCACCTCTACTAAATCTGTGTTTTGTTGCCTGTGCCTTTGTGTGCCTTTCGATGCCTGCGCTGCGCTTACGTTCATCGAATCATTCGCTCCACAAACGCGAGTATGAAGGAGGTCTAAGATTCACCTCGTACTTAAATTGTGTACAGGAGGGTCAGAACTGCGGCGGCGCGTACATCAAGCTGCTATCCCGCGGCACGAACACGGCGGCGGACCTGCGTCGGTTCCACGACCAGACGCCATACACCATCATGTTCGGGCCGGACAAGTGCGGCAACGACAACAAGCTGCACTTCATATTCAGACATCGGAACCCCGTCAATGGGACCGTTGAGGAGAAACACAGCAAGAAGCCCACGTGAGTAGACCAAGTTCAGACCAAGAATTTTTTTGACTGGCCTGTTGGTCTAGATGTTAGTGACCCTGACTGCTAAACCAGAAGGTCGTGGGTTCGATCCATACCGATCATTTGTTCTGTGTCTGGGTGTAATTTATCTATAAGATATATGTATTTATAAATATATAAGTATACTAGCTGTTGCCCACAGCTTCGCCCGCGTTTACTTTTAAAATTTGAGGGGTTGACCACCCTTATCACTTAGGGGTATGAAAAATAGATAGTAGCCGATTCTCAGACCTACTGAATACGCATATAAAATTTGGTAAAAATCGGTAAAGCCGTTTCGGAGGAGTATGGTAACTATCATTGTGACATGGAAATTTTATATATTAGACTAGCTGTTGCCCGCAGCTTCGCCCGCGTTAACTTTTAAAATTTGAGGGGTTGACCATCCTTATCACTTAGGGGTAGGAAAAATAGATAGCCGATTCTCAGACTTATTGAATACGCATATAAAATTTGGTAAAAGTCGGTCAAGCCGTTTCGGAGGAGTACGGTAACTAACATTGTGACATGGAAATTTTATATATTAGATATACCAGTTGTCTGGTTGCCATATTACAGGCTCTGCCTAGTTTGGGATCAGATGGCCGTGTGCGAGTTGTCCTAACATACTATATTATTATGACATATTAAAAAAACACCATAAACAAGAAATAAACACGTATATACAGTACATACAAAATGTGGTTTTATGAAACCACGGTAAAAGTGAAACTTTCTTTCACATTAGAGACATTTAACTAAAAAATTTTAGAATAATATTCCATTAAGTGTATAAAAATCGCTTTATCAATCTTAATTTTATACTTGGAAAACTTGGCGGCCGACCGTCACGCGACATGCAACACACAGACGAAAAAGTTTGAGACGATGTAATAAAAGTTTCACTTTAATATCCTACTACTATTATAACCTCAAAAGTTTGTATGTATGGATGTATGTTGTTGTGTACGTCTTTCACGCTAAAACTACTGAATGGATTTTAATAAAACTTAACAATAACATAGCTTATTCATCAGAATAACACATAGCCAATAGATTATAGGTATCAATCTATCATAGGTATAGTATAATTTATCCCTGTACTGATGACACATGTATAATAATATCCATGGATGCTTTCACACCACGTCAATCTGGTAACATGGTAAGTTCTCGAAGAACTTGTGTTACGGGACCAGACAATAGAAATATGTTTAATACTATATGTATAGTATATTTAAGATTTTTATTATATAATACACATATTTAATACACATCCATGACCCAGGAACACAGAGAACTTTTTTTGTTTCCGGGCGGGATTCGAAAACGCTACTAGCGCCAACGCGCTTACCATTGAGCCAAAGAGGTCGTCAATGTTGGTCGTCGTGTATTTAAGAGCGTTTACGCCTCGAGCGTAATGTCAAGTTTAGGTAATTTAGTGCAAATTTTACTCACACTAAAGCAAATGTCAATGTGTGCCGTAGCGCTGGAGCGTTTAGTCAAACAAACTCAATTTTGATACTTTCGAATAAAAAATAAATAATTTGTGCGTGCATAGAATATGACGATAATGAGTACCCACACAATATAATATCTACTACTCACATAATAGTAAGTTTATTATAATATGGATATTATGTATAGATAAATGAAATTGGAGTGACTGTTTGTAATATAAAAAACCCGCCTATGGATGTACATACACGATACATATACCAAAATAGCATTGTTTACAATTTTTGTCCGTCTGTCTATTTGTTCCGGCTAATCTCTGAAATGGCTGGGCCGATTTTGATGGGACTTTCGCTGGCAGATTAATTGAATTAATTAAGCTTTTTATTTCCTCAATATCAAAAATCTATTGATATTAAATATCTTATATCATCTATTATATATATATATATATATATATATATATATATTATATAGATATTAAATATCATATAATATATATAATTGAAGTCTTAATATGAATTTTATAAAATTTATATTAAGACTTCAATAGCATGCAATAATATTAATAAAATTGAAAACAAATCAATATATAAATTCCTCAATAATTAAATTTTTTGACTAAATTAATAATTAATTAGTAAAAATAATTTGCTTGTTTATTTCCTATTTTTAGTCCGATTTTGATGGGATTTTCACTGGCAGATAGCTGATTAAAGGAGTAACTTAGACTAAAAATAATCATCATCAATCAGGGTACGACTGTAAATCTAAGGTAACGCGAACGAAGCTGTGAGAAAAATCTAGTTCACAATAAAAATACTTTTTGACGGCTTTAGAACGCGAATTTACTTAGTAAATATATTAAATAATTATAAAAATCGGTTGTCTGTAAAGTCGTTTTACTGACGATAGTTGAACGTGACAACGTCATAAAAAAATGGAAATCCTCAGAGCGAGGTAACGCCGCATGAGTCATGTTTTTTCGTTCGTGCAGCCGGCTCCATCGAATTATAAGACGTTGTCACGTCAAAAAGTGTTTACGCGAATTTCACTCATAATAATAATAATAATATCTATGGACGCTTTCACACCACGTCAATCTGGTCCCGTGGTAAGTTCTCGAAGAACTTGTGTTACGGATACCTACCAGACAACGGAAATATATTTAATACTTTTATACTATACATATATTTAATATTTTTAATATGTAATACATATAGCACCCCGGTCGTGCCGGCCCAGTTCAGCTGCAATGCAGCATGACACTACCTCTTACTCATAGTTAGTTAATAATAAAAGTACTTTTTAACGGTTTTAGAACGCGAATTTATTTAGTCAATATAAATTATATAAAAGTAATATAAAAAAAGTGTATAAGTGTAAAAAAAAGAAATTAATATGTTGTACTCCTCAGCGGCATCGATCTGGACTTTCGTGGGTCAACAATTTCTGGGAGCAGACATTCATTATAATAATCAACAAGTCTGTTTTTCATTTTGTTGGTCCAAAATTCATCGTCTCTATTGATTTTTACTATTTTCAAGGGAAATTCTTCACCAGTCCAAACAGCAAACAAACATATATTCTTCCTGGAGATATGTAATTGCCCTTGTATTTTGAAAAACCAATCATGGCGACGGTTGATATTCCCGTTACAGTTCCAAAATTTAATTTTCTTTTGTTTGATGGCTTCATCGGCATTCATACCGAATGCTGAAATTGGGCACTTTACTTCGATAATACCTTCGGTGAATATGCAGTCGGGTGAAGCTCCCAGAAAAAAAATTCAGAAAAAACAGCCCACATTTATGAATTTTAATATTCAGTTGCATTTCTAATTGCCGGATTGCTGTTGCCTCATGTGACTGACCGTGTTTTATGCTTTTTATATTGCTGAGGGAATATGCATATAAGTGGCTTTTCACTAGCGGAGCAGAGCTTATACTTTTCCTTTTTTTTGCACACCTTACCGAAGGATGACGCTGTAAGAAGAGGGAGTTTAATGTTTGATATCAGAGAAGTTATGGATATAAATTATAATATGTAAAGAACAATAGCACAAGTGAAATTATATAAAACAAACGGTATTTCAAATATTGTTCGATTTAACTTAGATTATGTCATGTAAGTATTATATAATATGAAATTAATTTAAGTGTTAGAAAATAAATTCGGTTAAACGATGTGTCAAATAAAATCTAAACGGTACGCACCAGTCATCTACGCAACTCGAGCCTTACTTACCAAACTAAGGTCATTTAGGTCGCACTATAAACACACTTGTCAAGGGTCAGGAGAGGTCACGCGTAGAGCACCGAGCGATACGTCCACACCTGGAAAGCGCTCGCGGCGGACTAATTTAATTTTTTTTTTTTTTGAGGGATCTATACTAATGGCCCGAAGGCACTAATGCTTCATCAGATTAGTGTGAGCCCATTCGGCTCACTTTTGATTTATAAATTGGGGGGTTGCCCCCCGCCTACCGTGCAGTCTGCGACCACACGGCCTCCTGGCGTCGGTTGTGATTAATTTAAAAATACTTACGCGCACAGTTTTATACTAGTTTAAAAATAATAATAATAAATTAAATAAAATTCAGTAACCTTAATATTGTATCGTATTTTCCAACGAAGATATTCTTCTATTACTATACACCTTTCTTTGTAAATTTTAGTAAGATTTATTGGAGGAAATTATGAATTTAGCAACCGCTTTTTATTGTTAATTTCAGTTTGTTTATTGATTGATTTATTATGTAACGAGTTGAAAATAAAAAAAAACCTCTCAGTTTTCTGGACAAGGGCCCAAACAATTAAATAACTTTGTTTGATTGTAAATTTTACTACTGGTTACGGATATTTTCAGCTTCGAAATGACCTCTGTAAAAGGAATTTAGAAAACACTGTTCGTGTATCTGGTTAGAATTCATTAATACTCTATTAATGTAAAAATGTTCTCAGTCAACTTTTAAGATCGATAAATTTCCTACAATTATTAGTAATTCACACTTTCGGTACATACGATTTGTGACGAGATAAAAGTGTTTTAAAAGTACGCTTATTGGTCCAAGCAGCCAAAATCGGCGTTAACGCTCTTAATGGTATTATCACCTTCCAGCCAACGCCTGGACGACATCTATAAGGACAAAGAGCCCCACCTGTACACTCTGATCGTACGACCGGACAACACATTCACAGTGCTGGTGGACAATAAGGAGGCCAATGCCGGCTCCCTGCTAGAGGACTTCACACCGCCAGTAAACCCGCCAGAGGAGGTCGACGACCCCGATGACAAGAAACCTGACGACTGGGATGAGAGGGAAAAGGTATTGTGACATGTTCAGTATGGCTGATTCAACTTGGCCAGACTGGCTAGGTAAAGATAGTCATCATTTTACCGGTGGCAGGAATGCGCTGTGCCGCGCTCCCGGCTGCTTGAGTACCACCGTCTTCATTGCTTAGCATAGCAGCTTTGCTATGTTTCAGAGGGAGGGCAGTTAATTACTGGCATCAAGTCTTAATATCTTATGTCTCAGGATAGATAACACATACAGATATGTCTCAGGATAGATAACACATAAACGAGTTGCCGGGGATAGTTCATGGTAGAATTATTTATGTTCATGGGCGACGTTGACCACTTACCATCAGGTGGCACGTCTGCCAATTTGCCTATCCAACTCGCATAAAAAAAACATCATTTGTGATTGTATATACAACCGTTTATCACATAATATATGGGTTTGAATATATATTTAGTTTATGTGAAAAATAAAGTTCATGTACTTTTACTATTGAATATGTTCATCTCAAAGGAACGACCCGTTTATAAAATACTATTTGGCAAAAGATCATTTTTAATATACAATAATAAGTATACAATGTAAACTATAAATTAGGAATATACTTTTACTTTGTGCTTCAGATTGTGGACCCAACAGCAACCAAGCCTGATGACTGGGATGAGACTGAACCTGCTCAAATTGTAGACCCTAATGCGGTCAAACCTGATGGATGGCTGGATGACGAACCAGATGTGATTCCAGGTAACAAGAGTATATTTTAAAAGTAATATAACTTTATAATAGTGGTTAGTTCTACATGTCTTATATTTCAACCAACTTTGTTTGTACATGTGATAAAACTTCATAATTAGTACCTTGACAAATATAATTCTCTCTCTAATAACAAAATATTTGTTAACAGTTTTCTCAGCTTGTTAAACTTGTATTGTGTTACTGGTACCCAGTAACTGTAATAACTAACACAAATATGTCCATAGGGAAACCCTACTAACTTCTGCTACTAAAGGTAGTAATCTTAATTTCTACATTCATACATTTCTTACCTACAACTTCTAGCTATCTAATCTATACATATAATAAATTTGTAGAGGAGTCGTTTCTGTACATTGAAAATATTAAAAAAAAAATTAGCCAGGGTGTTAAAGGATGACTAACAGAATATATTTCCAGTATTTTTTTTAATTTTTGTCTGTTTATCTGTTTAGTTAACCACGCATCACGTAAAAACTACAAAACCAATGTAAATAACTTTTATACATAAAAATTGTGCGTAACTTAGAGTAACATTTAGTTTTTGTTTCATCGCAATCGCTTTACTCTATCAAAAGATATAGTATTATGTATTTGAAATGTAGTTCAATACAATACTTAACAAATAGGATCAGATCATCGCCATCTATTGACAACTTATAGTACCGACATGTATATCCTATTTGTTAAGTTTAATGAATTTGTTGAGTTATTATAATATTTTGTTAAAATTTTAATACGTTGGAAAGGAATAGTAATTACTTTCTTTAATACTTTAAAAAAACATCGTTTTCAATGAATATAGTTTAATGTGTCACTTAATATAAAAAAAAGATATTTTATAACTGTGTCCGAACGATTACAGATTAACTCTCAATAGATGGATTTATAGATAACAATAGAGTTGTGCCAAAGAATCATCCTAACCCGTATTTGAAATTACAGTTGAGTTGTTGGGTGTCTTAAGTTTTCAAAATTCGTTCGTTCGTGTCGTTTAAAAGGTCTTTCTTGGTTTTAGTCTGTTTGTCGTTTGATAATTGGTTCTTTAATCTTTCAATATTTTCTAGAATAAGAATATGCCTTCTAGAAAAAATCAAACCTATCGCAAAGTAGCCGAAATGCTAAAAGGTTGAGATTAAGTAGGTCTCAAGAATCGGAGGAAGATCGTGAAGTGAGGCTAAATGCAATCCGAGCGAACCACATCAGAACTCTTGCATCGGAAACGCCTACTCAGCGTGCGTCTAGGCTTTGCATACAGCGTGCACTTACAGTAGCTTCTCGCTCCCAAGAGAGTATTGACGAACGTGAAGCGCGGTTATCGGCTGACAGAGAGCGCCACGCCCTCTCACGCGAGTCTGAGACTTTTACCGAAAGGGAGTCGCGTTTAAGTTCGCAAAGAATCCTGACCGCAACTTTGCGCTCCCAAGAGAGTATCGAGGAACGCGAAGCGCGGTTGTCAGCTGACCGAGAGCGTCACGCCCTCTCACGCGAGTCCGAATCTCTCTCAGAGAGAGAACGGCGATTAACAACAGCCAGAGATAATTATGTAAGCGCCCGGATGAACGATGTACGTTATTTAATATCCGAAAGGGAAAGGATAGACGATCTGCGACGAGCAGAAACAGGAGAACAGCGACAATCTCGCCTGGGAGCTGACCGGGCTCGATACCACATGAACAGAATTATAACTGGCGAGGCTGATGATGAGTCCTTAGAATATAATGTTGTTGCGAACATTATTCTGCCTTGGGAAAATAAGGAAAAATCAGGATTTACATATTCAACAAGAATTGACTACGCCTTCTACGCCTTTGTGGGTGGTATGACAGAAATTTGCAATTTTTGTGATGCTCTGAAATGGAGAAAAGAGGATGTGGAACACATGGAATGTGCTGTTCAAATGGAAAAGTTGTTGTTCCAAATTTTCAAGATCCCCCAAACATTATTAAAACTCTTTTAAAGGGGGATCACCCCCAGTCTAAACACTTTTTAGATACTATCCGTTCCTATAACAGCGCTTTCCAAATGACATCCTTTGGGGCAAAACAAATAACGGAGGGTCCGTTCATGCCAACCTTCAAAGTGCAAGGTCAAGTTTACCATCTCATCGGATCTTTATTGCCAGATAATGAGCCTAGATTTCTTCAAATTTATTTTGTGTCCGATTACACTGAACAGCATAATATTAGGAATCGCCATATCCCCCAGCTTAATGGTGCGCTTATATCAGAACTACAAAACATGCTGCATCAAGTAAATCAATACGTGGGGAATTTTAAAGCTGCGTTAGATTCCTTTCCACAAGGCAGCAATGATTACAAAATAATCATCAGCGCAGATAGACGTCCTGTTGGTGAACACCGCGGGAGGCACAACGCACCAATGGCAGATGAAGTCGCAGTTGTTTTAGTCGATCAGGAATGTGAGAGGCGTGACATCGTGTTACGCACTCGCGACGATCGCCTGCAACGCATTTTTGAAACTCACCGAGCTTACGATGCCTTGCAATATCCATTAATATATTGTCATGGTGAAGATGGGTACAATTTTGGATTGCACCAAGTGAACCCTACTACGAGGGTCACTAACTTTAATAAAAAAATATCGGCTCTGCAATATTATTTATACCTTTTGCAAATAAGGCGTAATTGTTTTGTTTATTTGCAACGTTTTCGTGGTTTGTTCAGTCAATTTATTGTGGACATGTATGCAAAAATAGAAACTGAACGTTTAGTGTACATTCGCACTAACCAGCGTCGTTTACGTGCTGAAGAATACGTGCATTTGCGGGACGCAATGCAATCAGATAATAATATCGAAAATTTGGGGCGGTTAGTCATCTTGCCTTCCAGTTTTACAGGCGGTCCGCGATATATGCACGAAAGAACGCAAGATGCCTTTTGCTACGTCCGTAAGTATGGCCGGCCGGACCTATTCATAACGTTCACAACAAATCTAAAGTGGACCGAAATTTGTCAGGAACTTCTCCCAGGACAGGCGTCATATGATATCATTGCGACATCATTGCGAGAGTATTTCATTTAAATATATGATTGATCTTCTTACAAAAGATAAAGTTTTCGGCTCAGCTCTTTGTTTCATGTATAGTGTTGAGTGGCAAAAGCGTGGCTTACCTCACGCCCACATCCTCCTGTGGCTGGCAGAAAAAATCCGACCCGACGCTATTGATAGTGTTATAAGTGCCGAGTTTCCAGACCATGATGCAGATCCAATTTTGCATGACATCATTAAAACACACATGGTTCACGGGCCATGTGGCGGTTTAAATAGAGTATCACCATGCATGCAAGATGGTCGGTGCTCAAAAAGATACCCTAGGGCACGTACAGAACAAACTATATCGGGAGAAAATGGGTATCCGCTATACCGGCGTCGATCACCTTCTCAAGGTGGTTTTACGGCTTCCATCAGGTTCCGTGGGCAAGAAATTATATTGGACAATAGATGGGTGGTACCGTATTCACCAGTTTTATCTAAAGCATTTCAAGCTCACATTAATGTTGAAATATGTAATAGCGTTAAGTCTATAAAATATGTATGTAAATATATCAATAAAGGTAGTGATCAAGCAATGATAGCGCTGAGAAATAATGAATATGACGAAGTCACAAGATACCAGTCTGGCCGGTACATAAGCTCCTCTGTGGCAGCTTGGCGTATTTTAAGTTTCCCGATATGTATCGGGAAACTTAAAAGGCATCCGCCGGTCATTCACATGGACGTGCACCTTGAAGGCGGGCAGCGAGTGTACTTTCAGTCTGAAAATGTGGTAGAAAGGTTGGCCTTTGTGGTAGAAAGGAAAGACGGGTTGGCCAACCCGAGACAAACCACCTTGCTTGCATTCTTTCGTCTTTGCCAAAGTGATCATTTCGCGAAGTCTCTTTTGTATAATGAAGTGCCATGTTATTATACTTACAACAAGCAGCAAGGTATTTTTGTTCGTAGGAGACGTGGAACTGCTGTAGATGGTGAGCCTGGTATTTTTAAAGAGCACGTGATTGGACGGGTGTACACGGTACACCCGAATAATCCCGAGTGTTATTATTTACGCCTTCTTCTTCATATAGTACGAGGTCCTACATCTTTTGCAGAACTCCGTAAATTGGACGATATTGAACATCCCACCTACAAGGCCGCTTGCCGCGCACGCCATTTATTAGATGGAGATCAGCATTGGGATGATGCTCTAGCTGAGGCATGTATTAGCGACAGTCCACATCGCTTGCGACATTTGTTTGCCATCTTATTGACCTTTTGTGGATTATCAGATGCTAGACTGTTGTGGCAAAAATACCATGACAAGTTTGCTGAGGATTTTTTGAGACAAGTTCAACTAAGTACTGATGGAGAAATTCCTTATCAGGTACGTGAAATTTGTCACAACAGGTCCTTATTAGCTATTCAAGAAATTGTTATAAGTATAGGAGGAAACTCGGTCAGTCAATATGGTTTACCAACACCGACAGTCGATGGGGAACGTATAAACAGGGAGTACGCTTCAGAAATTAGTTACGATCCCGTGGAACTCGCAGAAATTTTACAAAGTGGCTTCGCAAATTTGACAGAAGAACAGCGCCAGACGTATGATAGAGTATGCTGCAGTGTAGATAACGCATCGGGTGAAATCCTGTTTTTAGACGCGCCTGGCGGAACGGGTAAAACTTTTCTTACCAAAATTATTTTGGCTTGGATAAGGAACCAAAATAAAATTGCTCTTGCTGTCGCCTCCTCGGGGATAGCTGCCACATTGTTGCCAGGAGGAAGAACAGCACACACCATGTTTAAAATTCCCATAGACTTAGACAGTACGGAAAGCCCGGTTTGCAATGTGTCACGAAATAGCGATAAAGCAAAACTGTTCAATGATTGTGCTTTAATTATTTGGGACGAATGCACGATGGCAAATCGGAAAGCTGTAGAAGCTGCCGATAGAACTTTGCGGGATATAAGGCAAAACGATCGACCGATGGGTGGCATTACAGTCCTTTTCTGTGGTGATTTTCGGCAGACACTCCCAATCATACCGCGAGGAACAAGAGCCGATGAAATTTCTGCCTGTCTGAAAAGCTCTATTTTATGGCGCATTATAACAGTTACACACCTAAGTATAAATCACAGGATCTTATTTCTTCTGTTTACGGGGATTCCATTGGTAATCAAACTGGTTCTTGGCTATGCCAACGTGCTATTTTGACTCCCAGTAACGACCAAGCGGCAGTAATTAATTTAAAAATATTGACGCATGTTTCTGGAAGTAGTATAGAATATACATCCATAAATACAGTTATGGAAGAAGAAGACGTCACGAACTATCCCGTGGAGTTTTTAGATTCCCTCAACACACCTGGTCTTCCAGCCCATAAAATAGTTTTAAAGGTCGGCGTACCGATAATTCTTCTTAGAAATTTATGTCCTCCAAAACTTTGCAACGGCACTCGGCTCAAAATCACTAATTTGCAGCAAAACATCATCGAAGCCGAAATCTTAACCGGTTACGGAGCTGGTGATGTTGTTTTCATTCCAAGAATTCCCCTCATTCCCAATAATTTTCCTTTCTCCTTCAAAAGCGTGCAATTTCCTGTCAGCCTCTGTTATACCATGACCATTAATAAAGCTCAGGGTCAGACATTATCCGTTGCTGGAGTTGACCTAAGTACTGGTTGCTTTTCACATGGCCAACTCTATGTGGCTCTTTCGCGAGTAAATAACCCCAATAACCTTTTAGTATATGTTCCAGATGGGTCCACATTTAACATCGTTTACAGAGAAGCACTTGCATAAAGATAAGAATGCCAAAAAGTAGACCGTACAGTGTAAGCTTCATATAACGTCACTAAAGTCTGAACGTACTGTACATTCTGAAAGTTATAGAAAATTGTTGCTATATGGAGAGAAGAAAAATCAACATCATTTGTAACAATTTTTCTCAAAATAAAGTGATTTTGTCCTTCTCACCATGTTCTCAGTTGGAAATTTCGTAAACAAAAAAATATGATAACGTACTATGCAAGCCCAGTAACAATAGTCCTCTTATAATAATTATATTATTATTAGAGTGGTATTTATTACTATTTCTGTGGATTAGTGATCAATGATCATACATTTTTGTAAAATTGACTGATAATGCGGATTGCGGACGGTTCATACATTTTATAAATAATTGTATGTATGCCGTGCAGTGTCCGGTCCGCGTTGGATGCGCGTGACAAGGGATCGGTCGTCTTGACGTTCATTGAGGGAGGCCAATGTTCAGCAGTGGATGGATAGAGGCTGACGATGATGATGATGATAGCTACAGTATAGTTACCTAAGTAGGTAGGCGCTAGGTGATTCTTCTTCTCTATGGGTAATTTCAAAAGAGACTAGGTGCTATGAATAAAAGCGATCAATTATATTAAAAGTATAAGGGTTTTAAGTTAGAGAGTAAGTTTTCAACATCCTCTATTTATACAGCTCTTCACACTAAAAAAACTCATTGTTAAATTACGTAATCTACGCGAACGAAGTCGCGGGCACAGCTAGTACAATAATATTTCCTTTAGATCCGGAAGCAGTGAAGCCGTCCGACTGGGACACAGAGATGGACGGCGAGTGGGAGGCGCCGCTCGTGGACAATCCGCGCTGCGCCACCGCGCCCGGCTGCGGGCCCTGGGCCCCGCCCACCGTGCCCAACCCCAAATACAAGGTGAGCAACATTGACCAAGTACCGTACAGTACGGTAAAATTATCTTTGTTATATGAATATAACCACAAGACTTATACCTCCCATGAAATACTGGTTGTGTTCCGAAGAGAAGGGAGTATAGTTGTTGGTACATACTACAGTATGGTTAGATTATCTTAGCTACAAAGTAAGGTAGGACAGGCAGTGTAATTACTAGTACGGAGTCTTACCTTCTTATGTTACAGAATGGTCAGAGTCTTACCTTCTTACGTTACAGTTGTCTGAGCAAGATCGGGTTAAGTGGTTTATGGTTATGGGCTCTTATCGGGTGTCTTGTCTGCCCGTGTAACGCATGCACTGTGCCGCGTCAGACGTGCGCACCCGTCTACATGCCCACTAGCCTGATTTCATCTCCTATAAAACAACTTTGCTGAGTTCCAAAAAATATAGGACTGACAGTAAAGTCATAGGTAGCGAGACCAGTGAGAAATGCACTAATAAGCTGCCCCGACTTAGTTTAAAATGTATATGGGTGACGATGACCACTTATCATCCGGTCGGTATTCAACTAATACTATCCCGCAGGGTATCTGGCGCGCGCCGCTGATCGCCAACCCCAACTACCGCGGCCGCTGGAGCCCGCGCCGCATCCCCAACCCGCACTACTTCCGCGACGACCAGCCCTTCCGCATGACGCCCGTGGTGAGTACCGTCATATACCATCGTCCACCAGAAAAAAAAGCATGGGGATGCTAAAATTTCCTAAAATCATTATTTATTACGCAAGTTATTTTACTTCGGTGAATAATGCAATAACTATTTATTAATTATGTACTACTATTTAAAACTAAATTGATGAAAAAGTGTCTTTGCTAGAGTTTCAATGAAGGTAAAATACTCGTTCATAAATCTCATTAATATGTTATAAATTTGTGTTACGGGACCTCTTAGGATGGAAGGAATGATTATATTAAATTTCAATCAAAATCAAAATATAACATGCACGTAACATAACTTCCAGCACGCGATCGGGTTCGAGCTGTGGTCGATGTCTCCGCTGCTGCTGTTCGACAACGTGCTGGTGACGGACGACGAGCAGCTGGCCGCGGACTGGGCCGCGCGCACGTACGGGCTCAAGCGGGCCAAGATCACGAGCGACTCGGTAACACAAGACACCATGACCAGCCGGGCTAGCATGCGTAACACGAGATATCTTTTGAATAGATAGATACCTAGAGATAATGTCTACATCGAGTATGCTCTCGATTACCCGTTAGGGTAATACCACGTAATACGAAGAGTGCTGCTACGAGAACACTCTTCGTATACCGGTTTTATTTATTCAAATTTAATTACTTTATCTTGTCCTTAATTAATATTGAAAACGCTTGTTCGGCTGTAGACAGAGAGATAATACGAGAAAAGGGGTAGACCAAATTTTGTCGTGCGCGCATGCTAGGCCAGCTGGAGCTGACTACATTAATTTACCCGGTTGTGGAATACATTGTAACAAGGCCGTCTTAGGGATATGCTAGTGCCCTTTTGAAAAGAAATTAAAGAGTAATGATCTATAATCTAACATTTGCTGTAGTTGACCGTTGCAGTCATATATTATATACTTGCTGGTTATTATGTCTAATTCCATTTAATTAAATATCCTCCTGGAACAACACACATATTTTTGTAGTTCGGGGTGCCTATTAGTATGGAGACTCTGAATACTGGCCCGCGTGGTAAAGACATGTCCAATCTCGGGAATAATGGTACACATATTATGTTTGTAATTGGGGGCCTGTGAGCCCCGGTTGTAAACCCCTGGTGTGGCAGCGCACGTGGTGGGGGCGCGCGCTGCGGGCGATGAACTACCGCGCGGGCATGTGGGCGGCGTACGGCGCGTACTGCGCGCTGCCCGTGCTCGCCTACGTCGTGTACCTCGTGCGCCGCTACCGCGAGGTCGGCCCGCTCCGTGCGTACACGTACTGATGACGTCACAGTGTACGCGAGTTATAGCGAAACTACTATGGAATTAAAGGAAAAAATATTCGCTACGTTAAACGTTTTCGATATATACTAACACCTGTGGTCGACTAATTCGGTGTGTCCCCGTGAGTTTCTTGCAGTAATTCGTGATAATTTGAAAGAAAAAAAGTTTGGCAAAACCATGAAAACAGTTTCACTATCAACTCGTTTGTTATATTTTGACACCATTTGAAAAGTATGTGTACATTCACGGGTGCGCTTAGGCTAGATTATGTAGTCGTTCTTCACATGTTAAATCACGTGTGCTGACGAGCTAGATCATGTAATGAGCTACTTGCCCGTTATTATACAGAGTTTTGAGCTTCACACATTTTTATATTGCGACATCACTCTAGTCTAAAGTAACTTTAATCTATATTATACTGTAGTAAAATATATTGTGACTTAACAACATGAGTAGCAGCATATATTATACTGTTTGCTCTGGCTTGTCAACACTAAAGTAAGCTAAGGGTGGCGTGGTTCGTCACGTACTCGCTAGTCGGTAGTATCAGTAGCGCTGTCCCCAGGAGTCGGTGGTGGAGCGAGCGCTGAAGTTCGCGGGCGCCAACCCCTGGGTGTGGGCGGCGCTCATCGTGGGCTCCTTCGTGTTGGTGGGCACCGTCGCCTACCTGTGCTGCGGCCCGCGACCGGTGAGTAGCTTTGGGGGTATATGAGGGAGGGAGGCTCAGACTATACGAGAGGAGAAGGGGAGAATTCTATTCAAGGGGACGAGGAGGTCAATATGAAGAAGGAGGGAGTAAATCTATATGAAGGGATGGATTAGGAGATATATAAAAATAGATGGACAGAGGTATTTAGAGGAATATGTTAAATGATTTATGTAAAAAATGATATATAAAAAAACGAGGGAAATAAGTCTATCTGGCTTATTCCTTATGTACAATGTGATGACGAGACTGCAATACTAAACAAAGAGAAGAGCAGACGCTATAAGTCTTTTGGGGGAGAAAGGTAAAGAGTATTAGGGGAGATGAGTGAAGAAATGAAGAAGTTAATTAAGTTGGGATTTAAAGTACACATGATGTAGGTGTAGGAGGTTTTTTCGAGTGTGCTTTACAAAAACAAGGAGACCAGCAGCTGTGAGTACAATCACTACTGCCGATCCCAGTCCTAAAAGTAAAGGTTCGTTTAATATGCTTCTAGTTTGTTTCATAGTTTGCTCTATATAATCCTAATTGTTTTTCTAAGCTAAAACGTTTTGGTTGGTGTTAAAAATATCTGCTACCTTTCTATATTCTTTAATCCTAGGCAAGCGTAGCCGTTTTGTCCAACAAGATTAAATGAGTTTGAGATACTGTATTGACTATGTTGATGTTGTGATGTGAATCATTTATCGGGACGGCTTGCTACTAAAATGGACTCGAATGCCGCGACGACAAACGGGATGACAATGTCATGTGACGCATTGTATTCTTATTAATGTTAACATCGATGTTTGACATCTTATTTCTACTAGACTAGATATAAAAACAACCATATTATGTTAAATATGTGTTTCACATCTGCCGGGCCGCTGGCTTCGCGTCACCCATGAAGCCAACTTTTGTCATATGTGACGTATTAGTACGATTACTTTATATTCAACAGCAGGACCCCGAAGCGGAGAGCAAGAAGACTGACGCGGTGACTGAGGAGGACGCGCACCAGTCGGAGACTGAAGAGGTTCAGGAGGCGATACAGGAGCGGCCCCGCTCCGGGAAGGCCGGCCTTGAGGAGTCTCAGCAGGAACCGGACTCTACTGATGTATGTCATTTGACCTGTAAAATCTTAGGACGTTAATTTAACCTTTTTATGCTTAGGGCCTCAATTTCATACTGTATAATTTTTTGCGATTTCGGGTGCATACAAACATACATAATGACGAGATTAATTTATCTTTAGTTATGGATGGTCGACGTCATAAATTGTAGTAGTTACTGTCCCACGTTTGTATGGAAAGATGAGAGACTTGTGTAACCTTAGTGCCTTTGCGATGGCAACCGGTTTGACGGAAGCATCAATCATACCTATGACCGGATAGAAGAGTAATGTGAGCCATGAAATTCAGAAATTGTTCAGTGATTTGTCACTGACCTAATAGCAGTTCAACCAACCAGTGATCTATGTACGTCCCATCGGCCAATCACCCATGGCCACCAGTCGGCCAATCGGGGAAAATCAAATTTGGCGGGATTTGTTTTCATTCAAAACATGACATTACCCGCTCTATTCCGGTTGTTACATGCTCAATGACGGAAGGTATGAATTATGCCGCACCTTCTGTGCATGCCGCATGGGTGCCACCGGATCTTAGGATGACGTCATGATAATGAGACTATGAACAAACTTCGAACTTACTAAACTTTTTTTCTTCCAGACAACTCCGCTAGTGGACACAGAGGGCGCTGGCGACGCGCCGCGGAAACGGAAACCGCGCAAGGAGTAGTCGGCGCCTGACGGTACGTGGTAGCTAGAGGTGCTTCACACTCCGATTACTTTGTCCACTCAATTTCAAATAGACAATTTTAATATTTATCTTATTTATTTTCGGCAATGAAGTAACATTTTTGTAGAATTGTATCGGTAATTGGTAGGTTTCTTGTTATAAGGACGAGTACATTGAAGTATATAATAAAATAGTATGGAAAGTATATATGCAATGTTGGATTTGTTTTTACTTCATTTAAACTTTATGTAACACTGATCTATATCTATATCTCTTCTTTCTTCAACAAAACGATCGTTGCATATATATATATATATATATATATATATATATATATATATATATACTTATATACTAAAACAATGTTTATATCTCAATCTACAAATTGTATGCTATAAATGTGTTTAATTTTCTATAATGATTGAAATATAGCATTTTTATCTTATAAAGTATTTATTATACATCTTCAAATATATACAAAGTATATAATATGTACGACTATCTCATTGGTATATACCAAAGAAAGAAATAACATTTTAAATAGTGTTTAATTCTGATGTAGCGTTCGGACCAGCCACTCGGTTTTCATTTAGAAGTAATGAACTCCATAATTTTACCATTAGCATGAACAAAACGTGTTTATATGTTTTTAAATATCGATAGTTATATTAATATATACGAAGCAGATGTAAGATAGTTGTTACTATTCCGTATGCATTTCTCGAAGTTCGTGGTTTGAATGTATTGTATGAGTATTATGTAATGGTGGCTTTATGTTATGACACTGTTTTCTGGTCAGATATGGGCAATTATCTTGTTTCTATATCGTCATAGCAACCTATAAAATATTATTTAAATTATTTTATTAGACTTCAATTGTTGTTTTTCTATAATATGTTCTTAATTATATTTCAACCAGTAGGATATTATTAACTTGTCACTTTGTGGTTATTTTAACTTTATGTATTGGATCGGAAAGCAGTAAATAAGTTTAGTGTTCATAGTTGGTTACAATGTTAGAGTATAGAATGTGTGCTGAAATAAAATTCCCATGAAGTCACCCCCATGTAATGCCGCTGTTCTTTATGATATGATATCATATTAATAAGAGTTAAGTTTTTATTGAATCTAAGCAGTGTTAAAACTTATGGTTTATTTGAAATTATTTTGTCTTTGAAATCTCTTGTTTAATATTATTCTGGACTCTGCGTTTTTGGTCTTTGATCAAATCCGAAAGGGCTTAAGTTACAAATTCATTCGTATTTTTTAAGGCAGCGGTACCTGTTTCGCTTAGTGTATGTCATTAGAATGGTACTTTTGTTGTACACGCGTACGAATTTATTTTACAATGTGACCAAATTTAGATAGTTAAGGAACCGCTGGTGGCGACGGTGTCGCCCAAGTTTGTATTGGACGTGTAACAGTATGAGCAATAAACCATTGAGTAATTGTGTTGAGTTTCATTATTAAACCTTATCTGTATATCTCTTATCATCATCATCATCCGTGTCCAGCGGGACATATCTTTCAACGAATGTCAAGACGGGCTATCCCCGCCACCTTCCCACCAGTACCGGCCACACGGACACTCAAATTTGGCGGGATTTGTTTTCATACAAAACACATTACATTACCGCTCTATTCCGGTTATATGCTCAATGACGGAAGGTATGAATTATGCCGCACCTTCTGTGCATGCCGCATGGGTGCCACCGGATCTTACAATGACGTCATGATAATGAGACTATGAACTTAGAACTTACTATATTCGCCGCCGCCACCTTCCCACCAGTACCGGCCACACGGACACCGTCCTCCCGAACGTGGCCTCGCTACAGAACTCAGCCCACCTACCATTGGCTTTTCGGCGTCACGTATGGTAGATATATTAAAACTGAAACCGGACGATAACCTCAAACTTATTTCGTCTCATTTCAACACCGTTTATTTGAAGTTACCTTAAAAACGGACGAAATCAAAATAACACTAAAGCCGCGTTTCCACTAGCCAACATGTTTAGCGCGGAACTTTTTGATGCATTCTTCGAAAAAAATTATAACCACTACCACTGGAATCAATACTGGTTCTTCTGGCGACATTTTATCACGACTGACATAGTATAGTAGTAGATTCGTAGACAGACAACATTGTTAAACAAAAGTTCCGCGCTAACTTTCAACATGTTGCCTAGTGGAAACGCGGCTTAAAATGTACAAAAATAACTAACGTGTGGAACGTTGGTCCCAACGCTGGTATGAACGTTGGTCGGTTTATTGGGGTGGCGTCAACCAGTCGTTCTCTCCCGACTATGCCAATGTGAATTGTGAAGTTGTCCGATACAGAAATCGAAATTGCTCCAACCGCTTTAACAGTATTGAGTTTTAATTTATTTCTTATAAAAAAAAAGAACAAGCCACGTCAAAGAAGATGGTGGACGACGACACATCATAAAACTAGGAACCAGTGAGTACAGACCTTAGAGTATACATAATATATTATATAGAGCGCGCGTCGCCAAGTATGAACTGTAGTCTGTAAGCACAGGTATGAATATAGACAAAATCATTGTCTTGGAAACGTTCAATCAGGGTCAAAACAACACGGGCTTTTCATCATATTTGCTTTTATGTTAAAACTAGCTATTGCCTGTAGCTTCGCCCGCGTTACTCAACTCCTATTAAATATGTCACAGCGTGATGTTATATAGCCTATCGAGGAAGGCTATAGGCTTCCTCGATAAATAGGCTGTCTAACACTGAAAGAATTTTTCAAATCGGACCAGTAGTTCCTGAGATTAGCGCGTTCAAACAAACAAACAAACTCTTCAGCTTTATAATATTAATAAAGATGGTGAAATATGAAGTGCCAATTAATTTGTAAGAATGATTTCTGGAAGCAAAATAAAAGAAAGCAATTTAGCTTTGACCATTTCTGTTTTGGCATTCATTGAGGGGTGCCTGTGTTCAACAGTGGATGGATAGAGAATGATGATGATGATGAATGTCCTAATTTAAAATGTACTTTTGTACTTTTTAATGTATTACGCATGGAACGTCACTCTCACAGCGCTTTCATCATCATCATTATTATCAGCCTATATCCGTCCACTGCTGAACATAGGTCTCCCTCAATGAACGTCCAGACGGCCGATCCCTTGCCACCCGCATCCAACACGGCCGGCCACCGCAAGGAGAACGTCTTCCCACCTATGGCCGACCAACACTCCGTCTACCTAAACGTGGCCTTACTATCGATCTATAAAACGCATCTGCTTCGATCGGCTCAATGAAACGGCGTGACAATAGTACTCTATATATTCTAAGGTGTGAGTACAACCCCAGCGAGTACAGACCCAGTGAGTGCAGACCGAGTCAGTGCAGATGCAATGAGTACAGACTGAGTGAGCACAGACCCAGTGAGTGCATACCGAATGAGTACAGACGCAGTGAGTACAGACCGAGTGAGTACAGACCGATAGCGTATAGACCGACTGAGTGCAGATCGAGTGAGTGCAGACCCAGTGAGTGCAGACACAGTGAGTGCAGATCGAGTGAGTACAGACCCTTGAGTGCAGACACAGTGAGTGCAGATCGAGTGAGTACAGACCCTTGAGTGCAGAAACAGTGAGTGCAGAGCGAGTGAGTGCAGTCCGAGTGAGTACAGACCAAGTGAGTACAGACCGAGTGAGTCCAGGCCCAGTGAGCACAGACGACAGACCCAGTGAGTACAGATCCCGTGAGCGTATAGACCGACTGAGTGCAGACCCAGTGAGTGCAGACACAGTGAGTGCAGTTTGAGTGAGTGTAGTCCGAGTGGGTACAAACCCAGCAGTGAGTCCAGACCCAGTGAGTACAGACTACAGACCCAGTGAGTACAGATCTCGTGAGTGCAGACCCATTGAGTACAGACCATTACTCTTAAATCTTAAATATAATGTATAGTATAAAAGTATTAAATACCGGGTGTATTTGGAACGCTTGCGAAAACGAAGAGGTATGATAGGGTTGGCATAGCCTGACATGATACAAGTGAAAAAAACGAGTTTTTTTTTTGGTTGCCTTTTTTATTTTATTTTTTTGTATAATCCGGTTTAGTAAACATAATGTTACAGGAATTTGATGATAATGCTTTAAAATAATGGTTTTTTGAAATAAAACAACAATGTAAAAACCATT
Organism: Helleia helle; assembly: GCA_963853865.1. NCBI lineage: Eukaryota > Metazoa > Arthropoda > Insecta > Lepidoptera > Lycaenidae > Helleia > Helleia helle. The sequence continues at coordinate 21,559,963 of OY971423.1, read as the reverse complement.
CACGCCGGCTAGCGGACTGAATCAGCTGATAGCGTTCGCCGCATGCACGAGGTCAAAGAACTCCCGCACCGCGGGAGTTCGTCGTCGTCACGCGTCTCGCGGTCAGCAAGAGTGCATAGTGTGTATACATACATTGCGGGTTTGCAAAATACACAAGTCCTAAAATTTTCTTTAAAAAAGGTTTCTGAGATAAATGATTATATGCATTATATAGTATATTATTAGGGTTTAATCTTTGCAAGCGTTCCAAATACACCCGGTATATTTCCGTTGTCTGGTACCCGTAACACAAGTACCTACTTCGAGAACTTACCACGGGATCAGATTGACGTGGTGTAAAAGCGTCCATAGATATTATTATTACTTACAATGAGTACGGTAGCGATATTTTTAAAAGTTCTAGAAAATCGGTGACTTCATTTGTGCACACCCGTGACGATTTTGTGGATGATGACATTTTAGCTCGACGTATCTGCCCTCGACCGTTTTGCAACAGGATTGAGCAAATCACCAATGTGTGGACTGTAGCCGGACCGTGTGACACGTTGGCCCCAACGGCAGTCGTCCAAAGTGTGGATCTAGAAAATAGCATTTGCTCCACGATGGGGCGAGCGTTTAGGTAGTTATCAGGTGCGTTTCGTGGTTCGTGTGCGTGGTTTTTTAGACCGGCGCCGCCAACTTCAAACATGTTTAACTGCAAACAATCCCGTGTATATAACGGTAGACTCATATACCTACTATATAATATAGCATACTCATCCTTATCTCCCCAACGTAAAGAGGGAATGTGTCTTTCTGAAATAAAAAGATGGCAAGCAACGGCTTGTTCCAATAATCCCCACCGGTGGGGACACATATAATAATATAACAAGCCCAAACAACTCATTCATGGGTGACGCTGGCCACTTACCACAGGTATCCCAACCCACCCCAAACCTATCCCAACCTATCACAACTATCATAAAATAAAATGCCTATTCTGAGACGTAAGAAGGTAAGTCTAGGTACCTATCACTAATTACTAATTACACTGCCTGTCCTGTCCTTGTTTCTGAAACACAGCAAAGCTGTTTTAAGAAAGAGTTATGCAGGGCGAAGGAACAAATGCAGCAACGGAAAAGGTACCAACGTACAGTAATATATTATATAAAGTATACAATTGTTTATTACTACTTAAATATCTCTTAAAAAGGTACGGACGGACGATTATCGAGTTATCATGTACTAAGTACCTACGTACGCTAGTAATACCTATAGTTCAATGCGGACGATATTGCATTCAATGACTGGGCGATAGATCATCGACTCCACGTTTATTCATATCTCGGTTAACAATAAACATTAGCTGTAGGTACGGCAAAGTTATCAATAAGGCGATAAATAATACAAACAAGCAAATATTGTGCGATGACCCAAGCTACTCGACCGTCACGGAATGAAAAGGTTCGTCAACATAAAGTCGGTTTTAGCTTGCACCGGTTTGCACCAATTCAGTAAGTGAGGTGTCAAAACATATTAAATATTTTTAGACAAGATAAATACATTGATCTGAATCAATTTAAACTTGTTTATCGAACAGTTGAACATAATTTTAAATGCAACAATCTCTTCTATGGCAAAGTTTCAAAATGTCATATTGCGCTTGTATTACATCTTCGAACATGGTTAAACCTCAGTACAAGATCACTTTCTGAGCGGTGGTCTCTAAAGTAATAAATTATAGTTTAAAAAAACTAAAAAATCACGCTTTTACTATAAAAGCGTGATCGAACTTAAAAGTATAAATATTTTTTAATTACAAAGAGTTTATATTACAGTAGTAGAAGATCGAACAACAATCATAACTAATTACTTCAAAATAAAATTATAATAAAATTGAAGTTATTGGGAGAATAATTTAATTCAGACTAAAAAACGTGACGTAGACTAGTCATTGCTATGCGGATTACAGTATATTTATGATTACAAAAAAAATGGTAGGCCATCAATTTGATGATGATGATGAAACAAATGTCTGCCCCTTGGCTTTAAAACCCTTAAACCCGTGACGCGGTCAAGGCTAAACTATCGTCAATACTATAGTTTGTATGAAAATACTACAAATACATTAGAAAAAAACAGTGTACTTCATACTTTGACATACAATGCAGGTATACGTACATAAAAAGCACAGTACCAAATGAATAAACATATAATGGTTTATTAGTGAAAGTTACCTTTGGTACGGACAACGCGTATTCCACAAGTTGAATGTAGGCTAACCTATTCATGATAGTCAGTGGTCACGATACTAAACTGAGTACCTATTCGTACAAGTAGTCAACACCCGACCTCAGAACCAAACGTACGTTGTCCTAATTCTGATATGATTAGTGAATCCGTTTGTAACCATGTGGAGGTTATTGTGTTTAACGACTATTTTGTGTGTCTGTGAAGCATTTAAAACGAAACCTAACATAATATTGTTCATCGCTGATGACTTGGTGAGTAAAGCTGATCAAATAATGAAGGCGGTAGAAAATGTTACCGGCTTTGAGCGGGTGATGCTATGAAACGAATTTATTTTGTTATCAATATTATCTATAAAGTAGTTTATGTAAAGGCTTGCAAAATAATTCGCGGATTCGATTTCGATATTCATATATTGTACAAAATCCTCAGTCATAATGATTATTTACAGCGGGTTATTTCCGAAACAATTGATATGAACTTATAACTATATAATACCTACCTATTTATTTATTCTCAAAAAAATATGCTGTACCTAATTTTTTGTAGTTGAACACCACATGATAGTATTTGATCAGACACCATTCCTTAGCTATAAAAATAATGTAATAGAACCCCCTTCATTTGAAGTCAGTCAAAATCGGCAGATCAATGTCGTTCTAATGAAATTTGAAAATATTATGTAGTTTTCTGTTTGTCCTAACTTTATACGATTTTTTTTCTTTAACACTGAGAAATGCTCTGAGGCATCCCGCGGGGGAGTGGGTCTCCCCACGCGTATATGTGGGACTCGACACTGCGCCCGAAAACTGGTATGTGGACGCAGCTCTACCCACTAAAACTCGGCGAGTGCCACCATTACAATGCCGCCTTTGGTGAGGTGCCCCGGATCTAATAAACAAACAGGGCATCTCGACGGCCAGTTAGTCCGCCAAGGAACCGACGCCACCTCCACAGAGGAGTCATCCCGCACCATTGAACAACCCCTCCCAACGTCGGGACAGTACAATGGGGTGAGGTTCCCGTCCTCGCCCCTTGCCCCCTGCTCTTTTGTCTCCTCTTCTTATAAGAGAGGTACAAAGAGCCCCCTCGGCCCAATTAGCTTCGCCCAAGGTGCAGCGGCTCACCCTAGGCTACTGAGCCCCACCGCCACGTCAAGGCCTGAACCATGGTGGGGATCTTTATACGATAGTTTTAAATTCGATAGGTGTCGACTGTCGCTCTTTTCAAGTTATTTTCTTTTATAATAGGCTTTATACAGAAGGCGCCCTGTGGCAGGAGGTTTGTCCAATACCCAGTAGTGCCCTAAGCACTAGGTTTACTATTGTTTAGACCAAAAATCTGGCTCACAGGTCTATATTTACTGTTTTTGTCGGGGACCCATTTTTGTAGTGCTCAGGCTTATACGTTAAAGGGGGCATAGATGTTTGATGTATCGGTAGGTAAGACAAATGCTTATTTACCTCCTGAACTCATATGATTAAATTCTGTTCTGTTTGGGAGATAGATTTACGTATCCCTCGGGCTCCCAGAGATCGTTCCTAGTTACCGCTGTTAGTCTACACCAAAGTAACAACTGTGGGCTAGTCCGTATACAAAAGTAAGGGCGATGAACGAATACTTATAATTTAAAAATATCGGCATATAAATTCCGATACATAGAACTCGGTCAGACACCATTCATTCGCTATAAAAATATAATGTAATAGAACCTCCTTATGGCCTCCTGAAGGCTGTTCAAAATAAGTAGATCAAACATCAAATATGTTTACGATAATTGCTAGGTAATGTTTTAGGGGTGGAACGATGTGGGCTTCCACGGGTCCAATCAGATACCGACCCCCAACATCGACGTCATGGCTGCGTCGGGCCTGATGCTGCAGAACTACTACGTCACTCCGATATGCACGCCCTCGAGGGCCTCGCTCATGACTGGCAAATATGCCATACATACTGGTAAGTACCAAATACCACCACCGAATGGTTTCCAAATATTAAAGTGAGGATCTGCGTTGCCTCTGAAAATTTGGTCCACCTGGTACAAATTTTATAACAGGTCCAGGTAATTTGTATTGCCTTGAACCTTGGCTCGGTTATTCTATGTAGAAAAAGTATTAAGTATCATAATACTCATCATCATCATGAGTCTCTGCTGAACATAGGCCTCACCTACGGAGATAACCTTCCCACGGTTAAGGTTCGATCAACATTTCCTCTACCTAAACGTAGCCGCGACTCATGAACCTTATGGAATATCCATAATACTCAGAATTAAGATTTACCTACGCAACAATAGCGTAAACTTAAAACTAGCCATTTATTGACAATCGTTATTAAAACTTCCAATATTTAAGTACAGAGTACAGACCTGATCTATCCAACTAACCAAAAATACCTCATTGCCAAATAATTCCGCGACACCGGCAGTGTTAAAATAAAAATCATCTTACGTAGCATTGGAGTTCAAATGTAGATGTCTGCAAACTGGCTTTTTATGGCTTCATTTAGATTTTAGAGAATGCATAATTGATATGTAATTTCTCTATGTAACTGACCACGGAGCAATTACAAATTCTCTATGTATCTGACCATCTCATGTCATTTTTTGTATATATATATTACGTATTCATATTTTAGGTATGCACCACACAGTAATATATGGTGCAGAACCGCGAGGCCTGCCTTTATCGGAGAAGATACTGCCACAATACTTGAAGGATATCGGATACAGAACCCATTTGGTTGGCAAATGGCATCTTGGAAGCTATAAAAAGGCGTACCTACCATTGAGTAGAGGGTATGGAAGCTTAAATATGACATATATATGTATTATAATGTGTTTAAATGTAATATTATAAAACAATATGATTAATTTCCATCTCTGCCAGAAGATAAGTGCACACCTATTAGAGCAAATAATTACCATAACAATTCACATGCGAGTCAGTACGGTCGTTGACCATAATATTTGTTTATTTCTATGCTGATCACGAACTTACAGACAGTAACAAGTGACTGTATTTATACTATGAGACTATTTATTATGAAATCGGCTATGAGATCTGAGACAATTGACCTTTTTAGGTTTTTTTTGACCTTATTAACCTACCCAGTCTTACTCATTGAGGTCCAGTAGTAGACGGAAGAAGGTAAATAAATCATAATTAATGATAAAACATCAATGGTTTAGGCTTTGTCGAGGCGGTGGGGCTCAACAGCCTAGGGTGAGCCCAGCACCTTGGGCGAAACGAATTGAGCCGAGGGGGCTCTTTGTAGGTACCCCTCTTATAAGAAGAGGGGACAAAATAGCAGGGGGCAAGGGGCGAGGACGGGAACCTCACCTCACCATTGTACTGTCCTGACGTTGGGAGGGGTTGTTCTGTGGTGCGGGACAACCCCTCTGTGGAAGTGTTGTCGGTCCCCTGAGGGACTGACTAGCTGTCGAGGTGCCCTGTTTGCTCAACAGATCTGGGGCACCCCATCAAAGGCGGCAATGGTGGCACTCTTCTGGTTTGAGTGGGTAGAGCTGCGTCCATTTACCATCTCTCGGGCGCAGCGAGTCCCAAATACCCGCCTCACTCCCCCCGCGGGATGCATTAGAGCATTTCCCGGCGTTAAAGAAAAAAAAATGTTTATTTAAAAAACATTTTTTTAATCTAAATGGCATTCGTGCGAAACCGGGTCGGTGTGCTAGTTTTATATTTATAAACCCAAAGCCGGCGTTGTGCCCGTGCGAAATTCACAAACCCATTTTACACTGAAATAAAATCGAGGTTCATGTCCTTATTTTTGTTTTAATCTTGCGAAGTAGTTGTGAAACGCAAATTGCAACAGCCAAATTCATACGCGACACGACTGACGGTCGTAAATTATATAACCGGGTGAAGGAAAACATCGCGAAGAATCATGCCCGTTGACATTGTGGTGACGCCATCGAGCATATAACCGGATAGTATAGTAGCCATAAAATTCCGAAACTGGTCGGTGATTTGTCACTGATGAAATAGTAATTCAACCAACCAGTGATCTGTACGCCCGTCCCATCGCCTAATCATCCAACAATTACCATCAATCAGCCAATCAGAGCGCAGAACCGGCGCAGCGTCGCTGCACAAATTGGGCCAAATTTGTTTTCATACATAACATACAGCATTACCGCTCTATTCCGGTTATATGCTGGATGTGTGACTCAAATCCACATTTCGCCAGCGCACTATGTCAAAAACCAACTTTAGAGACAGATCTCGAGTAAGCTCTTTGCTCAGAGTGCTCATACATATAAAGTCGCTTATGTTATACTTACTAACTGCTGGGCATAGGCCTCTGCTAATGAACGCCAAGACGGCTGATCCCGAGATACCCGCATGCCACTGCACGGTGCCATCTAATCAATACTATTGCTTATTCTGTGCTCTACCCTCCGTGCTTTTCCAGAACGTAGTCTCAACTTTAGAATTCTATTACTACCTGCCACCTACCGTTATAATCCCTCGGGCTCCGTGAGATCGTATCAAAGGGTCCTTTAGTGGTTTCTGCTGTCGATCCTGGCTATACAGGAGTAGCGGCGGTGGGAACAAGTGGTGAGCCTAGCCCGTAAAAATCAATAATAACAATACATTTTTGTTAATAATTATTATAGGTTCGACAGCCACACGGGATTTTGGACTGGCAAAATTGACATGTACGATCATACCAACGAAGAGAAAGGATCTTGGGGAACAGACTTTAGACGAGGTAGCGTATTATTATATGTATATAATGTAGGCCTGCAGATATAGAAAACGGCGTAAGAGTCAATGAACGACTCACAACGTCGCCCGCGAACAAATGTGATCGTCTCGGCTGTTGAACTGTTCTTATCATCGAAAATATAACCGGATAGAGTACCGTGAAACTAGCCAACTTTGCCAATCAAGGTATCTTAAATATTTTAAATGCAGTTTCTATACAATATCATTACCATATGAAAATATTTTATTTTATGACAACATTTAGAAGTTTTTTGGAAAGTAGATTATATTTGTGGCAACACTAGGTAACGTAATTCTTTTCAAAATCCTTCAGTTGCCTGTTAGAACTTGTCGAATGTGGCATGTGTTTTGGCGGGCAAATTTCTTGATCGAAGATTCCGTGAATGGTTCATCATGGTTAAACCCCAGTTAAGTTTATTTGTCTGTTTACTATAGAATAACAATTGCTGAGTATTTTAATTATAGTTTTAATGTTATTGTCGTTATTCCTCGCAATTGCCAACGATGGGCAAAGTTACCATAAACTGTTTAGACTCATACTTGCCAACATTGCCCGTCATTGAAAAGTGCTTAGGGTTGTCATCTTTAGATAGGTACTTTGTTTAAGATTTTGCCTTTATACAAAGTTTAATGTAAATAATCCTAATAAACTCAAAATGTAATTTTAACTACACTTTGTACATTTGACAATGTTAAATTTATAAATAAAAGTCTTCAACTCCTCATTACATACTTAAAAACTAAAATGATATTTTATAATCATCCTCAATTCATGTCTATCCAACATTAAATTTAAGTGACTACATAACTTTGTTAAATCCGTAGTACACAATATTGTAAAACTGTAAAATAATGGCCTCAGTTGAGAATAAACCTCTCTATGAATGTAAAAACTACGAATACCTATTTACATGGTATATGTCATAAATACTTAGAAGAACATAACGGTGCAGATGCGAGGTTAAAACTGCGCACTGAGAGTTATCTACAAACTTGTATGTAATAAGTTAATATTTCGTTTATCACGATAATCGTGTCTTAAAGTTCATTTTTGATTTTTAATCCATTTATGCTTATAAATCAAAATTCTGTTTATCTTTTTATTTTTATTTTCAGACAAACAAACACAAATCTAGAATAAAAATAAATGTAGTTGCAAAATAGGATCTCGCGAATATAAAAACTGTACCGAAGACAGATGAAAATGCTAGCGTGTGAATCAGTTTCTTCAAAACAAATATCATCGAGAGACGCCAAACTACAGTTTGGCGTCCCCAGACGTACAATCGTTAATAAAATAAAAAAGTCTCATATTCTTATTCACATTTCATAATTTACTAAGATGTGACAACCCTTAACATTTTAAATTGTTACTTGCGTAACATATGGGAAAAAGCTAAAATCTCTGGGTAACATTACCCAGTAATTTATTTACAAATACGTATAAACTACACACATCATTTTGAAATCTAAGCCTAGATTGTCACAAATTCTGGTCGAGGTGTTGATGACATACTTATAAGAGTTATATTTTGGTAAAAAATCAACGTGGGCAATGTTGGCTAGAAGTCCAAATAATTTTGCCCGTCATCAAAATAGAATAAAATTCTTTTTAAATTCTAACTTATTACAAAATTTGCACAACAAGAACGTGCACAAGTTTACAAAGTTGTTGCAAATGACAAAATATACCTACCTTCCTGTACAAAATTTATGATTTTTTTTTCATTTTTATTTAAAAAATGGGCAAAGTTGGCTAGTTTCACGGTACCTACTAATGTGAGCCTTAAAATTCCGAAACTGGTCAGTGATTTATCACTGAAGTAATAGCAATTCAACCAACCAGTGATCTGTATATGTACGTCCCATCGGCCAATTATCCATCAATGGCCATCAGTCGGCCAATCAGAGCGCAGAACCGGTGCAGCGTCGCAGCACAAACTTGGCGGAATTTGTATTCATACAAAACACAACATTACCGCTCTATTATGGTTACATGATCGATGGTTCGTACCTACAGGCAGTGAAGTCTCCGAGCGAGAAATGCCCTTCTATCATACAAATCATTGAGCTATAGTGATAATAATATGTTCTCATTTTCAGGATATGAAATTGCTTACGACCTCCACGGACAATATGCAACAGATATATATACCAAAGAGGCTGTAAAGGTATTTCATCTTATCTATGTCACATGATTACTAATATTATAAATGAATAACCAAGCTTGTTTGTTTTTTATTCAATCACGCTGAACTACCAAACAAATGAATAAGGCTTTCAAAATAATTATCAATAATCGTCCGGATAATTCTTATTCAGGCGGGCGAAGCTGCATGTCATAGATAGTGTTATATAAAATAAAAGTTTTTATGACGCTGTCACTCTTTCGTTGCAGATTTAATTATCATATTCCCATACATGTTTCAAATATTCTTCACTAGCAAACTTCAATAGCAAGGTCTGACACCTATGTTCTATTATAATGAAACAATTTTTACGGATTTTATCGCGGTTTATTAAGATTTTTACAAGCCCGACGTTTCGGATACTTTACAAAAATCTTAATAAACCGCGATAAAATCCGTAAAAATTGTTTCATTATAATGAGTGAAATTCGCGCAAACATTAGAAAACAATACCTATGTTCTAGGTAATAGAGAGCCACAACAAGAGCGAGCCCCTATTCCTGATGGTGTCCCACTCCGCAGTCCACAGCGGCAACCCGGGGGAGCCGCTCCGGGCCCCAGACCAGCTCATCGACAGCTTCACTAACATACACGACTATCAGAGGAGGAAATTTGCTGGTGGGACAAAACTATTTGCTTAGAATCTAATGGCTATCTAGTCAATCGAATTAGCGGGAAGCTAAAATGGTCAATTAAAAACTAAAATAGGAAATTAAATTAGCGGGAAACTATTTTAGTTTCCCGGTAATTTAATTAAATTGAATGCTAGGAAATTTTTTATGCGCTTTTTATGTAATTTGTATAGGAAAACTGACAGACATACGAAAAACGAGTATATGTTTTCTATGATAATAAAATATCCAATATGTAGGTATCTCTAAATTATTACCATAATGTAATATAAGTAAGTGGAATGATGATCTTTGTCTAGTAGATATTCCATGGGTGATCGGCCGTCGACGTTTATTGTGTGAGACCTAAATCCAGAAGGACGGTAACAGGCTGATAATGATAAAAATTAATAACTATTAACAAATAACTCTTCCCGTATCGATTTTTGTCCGACAATAATTTCATAGATGATTTTAATTTATTTTAGCCATGCTCGCAAAAATGGATGAGTCTATCGGTAAGGTGGTGAAGTCTCTGCAGGAGCAGGGTCTACTGGAGAACAGTATAGTAATGTTCAGCTCCGACAACGGCGGACCGGCCGAAGGATTCAACGACAACGCCGCTTCCAACTACCCTCTGCGCGGTGTAAGTGTCACTATGTTTTTTTTTTAATTTTTTTTCGTAGGGAAATCCTTATGGTCTATGGATGCACCTGCATCTTCGGGTAGATCCTGACCCAAAAGCAACAAACAAAGACGCTTTTTTGCGCCTATTTTGCGTGCTATGAGCCTGAAGCACTCCCTACCCAGTTAAGCTCCCGTAAGAATGCTAGCAGTCTCTTGACATCAGTGGGTGGGAAGACTATCTCCGTACAGTGGCCGGTCCTTGTTGGATGCGAGTGGCGAGGGACCGGTCACTACTTTAATAAAAATCAAATAGATACTTAAAATCTTTATTTCGTGTCTTATTTTTTTACCGGTTTTTGGTTTACCGGTGGGAGGGAAGCACTGTGCCGCGCTCCTGGCTGCATGGGTTGTATCTCCCGTGAAACAGCTTTGCTGTGTTTCGGAGAGAAGGGCAAGACAGGCAGTGTAATTACTGGCGCCGAGACTTAACATCTTATGTCTCAGGATAGGCAACACATAGATGAGTTGCCTGGGCTCGTTCCAGGTAATCTAGTTTATGTTCATGGGCGACGTCGACCACTTACCATCAGGTGGCACGTTTGCCAGTTTGCCTATCCAACTAACATAAAAAAAATAAAAAAATACTGGTTATTTAATGGTGAAAATTAAGCTTCTAACAAATCTTTTTAATATTTATTTTTATGACTCACATCCGGTTATATGCTCGATAATTTTGACAGACTTCAAATATATAGAAGTTTTTAATTCAATTTGTTTAATTTCAGGTTAAGAACACGTTATGGGAGGGCGGAGTGCGGGCCGCAGGACTGTTGTGGAGCCCCCTGCTGGAGAAGAAGTCCAGGGTCTCCAAACAGAGAATGCACATAGTGGACTGGCTACCAACGTTGTTGAGCGCCGCGGGGTGTAATGTTAGGTAGAAAAAAGTTGTCACAAATAGCCCGGAAAATGTGAGACATCTGAAAATTAGAATACATATTTAAGAAACATTTATCATAAAAGATGAAAGCATGGCAGTAGGTACAGTTACTGTTTGCCAATTCGGCTGCAATGCATCATTGGCACCACCTAGATTCCTACCATCACCAGGCACCAGCTAGAAGCTAATTGTATATTGAATCAAACGTCTAAGTAAAATCCTCCGATTGGTGCGATGGTCTTCCTTATAAATATAAAAAAAACACTAAAATGCACTAAATCTTTTATAGAACAAGTGTCCGAATTTTTGTACGCTGAGTACAAAAAAACGAGGTAAAAACTTTTTTTTTTCGGATGGATCTATGCTAACGGCCCGAAGGTCCTAATGCTACATCGGATTAGTGTGAGCCCAATTGCCTCACTTTTGGTTTGTAAAAGTGGGGGGTTGCCCCCCACCAACCGTGCAGTCTGCGACCACACGGCCTCCTGGCGTCCGGTTGGGGTGAAAACTTTATACTAATAAAATTCTATCAGATTTTAATAATGTCAAAAAGATATTATTTCTCTGCCAATCACATTTTTTTATCTACTGACGAACTTAATGCTGATTTGTTACATCAAAAACTTCAATTACAATTTACAGTAATATCCCTGATTTGGACGGCATCGACCAATGGGAGGCATTGTCCAAGGATCTGTCATCGAGACGAGAATCCGTCGTTCACAATATAGACAACATACTCGGCAGCGCATCCATCACGGTCGGGAAGTGGAAAATACACAAAGGTATAATCTATAATATACCCTGCTAATGGCTTTATATGCAAAACTGCATAATATAAAGCTCAACCTTTAAAAGAATGGGCCTGTAAATGGCGGCGCTTCTATGTCTCTCGCTATCACAATTTTACCGTATCTTGTATAGGGATGTTGACATTTTTCATAAATGTTTATAGATCATTTATAAATATCTAATAGAGGCGTAAATAGTATTAACTTTTGCTTAAATACGTCTAATGCCTATAAACTCTTGCATTTTAAATTTCGCTCCAAAACGCTAACACTTGTCACGTGACGTCATATGTTGTTAAACATCGTAAAAATGATAAAATGATTCTAGTTGTCATTAATAAAAAATGGCTTTTAAGTTTTATAATTGTTGTACGGTGCCCATGTGTGTGTACACTGTCAAAACGCCTGAAAATTAGTTTTTACAATATGTGCTGCGTACGGAAAATGGTGTATAAATGTACGTCAATATTCTTCCGCTTCCACTAAATAGGAACAGGTGACGTTATTTCCGTTTATGATCACGTGACCTAATTTAAATTTTGTAACATTTTATTTATTAAAAATTAATTTAATCAAATAAAAATAAGGGAAAATTTTGTATTTTTTCAGAATTCTATCATAGAAACTACCAATTAACATCAAAATTATATTTTTATATGAATACTGTCAACAACCCTATTTATGTATCGCACGCTTGTATAGACAGCGAAAGAGAGTATTAGAGTGGTAATCATTCTATTTAGAATTTTATTTTGTTTTCTAATCTTTACCCCAATATCTATTTTATCGCGGTTTAATAATCTTATTTGGTTTAGATTCTTCTAAATCTATCAGCTTATGACTCTGCAATAAATCACAGTCAATAAATAGAGTCTTTATAGATATATTTTTCCCACCACGTTACACTAACATTTACTTGCCTCAAATTACCACTTAACCGTAGACATAAAAATTATTTCAATGGATACTAATTTCAAGGTACAAATTACAACGGCCAGTGGGATGGTTGGTACGGCCCGGGCGGACGAGAGGGCCCGTATGACGCGGAGCTCCTCGTGACGTCACACGCGGGGGAGGCCTTGCAAGAGCTCGGCCTACTGCCAGACAAGGAAACTATATTGTCACTGAGGTAACTACGTGAAGGTAACTTTATTACATTTCCATGTCTGTCTGAAGGTGTGGTTACATCAAGTAGTTTCGATAAAATTAGCAAACAACATAAAGTCCGGTGGGAGGGCAGCGCTGTGCCGCGCTCCCGGCTGCATGGGAACCACCATCTTGTTAGTGTCTCCCGTGAAACAACTTTGCTGTGTTTCGGAGAGAAGGGCAAGACAGGCAGTGTAATTACTGGCACCGAGACTTAACATCTTATGTATCAGGATGGGCAGCACATAACTGAGTTGCCTGGGCTCGTTCCAGGTAAACTGGTTTATGTTCATGGGCGACGTCGATCACTTACCATCAGGTGGCACGTTTGCCAGTTTGCCTATCCAATTAACATAAAAAAGAGTCCTATGTACATACTAGTTGTTGCCCGCAGCTTCGTCCGCGTTGACTTAGATTTACGGCCGTACGCGGATTGACGGTGATTATTTTTATAACCTAAGTTACTCCTTATAACATCAGCTATCTGCCAGTGAAAGTCCCATCAAAATCGGCCCAGCCGTTTCATAGATTAGCTGGAACAAACAGACAGACAAAAATGGTATAAAGGGCTATTTTTGGTATATGTACCGTGTATGCATACATATGCATTCAATAAAAAGCGGTTATTTTAATATTACATACAGACACTCCAATGTTATTTATCTGTATAGATTAACGAGTGATTTTGACGACTTACTATGAGGCACAAGAATGTGAAATTCTATAAAAGAAGTAAATCATAAAATATGTAAAGAAAATTGTTTCAGTAACACTAGAACATTATCACACTTAAGATTAAAATGGTCTTTTCTCTGAATCCTAATTTTAGGAATGCAGCCACAGTACAGTGCAACTGTACGGATGTAATACCGTGCAGGCCTTTAGAGGCACCCTGCCTGTTCGACATCGAACAAGATCCCTGTGAATGGAGAAATTTAGCGGAATTGTAAGTATTCATACATTTTACTGAAACTCATCTGCTTTGTTCACAATACTGATCTGTAGTCATAACTCATAAGACCTAACCGTGTAGAAATTGATAGTGAAAATGAAGAACTAGCAGCGTTATCATCTTGTGACAACGTTACAAATATGAAGCAATGAGGAGGAAATTTTGACACTTGCCCATTAGATAAATTGACAAAAGGCTCAAGAGTACATCTTATATAAAATTATACTATTGATCCTTTTAAAAATAACTAAAAACGTGGAATAGAAATGAAAGGGTCTTAAACGTAATTATTGGAACGTTAGCCAGTAAAATTGACTGATGGCGGGCGAGTATAAACGATGCGATACCGACCCGAGCTCGCCCGAGTGGTGCCGAGAAAACACGATTCGGCGTCCCTTAAGTCGTCATGACTTTTGAGTTTTGGCCACTACAATGGTCACTAAGTGCTCACAAACAATTCAAATGGACGTAAAAGTTTTTGACTTCAAGCATACCTACATAAAATCGTATATTTTAGGAAACCAGAAACATTGCAACGACTATTGCTGGAATTAGAGAAGGTGAACAGAACTGTGGTCCCACCGAACAACCAGCCTCAAGACCCCAAAGGTGACCCCAAATATTGGGGATGGACGTTCACGAATTTCGGTGACTATGAGATATAAAACATATGTCATTGTGAGCGCGTGTTCCATTTGAATCTGGTGTAAGTTATTATAATGTTATAAGAAATTCTAGATGTGTGAGTGTAAGAACCTTAAATTCTAGTGACTTTGTATTGTACATTTTGTATCGTCCCTATCACATAAGCACCATGCGCTAAGCAGTTTTGATATGTTCCGTAAAGGAGAAACGCAGGCAATTTTGATACGAAGTTCCTTGTGGGGCGTTGTGGAGGGGTAACCTAGCCGGTAAAAAACGTCCGTAACGTTAAATAAAAGCGTAAGATTTTTATTGACGTCATCTTACTCAGAAACAAATCAAATTGAATCTACCATTGAAATACAAATTTGACTGACACATCACTGCGTCGGTAGATGTGTGTTGTATACAGTATTGGGGTTGCACAGCAAAAAAAAACAAAGTTCGAATCCTACCGATCTCAGGTGACTTTTTTTCGTTTATTTTTTTATTTTTATTTTACGCAGGGAAATGCTGTTATTTTTATCTAGAAAAAATGATAATAAAAAATATATACTTACCCGAATAATTATTTTCTTTATACCTCGAATAGAACTAGAAATTAAGATTTTTATAATAAGGAACTCCGTCCCTGTGTGGTGTCCCACGACACCACGGTTTTTTTTACCCCAGCCTTGGACCTCGGTAACAAAACATTAGTGTGCCATGTGAATAACTCTAAAGTCGTCTAAATGTTACAAAAAGGAGATAATATGATTTTCAATAAACAACAATATATTTTATTAGTTTTATTTATTACTTACCTTTATGAAAATAACATTTTGTATTTTAGCAAATATTACGAAATTAATTAAAATCTAGAAATCATCATTCATCATATAAACTACATATATGAAATTTTAATTAGAAACAGCGTAACTTTAAATAACATCAAACACTGAGTTTTTAATCTTTCGGCATGGCCCTAGCTCTTTTGGTCCTTACGCCGGTTCTTAACATCGGTTTATTCTTCTCAACTATTTTCCTCTTAGAAGTCCTTCTTTCTCCAAATTCTTTGAGGGGCTCCTCACTGGCGTTAGACATGATAGCCTCGCGATATTCCCTCAGAGTGGAGTCCTCAGTTACCTCTGGCACTTCCGGGTTGTCTACAACCTGATCAATATTGGAGTTTTGTAAGCTGACCCTCTCTAGAGGACTGAGGACGTCTCCTACTGGGTCCGGTAGACTCTCCTGAGAGGCGAACGATTCGGTCATAAGTCGGTCCACCAGGTTGTCGTCTTTAGTGTTGAAATATTTACTAAAGGCAGCCTTCAGCATCTCTGGTATAATTTTGTGCGGAGTGCCCATGCTGGAAATATTAATAAGGTCGTATTCAGGACATAATTTTCAGGAATCGCGAATAGTAACTAAGTTAATCGCGAATAGTAACTAAGTTAATCGCGAATAGTAACTAAGTTAATCGCGAATAGTAACTAAGTTTTAATAATTATTACATTCTTCTTCTGCCTAGCCTTTTTCGAACTATGTTGGGATCGGCTTCCACTCCAACTGACTGCCTATCTGACCTCCACAACCCAGTAACTGGGTAATAGGTACGATACCCCATAGTAAGACTGTTTGTCAGACTATCGGACTGTTGACGATACGTAACGACTGTCAAAGACCCATAAATGAGCCGGGACCAACGGCTTGACCAACGGTATGTAACTATGGTCACCCATCCATGGACCAACCCCGGCGAGTGAGCTCCGAGCGTAGATCCGAGCGATAAGTTATTTCTTAGCCACGAGAGTGACATTAAGCTCCTCAATAATTACATTATTCAAAGCTAATTACTATTGGTGTATATTCCGATAATTTTAAGACTATTATTTTTATGGTATACCTAATTATGTGAAACTCTTGGAGGAATAAGTGAAACAAGTTTTACTAACGTAGAGACCGAACCTGTACCTTCTGCGGACCATGATACCGTTGGCCGTGGATATGCGGAAAATTAAAACATACCGCTAATATAAAATACTCACCTGCAGGGCCGTATTTACCATAGGGCATTCTGGGCAGGTGCCCAGAGCCCCGCGATCCACGGGGCCTCATCATTACTAACAGAATATGATTGAGTATTATTTTAGTCTAAAAATCAGACTCATAGATCTGAGAATTGTTGTTTTCGTCAGGGACCCCCTTATCCTAGTGCCCAGGGCCCCCTATAGGTTAAAGAGGGCATAGCTTACCTGTCGTCGGCGCCCTGTCTGATGATCCCGTAGGAGTGCAACAACCGCAAGAGGCGGGTTGCGTTGGGCTCGGAGATGCGGAACTGGGCGGCCAGGCTCCAGCCGTCCACCGAGTCCCGGCGAGTACACCACTCCAGCGTGCGACGGAAAATGCAAAGACACTACAACGAGTAGACAAAAATACTTATTATTATCAGCTTTTTTCCGTCTATTTTCTTTTATACAAGAGGGGGCAAACGGACAGTCGTTTCACCTGGTGGTAAGTGATATGCGACATCCATGGACACTCGCTATTAGCAGGTGCGTTGCCGGCCTTTCCTGCCTGCCGGGTAACAGTTCGGAAATACCGTATTACTTGATATGGACTTTTCCTGTCACGCCAAAATGGTCAATTAGGACCGGCCACCGCACGGTGACTGTCGCCCCAACCAAAAAAAAAAGAAAACGTGTTTTTTTCACTTTTATCATGTCAGACTATGCCAACACTATCATACCTCTTCGTTTTCGCAAGCGTTCCAAATACACCCGGTATTTCCCACTATACTGCAGGGTTGCTTGAATTAATCATGTGAGGATCGTGTTGGGCCATAGTTCATGTATGCTAACGCGACGCGAGGTGCTGAACTTTACACATTATTTAAAGACTTAATGTCATCAGGTGTGCGATGTTGACGTGATCAGGGGCAGAAAAAACAACATTGTAGGTGCACCAGTTACTCTGGACCACCGAGGCTGACTTGTCAAAATAAACACTGCACAGATTTCATGACAAATTCATTTCATCTTTTTTCATTTTCATCATCATTTTCCCCTTTCATCCCTTCGAATCCTTAAAAGAAAAACTTAAAAACGCCCTTTAAATAATATATTTTTAGAATAATGCTTGTGGATATCGAAGATTTTTTTCCTGATTTTTTCCTTCCCTAGTTCGCGAACTTTCTCTTGTCTACAAGTCGAAGGGCCTTCCTCGCCTGAAATCTCTTCCCTCTTTCGAAATTTTTCTCGGATTAGTTATCATTATAGTCCAGTCACCTCTCTCTTCTTGTCCCCGAGGCTGGCCAACTTGGTGTCGGTGGGCGGCCGCGCGGGGTCCCGGTCTGAGCAACGCACGCAGCAGTGCTCCGCCCCGATTGCCCCGCCCACCACACCGTAGCAAGCCGCGTGCTGACGGGTGTTGCAGTACCTGGGCGATGCAGCAGGAGATGGATGTGCTGATACCATCGAGCATATAACCGGATAGAGTAGTAATGTGAGCTATACAATTCCGAAGCCGATCAGTGATTTGTGACTGACGTAATAGCAATTCTAGCAACCAGTGATTGGTATGTACGTCCCAACGGCTAATCATCCATGACTATCAGGCGGCCAATCGGAGCGCAGAACCGGCGCAGCGTCGCAGCACAAATTGTGCGGAATTAGTTTTCATACAGAACACAACATTTCCGCTCTATTCCAGTTGTATGCTCGATGGTTGCTAAGTGGACTGGGTGGTATGGAACGGGAGGTATTGATCTACCACCAGCCTATACTGCTGGGAGGGTTGAGCTGCGCCTCCGTCTGTCCGGTAGCTCGTCGCCTATGAAAGTAGCATAAAATAGCACGAACCAGTATCGCTCAGCCCACTGACATAAACCCACGGAAGCTGAATATTTATGTACTTTCATCTGAATCTCATACGAATCATGTGTAATAAAGCATAGATTTAGGATGTACAAGACACACAATGACGGCTCGGGGACGTGACGTGACGTGAGTGTGGTGTATCTTTTTGGGTTATTTCGTCTTGTAAGTTGTCACATTCACTCACAGAACATGACACCATAGTGGCACATTTAATATTTTCAATTAATATCTCACGAATAATAGAAAAATTAAATTGCTTGCTTGTTTCTCCCGTGAAACAGCTTTGCTGTGTTTCGGAGAGAAGGGCAAGACAGGCAGTGTAATTACTGGCACCGAGACTTAACATCTTATGTCTCAGGATAGGCAACACATAGATGAGTTGCCTGGGCTCGTTCCAGGCATACTAGTTTATGTTCATGGGCGACGTCGACCACTTACCATCAGGTGGTACGTTTGCCAGTTTGCCTATCCAACTAACATAAAAAAACCACAAAATACAGCTCGATGTAAAACAGACTGGGACGCTATGGCCTCTTAATAACTTAACTGACATAATGGTGCTTCATTCCCTGTCTCTTTTTCTCTCGGGTGATTTGTACTTGATTTGAATTTCTCGCTCCCACGCTTCGTGGATCTCTTTGAGTAGTGAAAATTCTAAATCTATGATATAAAGAAAAAAAGGGGAAAAAAATAGACTATGGGGTACTCACTGGCAGGTAAGCAGTTCGCTGGGCGTGCTGGAGTCGACCGCATCGTACTTGTTACACGAGCACAACAGCGGCGGCTCGGCATCCGACTGCCCTACCTCTGCACAACATACAAGGACTACAATGTGTATGGTCAAATGGCTTTTGAGTTAGCGTCTGTTTATCATCGGTGGAGGCGTGCGCTAATGCATGGGTAACACCATACTGGCTACTTACAGCTTATTTCTTTTGTAATAGTGTTACTGACATCACCTATTTACATCTCAGGATACTATACTCTGGAGGCGGTTCTGTCCCGCTTCCAGAAGAAGAGGGCGCTGGGTCCAGACGGGGTGCACGGGCACTCCCAGGTGCGAGTCCCACATAGGGTCAGGATGCGTAAAAATGCATTTCCATGCGATAAAAAAGACATATTACGTGAACGAGTTGCCTGGACTAATTCCAGGTAAATTAGTTTAAGTCCACGTGCGATGCTGACAACTTACCATCACGTGGCAATCGGCATGTCTGCCAGTTTGCCTACCCAACTAAATTGAAAAATAGTTCAGTACGTCAGAATGTCCAGTTGTGCATCCATCACGCGCGGCCAACCGCCGAACAACGGCACGACAACCGCGCTTTATAGATACGAGGTGAAATGGCGATCATGCGAGGGCCGAGGCGAATGATGGAAGTTACGCCGTCGCGGTGTTCATTATAATTATGCAGTAGTCGGATATGGACAGACAATAAAATTGAATTTTGAGAAGAAAGCTAAATAAATTCATTAGTTTACATTTAAAAGAATAAATCGTTCTTTATTGAGCGCGATAAATAAAATACTGCCGTACTATATGTAAGCAGTTACTTACCAGACACATCCATTTCGTTTGATAAAATCGGAGGGTTCTGTGATGGCTGTAAAGTAAAATATTTCGTCACTCAATGTCCTCAAGTCTGAACAATGAAAATCTAAATGAGAAACAAGTTAGTTACGATACTTCTGTTATCTATTACCTAGAACTAGCCCAGGCAAAACTTTTAATGTGTTGCCTATCCTGAGACATAAGATGTTAAGTCTCGGTGCCAGTAATTACACTGCCTGTCTTGCGCTTCTCTCCGAAACACAGCAAAGCTGTTTCACGGGAGAAACAAGCAAGATGGTGGTACCCATGCAGCCGCGAGCGCGGCACAGCGATTTCCTCCCACCGGACAGATAAATAAAATTGGAGTGTCTGTTTGTAATATCTAAATAACCGCTTTTTATTGAATGCATAATATGGATGTATACACGGTACATTTGTCTGTCTGTCTGTCTGTTTGTTCCGGCTAATGTCTGAAACGCCTGTGCCGATTTTAATGGGACTTTCACTGGCATATAGCTGATGTTATAGGGAGTAATTTAGGCTATAAAAATAATCATCATCAATACGGCTGTAAATCTAAGGTAACGCGGGCGAAGTTGAGGGCAACAGCTAGTATAACAATAAATGTTTATTGGTCAGAAGAAAAAAGCAGGATGATGGTAGCTGACACGTTGCACAGATCACACTATTAATAACTGATTGTTAACATTATGAGGCGAAATGCTACTGAATGCTATGAAACTACGAGAGAATAGCTAAAGTCATACCTCTGCCTCGTGACTAGCGCCGACATGTTCCTTGATGTACGTGCGCGCTACCAGCCGGTGGAAGGGCGTCTCCACCCAGCCCAGCTTGACCGCGTGGGGCAGGGTGGGCTCCAGGTGGTCTTCAGTGTCGTCAGAACACAAATACCCCGGCGCTTGGTAGTCGGGGGGCGCGGCTAGTATTAACAGTCATAGCTCAGGGGTAGAAATAGGTCAATCCTATTTCGAACATTATATGCAGGGCATATACCAAGTAAGAAATCAAAATCATTTTTTTAACGAAGTATCTTTTTGAACGTCAATAGAATCTACCGCCAGTTCCAAGGCGATCCCACTGAAATGAACCGGCTAAACAAACTCGGAGACAATTTTTTTCTTTAGTCGATGTGTGACTTGGTCAACATCATACACATAAGTACTATGCGTTTCAAATGAGAAAAGGACGGACTTAGCGCCATATTGTGACGTCATAGCTGTCAATTCAAACCATTTGGGTAGGGTGGTACAAAAAAGTTTTCTTTTAATTAAATTTATTTACAGAGATTAAGTGAAAAAATCAATCAGAATCTAGCTCTTCAATTCCGCTCATCTCAGCATTTCTGTCCGAGTGCGCGTCGGATACGTGTAAACGTGTTTTTATTCATCCCCGTAGCCAAATGAACTCGCTCGGTGACTTAATTGCATTTTGCAGTGTTTGCATAATGGTAGCGTGCATTTTACGAGTCAAACTTATATTTCCTTCAGGTCCTCACGATGGAGCACACTAATAACGTCAAGATGGCGACCGGCGTCCTTATTTTCTTTAATAATTTTGACATGGCTCCAGGGCCTTTGCGGCGGCAATCAAATAAAAAAAGTTTATTGTATGGTTTTAAAAACGAATTATGACTTTAACATTTCAAATAGTATACGACTATTAACCGTTTTTATTTAAATTCGATTTAAAATAATTAATTATACAAATAAGTTTATTTTGCAAACCGTACTTTTCAAGTGATATTTGACAGATAGAGGTCTTGACGTTCCTATTCTTATTTGAAACGCATAATACATACGAGTTTACCCGACGACAATAGTAATGGTACCGAGCTAAGTTCTGCTGAATCATCGAGAATATAACCGGATAGAGCGAGGCATACCATTCCTAAACTGGTCAGTGATTTATCACTGATGTAATAGCAATTCAACCAACCAGTGATCTGTATGTACGTCCCATCGGCCAATCATCCAACAATCAGTCGGCCAAACAGAGCGCAGACACAGCGTCCCAGCACGAATTTGGTGGAATTTGTTTTCATGTCAGTTATATTATGTTCGATGGCTGATATGCTGGTATATAAAACCGGGTGTATTTGGAACGCTCGCGAAGATTAAACCCTAATAATATACTATTTATATACTATATAATGCATATAACCATTTATCTCAGAAACGTTTTTAAAGAAAATTTTAGGACTTATGTATTTTGCAAACCCGCAATGTATGTATACACACTATGCATTCATGCTAACCGCGAGACGCGCGACTAGCGGGCGCACTTAAGACGCGCGCGGTGCGGGAGTTCGTTCACCTCGTGCATGCGACGAACGCTATCAGCTGATTCTGTCCGCTAGCCGGCGTGAACCATAAACCGATTACATTGCTGTTTTTTTTTTAAAACCATTATTTTAAAGCATTAGCATCAAATTCCTGTAACATTATGTATACTAAACCAGATTATACAAAAAAGGCAACCGAAAAAAAACGCGTTTTTTCACTTGTATCATGTCAGGCTATGCCAACAATATCATACCTCTTCGTTTTCGCAAGCGTTCCAAATACACCCGGTTTAAAAATCTCAGTAATTATGTATGAATCACCCTGCGCGTTCCAAAACTTTGTAGAACCAGCTACTTCCCACTTCTTCCGAACTTATAATAGCTCGGATATTGCAAATTGCAACAGTCATTGCCGAACCGATACGATTTAGGCTATTTCAAGAAAGAGCTTGTTCGAAACTGTCTATGATCGTCAATAATCACAACACATTTCCTCCCTCTGCTATATAGAAGAAAGAAAGAAAGAAGAATAAAAAATTAATAATAAAAAATAATAACACTGTCCAGGAACACGTCGAAGCTATTTCACTGATAAAAAAGACAGGATGGTGCAACCGACAGAACTCGCGATATAAAGCATAAAGTGTAAGCCCTTACGCTTTCTTTATACACAATTTAACATATCTATACTAATAATATAAAGCTCAAGAGTTTGTTTGTTTGAACGCGCTAATCTCAGGAACTACTGGTCCGATTTGAAAAATTCTTTCAGTCTTAGATAGCCCGTTTATAGAGGAAGGCTATAGACTATATAACATCACGCTGTGACTAATAGGAGTTAAGTAAGTTAACGCAGGCGAAGCTGCGGACAACAGCCAGCCAAAAATAATTTGATAAAAGCAAAACTTTCTCGTACATAAAATCGATTAAAACATATAAAAGCCTTTATACCTTCGTTATAGTAAAGTCGTAGGCTGACATCATAGCACGAGGGTAGTTCGTTCTGACACGACTGCATGATGACCACACACGCCCGAATCAGATGGACAGTCCTTTCCCGAACGTTCTCGAACGTGTACTTCACAGACCGCTGGACACTGCCCCGGTTTTTGGAGTGAACATTCATTGTCACCCCCTCGTCGTGGTACGAATATTCGAAAATGTGATACTCTATGAGATTTTCGAGCTTGCATTCGTTCTCGTAAAAGCATAGTGCCATTTGGTGTAACTGTAACACCATAATTAAGATCAGCCCGTTTTGGTTAATGTCATGTTTCTGCTTTAAAGCTATCGTTAGATACAATTTTAAATCGCCATGATGTCACCATTGTGGTGGATTTTCATGGGCCACGTTGACCAGTAGTATAAATCTTCCCGTGGTTAACCTTTCGTATGCCAGGTAAGAGTTGCACTGCTTGCATTATTGCAAAGTCTTGGTGAAAACTATCATACCACCCAAGAAAACTTTCAAGCCGGACTTAGCCCTAATTAGACTTTATAAAAACATAGGTAGGTATACTTACATATTTTTTATCAAATGCTTCGAAAGCCTGTGTCAAGGCAGTACTCAGAAATTGAGCAAGTTCGTCTCTACATTTCTTTTTCAATATCCTTAGTTTAACGCCTCCAAAGCTTTCTACCGTGTAACTGTCTTCGGGGAAGGCATTTTTCAAATATGTAATAGTACTCACGGCCACCACAGTTAATTGTTTCATAAAAGTAATAGAACCTGTCTGATTCTCTGTTACTTGTTTTGGAAATATTTTCACCCATTCTGATACCGCCTAAAAATAATTTTAAGTAGGTAAATACTGCGTACAATGAAACAAAACTTAATAAAAAGACTATAATTAATAATTACTTGATTAGTAGAAGTGGCACTTGCAGTCATATTAAAATAATCTGACTGAATATTTATGTCAGACGTTTATTTATAAATGAAATGTCGCTTGGATTGTATCATGAATATTATATTTAAATTCAATATCCCGCCATGACTATTTTCGCGCCAACAAACTACAAAAAAGGTAACAGATTACAGATACAGACCGTATAGCTGAAGCAGAGTAGAGACTATTATTAAAATTATAGTACAGATTAAAAATATTTATAACATGAACATTTATAATAGGGATGTTGAAGTATTCATATAAAAATATAATTTTGATGTTAATTGGTAGTTTCTATGATAGAATTCTGAAAAAATACAAAAAATTCCCTTATTTTTATTTGATTAAATTAAGATTGAATAAATAAAATGTTACAAAATTTAAAATAGGTCACGTGATCATAAACGGAAATGACGACCCCTGTTCCTATTTAGCGGAAGCGGAAGAATATTGACGTACTTTTGTACACCATTTTCCGCACGCAGTACATTTTGTAAAAACTAATTTTCAGGCGTTTTGACAGTGTACACACACATAGGCACCGTACAACAATTATAAAACTTAAAAGCCATTTTTTATTAACGACAACTAGAGTCATTTTATCATTTTTACGATGTTTAACAATATATGACGTCACGTGACAAGTGTTAGCGTTTTGGAGCGAAATTTAAAATGCAAGAGTTTATAGGCATTAGACGTATTTAAGCAAAAGTTAATACTATTTACGCCTCTATTAGATATTTATAAATGATCTATAAATATTTATGAAAAATTTCAACATCCCTATTATTGTAGAAGTTAAGAATCGTACGGTATAAGTTATATTTATAAATAGCACTAACGCTTGCGCGTGCGGCATAATGCTATGTAGTCGAGTAGTCGAGTAGTATACAATCGAGCACTCTCCAAAATTGTGCTTTCGCGTAATGCGGATTGCGGTAGCAGAGAATTAACAAGTGTTTTTTTTTTCTTTAAGTTGGATCGAAATTTTATTTATATTTCCGTTTATTATTTATTGTTAAAAAAAATTAAAGCTTACATCTCGTCGTTGATTTTTGGAAAAATTAAAAATCAGTTGTCTGTAAAGTCGGTTTACTGACGATAGTTGAACGCATAAACATATGGTTGAACGTGACAACGTCTTAAGAAAATGGAATGCCTCAGAGCGAGGTAACGCCGCATACGTCATCGCATACGTCATGTTTTTTCGTCCGTGCAGCCGGCTCCATCGAATTATAAGACGTTGTCACGTCAAAAGATTTTTTTAAACTAAACTTAGCGCATTCTGCTCTATTTTTAAGCATTTATATTATTAGAATAGAACAATTTGGCATGTGCGATTATGCTCAATAATTGGAAAACACAGACCGTACTTCTATACCTACTCCATGTGTAAAAGGTAAAGCACATACTGATAATATTATTTGTTGAATTGTATGATTTTAATCGATATCATGTTTTCTGAAACAAAAAAACCCTTAAATTGTACATTAAATGTAATTTAAGGTCCCAACGATCATCTAGATATTAAAATGAATTAAACAATATTTCATCTATACTAAAAATTATTTTACCGTTTTTTCAACGGTAACAGTATGTCAGACCGAAAACAAACAAACATACATACAATAGGCAAATATTACCCTTGTTATTCCTTATTTAATTTAAAATATTACACTTTGCATCTCGCTTGTCGTCGCGCCAACACAAATTAAAAAGAATGCGTTCCATTTTTTAAATCCTGACTCATAACAAATGACGCTATATAAATGCCAAATATCTTTGAATTATTGATTATTTATATTATATGAAAGTTTATAAAAATAATGTTGGGTCCTGAAGGTATTACAATTCAAAATACAACCGTAACAAAAGACGAGGAAGATTTGCCATGCAAGGAAATTAATAAATTGCCTCATGAAGGTACTGGCAATTTTGAGTTGAACTCATTTAGAAATCCAAAAAATTGGAAGAAATCTATTACGAGTTTTTTCAGAAATCAGCTAAGGTCTACAAAATCAAACGATGTAAGATTAAATTCTTAAATTGTAGGTATTTATTGTTAATTATTATACTTAAATTGTTTAATTTCACTACAAAAATATTTTAGGGAGATAACCCTTCTGGTAGCAAGAACGATTTTGAAGAAAAGGAAATAAATATGGAGCAAAAATGGCAATCATTAGGGAAAGTATTTAGACGTCAGAGTTTTGCTGATCGTACTCAAAAATCATCAACACAACGAGATGAAACTTCCCCGCAAAATAAGCGATTGGCTGTTAGAAAAGTTTTGTCCAGCTATTTTGGAAAAGTGAAAACTCCTAACCAAAAACAGTCCGATGAAAACGAAAACTCAACTTAGGTATTTAATAGATACATGCTAACTATCTTAACAAAATTACAATTACCTATTAATAAAATAAAAATTATAAAGTATTTAAAAAGACTTTCATTACGAAAACTATATTGTACTACGATTAAATTGAAAATATTATATTACTAGCTGTGCCCGCGACTTCGTTCGCGTAGATTACGTAATTTAACAATGAGTTTTTTTTTGTGTGAAGAGCTGTATAAATAGAGGACGTTGAAAACGTACTCTCTATCTTAAAACCCTTATACTTTTAATATAATTGATCGCTTTTATTCATAGCACTTAGTCTCTTTTTAAATTACCCATAGAGAAGAAGAATCACCTAGCGCCTACCTACTTAGGTAACTATACTGTACCTACCATAATCGTCAGAGTTTATTCATCCACTGCTGAACATAGGCCTCCCTCAATTAACGTCAAGACGACCGATCCCTTGTCACTCGCATCCAACGCGGACCGGATACTGCACGGCAATCGGCATACCTACAATTATTTATAAAATGTATGAACCGTCCGCAATCCACATTATCAGTCAAATTTACAAAAATGTATGATCATTGATCACTAATCAATAGAAATAGTAATAATACCACTCTAAGATTAATATAATTATTATAAGTGTGCTGCGGAGTGTGGTCTAATCACTGTGATGCTCACTGCACGCGGCCTCCGAAGTCCGACATAATAGGTATTTTGAATTTAGAGCGCGCGGGGCTGACTTAAAACTTAAATAATATTTTTTTTTTTTTTTTTTAATAATATTTTATGGCCTGGTTACGAGACCTTTAAGCCAAGTCAGATTTTTGGGCACAAACTTTTATCCTTTAATGTATCAATTACGCTTCACTGATTTTATTTTATTCTATTACATATTTAAATTTTCACTACGGTATTTTTTATGTATTTATATAATGCACTATAACACTTTTTGTTTTTCAGCAAATCACACAAGTGGCGGCGGGAGGTATCACTAAATTCTATTATTTCGCTTGCCATTATTAGTCTTTGGAAAATAAACATTGGATTTTGACACTTGAAGAAAATGTGGTCAATGTCGGCGATCCCGTTGTTACAGAAAGTACAAATATTATTATTTATTATCTTGAGTCTTGCTAGGTGTGAGGGAGCAGTGTTATGGCCAAATCTTAATCTGTTGATTGTGGTGATGTACTCACGGCTAGCTATATCCAACTCATCATACCAGGGTTTTCTCGGTAAATTCTCTTGAATACTTCCGTACCATTTTCCTTTATGTTTTTGATCCTCTTTCCAGAAATCTAGCCACAATTTTTTTATTGAGATATTAACATTGTAATAATAGTCGGTCATAGGAACATGCACCACATTTTTGACGTCAAGAGCATTGACCCCTTTATATGCAGTTTTGTCTGCTATTTCATTACCAGAAATACCTTTGTGTGAGGGAACCCACATAAAGGCAATTGTGATTCCTTTGTTATGCAAACGCCAGACAAAATCTTTAATAAAATAAAGAATATAATTAGTTTTAAAATGAAAATTTACATATTTAAGACTATTTAGTAGACTTAAAGAGTCTGTTATTATTAGAAAATATTTATAATTGCTTACGTAACTAATTGCTTTTATAGCTTCAAAAACTGCATATGCCTCTGCTGTAAAAATGGAACACTGTTTATTTAGAACAAAGCTTTGAGCAACATTTTTTTGGGGATCATATACTGCACTTCTCACATATTCATCACTTTTACTGCCATCTGTATAGATTGTATAATATTTTTTATTTTCTTCTAAGAATGATAAAAAGTCTGAATTGTTATCAATTGACTTGGATAAAATCATAATAGGATGTATAATACTATTGTATGAATGATTATAACATGGCCAGTGAAAATGTTTTCTTATGTTCGAATAATGGGATTGTATTTTTAGATAAATTCGGGACAGAGTTGGAGATGTACCTTTCAGAAGATCCTTAGATGAAGTCAATGGACCTACAATATGGATTAGGTGAGGAATGATTTTATTTATAATTTGGAAATTATTTGATGAAAATAGTTTCAGGCAGTATCTTTCTGCAAGCATAAGTCTTCTCAATATCAATGGCATAATATTTGTTTCGACTTCCATGGCCCTTATGGGAGTTGAACACATTGCCCCTGATATGATCCTCAAAGCCCTGTTCTGTAAAACATCTAATTTTTGTGTATGAGTGCTATTTAAATAAGCTAAAGAACTATAGTCAAAATGACTTCTTACTATTGTTTTATATAATACTGACAGTATTTTAGGATCTGCACCCCATGCAATACCTGCTAGACATCTTAAAATATTAACACCGTTTAATGCATTTCTAGATATATATTTAATATGTTCTTCAAATGATAGTTTTTGGTCAATAATAATACCCAAGAATTTGTGTGAGGTTACTCTTTGTATAACGTCACCATTATATGCAACATCAATTATTGGTGTGTCTTTTCCAAATATCATGACACTGCTTTTGGCAGCATTTATTTTCAAATTTAATCTGTGTTGATAATAGTTGCACAACTGCCCTAAACTGGTGTTAACATTTTCGATGGCTAATGTCAAATTTACATCTGAACTATACAACACTAAATCATCTGCGAACTGAAGTATATTTACATTTTTAGTATTTACATATTTACATATCTCACAAGTATACAAGTTATATAGCAAAGGCGACAGTGTTGCACCTTGTATAGTACCCTTTGACACAATTCTAGGTCCATTCAATATATTGTTGTGCCTAACATATAATATTCTGTTATTAAGGAAATCATAAATCCATTTACACAATTGTCCAGGTACACTTGCCTCACTCAGTACCTTCACCAGTATACCAGGATCCACACTATCAAATGCGCTTTGTACATCTAGAAATACACAAACTGTGTGTAATTTATTGTTTTTTGCATTTTTCAGATCATATATGAGGGACATGAAACTGTCAGCACAGCTTTTTCCTCTACGGAAACCATATTGGACATGAGGGATAATACTCCTAGATTCTGCATACCAGTCAAGGCGAAACTTCACCATGTTTTCAAAAATCTTACCAAGACATGATGATAGTGAAATTGGACGATAGGAACTAGCCTGTTCAGGTGATTTATTTGGTTTAAGTATAGGTATTACACATTGCGTTTTCCATGAAATTGGTATTAATTTTTTATGCCAGAGACTATTGAGAATATTTAAAAATAACTTTTGTATAGATTCAGGTAAATATTTTATTAATAAATATGGAAAATCATCTAAACCAGGACAAGTATTCCTCCTAGATTGTATACTCATTAAAAATTCATTCCATGAAAAAGGTTCCATTAAAAATCTTGATTGAGGATTTTCATTGTTAATATTAAAATAATTGTCTAATGAATCTAGGTCAACTAAATTAGTACAATCTGATAATTTGTCTAAAAGTGGTTGTACAAATTCATCCCTATATGACTTATTACCAGCTCTGATACCCTTAAATCTTTTAATGAGATTCCATATTTTACTAATAGGGGTAGTTCTATTGAAACTGTTACAAAAACTATTCCAACTGATTCTTTTTTGTTCCTTTATAGTTCGCTTTTTTAAAGCATCTAATCTTTTATAGTTTATGTAATTATGTATTGTTGGATCGTTTCTGTAAAGTTTCAGTGCTTCATAAGATTTAATGACTGCTTGTTCACAAATACTGTTCCACCAGGGAGCTGGTGGTCTATTCCTAATGTTAGTCCTTGTGAATCTAGGAACCACGATTTGTTTAAGTTTATCAAGCCGATTACAAAACTCATCATAAGATTTTATTGGGTTCTCTTCACTAACCATCATGTCATGAAATATTGAATTAGCTAATTGACTATATTTAGTCCAATCTGTTCTATTGTATAAAAATCTGTCAACATGTTTATTAATTGTGTATCTTTCAATGCATATCCTAATGCTTGTGATGGTTGGATAATGATAGCTACCCAAAGCATCATCATGCACTGACCATTCACAAAGTGGGGCCAAATGTGGACTAATAAAACTTACATCTATTGCTGAGGGATTGCGTGTGGGATAATTTACTGTAGTGAAGCTACCATTATTTAATATGTATAAATCGCATTCATCAATTATATCGTACAAGTTTTGACCTCGACTTTTAGTAGACAGACATCCAAAAGCAATATGATGTGCATTGAAATCACCACTTACAAATACAGGTTTTGGTAAATCTCTTATAATATTGCGCAATCTATTCATTCTTATGTGTCCACTGGATGGAGGACAGTACACACAGAGAATAGACAAAGTAGTATTCCCTGTACATACACTTATGGCTATTGTTTGTATATCTTCATAAAAAGTAGTATTTATAACATTATGTTTCAAATATGGCTTAATTAATATTCCAACACCATTACAAGTGTTTTTAGAATTTTTATTGTAAAAATTATAACCAGAAATATGAAATGTTTGATGGTCTTTTAACCATGTCTCATTTAATAGACAAATATCAATATCTTTTTCGTTCAAGAATTTTGTAAGTAGAGGTTTTTTATGATTTGCACCTTGAACATTGAATTGCGCAATACTTAGAGAGGGTGTTTTATAAGATTGTGTATCCATTATGTTGACAGATTTTTAATTAATACATCTTTAATAAATGTTGTTGTAATTGGCTCATTATCAGTCTTATTACCTAATTGAACCAGTGTCTGTACTAGGGCCATAAGTACATCACTGTTACCAATTATTTGTGATTTAATATCACTAATATTTACAGTCTGTGGGACAGTCTTAATATTTACAGATTTATTTACAAGTTTCTGTACATTATTTACATTTTTCTGTGCATTATTTACAGGAATAACTCGTGATGGCAGAGGAGGGAAGTCCATATTCTCTTTGGTAATAGCAACGCTTGCATATGTAATTTTGTTTTTCTTTTCTAGAATTTTCTTACTTTTAATAGGACATTGTTTAGATATAGCCAAATGAGGTCCACTGCAATTTATGCAGCAGATCTCTTCTGGTTTACTACATTCTTTAAAATAATGTTCACCTGAACAAATTGAGCAACGCTGTTTGCCATTACATGTTTTTGCGGAGTGGTTAAATTTGAAACATTTGTAACATTGTTGTAGAGGAGCGATATATTCGAAAACTCTGTATGAAAATAAATCATATTGTACATTCTCGGGTAAAGAGTTCGACAAAAATGTGATGCTAACAGTTTGTGTTGGTATCAGTTCATGACCAACTTTTCTCATGAATCTCCTAACTGCAATAATTTCATATGTAGATGTTAATTTTGTAAATAATTCCTTATTTGTTATATTTGCAGGTACAAATCGTATGATACCAGTTTTTTCAATTTGAGTTGTTGGAATATAAGCTTTCATTTCATGTCTGTCAAGAAAATTAATATTGTTTATAAAATTGTTGGCCGTATTATGCTGTTTAAAAATCACCACAATTTTATTGGCGTTAATACGCCTTATTGCCACCACACCTTTAACATTCGAAAATATATTGTTTAAATAAATTGGACTTTTATTTCCCAATTTTTCATTTATGTTTCTGCTTTCAATAAAAACCTTAAATTCCGTATTAATTGAATTTTCTGGGTACAGTCTTTTGTAGTTAGGCTTGCGATATGGTACATAAGAGTCATTCTCACCACCTCCGCCGCCAGCACCAGGAACATCGCCAGAACCATCCCGGAGATTTTCGAGCCGCCGTGGTCTCTTTTTGGAGGAGGGCGGGTTATCCCCGTCCTCCTCGTTTCCGTCCATTTTTATTACTTATTTATTATTTATAAAATATAATTTGTCTATTTTAATTGTTATTTGTATGGAAAATATGTTCTAATAAATTTAAAATACAATTTTGAAAAAAATTTCAACCGCGCTTTTTCGAATTCCCGCCAAGAATCCTTAAATAATAACAAAAATATTTTCATTTTTTTTTAAATCCTACTCATATATTATCAATTTGGCGTGAATATTAATAATTAAACTGAGTACATATAATTTTTGGATGCAAGATTTCTGATGTGGTTTTAGACCAGGGTCGATAGTTTTTGAAACCAAAAAAAAATTTTAGCCCATCAAAATGTATTTTATAGTGAAGTGGGGAAGGGGCTAAGAGGATCGGGGCTTTATTTTCTAACGTATCGTACTGGTTTTATTGCATTTTCTGAGATCATTTACTATAGTGATATATCCTTTTTTTTACACCATCGGAAAGAAGAGATTTCAAAGAACAGAAAGCACATATTTTTTTTGAAAAAAGCTGATATTTTGACGTCAGAATTTTCGATTGAAAATTAGAGTGCTTTTTTGATATTAAGTTAAAATAAGGCGAAAAAATAAATATTTTAAATCAAATAAATTACAGTGTATTTGGGACATAATAAGGTAAGTTATCACCAAATTTCGTAGAAAAAAAAAATTTTGAAAAAGATATAAATAAAAAACCAAAAACTTGGTTATTTGAATTTTTCACCTAAATTTTGAGGTTATGTGAAAAAATTGCAAATACAAAAGTTGTAGATCTTTTTATTACCTACAACTTTGCCATTTAACTTTTTTCCATAGGACGTATACGTTATATATACGTATACGATAGTTTTGCCGGAAATCGAGATAAACCGTTTTTTACCTTTACCCCCCTCCCCTACCACTTTCCCGCCCTCAGATCGACCGTAATTTATTTTTCCTTTCATTTTGATCATATTCCCTCCTTTTCTAATGGGTTTCATCCTACTGTAATTTTGTTCCACTTTTTATCATTTTCAAAGGCATCGGCACTGGTCTATTTGCTCGGATTGCATTTAGCCTCACTTCACGATCTTCCTCCAATTCTTGAGACCTACTTAATCTCAACCTTTAGCATTTCGACTACTTTGCGATACGTTTGATTTTTTTCTAGAAGGCATATTCTTATTCTAGAAAATATTGAAAGATTAAAGAACCAAATTTCAAAAAGACTAAAAACCAAGAAAGACCTTTGAACGACACGAACGAACGAATTTTGAAAATTTAGACAACCAATATCTTAATGCCGCGATTCAGAAAATGACGTCATATGCACAACGCCATCTATTGAGAGTTGATCTGTAATCGTTCGGACACAGTTATAAAATATCTTTTTTATATTAAGTGACACATTAAACTATATTTATTTAAAACGATGTTTTTCTAAAGTATTAAAGAAAGTAATTACTATTCCTTTCCAACGTATTAAAATTTTAACAAAATATTATAATAACTCAACAAATTCATTAAACTTAACAAATAGGATTAGATACATGCATATACATGTCGGTACTATAAGTTGTCAATAGATGGCGTTGATCTGATCCTATTTGTTAAGTATTGTATTGAATTACATTTGAAATACATCATATTATATCTTTTGATAGAGTAAAGCGATTGCGATGGAACAAAAACTAAATGTTACTCTAAGTTACGCACAATTTTTATGTATAAAAGTTATTTACATTGGTTTTGTAGTTTTTACGTGATGCGTGATTAACTAAACAGACAAACAGATAAACAGACAAACAGACAAAAATTAAAAAAAATCTGGAAATATATTCTGTTAGTCATCCTTTAACACCCTGGCTATTTTTTTTTTAAATATTTTCAATGTACAGAAACGACTCCTCTACAGATTTATTATATGTATAGAATAGATGGTGCGGAATGACTACGATATAAAAGCGTCGATTTCGACTCGCACAACCGCATAATATCTGCGCGCGATACCGCGTAACTCGTAAGCTAATGTTTGTAACAATGTTACGTGGAATAATAAACTCCGATAAAATCCGTATACTTAATTGTTTCATTATAATGAGTGAAATTCGCGTAAACATTAGAAAACAATACGTGGAATAAGTTTCAAAATTGCAAAACAAAATTTGCAGGCTGCAAATAGAGTGGTGGCGAGTCGGATGCGGTGTCCCACAGGGATTGGTTCCGGGTTCGATCCTGTGGGATATCGGGTACAACTGGGTCCTCGAGGCTGCCTCCTCCCAGGGATGCGTGTCATCTGCTACGTGGATGACACCCTCGTGTATGCCCGGGGACAAGGCTATAAGGAGGCGGCACAGCTGGCCGAGGTTGGGCTCGACCTCGTGCTCAGCCGCATAGAGAGGCTAGGGCTTCGGGTCAGACCTGAAAAGACCGAAGCCCGTCTCTTCCGCAGGACTGGGTGGAAAGGACCACCATTGGGGGCTGCCCCGCAGATCAGAGGGGTCAGGGTCAGGATGAGCCCCCATATCAAATATCTAGGACTCATCAGAAAAGGTGGACCTTCGGCACATTTTTCAATGTTGAGACCGAAGGTCGTAAAGGCAGCAAGTGCGCTGGGGAGACTCCTCCCGAACCTCGGAGGACCCAGCACCGCCTGCAGGCAGCTATACTACGGAGTCTGCCGGAGTATGGCGACGTACGGTGCACCCATCGGGGCGGATCACCTTACTGCTGGGAATAAGGCCTGGCTGCGGTCAGCGCAGCGGGTCATCGCGATAAGAGTGATTGGCGATAGCCACTGCCTTGGCCGGTGATCCCCCATGGGTGTCCTGTGTCTCGCGGATACGAGGTCTCTCGGTGAGAGCCTTGCGCTGGACGGTGTGTCACGATTGCGGTGCGGCGCTGGACCTGGATCGGGATTGTCTCGAGAGATGTGCCCGAGATGGGTGGCGCTGCGTCACAATCTGACATCAGTCATCGGAGTAGACTTGAGGGGACAGTGTGATATAATTAAAAGTTTGCAGATCTTCGTTAGCCCGAATTTTTTTTAATTTTTTTATAGGTTGGGATGATTTTAACATAGGTAGCTAAGTGCAATTAATGAAATCTAACCAAACCCCCAGATAAAAAATGGACGTAAATGAGTAATTCAGTTAGTTACAAAATGAGTATATTATACAAATGAGTTTTTTTAGAAAGAAATTGAAAGTACTATTTTGTTAGAAAATGATAATATAATTAAATGATTTTTAATGGTAGGCATAGTTAAAAAAATTGTATTTGTCGACGTTATGGTTACGTCGTAACTCTTTTATTTGGGAACATAGAAATTAGTGAGTTTTTGCTATAGATATTATACTCAACGAGACGATTTCATTGGTGTAACCAAATAAACTTAGTGATTTTTATCATTAATGAGTTCCTGTAGTAAGCCGACGGTATATAAAATTAAAATCCAACCCTTATAAAATTGTATGATCTTTGCATATACATATATAACTAAAAACTGGTTTTGACGGAGTGTCAATTGTCTTTTCGGGAATGACAGTTGATTGATGGGGGCTAGAGGGGCGAAGCCGCGCTCCTTGGGGTTTCCCGCCATTTCTCCGTATTACAGACCGAATAATTGTATTTTGTATGGCTAATAGCCTAGTAGCTAATGCCTTTAAATGAAAATAATAAAAATAATCAATTGTCTTTTGTTAGCCTATGTCAATCGAATGAAGTAAAAAAAAAAGTAGTGTGTGACATTTCCGCAGGGATTAGGAAACGAAATTATTTTTCGGTGTATTAAAACAACGAAATGTTTACATTTGTTATTTATTTTTAACATTATTTTACTATTCATTATTTAATATTTTGTGTTTAATATGATTTACATATGTTGAGACATGTGTCCTATTGATAACGCCCTTGAAAACAGTGATACGAAAAGTCTAAAGTCAGCATAGCAACAACTCTACGATACGTTTAAATACTATTTTGAAGAAAAATAAACGCAAAATAATAATTGGTGCAATTATGAGGTATTACTGATATTTTATTTATATGCTGGTCCAAAAAATATGGTCTTATAACTTTTTTGTAGCATTGTGGACAATGGTCTACTTAACATATAATGTTATATATCTATGTTATAATAATTATTGTTGCGTAGCATAGTTAGCTCAGAACTTTGTATTTTTTTCTCTAGTTTGCTATATTATTATGGCGAATGATCATATTCATGTATGCTATTACCAAAAAATAATTATCATAAAAATATTATTTTTGGTATTTGAATGTGCCTTTTCTATTCATGAATATACTGTTTACCTTATTTCATAATGTTGTAATTGGTAAACTACGAAATAACAACTACAAAATTGTAATACTTACCTAATTATATTGTCTTAAACTCCTCATTTCAAGTTTAAAATATGTGGTTGGCTCATTACATGTGTGTGTATAGGGAGCATTTTTTAGAATATCCAGGAACATAGCTGATATTATATAAAAGTAACCCTATAATTTAAAATTGTATCACTCTCTCTCCAGTTCTCTGCGGGCTCACCTTGAAACCCGTTGGATTCAGTTGATGTCCAATAAGTTACTTTATTGGTACTATTTATTATCTTTATCTATACAAATAAATAATACTGAAGTGTTTGTTTATAATTTAAAATCAAAAGCATTTCACTAAATGCATATGAACGTACATATATCTTTATATATATATTTCTTGTGTGCGTGTGTATGTCACTGAACTCCTCCTAGACGGCTGGACTGATTTTGATGAAATTTTTTGTGTGAGTTCAAGGGGATTCGAGGATGGTTTAGATTCACACAAAAAAAATTTTGTACAGGACAACGTCTGTCGGTGCCACTAGTATATACATAAAATACATACATTCAACATACGGGAGTGTCTCTTTGTAATATTAAAATAACCACTTTTTATTTGGTATATGTATTATATGTGTACACATATAATATGTATATATACCAAAATAACATTTTTTACAATTTTTTACTGTCTGTCTGTTTGTTCCGTCTACTCTCTGAAACGGCTGGGCCGATTTTGATGGGACTTTCACTGGTAGATAGCTGATGTTATAAGGAGTAACTTAGGCTATAAAAATAATCATCATCAATCCGGGTACAGCTGTATATCTAACTTAATGCGAGTGAAGCTGCAGGCAACAGCTAGTATTTACACAAAAACATATATTTAAAAAAAATCATCTGTTAGTTCTGGCTAATCTCTGAAACGGTTGGGCCATTTTGATAGTTCTTTAACTGGCATATAGTTGATGTTATAAGAAGTAAGCATTTTTATAAAGGCCGGGCGGAGCTGCGGGTAAGAGCTTCTTATTTATTTTATACTAGCTGTTGCCTGCAGCTTCGCCTGAGTTAACTTATATTTAGAGATGTATCTGGATTGATGATAATTATTTTTATAGCCTAAGACAGCCAAAAATTTTACTGACTTTGATGTGGTGATGGTACTACCATATAATATTCTTTGATGTGGTGATGGTACTACCATATAATATTCTTTCATATGCATTTAGCAAAAAACTGTTAATTTGAAATTACATACAGACTCCTCAATTTTGTTTATTTCTTTAATAAATCTATTTTTTACTAAGTATTTATAACTCGGACATTTTACAGTTATATCCCTAGTGAATATTACTGACCACAACTATCTCTTATTTCCTGGTTAATGTCACTGTAATTGGTGCACTTTTCTCGAATAACAATTACTTTACCATTATTTTCTTTTTCAGATGAATTCTAAAAAACCTGTAGTATGAAACTAAGGAAGATATAATTTTTATCTGATTATTATATATTGGTAAGTTAAGAAGGTGCTTTTATTAGCTTAAGATGATAACAAGAAGATGGTTCCATCCCTCATTGAATGGAGTCGACGCTGAAAGACTTTTATTAGAAAAAGGTAGAGATGGTTATTTCCTTGCTAGGCCTAGTATGAGCAATAAGGGTGACTTTACCCTATCAGTAAAAAGAGGCACTGAGGTAACACACATAAAAATACAGAACAATGGTGAATTTTTAGATTTATATGGAGGTGAAAAATTTGCAACACTCTCAGAGCTTGTGCAGTATTACATGGAAAACCAGGGACAGCTACGAGAGAAGAATGGTAATATTATTCGTTTAAAAACTCCCCTGAATTGTGCAGATCCAACTACAGAACGTTGGTACCATGGACAACTAACTGCTAAGGAAGCAGAGCGTATTATGTTGGAGAATGGAAAAAATGGCTCCTTCCTTGTAAGAGAATCGCAAAGACAACCTGGTGATTTCGTCCTCTCGGTTCGAACTCGAGATAAAGTTACGCACATTATTATACGACGTCAAGGTAACAAGTACGACGTGGGCGGGGGAAAACAGTTTGACGATCTCGTCAGTCTTATAGAGCATTATCGCAGTTATCCCCTGGTGGAAACTACCGGCGAAGTCATACGACTCATGCAGCCATTTAACGCCACCCGCATTCAAGTACAACACTTTCACACGCGCGTCAAACAGTTGCAAAAGGAAAACGAAGGGCCTATTGAGAGTATGGCGTACAAACAAGGATTCTGGGAGGAATTCGAAACACTGCAAATGATGGAGAATCTCCAACTTTTTGACAGGATGGAGGGCTCCAAACCGGAAAACATTAGGAAAAATAGATATAAAAACATCATACCATTCGACCACACTCGCGTGATTCTGCGCGACATTCCTCCCGACGCTCCTCCGGGCTCCGATTATATAAACGCAAATTATATCTTATGCGACTTTATCGATTCCAATTCAGAAATTCAAAATTCTAACGGTGGGAACGAAAACAGCAGTCCCCACTGCAATAGTGAAACGTCCAAAAACAAAATGGTTCAGTTAAGCATAGAAGAGAAGGCCAGAGACCATCCGAAAACCGTAAAGAATGGCACTTACAAGACCCTACCGACATTCGAACTGAGCGTCTTACGCACAAATCCAAATTACGTCAACACTACAATTCCAAAAGCGGCCGAAATAGTAGAAAATAGAGATCTCGAGAACGTATATAATAAAATTTACATCGCCACACAAGGTTGTCTCTCTACCACCATTTACCAATTTTGGTCGATGATTTGGCAGGAAGATGTACGCATCATAATAATGACCACTAAAGAAATAGAACGTGGAAAAGTGAAATGTGAACGCTACTGGCCGGAAGCCAACAAGACAGAAGTTATTAAGAAGTACACCATTTTCAATGAAAACGAATCATCTACTCAAGATTATACGTTACGGCGGTTCGTTGTGACGAAAAAAGACGAACCGAATGTTAAGCGAACGATATACCATTTCCATTTTACGGCATGGCCGGATCATGGAGTGCCATCGGAGCCGGGAAGGGTGCTGAATATCTTGCTGGATGTGAACTACAGACTGCACCAGATAATGACTGGCGAGAACCCGCCTAGTCAAGCCGTCGTTTGCGTGCATTGTTCTGCGGGCATCGGTCGCACCGGAACATTCATCGTTATAGACATGATCTTGGACCAAATACGAAAGGAGGGATTCGACTGTGAAATAGATATACATAGAACGGTGCAAATGGTGAGAGACCAGCGGTCTGGAATGGTGCAAAACGAAGCCCAATACAAGTTTATTTACATGGCTTTGTTAGAGTTTATCGAGACAGAGAAGCAAAGGAGTTTAGGGCCCGAGCAAGCCCAGGAAGTGAATTCAATGGAGAAGAACATAAGTAAAATAAACGCTTTATCAATTGGAAATAAATAGTCAGAGAAATTATTTCCCAAAATATAATGTAATCATTTGTTAGAGATAAAAAATGAATCTGTTCAATGATACGACTTGTTAATTTTATGATAATATAGATTTATGTGATCTGAGCGATCGTTTTGCAATATTTTATGGACAAAATTGTAATTTTTATTGTAATAACAATGTATACTGTGAACATACGTGTATTTTAAAAGACGATACAATTGTTATTCATTTTTATGGGCTAACTTTGTCATTAATGACCACAATTAGTGAAGCATTCAAATCAATTAACCTCTCATTTTGAATTACATTTTAACGTGTAGGTTTCTCAAGTTTAGAAGGATTATCAATATCTCAGAATGTAAATTATAGATTATTTTCGAATGTACGAATTCGATTATGTTCGCAATATAAAGTATTAGTGAAATTAAATCAATTTTATATCATGAGATCAATAATAGTAGCTAATTAAAAAAACTCTGACACCTGATGTTTCAAATTGTTGCTTTAAATTGACTACACGAAGTCAGGCGTTTGGCTTCATTGTGATCTCGAATCAATTTTGAATTATAAAGAGTATATATTTTTATTTGCAAAATGTGTAAATGTGTTGGATAAATCTGCCATTGCTAAATTAAATATGGTTTGCCTCATCTGACTATATGTGGGTAGATACAAATAGTGTACAATATTTTTCTATAATAATGAAATATAACAAATCATATTTCAGTATGAGGCATTAATTTTGGGCCAAAATACTTCAATATTAAGAAAATTGATGCAAACATTACAAGTATTGATGCTTGTTATTTTATTAAATAATGTTTTGATAAGTTAGGTGCGCTACAGCTTATGCAATTAGCATCAATGGTGCAATATGTTTGGTCAAGAAAAAAAATGTGCAATTTTTCAACAAAAACTTGATGGGTGATGACAGACAATTAATGTTGGTTTTACTGAGAGAACCGAATGTTCGACCGAATTATTACTTTGTTTTGTACACGCAAAAATTTATAAATGTAAATTACTTTATGTAAGTTAAACTTACATACATAGAAGCTAATATATAGTATTTTATAATTTATATGTATTTTACTTTTTATGACTATTTTATTGTTCCATATTATACTGGTCACGGATTCGGACCACTAAGGAAAAACACTTATGGACAATGTGGTTGTTTCGGGTAATTGCTAGTGTTTACTTAACAGAAATATTGACTTTAACACCCGAATATGATTACTGAAAAAGGTGCAAATTCTTTGACCAACCCCTTTAAAAATTCTCTCCATTTATTTATTGTTGGTACTATGAATATGGGTTTTTTCTATTAGCACAATATGCTTTGTCGGTCCTAAATTATTATAAGTTGTTGGCATTTTATTTATAATATATTCCAATTTTTATTGAGCTTATAATATGTACTTTGCATGAAAGAAAAAAAATGTTATCTGCAAAAGATATATTATGTTGTGTTATATATTAATAAATAAGTAAATGTGATATTGTAAAATGTGTTATCATTTATATTATAAATCCTTGTGTGTTATTTGAGCAGTGCTTCAAATTGCATTAAGAACGATGCTTGAAGTATTTATTTCAGCTTGGAATATGTGAAAATATCAGTTTTCTTCTCGTTAACTATTTTAATGTTGAGTTATTTTTAACAAAGCTTTAAAACGAGTATCTTCAATATTCAAGTAATAATAATAATCAGTATCAACAACACATCTAATGTTTGTTTTGCAACTGCTAATTTGTAGTAGTGAACATTAATCACTATTCACTAACCATCTGATTCAGTGCGTCTTGCGCGCGAAGTTGGGACGGATCTCTGTATTTTTAGTTGATGCGCGTCGAAAACACCGACAACAACTAGTGTCGTACTTTAATTAGTTTATATGGTACAAAACAATTGTTGTAGAACAGTAAATGTAGTGATTATCACAATAAATCTTTAAGAAATGATGCATGTAATGAGATCAGTGCAGAAATGGACCAGCATGTACGAGAACTAACTGCGCACTAAAAGAACACTATTGATGGACCGACTGCCGCGCGCGGCAGCCTCGTTACCAGCGACTTGATTGTAACTGATGATGATCTTGCAGTCAAAGATGCAAAAAGCATGGTTTAGCTATGTTGACATTCATAGAGAGTCTAGTGTGGGACCTAGACCTTTTTTTTTTAAGCTCCAAGAATTTGCTTGGAGCTTAAAAAAAAAAAAGGTCTATGATTGATGATTACAAGCCAATAATGATAATTCACTATCTTTTCTGTGACCAATACCACAATTACCAAAATGGTTAACCATCTAATAATTAAACCTATTGTTTTATCGCTTACATACTAAACAAAAAACTACAAGTTTGTGTACAGTCTTTAATGAATAAAGTTAACAGTAAATTTGATTAAGTAAAGCTAATGCAGCATGTGTACACTACCTACGGATTATTTCCTTACATCTAAACTTCAAGAACTTGAGATTATTCCCATTTTAAATCCTTAAAATTAACCCTCAAAGTCATGTTACTATTAAGTTTCAATG
The DNA here is from genome assembly GCA_963853865.1 of Helleia helle. NCBI lineage: Eukaryota > Metazoa > Arthropoda > Insecta > Lepidoptera > Lycaenidae > Helleia > Helleia helle. Next base: position 21,517,049 of record OY971423.1, on the reverse strand, counting down.
CATATGGATCAATTGTTTGTGTATCTTAGTCGTCATTGTTCACAGGAATTTCTTCTATGCCTTCAGTTTCATTCACAAGTGCTCTTTCTAGAATCACTCTTCCTTCTTTATATCTGCAAAAGGTGTTAGTCAATAAGGACACAATTGTAGATTTTTAACTCCAAATTAGATCATTAATAAACATCTAGATTGTAGTGTATTTATAAAATGCATTTTTATAGAAATAAAATAGTTTCACAAACTGTGTGCATAATTAGAGATGGTTTTTGTGTGTGATCATGACTTGCATTTGGCTGGTTTTTTAAGCATCAGGTGTGTTGATAAAATAAACAATCCTACCTCTAAAACACTCGATTGCTTTGTTCAGCATTTGTTTGTGTAGCATCATTTTGAAGTGTATGCCTAGTAGTTGTTAAATAATAACTGTAAATACAGATAACATTACCTTTGATTTTCTTCAGTGGCAAACTCATACACCCATCCTAGTTTAGTGGCACAGTTTTTACAGGACACATCTCTCACCATGTGTCTCCCGGTTAACATTACTCGATCCTGAACTTCAGAATATACTAGGTTCACCACTTTATGAAAGAGAAAAGCACGACCTAAAAACAATATTACAATTTAAGTATCCTTGTTATTTAACATATTATAACTTTTTGTATTATACTCTCAAGCTTTGCTGATTAGGATCAGCAAAAAATTTATGAATTAGTTAAATACCTATGTCAAGTTAAATAAATCTATTGAATAAGCCACCACCGCACCAAATTCCTGCGCTTTGATTTTGATTATAGCTGACCTGTTTTATAAATAAAAAACTAAACAGCACTCATAATGTATTTTTTTAAATTATAATACAATGTTTAATGAACCGGTGGGAGGGAAACGCTGTGCTGCGCTCCCGGCTGAATGGGTACCACCATCTTGCTTGTTTCTCCCGTGAAACAGCTTTACTGTGTTTCGGATAGAAGGGCAAGACAGGCACTGTAATTACTGGCACTAAGACTAAACATCTTATGTCTCAGGATAGGCAACACATGGATGAGTTGCCTGGACTTGTTCCAGGTAAACTAGTTTATGTACATGGGCGACGACGACCACTTACCATCAGGTGGCACGTTTGCCAGTTTGCTTATCCAAGTAACATAAAAAAGAGCTAGTTATAGTTAATATTATTAGAACGAATATTAGAGCCAATTTTCATTAACCCTCAACAAATTCAATAAAGTAAGGAAATATCTAATAAACAACAAGATAACGTCCTTCATTAAACATAATAAAGAGGAAAATAATATTGTACGTAGTTCTACTTTTTATAGAAATTCAGCTTTAAATAAGAATAAATAGTATATTACCTTGTAATATAATTTTGTGAAAGGAAAGTAATATCTACGTAAACTCATTACGTAGCAGAATAATACACTACATTACCTACAGCTATTACTTTAGATTTACCTGTAGCTCCGGTAAATCTTGTACTAATCAACTCAGAACGATTGGTTAAAACAACATCACACGCAGCACAGGAAAAAAGGCGAGTGCCACCTATGTGATCTAGAAATATTTTTCCCATGTCTGGTCTTTGTTTATATGAATTTTGATATTTTCTAAACAATTTTCTATGACAATTGACAGGTATTTACGATGTGGTAGTTGGTACTAAGTGATTTAATATTTATCGTAGACAGATATTTATATTCTCTAGAGTTGGCAGTTGGTACGAAACTTGAACGACTGCAGTTGACACTTGAATTTTTTTTTCCATTAAAAGGCATTAGCTACTAGACTATTGGCCATAAAAAATAAATATTTAGTTTGTAATATGGAGAAACGGCGGGAAACCCCAAGGAGCGCGGTTTCACCCCTCTAGTCACCATTAATCAACTATTACTTCCCACTCCACCCACCCAGAACAGTCCACCATAATATTCGCCAACCAATCACATTATTACTCGATTACTTGACCAAAACAAAAAGCTCATGACATGTGACACCCAAACTACGCTTTTGTCCTTTTTTTTATGTCGGGTAATGCTCTAAGGCATCCAGACAGGGAGTGGGCCTCCCAAGGCGGGTATGTTGGACTCGCTGCGCCCGAAAGGTGGACGTAGCTCTACCCACTAAAACCTGAAAGAAAAAAACTTCGCCCTGATGGCCTTTAAGCTCAATCGGAATATTAGGTGAGCAGACGGCTCACTTAAGAATTTTTCGTAAGGGTCGCGCCCGCCGGGGGCCCACTCCGCCCCGCAGTGGGCTCATCGCGCGCGCTACTCTGGAGAGTAGGATTTAGACTAGTCCCCTCCCCCGGACTTGGTGTCCAGTTTTCTGGATTTAGTATCCCCAAATCCGGAAAACCTAAAGAAAATAATGCACTCTGTCTCGCTCTATCATAATACTGATTTGCATAGTATTTCCCTCTTTAGTAATTATTGTTATTTTAGCGCCTCATCTGTATATAGTTCGTCTACGGTAATAATATCCATATAGAAATTAGTTCCGCAATATGGCGTAGGTTTTTATTTTTCCGGGGTTGGATATGGTGTCTTAATATGCGGATAAATTATCCTCATATATCTAATACTATTAGTTAGAAATCAGTCCTAATCATGTACCTATACCTATTTAACCTACGGATATAATAAAAAGGAGGTAGAGTTTGTAGGGTTTAATGTAAAAAGCAATCTCATAAGCGACTTATCTAATTTCAAAAATATATTAGGTACCTAATATTATATAATAAAGGTCGAGATTTTTTTCTCCGAAATTTCCGTAGTTTCGAAACTTTTATGCGTTTGGCTGTAACATTATTAAATAATTGATGAAGGTTATTTACCTATTATGTATATAAATATTTATTTCGAAGTTGATGAAACTGGAGAGAACATCTAGTAGCCTAGTAGGTATAATATACAAAAAAAACATTAGTATTTATTTTGTGACTTGGTCATGCAAACAATAATACTGATAGATGGACATAATATAATATGCACCATGTATAGCATAAAATTATATATACACAGTATATTATATTATGTTTAAGATGTAGATTGCTGATTGTAGATCAGTGTAGACAGTACTTCCACACATAGACTTAGAATATACTGTCATATATTATAATGTTTATGCTGTCATACTTCCACAGTACTTCGTAAGCGAGAAAAATAAATCGTTACCATAGCAACTTGAATTTATAGTGTGACATGTAAACTCATTTTTAATATAACAAAATATTTTTGTTTAATAATATAAAATAGTCCTTCAACTTAAAACAAAATTTAAAAATGTAAATAGTTTTTTTTATAGAAATGGAGGACATAAAAGAGGATGATATACACCAGACTGCTATAAAATTAGCTGAAGAAATAAAAAACTTATCTATATACAAATCGTTTTATAGTGATATACAGGTGATTATAATTATTTAAGAGGTGATTTTAAAGCTCATTCTAATCTGCCTATGTAATCTGCACAGAGGTAACATTTAGCAGTTAATAAATACCTAAGTACACGCTATATCATTATAATACTTGATTGTTTTTGTATATCTATAGAAACTAGTATCCTCGCCAAATGTTAAAAAGGATGATCTAAAACAAACATTACAACAGGCTATGAAGGAAAAAGGTTTAGATACTAAGTTACGCAACACAGTTTTCCATTGGGTCAGAACACAGAGTAAACAAAATGTGAGTATACCCTCCTATTTATAATTAACAAAATAGATATTTTATAGCAAAATAAATGTAATGCTTACAATACAAAGTTCTATATAAACATCATTTGGACGTGTACTCTTATTTGACTCGCTATAGGTACCTATTATCTACTTCCATTTTATAGAGTATAAGGTGACGAAACGAAAGAGGCCTATATACAGCAGCTCAATAACCTAAGGTGAACCCAGCACCTTGGGCGAAGCCAAGTGAACCAAGGGGGCTGCTCTTTGGGGTACACAGAGCAGCCCCATCTCTTAGAGTAGGAGTAGACAAGGGGCGAAGATGGGAACCTGACCTTTTTGCACTGTCTCGACGTTGGGACGGATTGTTCTGTGGTGCGGGACAATCTCTCTGTTGAGGTGGTTTCGGTCTCTTCAGGAACTGACTAGCCGTCGATGTGCCCTGTTTGTTTAACAGATCCGGGGCACCTCACCAAAGGCGGCATTGGTGGAACTCGCTGGGTTTTAGTGGGTAGAGCTGCGTCCACCTTACCATCTTTCGGACACAGCGAGTCCCACTTACCCGCCTGGAGAGTCCCCCGCCCCCAGCGGGATGCCTAAAAGCATTTCCCGGCGGAAAAAATAAACGAAGCTCACAGACACCCGCAACTTGCATAGTTAAAGGCTCATACGCACTAAGCGGTTACCCGCAATGCGGCTAGCCGCGCGGATGCGATCGCAAGCAAAAATATATAATATGTATGTACATTTATTTCTATGCGCACTGCGAGGTGGTTACTCGCAAACTTCTGGCTGCTATACGCACTGTGCAGCCCAGCTCCAGTGTGTGGCTGTTTTAAAATATTTTAAAATGCTTGCTTGCGGCTGCCTGTAATGCGGTTGGCCGCATCCCCAAACGCTTCTAGCGGTCAGCCAGTTAGACGCAAGGCGGGTAATGGCTTAGTGCGTATGACCGCCGTTATAATTCGTGAGGTATAAAGAAGAAAACTGTGGAGTTTTAGGATAGGATAATGGGGATTTACGTTACTATTACGACTATTTACGTCCGAAATACAGCCTTCACTATTTCTCGGCATTTTCAAGTAGAAGGGATCTAGGTCAGCCATACCCAAGTAAATTCCGCGTTTAGGTGCAGTATCATCCCTTCTCATAGTTTAGTATTTGATTTGATCTTAGGTTTTGTAATTTTTCCAGAAATTAGACCCATTGACATCTTTATCGAAAGCCAGTGCTCAATGGGAGAAAAGAATACACAAATCTTTGAACTCAATGTGTTCAGACTTGGAGACGTCGTTGGCCAAAGTCAGATCACAAAGTGAGCAAGAAGAATTATCAGACAAATGGAATGAGCTCAGCACGTATAATTTAGGTGAAATAATTTAGTTGATATTCGGGTACCTACGTAGGTACTCTTATCTTAACATAGTATAAAATAAAGTCGCTTCCACTGTCTATTCACTTACATCTTTTAAACTACTCAACGGATTTTCATGTAGTTTTCAGCAATAGATCGAGGTATTTAAGATGCAGGTGTTATATAATTTGTCAAACTGTTTCGTAAATTGGTTGAAATATAAAGATAATTGTTGTTGAAATCGGAATAAAGCTTTCATTGAAAACGCTGCCACCTTTGAGATATAATAAAAAAAACGTGGTGGTATATTTGAAAGAAAGAAAGAGAGAAAAATATTTTATTGTTCACACCAAAGCTCTAAACATTTATTTATTTCTCTTTTAGAGATAGGTATACCAAAACACTCCGCGATGATATACATATTCTGAATTTTAAGAATAGCTACTATAATACTATACGCAATTTAACTTCCAAAAAATAGTCACGGCATTTGACAAGCTAAAAAGTAAAACAGACTTATCATTATTAATACTTATGACGACCAATTTTTTTTTATTTTCAGATTTAACAAAATATAGACCTGTTTACGCACCAAAAGATTTTTTAGAAGTTTTACTTACACTTTCTGGATACGTTCCTTACACAAAAGAGTGAGTGGTAGACGTTATACAAAAATTTGCTATAGTTTCCTTGTATGTATGCAGTACTATGTATCTTTAAATATAACAGTAAAATTTGGCTCATTTTCAGGGATGAACCAAAATGGGAGTTTGCTCATTTGCCTCTTCAAGTGAAGACTCTGGATCAACTGGTGCGGCAAATTCGTAATGTTCTATCTTTAATATGGATTATCTTCTATTATTTCCTAATAACATTATAATAATGTTATCTTTTGACGTAGATATTAAGTAAAGTAGCGAATTAGTTTCCGTCAAATTAAAAATTTAATGAACAGTTTACTTTCTTGTGCAACCCGAGTCTCCTTTTCATGTATGCACAATAAATATTGAATCTCCATGCTAGCAAGTCTTGGTACATTATAATTTAAATGGCCTCTGCCCGACGTACCAACCCTTTTTATGGAACACAAACCTAAAGCGATGCGATTGGACTTGAAGAGTCCGAATATGACATTCAACACTTTTTTGTTATTTTCAGCGAAAGATCTACACCGAATGGATGGCCGGAGATCCTTTGTTAGGCGTTAACCCAAACATGCCGAGTTCTGTGCCGGGTTTTATCACGTTAGAAGCAGAAAGAGTAGGACTTGGAGAGAGAGTGGCCGGGTTAGGATATGCCCCAGTTATACAGGAGTATTTGAAAAAAGGCAGTCCTCAGTGCCTTAGAGCTAAACTTTGGACTCTGGTTCTCGGCGCTGAAATTACACCACAGGTTGCAATAGTCACTAATTTAAATCTCAAGCAATCTCAGTTAAATTTGGATATAAATGGCGTCGTCACTCTAAAGCGATTTTTATATACTTACCCATTATTATACGTGTAATATGAGTGCACAATCAAGTCAAATAATCTGTCCGGCACATAAAATATATTTCAATAACAATTATTTTGTTTAAAAAGTAAATAATGACATTAAAAATAATCTTTAGTGGACGTCCGTGTTTTTGTGTCGCAGCAGGCAAATTAGTCGAAAATATCGTACCTACCGGAATATTTTTTGTCATCTAAAGTATAATACACTGCGGACTTTCTAAATTAATATATGAGTGTTCAATTCACTGTCGTTTAATTATTATTGTCAGTACTCAGTACCGTCTTTACCATAAGGGCACATGGGGTCTGTGCCCGTACGAAAACGTGTGCACTGTTGTTCCAGTATTAAATACTTTATACTACTCATAGATTAATATGTATATACGGAAAATACTACTGCTGGTCAAGTATTAATGAACAGTAGCATACTTATAATATATTTTATGAATTGTAATAATTAACCACAGTAAATATTAGGTATTGTCTATCCAAAAGAGCCCCAAAATTGTTGTGTGCCCAGGGGCCCTAGCATAGCTTAAGAGGGCACTGTTTATTGTTATTTATAAAAAAACTACGATACAAATAACAAATGTGCATTTATATCATACTGTTTATTAGTTGCCAAGCAACTGACACGCTTTTACAAATAATCAATTTTATTGTGGAAAATGGGCGTGCACTTTTGGATTTTCCAAACTTTTTCAAAACTTGGCCATCTAAATTCAAATGCAGACATGCTTTCAAATCTGTCTAGTAGTTACCGAAATAAGAGCTTTTAAACACAGATTAAGTTCTTCAGCGTTACCCTTTTAGTATAGATTAAGTTTTTTGATATGATAGTTAATTTTAGCAAACGACGTACTTCAACCAATTGAAAAAATGCGTTCTAGAAGTGGACCTGATGATCGATAAGTTGGTTTTCAAAGACGTTCAGCTGACCGCCTCCAATGATGACCAGTATTTTGTGTTTGAAGATCTTTTGTATCAGGTAATGGTCCATCGAGCATACAAACGGAATAGAGCGGTAATGTTATGTGTATATGAAAACTAATTCCGACAAATTTGTGCTTCGACGTTGCGCCGGTTCTTCGCTCTGATTGGCCAGCTGATGGCCATTGATGGATAATTGGCCGATGCGATGTATACACAGATCAGTGGTTGGTTGAATTGCTATTTCGTCAGTGACAAATCACCGACCAGTTTCGAAATGTTATGGCTCACATTACTACACTATGCAGTTATATGCTCGATGTGCTCAAACCAAACAATCTCAACATGATATAATCATGAAATCATTGGCCTTAAAGCCGTGACGGATGTTTAATTCAATCTTTCGTAATATTTTTTTCACATAGAGGTTTTACATGTGCTGGTTTAGTGAGAGTCAGTTTTTTGTAAACCATACATTTTATATATATATATTAAAGAGAGGCAATGTAAGTGCGACAAATCACGGTAAGTTAAAGAGAAATAGTCAATAGATAAGACAGTCTCCAGTTTGATATAGACCCAATTTTGTAAGAGGTAGTGCCATGCTGCTTTGCAAAATGCATGCAAAACTCGGTTGCCTCCATATGACATAAAAAGGCGCAACACACACACACACAATGTCGCTTTGGTCTTATTTGTAATACACCTTTTTAATCTTGTGATAAGCCCAAACTTACCTATCCACCTTAGATTTGAGTTGTGGACGAGGAGAAGACTTGGAGTCAAAGTTCCTCCTAAAATGTTGTTTTCAGGTGATGCTGTGCTTCTCCCGGGACAGCGAAGTTCTGGAGCAACTATCCGGGAACCTCGGTAACGCGCTCGTGGTGCCGGTGCGGGGGCGGCACGCGCCGGGCGGGCTGACCACCTTCCCGCCCAGCGGGGTCATACCGTTCCACGGGTTCACCATGTATGGTGAGGAAATAAACAAGCCGTTGCACGCGATTTTAAAGGGCTTAAAATTGAATAAAAATCCTTCCTCTCAAAATAATTTACCAAATATACTACAATTACATTTTTTTAAATTTTTGTCTGTCTGTCTGTTTGTTCCGGATAATCTCTGAAACAGCTGGTCTGATTTTAATGGGACTTTCACTGGCAGATAGCTGATGTTATAAGGAGTAACTTAGGCTATAAAAATAATTATCGTCAACTCGGATACGGCTGTAAATCTATATTAACGCGGTCGAAGCTGCTGCTTTTTTTTTCTTTAACGCCGGGAAATGCTCTGAGGCATCCCGCGGGGGAGTGGGTCTCCCCACGCGGAGTGTAGGACTCGCTGCGCCCGACAGCTGGTAAGTGGACGCAGCTCTACCCACTTAAACCCGGCGAGTGCCACCAATGCCGCCTTTGGTGAGGTGCCCCGGATCTAGTAAACAAACAGGGCACCTCGAAGGCTAGTTAGTCAACAAACCCTCCCAACGCCGGGACAGTACAATGGGGTAAGGTTCCCATCCTCTCCCCTTGTCCCCTCTTCTTATAAGAAGGGTACCAAGAGCACCCTCGGCCCAATTCGCTTCGCCCAAGGTGCAGCGGCTTATCCTAGGTTACTGAGCCCCACCGCCACGACAAGGCCTGAACCGTGGTGGGGAAGGTCCTAACACTGTATTGGTATAGACTAATCACGGAACTGCCGTAATAACTATTCATAGTATCTGGAAGACACGGGATGAGTGCTCAAAACTATTTATTGAGTTAACATTTGTGTTTTTTACATGAACCAACAAATCATGAAGTTATGAATCTTAGTAAAAGTAGTACTAAGCTTAGTACCGTTGTACTCTTGCATTAAAAGAAAACAGATAAAAAGTAAATTGATCCAAGTATATCAATTGATCGAGTATTTCAGCCACACCGTTCTGCTATCTGTACGACGACCCCGTCCAGCTGTACTACACGTTCCGAGCGTTCTACATTCGGTACTGCCATCGACTGCACTACATATCCACGCATCCACAGGTAACATGTGATATTATATAAAAAATTTGGTCATAACGGGACGTCTAATATTTATTATTAAAATTTATAATTAATTTACAACAAAAGATGGAATAAAAACATTTTACAAAAAATTAAAACCGACTTCAAAAATACTAAACTAAAAAGTAATAATAAAATAACAGTTTCGTTAATGTTTGTGCTTACAACATATAATCAACTTAATCTTCTACTAATGTACAAACTTTGCGTTTACCACGTCATTATAGTTACTTTTGGAGTCGGTGTCAGACAAAGTAGGTAGGCAGGTAATGTATAGCAACAAATACGACACCGACTCCAAAAGTAACTATAATGACGTGGTAAACGCAAAGTTTGTACATTTGTAGAAGATTAATAGACCAGGGTCGATAATTTTAGAAACCAAAAAAAATAATAGTAGATTGAAACCCATTGGAAAAGGAGGAGAATATAACAAAAATAAAAGGAAAAATAATTTACGGGCGATCTGACGGCGGGAAAGTGGAGGGGGGGGGGGGTCTAAGGGTAAAAAACGGTTTATCTCGATTTCCGGCAAATCTACAAGTCTCATGGAAAAAAGTTGAATAGCAAAGTTGTAGGTAATAAGAAGATCTACAACTTTTGTATTTACAATTTTTTCACATAACCTCGAAATGTATGTGAAAAATTCAAATAACCAAGTTTTTGGTTTTTTATTTTTATCTTTTACAAAAAAAAATGTTTGCTCACGAAATTTGGTGTAAACTTACCTCCTTATGTTCCAAACACACTGTATTTTTTTAAATTTAAAATATTTATTTTTTCACCTTATATCGATTTAATATCGAAAAAACAGCCTTATTTTCACTTTAAAATTCTCCTGTCAAAATATCAGCTTTCTTCAAAAAGTTGGTGTGTATTCTGTTGGGTGAAATCTCTACTTTCTAATGGTGTAAAAAAAATATACATTACTGTGGTCAATTTTATCAGAAAATGCAAAAACACGAGTACGAAACGAGAGAGAGTAAGGCCCAGACCCTCCTAGCCCCTTCCCCACTTCTCTATGAAATACGTTTTGATGGGCTAAAATGTTCCGTAGGTCACTCAGGTATATAAGTTATCTCAAAATAGCAATAAATAGGCATCTACGCATATTGTTTCGTAGGGTCTAGGGCGGTCTGGACCTTATTGTCTCTGGTATCGTAGTCATTTTATTGCATTTTCTGAGAAAATTTACCATAGTAATGTATATTTTTTTTACACCATTAGAAAGTAGAGATTTCACCCAACAGAATACACACCAACTTTTTGAAGAAAGCTGATATTTTGACAGGAGAATTTTAAAGTGAAAATAAGGCTGTTTTTTCGATATTAAATCGATATAAGGTGAAAAAATAAATATTTTAAATTTAAAAAAATACAGTGTGTTTGGAACATAAGGAGGTAAGTTTACACCAAATTTCGTGAGCAAACATTTTTTTTTGTAAAAGATAAAAATAAAAAACCAAAAACTTGGTTATTTGAATTTTTCACATACATTTTGAGGTTATGTGAAAAAATTGTAAATACAAAAGTTGTAGATCTTCTTATTACCTACAACTTTGCTATTCAACTTTTTTCCATGAGACTTGTAGATTTGCCGGAAATCGAGATAAACCGTTTTTTACCCTTAGACCCCCCCCCCCCCCTCCACTTTCCCGCCGTCAGATCGCCCGTAAATTATTTTTCCTTTCATTTCTGTTATATTCTCTTCCTTTTCCAATGGGTTTCATTCTACTATAATTTTGTTTCACTTTTTGCCATTGTCAAAGGCTTCGGCACTGGTCTATAAGTTGATTATATGTTGTAAGCACAAACATTAAAGAAACTGTTATTTTTTTACTTTTTAGTTTAGTTTTTTTGAAGTCGGTTTTAATTTTTTGTAAAATGCTTTTATTTCTTAATTTTTAGTGATTCCGAAATTCGTCGTCTTGGCGTTCATTGAAGGAGGCATGTTCAGCAGTGGATGGATAAAGGATGATGATGATGATGATGATGATGACGATGGTGATGGTGATGATGATTACGATGACCGCGACATACTATAGTGTGCTGCCAAAGCATCCTATACAATTGTTACATCGACACGTAATAAAATATCATATCATCAAGGTAAACAAAACCAACCAAATAGGCATTATTGGGAATAACTAAAAAACGGCTTGTCAGATCTTAATAAAATTAATATGGGACCAAATTGGAAACACCAGCTTACAAACAAAAAAATAACCATCGAAATCCATTCACAAACGGCGGAGATATCGTGTCACATACATACAAAAAAAAAAAAACATACAGACGAATTGAGAACCTCCTTTTTCTTTTGAAGTCGGTTAAAAATACGCGCGCGCATACACCAGAGTCGAGAGCGCGGGCGTGGTGCGGGCATCACGACATGACAGCGTCATGCCATTGCTACATTGCAGCCGAATTTGGCCGGCCGCGGCACGCCAGCGGTTGTTTTATTTCACGAAAGCTGGTGGACCATATTTGTAGTTGTGATGCGACAGACGTGGGTTCTGTGTGCGTAACTACAGGGAGTGTATTAACGAACGAAACTGCTCCAAGTGACAACTATGCTGTCGCGCTTCGTGCGGTTTGTGAGTTTCCGGTGGCCCATTGGGAGGATAGGTAAAAGGAGGGCAACGCATCTGCATAATCTCTGGTTGTGCAAATGTCTATGGGCGTCGGTAGTCTAAGCTTCGACTGCTCGTTTACCCTCCTATGATATAAAAGATACTCAAGAGGGTAGACGGTCTTGCGTATACGCAATATATTGCATTAAAAATATGAAATTTTTGCAGTATTCGATAAGAGATTATTCACAGCATTTTCGTTTTCTAAAAATGTGGCCAAGAAATCGCAAACGGTAATTTCATCAAGGGGCAGACAATTTATTAGATGTCTTTATAAATGAATCATTTTCAGGGGATCGTCTCTCTCTGTCTTTTGTACGAGAGACTTTTGGAAGCCAACGAACCACTTCTGTGGGTACACTTCAGAAATATCAACGTCAACCCGTAAGTACAATGTCATTTTAGTGTTCTGTTTTGTTAGTTGGAGTACCTAAGTAGGCAAACTGGCAGATAAGACACAGATGGTAAGTGGTCAACGTCGAACTTGCAGCGAAATTATCTGGAACTAACCCAAGCCACTCATTGGCGCGTTGCCTATCCTGAGACCATCGAGCATATACGGACCGGAATTAAGCGGTAATGTTGTGTGTTTTGTATGAAAACAAATTATTTTTATTGAATGCATATGCATATATACATCATACACGGTACATATACCAAAATAGCTTTTCTCACAATTTTTGTCTGTCTGTCCGTCTGTCTGTCTGTTTGTTCCGGCTAATCTCTGAAACGGCTGGACCGATTTTGATGGGACTTTCACTGACATATAACTGATATTATAGGGAGTAACTTAGGCTATAAAAATAATCATCATCAATCCGGTTACGTTTGTAAATCTAAGTTAAAGCGGGCGAAGCTGCGGGCAACAGCTAGTCAGCTAATATAAGTAGTGTAGTGCCGGCAATAGCTAGTATTTAAACAATTTCAGTATCCGCGTCGTGTTCAAATGGCTAATGCGGGCGTTCAGCGGACATCTCCCCCCCGACCAGCTCCTCCTGTTGTGGGACGCGATCCTGGGCTACGACCGGCTCGAGATATTACCGCTTCTAGCGGTCGCCATCTTGAGCTTCCGCAAGGAGAACATATTCCAAGTGAACACGCTCCAGAACGTGGATGCTGTGCTAGCTGATCTGTCCACTATATCCGTGATACCGCTGCTGCAATTGGCTATGATGAAATCTTAAAAAAAAATCGCATAGACTTATTCTGGGTCTCTTAAACGTGGCGAAGAGTTTGTATAAACAATCACATGTTATGAACCGTTAATGGGAGGTTCGATATTGGCTTAAATACCCACAACACCAAATACCAGCGAATAATTCATGTTTCATATAAAATATTTTTTTTTATTTTCTAAACAATATTTCCATACTTTAGAGTAGCATTTATATATTTTGCTACACGTATAATTGTCCTGTAAACTAAGGAGCTAGCCTGAATGTTATATACAAATTTATAGTTAATGAAGTTGATTATATATGTTGGTATCTTTTCTTATCAACAAAAGACACATCTTTTAGTATACCTGTTAAAATTGTTTATTATTTGTGTTGTTATCAATTATACTCACATTGGACTACACGATGTAGGTAGGATTGTTAAAATTAGTTCACCTTTAACTACGAAAAGGGGGTAGTAGAACTAAAATAGTGTTGGACTAATTTCTAGTTGTTAGCGAGTTACCGAATATGCAACCTCGGTACAATTGTTTTATAGATGCATTTATTGTAATAAATAAAAACGTTTGGTAAAAAAGTTTTATTTACATAACATTTATATTTACAGCTTTGTTGTCAACTTTATCTAACTACTGATTTTAATGTTGCTGTGAAAATTGGGGTTATTTTAATAGCTTCAATGTTAATGAAAGAGGTCCAATAACCTAAATTTTCCTACAAATGACGCACCAGTTGCCCTCCTCAAAGAAACTCTCTTCCACTACAAGGTCCGGCCCACACAGTTTGTCCAATTCACCTTCTTCAAACACGTGGTAGTATCTTAATAACGTTGACTCTGGATTGCCCAATTTATCGCCGGATTTGTCGCCTGACTGGTCGTCCGATCTCACACGTCTCAACTTCCAAGGCACTAACAGATCGCTGTGTTGGAACTGTGTCCTATTCTCGTGCACCGGTAAGTGAAGTCCGCCGACCGTAGAATGAGTTATGGAATCGTGACTCTCCCTGCTTTTGCATAGATAGTTAGATTTCTTCTGGTCTTTCGCCCACACTGTGATTAACGCATGCCCTCCAGGACGTAGGAGCCGAGCGATCGTGGCAACGGCTTGGAGTCTTCTTGCCTATAAAGTCAATTAACATAGATTGTTTTTAGTAAAAATCTATTTGAAACTATTTCCAAGCAAGCAACAAAACAAAAGACGACAGATCTGTCGACTTCCAACGAAATGGAGTTCTTTTAAGTCAAGCGCGAGTGGCGGGTTCAATTGTTCATAGGAAGGGGCCTCCCAGCGATGGAAGGAACAAGCAACGATGCATCCAGAACATTAACCAAGCATCGTATTATAACAATATTCTAATGGTGTATGGAGGATGCAGGGATTTTGGCCTTAATTGAAAACATCCACTGTCTAGCAACCAACTGGTAGGTGGACAATTTATAAAGTAACCACAAAATGAACTCACATAGCTGCAAAAATGATGTATGACCGCGATACAGATGACCCGGTCAGCGCAGGCGTCCCTCAGCGGGGTGTAAAGCAGGTCCAATCGCAGGGCCTGCGCTGGCAGACCTGATGTCATAGTCACGCACTCCCTGAGAAGGCCCGCACTGCGCTCCCCTGCTATCTATAACATCCAGTCACATCACACTGTAGCCCCGTGGTAGGTTGGTAAGAACTTGTATTTCGGATGAGAGTCTGCTTGAGAACTACTACGATCCTTTTTTTAACGCTGGGAAATGCTCTGAGGCATCGCGGGGGAGTGGGTCTCCCCACGCGGGTATGTGGGACTCGCTGCGCCCGAAAGCTGGTACGTGGACACAGCTCTACCCACTAAAACCCGGCGAGTGCTACCAATGCCGTCTGGTGAGGTGCCCCAGATCTAATAAACAAACAGGGCCCCGCGACGGCTAGTCAGTCCCGCAAGGGATCGTCGCCACCTCCACAGAGGAGTTGTCCCGCACCACAGAACAACCTCTCCCAATGTCGGGACAGTACAATGGGATGAGGTTCTCATCCTCGCCCCTTGCCCCCTGCTCTTTTGTTCCCTCTTATAAGAGGGGTACAAAGAGCCCGTTGGGGTACGTTTTTACCATTGGAAGGGAAGCGCTGTGCCGCGCTCCCGGCTGCATGGGTACCACCATCTTGCTTGTTTCTCCCGTGATTGCCTGGGCGCGTTCCAGGTAAACTGGTTTGTGTTCATGGGTGACGCCGACCACTTACCATCAGGTGGCACGTTTGCCAATTTGCCTATCCAACTAACATAAAAAAGCCCCCTCGGCTCAATTAGCTTCGCCCAAGGTGCTGGGCTCACCCTAGGCTACTGAGCCTTACCGCCACGTCAAGGCCTGAACCATGGTGGGGGAGAACTACCATCCTGGGCTAATTCCAGGTAAAGTCATTTATGTTCATGTCTGCCCGGTCGCCTATCCAAGTAACATAAAAAAGTACTAGGAACTTTTAAGAAATTTATAATAATGAATAATAGATATAATATAATATATACACTTTACCATCGAACATATAACCGGATAGAGTAATAACGTGAGCCACAAAATTCCGAAACTGGTCAGTGACTTGCCACTAACTTAATAGCAATTCAACCAACCAATGAATAGTGATCTGTATGTACATCGGCCAAGCATCCATCAATGGCCGTCCGCCGGCTAATCAGAGCGCAGAACCGTCGCAGCGTCCCAGCACAAATTGGATAGAATTTGTTTTCATACAAAACACATAACATTACCGCTCTATTCCAGTTATATGCTTGATGCCTACACATGCATGACTCTGATCTATTTGCATATACATGTGTATAATATAATATTGTGTAAAAAAAATTTCAATGTTTACGCGAATTTAACTAAAAAAAATCATTTCCTTTGAAATAAATTATAAAACACTGCTGCCATCTATCGGGCTACTTTAAAAATACTTAAACCTATATATTTGTAATATTTTGCATTCTCTTGCAGGCTAAGTACTATTTATGAATATGTTTGTCTCTTTTTGGTGTCATTCTTTCATTTCATCGAATTATCAAATCGAAATGGTACTAAAGAAGATTCCCAACAAAATGTCACTTACCTGCACAATATCCGTCCTTTTCAATATGTTCTTCCCGTTCCCGGCTCCCAAGTCTAGTATGATGGACCCAATTGGGGTATTCTGGAGAAACTCTACCACTTTGGGCCAAGGTTTGTGCCGAGTGGAACTGAAGTGTCCAGCGATTTGTTCGTACACCTACACATTAAAATAAGTATAAAAGGTTGTGTACTTTTTAAAACCACAAATCCTCAAAATGGCTAAACCGATTTTGATAAAACATGAACTACTGAGTCTAAGAACCACTTCTAAGGCCTGCCTGAAACATCACATCCAAATCTGTTCCCATGTTTGAGAACTATGTTAGGTAGCAATCAAACTTATAACACCCGTCTTGTTGCGTTGGGGTCAATAAAACTAGTATCTTGTAAAAAGTAGTTCATTTTCATTAATTTGACTTGGTACATTTATTTAAATAACTCACCTGATGCACATGAAGTTCCTCCAAATTGGAGGCTAATTCGCCGTCTATATTGTCAGCTGACTTAGCACCGGTATCACATAGCACTTTATAACCACACTGGCATGGGCCTGTCTTAGCATGTCTTGTTTTACGGAATGTAAGTGATATTCTAGTGCTCCTTGGCTCGGTATCGCCAGTTATTACTTTAACCTCTTCTAGATTATTCTTTCTAATTTCTACTATAGGGTCCCAAGTCCTAGGTTGAATACCGTGTTGCCAATCATACCTTTAAATAAGAAAATATACATATTGCTCAATAAAGCCTGTGTTATTCTAGAAACTTATAGGTACTAGTACATTTTTTTTATTTTTTACGCCAGGAAATGCTCTGAGGCATCTCGCTGGGGAGTGGGGACTTCCCAGGCGGGTATGTGGGACTCGCTGCGCCCGAAAGGTAGTAAGGTAGACACAGCTCAGTACACACTAAAACCAAATGTGTGCACCAAGAGTGCCATCAATGTCGCCTTTGGTGAGGTGTCCCGAATCTGTTGAGCAAATAGGGCACCTCAACGACTAGTCAGTCCCTTAAGGGACCGAAGCCACCTCAACAGAGAGGTTGTACCACATCACAGGACAACCCCTCCCAACGTCGAAATAGTTACAATGGGATGAAGTTCACATCCTCGCCCCTTATCCCCCTGCTCTTTTGTCCCCTCTTCTTATAAGAGGAGTACAAAGAGCAGCTCCGTTGGCTCAATTTGCTTCGCCCAAGATGCTGGGTTCACCTTAGGCTACTGAGCTCCACCGCCATGACAAAGCTTGAACCATGGTGGGGATAGGTACTATTGTGCAAAGGTAATTTTTACTTTTTACTAGTTAATCTTCAACAAACTGCAAGGGCAGGTAAACCAAAACATCTAATTATCCATATATGATGACGACCTCTGTGGCTCAGTGGTAAGCGCGTTGGCGCTCAAGCCGGAGGTTGCGGGTTCGAATCCCGCCAGGGAACAAAAATATTTTCTGTGTTCCTGTGTCATGGATGTGTATTAAATATGTGTATTATATAATAAAAATCTTAAAATATACGTATAGTATAAAAGTAATAAATATATTTCTGTGTGAAAGCGTCCATAGGTATTATTATTATATATGTAATAAATAATTACCTAGCTTCACCTTGCATAATTAATAATGATCTAGCAGGCACTACAAGTGGAACGTATCTGCCACTGTGATGCTTCCAATCCATCACAACTTGAGAGCAAAGCGACAGTGACAGGATAGTGTCACTAAAAGGGCTGTGTCTATCAACATGGGAAGGTATACCTGGAATAAAGACATAATATATTATACACATTGAAATATACATGAAATTAATAGAATGACATTAATGTAGGTGAGGTAATTTTGAATACTGTAAGTATCCAAAGTAGTAATCAAACTTCACGTACAGTTAAGTTGTTTTATATTTGTTAATGACCTAAACTACAACACAAGCCACCTGATTGTAAATAGTGAACATAATACAGTTCACAAGTTTTTGTTAAGACATTTCCTCGTATGAACGAGCGGACTTGAGATACGCTGACCTGAACAAAATATTTTACAGTGGACTGTGGACCAACTTGTGACCTAACTATTTTTGAATACACACAATCGTTTTTATTAAAATTTGATCCAGGATTCAATTTAGGAGTTTGGTCAAAAACACACGCACAGAATTATATATATAAAGATTAATTTAAGATAATTTTACCTTGACCAGGACTATATTTGTTAACAGTCAATTGATCGGGAACTTCAATATCAAAACCTAATTCTTTTATCCTGTTCCATAGAATATTGCATTCTTGGGGTATCCTCTCTGAAAGGGGTTTAGTCAAGTCTACATCGTTACTACCATATCTAAATTCATATCCATAGTGCTTCACTTGTCGGTTCTTCAAATTGGCATTATCAACCCAATCAAATAAATCTATTAATGATCTCTCCTCTTCTTTGGAGATAAAATTTTCAACTAAATGCAATCCACTTGGATTTGGTGATGTACAGATAATCTCATTGTGTGGAACTGAAAAAAAGCTTTTTTTTATCCATTATTAAGAAACAAAAATATTATAGCGAGAAGAATTTCGGACTAATAAAGAAAAACATATAATCTAATAACATACCACTTTCTACGTAATTAATGTAAATGATATTGTTAAGGTCATTATTTTTCCCATTATACCTTTCAAAAAACAATTTGCCACTGTCTATATTGTTAAAGACAATAAATGAATATGACTCTCCTTTTTCTGCAATAAATTTCAATAACTTCACACTTTCGGGTAACCTTTTTAAAAGCTGTACCACATGTTCCTTCGTAAACCCTGTTGCTTGGCCAACATTGCATAATACTAAATTCTGAAATAAATATTTAAAATATTATTGACTTTATTGACCAGTCAGCCTAAGGGTTTGGTTAAATAATTCCTTTAATTACCAATAGAATTTAAAAAATTAGAGTTGCATCAGAATTCGGGTGCTGGACTTGGGGGGAGGGAGGGGGGAGAGGAGGAGGTGACGGGTAGGCTTACCGGTACCACTCCCCTACCGCGGAAATGCTTAGTTTACGAGATATTTCAGTTTTTATTATTTCTTCAATAGCAATAGATATGTATGTGTAAAGTTAGATCTGGCGCTTCATCCCCTACCAAATAAAACCAAATTTTTTATTAAATTCCTGCACCCGATTTCTAAGCCCAACCCCACTCTAGAGGCTGGCTGCTCTAACCAGCTAGAGATAAACTGCTCTAACTGCTCTAATTAGCCCCTGGGCTGTATACAAGTGGCATACTTTTCCTCTATTTGTATTCCCTGTCAGATTTTATGAATTTATTATAACGAGAAAGTAAGTGTAAACGTGGGTTTACTGAAATATGAAATTGAAATAATAGATTAAATATATTTAGCAATTACAGGACTTGGAGTATCCGTACAGGTTATCCCTTTGGAACTGTTAAGGCGGACAGAAAAACGCTTTCTCTTCCGTTCTATTTTCCTAAGCTCTTCCATTTTTCGTAGAAAGTGATTTTATGAGAAAATATAACTTAAAAGTATTATTTAGTTACATTAGCTGTAAGTACTATAAATATCTTAATTCATAACTCATGTTTACAAGTTAAAATTTACTCCAAAGAGTATATAAACACTACGTTATATGCACAGATTAATGTTATATGCTCTGTGATTTACTTTTTTTTTTTTTTATAATATTTTATGGCCTGGCTACGATGTGATTTACTCAATTATTATTATTATTTTCATTTAAAGGCATTAGCTACTACGCTATTAGCCATATAAAATACAATATTCGGTCTGTAATAATCTGATTTACTCAATATCAAACGTGAAACGTCAAACACCTGAGACCTGTTTTTTTTCTATTCAAAGGCATTAGCTACTAGGCTATTAGCCATACCAAAATACAATATTTAGTCAATTATATAGAGAAACGGCGGGAAACCCCAAGTAGCGCGGCTTCACCCCTCTAACCCCCATCAATCAACTATCACTTCCCATTCTATCCACCCCGAACTGTCCACCACAATATTCCCCAACCAATAAAATTATAAAATATTACACAGATTAAGTTTTTTAAACAAACACTATACAAAAAAACCACTAGAACAGTCCTAATATAGAAAACCTCTCCAGAACAGTAGCACATAATATTATATTTTCCAACCAATCACAATATATACAGATTAAGTTTTTAAAACAAATATTATAGAAAACTAGAAAACCGCTCCGAATGAATAAAACACAAAATAATAAATAATTAACGGGAAACCAATAAAAGACAAATTAGCGTTCCAAAATATCCCGCAGTTCCTTGACATTTGATTTTTCAAAAGTTACTTTTCTTAAATAAGTACGTATTTCGTACTATCATTCGGAGCGGTTTTCTATAGTGTTTGTTTAAAAAACTTAATCTGTGTATAATATTGTGATTGGTTCGCAAATGTTACGGTGAATTGTTCTGGGTATTATTTGGGATTACCTAAGATCAAGTATCAATAGATTTGACAAGCTAATAATAATACCGTATTGGAACGAGATAACAACATACGAAAAACTTCAAGAGTGACAGAGACATAGACACTTTTTTTTGTCTTTGTCAGAATATCACTCTTTATTCACATCATTGTTGTGCCCAACAAAAATTATCGACTAAATTTGAATGCCATACAAACATTCTCACTCACGAACAGTTTGTCAAATATGCCGCCATTTTGTACTACTTTTTAAATTGGTCGGTTTATGTAGGTATAGTGATACCAGTTTTGTTATAGGCAGATTACCCAAGAATGTGGTATTATATAAAAAGGGTGACTGGAATTTTCGAAATAAACACAATAGAACAAATATGTTTATTGCTATCCTAAAAGGCTATGTACTATAGATCATACATATTAAGACATATATAACCTTCTTTTTTATTATTTATGTTTATAGCGGTTTGTTATTAGTCATTACATAATATTTTAGATAATCCGGAAAAATGCAGCTGTCTAAAATTACAATAAATGTTGGTTAGGACTAATGCTTATAGTTATCTATCAACCTTTACCAATTTTTTATTCACTTGTTTCAAGAAAATAAGTAGACTTGTTATTATGAATGTGGTATCCCTGTAAAATATGCCTGTCCCTTTCGGGTATACGCAAATGTCAATTAAATTGGATACTTGTTCCTAGGGGATTACCGCCGCTTTTCCATACATCAGACTTTGCTTCGGCCATATCAAACAATTAATACAGATTATGCTAATATTAATAATAATTTATTATAAAAAGAATTGGCATCATCATGGTATCTGGTCTTAGACTATTCCTACAGGAAAAAAATCGAATGTCAATGGTCTGACAAGTAACTGACATAAGTACTTTTATTGCTTTTCAAAAACTTTGCGGAGTTTACCCACTATAATTTATTCCAATTCAAATTTTTTATAAATAATGTTATGAGCTTGTCATTAATTTTGTACTCTACGCATGTGAAAATTATTATATTAGCGATATAATATTTAAGTAGTGAAACCAATGAAATCTAACAAAAGACATGTTATTTGTATGGCATCAGACTTCTTCTATCCTAATACCGGAGGTGTTGAGGAACATATATACAATTTATCGCAATGTTTAATCAAATGCGGGCACAAAGTTATCGTTATAACACATTGCTATAATGAACGTGTAGGTGTGCGCTATTTAACAGGGGGGCTCAAAGTATATTACTTACCTATAAGAGTATTTTATTCACAATGTGCACTTCCAACAATGATATGTAACATAGCCTTAGTGAGATACATTTTAATAAGAGAATGCATAGAAATTGTCCATGGACACTCTGCCTTCAGTGTCCTTGCACATGAAGTATCTATTATAGGTAAATTGATGGGTTTGAAAACAGTATTTACCGATCATAGCTTATTCGGATTTGCAGATATGTCTGCGGTACTCACTAATAAGTACCTGCAAATGTGTTTGTGTGAGTGTGATCATTGCATTTGTGTGTCTCACACAGGCAAAGAAAACACAGTATTAAGAGCAAAAGTAAAAGCGCACAAAGTCTCTGTTATACCAAATGCAGTAGATGCATACACATTCACACCTGACCCAAGTCAGCGGAATCGAAAATATATTACTATAGTTATTGTATCAAGATTAGTTCATAGAAAGGGAGTTGATTTAATGGCTGCAGTCATTACAGAAATGTGTTCACAATATCCAAATATTAGGTTTATTGTTGGTGGTGATGGACCAAAAATGTGGCTGTTGCAGGAAGTGAGAGAAAGAAAAGGTTTCCAGCATTCTGTCACACTCTTAGGGAGCTTAAAGCATTCAGAAGTGAGGGGTGTATTGAATAAAGGAGATATTTTTTTAAATACATCTCTTACGGAGGCATATTGTATGGCTATAGTAGAGGCTGCATCATGTGGTTTAAAAGTTGTTTCCACTAGAGTTGGTGGGATACCCGAAGTATTACCTGAAACCATGATATACCTGACTGAACCTAACGTCAATAGTATTATTGATGGTTTGGAACTTGCAATAAATGATATTGAATGTGGAAAATTTATTTGTCCATATAAATGCAATCAAATGATACGAAGTATGTACAATTGGATGAATGTGACTCGGAGAACGGAGATTGTGTACAAGAAAATATTGTTAAATAAAAACAAACCCTTGGGTCAACAACTAAAAAGCTACTACACATGCGGAGTCTGGCCGTTCCTTTTAGTTATAAGTTTAATGTATTTACTTTTAAAACTTGTTGAAAAAATATATAAAAGGAAACACATTGATATTGCCAAAGATTTAAAACCATGATATTATCTTATTGCTGCACTTTTATTTTATAATTTTCATACCTTAATTTTTTAATGAAATCCCTTCCTTACCTCCACAACATTAATCTTGATTCTACTATTATCATAAACTATTGACGTCTGACTCTCCAAGTTTTATGCATTCAACATTTCAGTCGGCATTAAAGAAACAACTCAGTAACAAAGCCTACAAATATGTTATTTCATATTTAGCCAAATAATAGGTGTTAATTATTATTACTCCTTCACCCCACTGCAAGAAAATATATGTATCAGCAAATAGTAGTGGTTAAAAACATGCATTGAATAAATATTTACAGTTTACAGTACAGTACCCGGGATGACCGAGATTTGCTCGGTATTTTTTTTTATTTATAAAATGACATTTTCTAAAAATGATTCCTAGCTAGATCGATTTATCGCCCCCGAAACCCCGTATATACTAAATTTCATGAAAATCGTTGGGGCCGATTCCGAGATTCCAATTATATATATATACAATTGCAGACGGTAGAATAACAATTTATTAAAAACAAGTGGACACAAACGTGACTTGCAAAAAAGAGAGTTTACTCAAACTTAACAAACTTATTAACGAAATTCTTTTTTACTATTATCAAATGAATATCTTGTGTTGGTTTTATCTTATCATCCCAAATCATAAACTTGGTGGAGGAGCTTAAACCTAGCCTTAAAAAAATCTCCTAGCTTCTGATAGAATGTAAAAGGTTATCAAATTAAAAACATTGTCGTTTTGGAATGATCTTTATTATAATACTATGACAAAAGTGAGGTTCTTAATATTTAACATAATATTGGTGATAATTATTAAAAATAATTTCAGCACATAACAGTATCCAAAGAGCCATAGCTTATACATTGTGAAAATCATTAACATACACAACTCGACAACCTACATCATATTTGAAAGTAAGTATCAGAATTGAGGATGATAATTAGGACTTTTTTTATTAACCAAACTAATTTATTATTTATCTATTTAAACAATTTAATCTGTTGCGATGATTTTGGAAATATTAAGTATGTTTTCACAAACAAAAAAAAATTACTAATTACAATAAACAAATTATTTAGATATAAGTATTATTAATCACCTTTTAAGTATTAATTCAATAATAGGTTTTGTTAATATAGAGTATAGACAATATTCCTCAAGACTTATCAAGAAGTATAATATATTGACCGCTCAAACAATGATAACACAATGTGCTCTGCTATAAATATTTTCTATAATAATAATCAATTTATAAGTAAATGTAAATTCAGTGAACACTGTGACTGATGTTTGGAGAAATATTTCAGCTAGCAACAATATTCTTAATAACTCCCATTTTAGGCTCTGTAAAGAGAGAAATATTCTATTTTTATTATGACGAAGCACACAATTTTATTTTTTTATGTTAATTAGATTTGTGACAATTTTTACACTGCCTGCCTAATTTTTTCCTAAAACAACCAGGTTGCTTAAATGATATAAGCAAGACAGTGTACACAGGAACGCGACACAAAGCGCCAACATTGAAATAAGATTGTAAATCCGAGACTATGCCGGCAAAGCAGCAGGCAAATGCTAGTAATTATAAAATTGCTTGAGCGACGATGGTCCACTTGTTTAGAGTTTAACTTAACCAGGGCTCTGAGAATGGGTTTTTGTATATAGTATACTTTTTCCGGTGGGAATCCACCATCAAGTCTGCATGGGTTAGTAGGGTAGGAGAGGCAATGTAATTACTGGCACCAAGGTTCATTGAATGTCTCAGGATAGGCAACACATAAATGAGTTGCCTGGGCTAGTACCAGGTAAACAAAGTTATATTCATGGACAGCGCTCACTACTTTAGGTGGCACATTTGCCACTGTGCCTATCCAAGTAACATTAAAAACTTGCACAGAAACTTAAAATCTTATTTCACAGGATAGGCAACACAAAAAAAATTACAGGGGGCAGTTTCATGTAACTTTATGTTCATGGGTGACACTGACTAATTGGTGGCACATCTGCCTGTCTGTCTATGTATTCACCTAATAAAATAAGTTTACTAACACTTTAGTGCGCGGCGGGTAGTTGGGGCGCACGCCCTGCTGCTTGAGCTGCAGCACGATGGAGCGCAGGCGCGCCACGTCCCGCGCGCGCCGCCCGCCGAACTCGCACAGCTCCGATACCAGCGCCCACTCCTTGCCCTCCTCCCAGGCGCCCTCTGACCCCCGGGCCAACGCCTTCTCCGCGTTTCTACACACAATAACTCTTTAGTATGGATATTGAATTTGCGACATACTTTGAATAAACATATTGACACTTTTCATGTCAAATTAAAGTAAATAAGTATTAGCAGGCCCAGCGCACTCAGCAGTTTAGGCACCGTACGAAGAGGCTACACACGTTTGTCAAGTTCCACTTTGCAAGAAAATGTATGTGATTGTTTTCACTGCAACCTAAGATTAAGGAAACGCTACGCATTGCGTAGCCTCTGCGTGCGCCGCGGTGGAGCCGCGCCTTGAAGCTACACGGCGGTACCCATCGTGACGGGTAACATTTCAAGGTTCTCGCGCGCTGTGTAATAATAATTTTTAATAATCATTTTTTTTTATAACAGTTCAAAATTACGTATTAATATATTCTTATATTTAATAGGCAATCGAATATTCAGATTGATTTTATTCTTTGAAAAAAGGCAAAACTAGCTAGTTCGAAACATCATTTACAATGCCGTCTTTAACGTATTTGGGGCACTAGCATACTGCATAGTGGGCCCCCATTATAAATCACCAAGGACTATTCAGTTAAATAGGAATTACGGGGCCCCATTGATCACGGGGCCCTGGGCACCTGCCCAGAGTACCCAGGAGAAAAGATGAGCCTGACCATTTATTAATAATTAAGTTATATATAATTACTAGTGGCACCGACAGACGTTGTCCTGTGTGTGTATGTATGTATATATATATATATATATATATATATATATATATAGTTCAAGGGGAACTCACACAAAAAATTTCATCAAGATCGGTCCAGCCGTCTAGGAGGAGTTCAGTGACATACACACGCACACAAGAAATATATATATATAAAGATTAATATTTCGTGGCATTTTAATTAATTACACTAAAATACTATAAAAACTAGACTCGCTAGAACTTTAAAATAAATGAAATAATAATAATAAAATATGTGGGTCCTGCTTCGCAATATCTACATTATATACTTACTTGATAGTATTACATATATTATTTTTTATTTCTAATTATAAGCTAGACACGAAACATAAAGGATGTATTTTTGGTTATCAAGTTGGGTGGTATGTTTGTTTTAATTAATCATTAGGCGTTACTATCAAATATTGCACATTTGAACCAGAGTAAATGTCTTACTGACATGAAACCAACTATTTTTGACTTGGTGATTTTTGATGTTTATCACTGTTGTGTTACTTTTAAAACATAAAATGAAGGGTGATAATTATACCCGCCAAATGAAACTTTTTTTTCAAAGCAATGTAACAATCCACATAATGATATGTAAAACAACACAAAATCCACCTCCTACCACCTAATATTAGTCCACCTCTCCTGAATAGACACAAAAAAACGGTTTTTAAATAATCTTGTTTATATAAATGTAGGAATTGGTCCGTCACCACTAAATCAACAAATGTTAGTACACCCCTATGATATATACTAAAATACTTACTTAGCAGATTCCCTGCCAGCATAAAAAAGAGAAAGGTAAAGGATTAGATAATTACATACCTTTTTAAATAAATTAATAACTACAGCAATATATTACTATGTAAATAAATATAGTATAGTTTTGTCTCTGTCTCCTGCAATTAGCCACCTAATTTGGCCATTATACATAGGCAGACAAATACAAAAGTCATTAGCTAAATATAAACTACATATAAAGAAATTCACAATGTATTAAACAATTTGTATACATGTAAGCCAATTGTGCACTGTATTAGCTTGATATGATATATAATTTATCAATCTGATATAGAAATATCATAATATAGATATTTATTTATTAAAATAATGTTTTAAAATAAAATTTATTAAACAATATGGTATAATAATATCGTAAATGTAATAATAAAATACTGTAATATACAATTAGTTAAATATTATAATATAAAAATGGCATATTTATTCAATCAGAGGTTTTTATAGTTTTATAGAATATTAAATAGTTACTTGAAATGCACCCCATATCACACTAGTTATTTTGCATAATTTCTTTATTTGTAGTGATAGAATCATATAACTGTTAATATGTAAAATATTTCTAGATTAATTATATTATTAGATGTATAACATCAACCAAGCATTTAACTCGAACAGAGTGGTAATGTGTTTTGTATGAAGACAAATTCCACCAAATTTGTACTGCGACGCTGCACCGGTTCTGCATTTTTATTGGCCTACTGATGGGCGTTGATGGATGATTGGCTGATGGGACGTACATACATATCATTGGTTGGTTGAATTGCTATTACTTTAGTGACAAATAACTGAGCAGTATTGGAATTTTATGACTCCCATTACTTACACTGCGTTATATGCTTGATGATAACATCCAATTCAATATTTGAAGGTTTTGTTTATTTAGTGTTAATAACTATTACCTATTTGCTGCCTTTGTTTTAGCTATTTGCTCTTCATGTGTCTTGTACCAGTCTTCTAGTTCCTTCTTGGCAACCTTAAGCATCTCTTGCTTCTTTCTTTCCTCTTCTTCATCTAGAAATGAACCACAAATTTGAATTAATAAATGTCAAGTATTTATTAGACCTTACTTAATGGACAATATTTAATGTTGAAAGATACTACATATTGTGTACATTTTAAAATGTGTACAATGTATTCAATTTCCATATTAACTCTTTAAATAATGTATAATAAAATTCTTGTTAGTCAATATAATATTATTAAAAACGATGTTATGGATAAAATCCATCTTAGTCAATTTTTTTATTCTGTACTATAATGTTTATTGGCAATTTGGATCAACACATTAATATTATTAAATATATATAATATATATAATAATAATAATACATTTATTTCAGATTTAAATCCATATAATTATGTTAGTCGCAAAAGATATACTTACAACTAATGTTAGTAGACCTTACTGAGTTTTATATATTATTATATATTATTTTTCTTCTTTACAATAATTTTATATATTATACTAAGAATGGTAAAATAGAATTTAAATTTGTTTAGATTGTAACAATCAGTACAGATAAACAATTTGGTTACACCAAATTGTTTTTTATATATTATGGGGTATGCATGAAAAAACAACAGAGGTATCTATATTGTAAGTGTGGACAACTCAAAGCAATTAAGAGAAAATTCATTCAATAAATCTTTCACTAACAATTTTCAGATAAAAAAATGATATTTATTTAATAAGAGATGTTACCTTTCTCTTCAAGTCGTTTCTTCTGTTCTTCTCTCCATAGTTTAATCTTCTCTGGTTCTTCCCTTTCTTGTCGGAATACTGATGCTGGTGCTGCCGCTGGAGTTGGCTCTTCATCTAACAGATCATTTGCATCAAATGCTGCTGAACTTGGAATTTCTTGATTGACAAACATAAGAAAATAAAAATAAACAGAAATGAGATAATTATGCAACAAAAATAATTAAAATAAGTACAATTGTGATAAATAAAATTAAAAGACGAAAAAGAAACACATAGGGTGATGTAAGCTAAGGTTTTACATAACATTACCATAATAAAATAAATATTGCTGCTGCATTTTAGTTTTATTATTCGAATTCCTAAAATATTATCTTATATTTTAAGGTATATTTAAAAAGGAAGTGTAAAAAATAATTGATAATAAAAAAGAATTTTGTTTCTTCTACTAAGGACGTATAAATATTGAATATTGCAATCGGTCTATTTTATAAAATAGTAATTAATTACCGACAAAGTCGTCGAGTCCATTGGTTGATGATGCGACAGAAACAGGGGGCGGAGCACTGGTTTCTAGATCATCTTCCAAGCCTGCTAATTGATTTTGTTCCCGTGCCAAAAATTCTGCAGCTGGATCTACGTCAGGTTGTACAAAGTTATCGACAAAATCATCCATTTCGTTAAATTATAAAGCTAACAAAGAGTACACACAACAGCGAAATACGAAATCACAGAAATTTAGATGAATAATGTCTGTCAAATCACTCAAATGTCAATGTCAATTTTTTTTTTTTTTTTTTTTTTTTTTTTGGCAATTCTCGTACGTAGTAAATTTGCCATTATCAAACGGGAGAAATTTTTCCATGTATATAAAGGGACGAGAGATGTTAAATTTAGGAATCATTCAGGGCAGGATATAGGATATGTATGACAAGATAATAACAATATTATTATGAAATATTAATTTATATAGCTATACATATATTTAAATATATTACTAGATTTTCATCAAATAAATACTAAACCTAAATTTCTATATTATTAGTAATTATATAATCTGAAATTATTTTATATATGTAATATTTTTTTATAAATAACAGACAAGTAATTGAGGTTGGAAAAGGGATTTGATGATCTAGTAAGGATTTCAGGAAATCGGAACGGTCATATAAAGGACAAGAAAAGAAAAAATGATTTACATCGCCAGTTTCACAACCACACAAACAAGAAGAGTCGTTAATAATTTTAAACTTGGAAAGATGAGCAGGTGTACAAGTATGGCCAAGTCTCAATCTTGAGATGATACTAGAGCACCTCCTATTAAAATTCATTGAGAAAAACCATGGTTTTGATAAAATATCAGGCTGAAGAGAGTAATAATAATTACCTTTTTGTTTACTGCTTTTTTCCCATGACGTTTTCCAACATGTATCAAGATCGAGTTTAGGTATTGATAACAAGTCTGAGCAGTAAATCTTATACGGAACAAGGTCACCACATGAAATAGCTTCATTAGCGAGAGCGTCTGCTATAACATTTCCTTGGATTCCAGAATGTCCAGGAATCCAAGAAAATTTAATATTGTAATGTTTTGCTATGCATATTGTTAGTAATTGTCTTGTGTCAAATATTATGGGGTTGTGTTGCTTAATTTTAAACGGGTTTTTTTCTAAGGCTTGTAAAGAACTAAGTGAGTCAGTAAAAATGATTGAATTTTTGAGTTTAGCTAGTATTATACAATCTATGGCTTTGAAAATACCCAAGCACTCTCCAGAAAAAACAGAAGATTCTGGAGGGAGTTTTACCTTCTGTACGATGTTATATTGACGGTGGAAGATACCTACGCCTACTAAACCGTTAACATTATGTTTCGAAGCATCAGTAAATATGAGATGGGTATTTTTAAATTTTTTCTCAACAATTGCATTAAATTTTTCATTAGCTATTAAAAAATCTGACTTAGCTATACCAATATTTAATATTTGTGGTGATAGAATAAGAGATTCGAAGGAACAAGAAAACAAAGGTAACATGTTAGATTGATGTAAAGGTGCAGAGAGAGATTTAAACTTATAATAGCTATTAATTAAATGTGGATTCGATTTATGTATCCAATACGGTGAATTAGATACTAAGTAAGCTAAAAGATGAAGTTTTTCAATAAGAGGGTGATTGGAAAGCTGTAGACGTCGAAAGAGAAATTTATCAGACAAATACTGACGACGTAGTTGTAACGGAGGATCACAGCACTCAATTTGTAAAGCGTTAATTGGGCTAGACTTCATTGCTCCACAAATGATTCTCAAACATTTGTTTTGAATTTTGTTCAACATTTTAAATCCAGAAAGAAGGCCCGGTTCCAATAGGAAGGTTCCATATTCGAGGACACTACGTATGAGAGCATTATACACGAGTTTCAAATAAAAGGGATGGGCACCCCACCAAACTCCTGCTAAACATCTTATGATGTTTATTATTTTTTCACACTTATTTGCGATGAAATTGCAATGAGGGATGCCTGTAAGTTTCCTGTCTAAAATGACACCTAAAAATTTAAAATCATTTTTTTGTGGTATAATGGTCTCATCGTAATAAACATGAACTGGAGTGATAGTTCGCATACGGGAGAATAAAACTACTGAGCTTTTAGATGGGGACAAATATAGTCCATGATCATCAAGCCATTTTTTTAAATATTGAAGTGATGACGTTAACTCTGTGCATGCTAATTTAATGTTTTTACTTTTTACATATAATAATAAATCATCCGCATATTGCAAAACTTCAATCTTTCTATCAATAGCTAAGTCTAGATCATATGTGTATAAATTATACAATAAGGGGCTCAAAACGGACCCTTGTGGAAGGCCTTTGGATAACACTCTAGAATGTTTTTGTTCACCATCAGTAAACAAAATCGATCTATCATTAAGCATATTTATAACAAAAGAAATAATTTTTCTGGGAATCTGAAGGCATATAGTCTGACAAGCGAGTCGTGGGACGCGATTTATTTCGAATTCTTCATATGGCCACACTTCTGATTGTCAAACTAAATGTCATCTTACCTCTATTTGTTGTTGTTGTGGTGTAATTTAATTGTAAGTTTTTGTGCGAAAAAATGTCGAAACCCATTAAAAGCAGTGCCCGGAGCTTGTTGTATACAATGATAAGCAAGTATGAACAGAGAAAGGATGATATAAATCAGCGTTTCGAGAAAAAACAACGAATTTTTGACGAAATTATTTCAGCTGCAAGTAAGTACATCCCAAACATTTTGATACTCGTCCTAGATTTAAACAACAAAAAAAAAACTTTTGTTTGTATTCAACATAACTTTACATTTGTTTAAATATGTACTTTCGAGAAATTGTGTTTCAAAACATACAAATTATTTCTTGTTCTAAGGTCTATCGGATAACGAAGATTTGAAACGTCAGATCGTAGACTTAATCAAAGAGCTGAAAGATATTGAGAAAAAAGATCCGTTTACCTCTTAATCCAGTTATTTGGCCCATTTATCTAAACTGACAGGTTGTATTTCAATATATTTTTGTTATATAGTAAACTGTGATAATAATCTGCCACTTAACCCAATTATTTTTATTATTACAGAAGTTGGTGTCAACACACTGAGGAGGATAAAAAAGGAAGGTTCCCTAAACCAAAATGTGTGGAACACACCAGGAAAAAAACGCCCTCGCCAGCCCAGTGTTTCAAACTTAGATGATTTTGACATATCGGCAATTCGTAATAAAATAAATGAATTTTACTCGGTTAGGAAACAAGTTCCAACAATAAGAACTTTGTTAGCAGAATTAAATTAGTCAATAAGATTCACTAGATCTCGAGAAACATTGAGGCAAATATTGTTAAAAAATGGTTTTGAGTTTAAAACTAATAAAAATGAAAGGTCAATTCTAATTGAAAAGTTTGAAATATCTGCTCTGAGACAGTTATCTTAGAGCTATTCATAAGAAGCGACAAGAAGGAAAGGCAATAGTTTACCTGGACGAAACATATGTCCACCAAAATTACAAGCCAAAAAAGTCATGGCAAGGACCGAGTACGAGTGGAGTAATTGACAAAATTTCTAAAGGTTTCTATCAAATTAATTTTGCCTTTTTTGGAATGTCTATAAGAATATTTGTTATTTTAATTATTACTTTTCTTTGTTTTATAGGTAAAAGATACATAATAGTCCATGCTTGCTCTGAGAAAGGTTTTGTGCCCAATGCATTATTGGTGTTCAGCACAAAATCTAAAATGGCTGATTATCATGATGATATGAACCGTAATAACTTCATAAAATGGCTGGAAGAAAAATTAATACCCAATTTAAATGAACCTAGTGTGATTATAATGGATAATGCGAGTTAATAAATAAATAAACTCAAATTAACAAGCCGCCTACGATGAGCACTTTAAAGGCTGATATTCAGAAGTGGCTCACCGAAAATCACATTTCTTTTGACAATTTTCTTACAAAAGCCGAGCTTTTGTGTCTTGTCAAAGAAAACAAACCAACTCCCTTGTACGAAGCGGAAGAACTTCTAAAGCAGCATGGACATGAGGTCATCAAATTGCCGCCATATCATTGTGATCTCAATGCCATAGAATTAATTTGGAGCTTGGCAAAAAGGAAAGTGGTGAGTATGAATCTAGGCGTGACAGCTGCCGAAATGGAAAATTTTATAAGGAAATGTTTTGCCAGTGTGACTGCTGATGACTGGAAATCATGCACTGATCATGTGATTAATGTTGAAAATACATACAAAATAAAAGATAAAATAACAGAAGAGGAACTTGAACCATTTCTCATCAATGTTCGTGAAGATGAAAGTGATAGTGATGAATCATATTTTAAAGGCATCGAATTTCTCGAATCAGATTTTGATTATTGTTCAGAATGAATAAATGTTTTTAAGTTTTTGTTGTGCATCTTTATTATCCTTATTTTCGATGGAGTGGAAAAGTTGGTGTTGATTTTAATGTAGTTAATGTTTTCGTTTTGATTATTTTTAAACCAAATTCTTTGAAGATTCCAACCTTATCCAAATAAACAAATAATCAAGTTAAGCAAAAGTATCAAAATTGTTTTTAGACTATATATGCTGGGTTAACACCTAAAAGATTTTTAAATTTGCCGCCAGCGGCTTGTGCCACGACTCGCTTGTCAGACTATAAAAGTTTTTGTTTAAGAATTGGTATCACGACATTGTCATAAGCATTAGATAAATCCAAAAATGCTGCAATGACAAAATTATTATCAGAAAAGGCTAGCCTGATATCGGTTGTAAGTAAACTAATATTATCTATACTACTTCTGTTTCGTCTAAAGCCAAATTGAGTTGTTGATAGCAAACTGTTGCTTTCAACGAACCATTCTAGACGATTCTTAATTAATTGTTCGCAGATTTTTAGGAGGACAGATGAAAGGGCAATAGGACGGTAAGACAAAGCAGAAGAAGGATCTCTATTAGGTTTTAATATTGGAATTACAATTTGTGATTTCCAATTTGCAGGAATGTGACCAGAGTGAAAAATAGAATTGATTAAATTTAAATAATATGTCATGCTTATGTCATTTAAATGAGTAATGAAAGAATAATATATTCCATCTGGACCAGGTGCAGAATCTGATGCATATTCTAAAACGTTCTTTAATTCTGTCATTGAAAAGGGAGAGTTTAATTCAGATGATTCATTGTATAAGGCACCGTTATCATTTAAGTTATCTTTACGAAAATTAACAGTGGGAGGAGCAATTCTATCAAGAAAATCGTCTACTAGAAAAGATGGAAAAGTTGGGGATGGGGTGGTATTATAAGCTGATCTAAATCTTCCAATGTTTTCCCAAACACTGGATGAGGGAGTATTGGGAGATAAAGATGAGCAGAACTTTCGCCAGCTGTCTCTTTTTTTTCTTTTAAAAAGTAATTTTGTTGCGTTTGTAATCTCCTTTAGTGATAAGAGGTTTTCTAATGTCATATTATTATTAAATATTTTTTCAGCATTTTTTCTTTTATTTAAAAATTCTTTGCATTCGACATCCCACCATGGAGGACTTGGAATATAAGGGTTCCCATGTTTTATATTAAAAACTTCATTGGCACTTTCAATTAATGTATCTAAAAAAATTTGGGCACCGCAAGAATCACTAATATTTTCTGACTAAGTTTTAAATCAACTTTACTGCTAAATTGAGTCCAAGTGTCAGAATTGACTTTTGATATATTGTATCTCGGGAATAGTTTATTGCAAGTTTTAATTAATTTGCCAGGAGGAAATGAGGTAATAATGGGATAATGATCACTGCCAAATGTGGATGTTAAAACAGAACTTGACAGCTGAGATACAAATTGGGGTGAGCAAATAGTTAGATCTACTACACTATTTCCTTCAGATAAGTTTGTACGTCTAGTAGAATTACCATTGTTGATGATACACAAGTTGTTTTTATCTAGAATGTCCAAAAGTTTATTACCATAACAGGTTGTCATGGAGCAGCCCCAAGACTGGTGATGACAATTAAAGTCACCAGTTATAATTAATGGTTTAGGGAGGGATAAGAATATATCCCCAACTTCATTTAATATATTAATAGAAATATGTGAAATATATACAGAAACAAAACAAATTTTATTTACAATTACGGCTAAAATAGAAATTTCAGAACTATGTACAGGAGTGGATATTATATTAAAAGGGTAGCCTTTCTTAATGAGAAATGCTACACCACCATATCCATCTAATCTGTCTTCTCTAACAGTATTATATTTTTTAATATTCAATGTAAAACCTGGTCTAAGCCAAGTTTCACATAATGAAAATAAAAAAGGGTTATATTTATTTAATAAGTAAATTAGATCACTTTTTTTATTAATTATGCTTCTAGCGTTCCATTGTAATATTTTGTTGGCCATTATTTATTTTGATTATATTTACAATTAACTCCATTAAGGGGGCAACGATGGACGGTATATTATTATTGGTCTGGGCAAAGGTTTGTAATAAAGATATAATATCTGATATTTTTGTTGGTTCTTGTGTGGAGGGAGTATCATTTGAAATTGGGCTATAATTTTTATCTAATTGATTAAAGGAAAATTCTTTTATGATATTATCATGTGCAGTTTTGTCGTAACCTTTTCCAACTTGTATAGGGCGGGAAGGTTTAGATATAACTGTTTTCTTGTAAGATTTTTGTGGAGTATAAGAAGATGGAGTATTAATATTTTGGAAAGATAATTTTCTTTGAGGACTGGACAAGGTTTCAGCGAATGATTTATTAAGTATAGGGAACATTTTACTTGCTTCTTGATAAGAAACACAATTTTGGGACATATATAGTTTTATTTCTTTTTGTCTGTTAAGTTCCGGACAAGATTTACTGTTTGCCATATGGCGACCAGAACATTGACAACAGTAATAGTCATCTTCAACATTACATGAGTCACTAACATGATCCTGACCACACTTGAGGCATCTTGGTTTGGAACGACATTGCATCTTTGTATGACCATAACGACAGCAGTGATAACATTGGATGGTGGGAAAAACATATAAGTCTACGGGCAGAGAGTTGTAGCAGATAAATATTCTTTTTGGGAGTACCTGACCATCAAAATACATTACTACCGACTGTGTGGGTTTCCATATTGGAGACCCATCAACAATAGTTTTATAATTAAGTCGTCTAATTTTAACTATTTTGCCACAGCCAACAGGGGTTGAGATATTAGAAATAATTTCCTCAGGAGACCAATCTGTTGGAACTCCTCTAACAATGCCTATTCTTAAAATATTAAATGAAGGGACATATGCTTTATAATTATTGTCGGTGATTATACTATTGTTAATAAAAGAGTTAGCATCAACATAATTTGTGAAGGAAACAGACATACGGTTTCGACCAATTCTCTTAACACTACCATTAACTATATTATAAATTTTATTTTTTAAAAGAAAATTTCCGAAGGTTATCGGGTGCAATATTTTTCCGTCATTATCAGAGGATTGGATCTTCTGAACATGAATAATGTAAGGAGGTGCATCTAGTTCATTGTAAATATTTCGACCAATTGGAGTATTTGGTTTACTGACTGAATCATTAATATTATGAGGCACTGGATTATCTGATTGTAATAAAGGCTGTGCAAGTGGAATATTAGTTAAATTTTTACCCTCATCTGATTTATCGGACTCTACACAACGACATCCAATGTCCTTTTGGTTTCCCGTATTTTTCCTTTTCTTTTTGTTACAATTTTTGCATATTTTATGCAGGCGACCACGTTTTAAACTAACTTTTTTGGAAGATTGGTCAGTGTCCATACTAGAATCATTATATTCTACTGTAACAAAACTGCAAGCTTCGGGCACTTTACATGTTCCCCCGGGATCCGGAGGTTCATTCATGTTGCAATAGAATGTAAAAAGAAACTTACCAACCAAGAATTTTCTAACTAACTATAATATATACAAATAAAATTTATAAAATAAATATTATAATAAACTGATCTGAATGACTAAAATAATAAAAAATTAATGAGAAACAAAAAACCACAACTGCGCGCCTTGAAATTTCCCGCCGTTTTTGAATTTATTATTATTATTATTTTCATTTAAAGGCATTAGCTACTAGGCTATTAGCCATACAAAATACAATTATTCGGTCTGTAATACGGAGAAATGGCGGGAAACCCCAAGGAGCGCGGCTTCGCCCCTCTAGCCCCCATCAATCAACTATCATTCCCCATTCCATCCACACAAGGCAGTCCACCACAATATTCGCCAACCAATCACATTATATATTACACAGATTAAGTTTTTAAAACAAACACTATAGAAAATCACTCTGAATGGACAAAACACAAAATAACAATTAATTAACGGGAAACCAAAGAAAACACAACCGCACGCCCCGATGCTTCCCGCCATTCTCTCCTGAATTTTATGTATTATAATTAATATTTTCATTTAAAGGCATTAGCTACTAGGCTATTAGCCATACAAAATACAATTATTCGGTCTGTAATACGGAGAAATGGCGGGAAGCCCCAAGGAGCGCGGCTTGAGGAGATGGCTCACTTAAGAAATAGTCGAAAGCGGGACCTTCCGCGCCCCGCACGGGGCGCGGTTCATCGCGCGCGCTACTCCGGAGAGCAGCCTATCCAAATGGTGTGATTCTATGTAGGATACAACTTCAAAAATAGCCAAAAGCTTAGCAGTAAAGACAGAAGTATTGGAGGTAATTTAAAATTTAGTACCACATTAAATTTCGGAATCCACATAACTCATCCAATACATTCTTCCTGGGTTAATTTTGAGCTGTAAATACATGTTTCCAGTCCTTACAAATTTCATTATCTGTAAATTAATGGAAATAGCGAGACAGGAACCTTTTTCTATGCCAATATTTAATACTACTTCAGGGACATTAATGATGGCTTCATATGGGATCTTACATAAGATGTTGAGTCTACACTGATAAATTGGGCAAGGAAGCAGTCTTCCTTCCTTTCAACTTAAGGTAAGATTTAATTAGATATGCCAGTTACTTGTGTCTCCAGTACTTAGAAGAAGTAAGTAGAGATAGAATACCATTTAGCATAAAGGTATTTCTTTTATTCTTTATTTTTATTTTATTTTTTTATTGCCTATCCAACTAACATCAGAAAAAAAGGTCTCGTAGCCAGGCTATAAAATATTATTAAAAAAAAAGAATACCACTTGACATAAAATTCATTTATATTATATTGTGATTGGTTGGTGAATCTTATGGAGTACCGTTCTGGAGTGGTTTTCTTAGTAGGGCTGTTCTGGCGGTTTTCTATAGTGTTTGTTTTAAAAACTTAATCTGTGTAATATAATATAATGTGATTGTTTGGCGAATATTGTGGTGGACTGCCTTGTGTGGATGGAATGGGGAATGATAGTTGATTGACGGGGGCTAGAGGGGCGAAGCCGCGCTCCTTGTGGCTTCCCGCCATTTCTCCGTATTACAGACCGAATAATTGTATTTTGTATGGCTAATAGCCTAGTAGCTAATGCCTTTAAATGAAAATAATAATTATAATACATAAAATTCAGGAAAGAATGGCGGGAAGCATCGGGGCGTGCGGTTGTGTTTTCTTTGGTTTCCCGTTAATTAATTGTTATTTTGTGTTTTGTCCATTCAGAGTGATTTTCTATAGTGTTTGTTTTAAAAACTTAATCTGTGTAATATATAATGTGATTGGTTGACGAATATTGTGGTGGACTGCTCTGGGTGGATGTAATGGGGAATGATAGTTGATTGATTGGGGCTAGACTGGGGCGAAGCCGCGCTCCTTGGGGTTTCCCGCCATTTCTCCGTATTACAGACCGAATATTGTATTTTGTGTGGCCAGTAGCGTAGATAATGCCTTTAAATGAAAATAATAATAAAAAACAAATGTCAATACTGGTTAGTCTGATTGGGGAATGGCGGGAAGCATCGGGACGCGCGGTTGTGTTTTTTTGGTTTCCCGTTAATTAATTCTTATTTTGTGTTTTGTCCATTCAGAGTGGTTTTCTATAGTGTTTGTTTTAAAAACTTGATCTTTATATATTGTGATTGGTTGGCGAATCTTATGGAGTACCGTTCTGGAGTGGTTTTCGTAGTAGGGCTGTTCTGGCGGTTTTCTATAGTGTTTGTTTTAAAAACTTAATCTGTGTAATATATAATGTGATTGTTTGGCGAATATTGTGGTGGACTGCCTTGTGTGGATGGAATGGGGAATGATAGTTGATTGATGGGGACTAGAGGGGCGGAGCCGCGCTCCTTGGGGTTTCCCGCCATTTCTCCGTATTACAGACCGAATAATTGTATTTTGTATGGCTGATAGCCTAGTAGCTAATGCCTTAAAATGAAAATAATAAATAAATAATTAGTCTGATTACTGTATTGGCTTAAAGGTCTCGTAACCAGGCCATAAAATATTAATTAAAAAAAAAAAAAAAAACTGATTACTGTATTGTCATTTGATTGGCATAAGATAATACGTAATAAGTAGTATTCTCTTTAGACTTTATAGTTTGTGCATATGATAACCTCATTCGCTAGAAGTACTTGTATTAGAATTTAGATAAAAAATACTTTTCAGTGAGAGAAATATTGTATTAAAATGAATATATGTTTGAGAAATAACTTTCTCAAGACCAATTTACTTGGAGGTATCTGTCGTTTTTCTATAACTGTTCCAGAAGTTGAGCAAAATGAGCAAACTCTTTTTATAGAAGACACCGAAGACACTCTAGCAAAAGAGGCAGAAATTGAAAAGAAACGTAATAAATCGCGATTATCTACAGCTCATTATAATTTGATGAATAATAAGCGACCATACGAAGAACCAAAATGCTTAGCTCATTTGACTGTAAAATACAGTAGGAAGATGTATGGAAAATACGGAGCTGCAAGTGGAGTCAACCCAAGTTAGTAAATAAATCATGGGGTTATGTAGTATTGAAATAAAACATTTTAACACTATACATTATTTTGTCTAGGTTTATGCTGGCCTACTAAACAAGAAATACAAGAGAGGATTGAATATGAGACTGTTGCATTTCCATATACAATAAAAGAAGTTATGGAAGCCGCTGCAGAAAGAAGGAAGGAGGAGAAGTTAAAAATATTGCAGCGTGACAAAGAAGTGGCTGAGAAGTTTGCAAAATTAGATGCATGGAAAAAAGAGTTGCATGCTAAGGTGGCTAAGAAAGAAGCTGAGGTCCTGGCTGCTAAGGTAATGCTTGATAACTGTTAATGATAAAGTCAATCAGCAATCTTAATAAGTATCCTCTCCTCTCCTCTTTGTAAGAGGTAGTGACATGCTGCATTGCAGCTGAATTAGGCTGGCACGACTGGGGTGGTATCTCTTGTTCACATAATACCGGCATAAAGTGACAGCTATGCTATTGCGTTTCGTACGGTAACCCCCCATAGGGAAAAGAGGACAATGCATCTGCATAGCCTCTGGTTGAACAGGCGTATATGGGTGTTGGTAGTCACCACAAGGCTCCAATTGCTTGTTTGCTTCCTTTTGCCATAAAAATAAGGATAAAAAAAATCCATTTAAAGCCTCATGAAACTTATTGTTTATGCTTTAATAGCAAAATAAATTTAGTGTTCACATCGAAAGTAAAAGACATTACTTTTCACTGACTTCTGGCTGTGCGAAGGGTAACTCCAATCTAAAAGATATTGTTTTCTACTAGTTATATGAATTTCACTCATTATAATAAAACAACTTTTATGGTTTATTAAAGATTTTTATATGCCCGATGTTTCGGATACCTTATATCAACCATAGTGACAAGAGGACTGGAGGTCCTCTCATTATTGGAACATTAGGCATATAAAAATCTTAATAAACCGCAATAAAATCTGTAAAAGTTGTTTTACTATAACCCTAAAAGATTTTATTTGTGATATTTAGCTTCATAA
The DNA here is from genome assembly GCA_963853865.1 of Helleia helle. NCBI lineage: Eukaryota > Metazoa > Arthropoda > Insecta > Lepidoptera > Lycaenidae > Helleia > Helleia helle. The sequence goes on along the minus strand of OY971423.1, from coordinate 21,475,944 downwards.
TGCTAATTGTTTAATGGATTTTTTGGATTACAGCAATTTACTAAAATTTTCCATTTACAATGACAAATCAGTAAGAAGTAGTTTAGAAAATGTAAGTAATTTGCAAAAAGTCACAATGAGGTATTCTGTTTGCAGGCAAAAAAAGAGCGTTTAGTAGAAGAAGTAAGAAGACACTTTGGTTTTACTCTTGATCCCCGAGATGAAAGATTCCAGGAAATGTTGGCCAAACGGGAGAAGGAACAGAAGAAACAGGAGAGATTAGCCAAACGAGAGGCCAAAGAAAAATTATTAATAGCAAAGTTACAGCAAAAGAATACAGAAATAAATTGAAAGTCTTTGATACAGTTAGAGAATATTTTTAGTTGAAATAAGTAATAAATAAAAAAATCTAACATTTCTTGTTTTATTATATTATTAGCTGTTGCCCACAGCTTCATTTGCGCTAGCTTATATTTACAGCCATACCCGGATTGATGATGATTATTTTTATAGCCTCAATCACTGCTTATAACACCAGCTACCTGGCAGTGAAAGTCCCATCAAAATTGGTCCAGCCATTTCAGAGATTAGCCGGAACAAACAGACAGACAAAAATAGTTAAAAATGCTATTTTGAACGTATGTACCGTGTATCCCGTATGATGTATATGTATTTAATAAAAATCGTTTATTTTAAGGTAACTTTTTGACAGTCTTCACCACCTCCACCCAGGTGCCAACGCTACTGCTTGGCTAGCCGAGCTTTTTTTCTAGACCAGTAAAACGGAAACCCTATTACTATTATTCTCCGTGCTTTATTGTTTCGTTTATAAAACGCTTTAATTAAATTAAATATTACATGTAAGTATTATACACAGCAAAGCTGTTTCACGGAAGGAACAAGCAGGGTGGTACCTATGTGGGTGCACGGGAGGGTTCTCGCTATCTCTCTCGCGCACCTCGGTGATAGTCTGGGAGCTGTTCGACCGCTGCCTGCTGTCCGGGCAGTTTCCGAAGGCCTGGAAGGAGGGTCGACTCTGCCTGCTGCCAAAGGGAGGGCGGACCCCGGACTCGGCTTCAGCGGTGCGACCGGTGGTGTTGAGCGAAACTGGGAAGGCCCTGGAAAGAATAGTGGCCTCCCGGCTCGTTCAGCACCTGGAGGAGGGCCCGGGTCCGGGACTCTCAGAGTCCCAATTTAGGTTCCGGGCACACCGGTCGACCGTCGACGCCCTCAAACGTCTTCGGACGGTGACGGGTGAGGCGGAACGTAGAGGGGAGGTGGTGGTCGCGGTGTCCTTGGACATCGCGAACGCCTTCAACAGCATTCCTCACAGTGTGATACGGGAGGCGCTGAATTACTTCGGAGTGCCCCTGTATCTAAGGAGGCTGTTGGAGGCGTACCTCTCCGACAGGAGGGTAGCCTGAGAGAACCGGCGTTGGTCCGTATAGTGGTGGTGTCCCACAGGGATCGGTTCTAGGTCCGATCCTGTGGGACATCGGCGACGACTGGGTCCTGCAAGGCCGCCTCCTTCCCGGGATAGGTGTCATCTGCTACGCGGATGACACCAGGGCGCTTAATCTTAGTACAAAAAACGGGTCAGCAATGGGTACAATAATATAAAATCACGAAGTATATGTAGTCCCTGTAGAAAATCAGTTTAGATCTGTTTTTTTAATTTTGTTGGATTATAAACGAACGATTATATGACAACTATAAATAAGAGATGGCAGTACTCTTATGTTTGAATCTTCGTAGTTATACTATAATACGCAAGATGGCGTGAAAACAATCATGCATTTGGTTTGTTGTTTTTATTTTCGTTCATATTGAAACAGGCTAAGACCATAGGCCATGCTGCCAATTCTGTCGTAATCAATATTTTGTCTAAAATATGGAAGAATAGTGGAAACACCAAGGCACGCGGCTTCGCCCCTCCAGTTCTCCATAAATCAACTATCATTCCCCGATCTAAGATGAAGAACTAAATAGTTTTATATGTTGTTGAAATGTTTGAAAAGAAAGAAATAATGCATTTAAATCGAAGTGTTTTTGTTTCATTGTTTAGTAATGTGAATAAATTACTGTTCGCTTTCCTACATAACTGCAAATTAATTTTGTAATTCATATTCCAAAAAATTTACCTAAAAATATCTAGACCAAATACATAACAGGCAAAATATTATATGAGGGGTGTTATTTAAATGGTTAGCACAGTATTAGTATTTTTGTGAGCAGAAAAATATAATAATATGTAAGCAGAAATAGCTAATTGATCAGCAACTCATGGTGGGCAAACATTTCAAAATCAATTAGCAATTTATGTCATTCTGGATGGCAATAATTGTTTTTGTACAGCTTATTAATTATATAAGCTGCAGTGAGCAGCTCTGGTTTAATAAAATTTTGTTAAGCACTAAGAGGGTAAGCAAAAAAATTCATTTTGTGCTGCATATAAAAGTAGCAAAAATACTTAACTTGTCATGTAGGTACCCAAGTACTTAAGCTATATCTTTTCTCTAAAGTATCACAAACCAATACTTTTTCAATCATAGATTTAGTTGTAGAACAAACCGAAAAATGGGATTTTGTTCGTCACTGTCATCAATTCGGTAACAAACCACAAAAACTTCATGCGGATGCAAACAAAATATTGGTATGCTGACCAAATTATTTAAATGAATTTTTTTGGCTCACCAAATTTTATAATTGCTGGATATTTAATTACTTCTCTTACTTATATATAACAGACAGTAGGCGATATATGTTAGACTAAATTATAATGTATAACTCAAACTGAGCTTTATTTAAGCTTAAATTACTCTACTTTGGCAATCCTTCAGAAAGCCAAAGCAAAAGAAGAAGAAGAAAAGTAGAAGTTGGAGAAAGTTTAATTGCGATATTTTGTTTATTTTTGTGATCTTATTGTTATGTTAAACGTTTGTTGCCGAGTTGAGCTAATGTTTCTCAAAATAATACATATTAGTGACCAGAAAGTAATTTTATGAGTGTTCGTGTTAAAAGTAGTCCTGATAGGACTCCAGTATAGTGTTAAGTTTGAGAATTTAATCTAATTTTGATAAGCGTTTACCTAAAACTTTTCAACGCAATTGTTATGTACAAAATACCTATATCTCTAACTCTCCTAGCCGGTCCATGTAATTTTGCAAAATTTCAGAATAGTATGTTAAATCTTTACCATATAAGATGTACATAGATGTATTACTTAGGTACATAGTAATAAAACATTATCAGCTAAATCGTATTTCATTTATCAATCCATGAAATGAACATAATATTAAAGAATTAAATTAAATATACCTAAAAGTACATATATAGCTACCTATATACCTACATAGCTATAGGTATATCGGTATCCAATCCATACGGCATACCGCGTATCAAAGGTTTAAGTTCTAACTTTAAAATATAGAGGCGCTAGTTTCTTCATACCCCGTTTTATGGAACAAGATTGGTCTCTATTCCTATACGTTACAATGTACTCTGTGGATGACACCCTCGTGTACGCCCGGGGACGAGGCTATAAGGAGGCGGCGCGGCTGGCCGAGGTCGGGCTGAACCTCGTGATCAGCCGCATAGAGAGGTTAGGGCTTCGGGTCAGACCTGAGAAGACCGAAGCCCTTCTCTTCCGCGGGATCGGGCGAAAAGGACCACGACCGGGGGCAGCCCTCCAGATCTGAGGGGTGAGGGTCAGGATGAGCCCCTATATCTGGGGCTCATCCTCGACGGAAGATTGACCTTCGGCCCACATTTCTCAATGTTGGGGCCGAAGGTCGTGAAGTCGGCGAGTGCGCTGGGCAGACTCCTCCCGAACCTCGGAGGACCCAGTGCCGCCTGCAGGCAGCTGCAGTTAGTTGGACAGGCAAACTGGCAAACGTGCCACCTGATGGTAAGTGGTCGATGTCGCCCATGAACATAAACTAGTTTACCTGGAACGAGCCCAGGCAACTCATTTATGTGTTGACAGACATAAGATGTTAAGTCTCGGTGCCAGTAATTACACTGCCTGTCTTGCCCATCTCTCCGTTACACAGCAAAGCTGTTTCACGGGAGAAACAAGCAAGATGGTGGTACCCATGCAGCCAGGAGCGCGGCACAGCGCTTCCCTCCCACCGGTAAAACGTATGGTGCACCCATCTGGGTGGCTCACCTTACCGCGAGGAATAAGGCCCGGCTGCGGTCGGCGCAGCGGGTCATAGCGATAAGAGTGATCAGGGTACCGTACGCTTTCGTGGGCGGCAGCTACTGCCCTGGAAGGTGACCCCCCGTGGGAACTCGTGGCGCAGGTTCTTGCCGAGACGCACTCCTATGTCTCGGATAGGAGGTCGCTCGGTGAGAGTCCTACGCTGGACGGGATCCTGCGAGTTCGCCGTCTAGGGCAAGGGGCGTTAATGCGGAGGTGGGGGGAGGACCTGGCGTGACAGCCGTATGGCAAAAACCTGACGGCTGCTCTGCGTCCGGTCCTTGAGGACCGGACGCAGAGGTGGATGCGCCGTAAGCGCAAACCCCTCACCTTCCGTCTGACACAGGTGCTCACCGGGCATGTTTGCTTTGGCGAGTACCTGTGCCGGACGGCCCGCAGGGAGCTGTTGACAGCGTGTCACGATTGTGGCGCGGCGGTGGACTTCGAGATGGGCGGCGCTGCGTCACAGTCTGACATCAGTCATCGAAGGGGACTTGTCTCATCACCGCGATGCTCGGTGACGACGAGTCCTGGACGGCGATGGTCTCCTTCTGCGAGGCAGTAATGTCCCAGAAGGAGGCCGACGATCGGGTGAGAGAGGAGGCCGCCGACGAGACCTCCCCACGCAGGCGACGAACGGGGCGAAGAGGCGCTACTTAATGCGCCTCCAGTAACACTCCTGTATTCGTGTCGGGCTCAGGATGGGAACCTGGGTCTGTGTCACGACGCCATTGGGACTGCTTAGTAGCGGCCGGGCAGTCCCCTCTTGCGAGTAGAGTAGTAGGGTAGGGCACTCCCAGGTGCGAGTCTCACAAAGGGTCAGGATCTACCCGAGATCCTGGCTACATGCGTAAAAAGCATTTCCCTGAGAAAAAAAAGGGTGGTACCTATGTATATGCAGTAGTGCGTTATAAGAATTATCAAGTGAAGACCAAAGTCAGGACGGATGGTAGATCGACCTCTAACAAAGACGATAATCTCTCTTTATTAGATGTGAGTGGCAAGGGATTCATTGAAAGAGAGCTGCCCATAAGTGGATGGAGAAAGATTCAAAATATTGATGATTTTTTACAGAAAGCCCCCCCTTTCTGTAAACAAACGGACTTTTGGTCAACCTGGTGGAAAGTTTTACCGACATCCAAAAAAGAAGTTGCCAGTCTATCCAATATAAGTATGCTCTTCAATGATCAAGTAATTAAAAGACAATAAAACGACATTTACAGAGCTGGTATATATTCTTGTACAAATCAGTCGTCCTCGTCTGACGAGGAATAGAGCGCTAGGCGAGGGTTGGGAGCGGGTGAGCACACCAGCGTGTCGGACGAGTCGCTCACGCTGCCCTGGGAGCTGAGCTCGAACGTGTCCTTGCATGGATCCTAGAAATAATACCTACATTCAAGTTCCAGAAGTGACATATTTTCTCTTATTATAAATCAGCATTATTTCAAAACATCATTAAAATAAAAAAAATATGGCATTAAAAAAGACAGTAGTTTTTTTTTGCTTTAGAATACTTTAGATAAATCCGTTGTTCTCTATCTATGACATTGTTTAGACATGGACATTAGGTATAAATTGCTTTCTAATAATAATAATAATAAAATTAAAGTCGGTAACTTATTTGTCTTCGAACTATAGAGGAAATAAGTCTCAAATAATCGAGTTGTAAATTTTGTAAAATAAAACTTTGCTATGTTCGAGATACAGAGGTAAAATTTAATTTTTCGAGTTATGGAGGAAAAGTATGTACCAAAATGGCTTGGAGGGACTCGCTGATTATTTCGTCTAATAGAGGGTTCAGATTTCGAGTAATAGAGGTTTTGGTGTTTGAAGGGATTAAGGGAACAATTTTTTTTTTCGAGATATGGAGGTTTTCAACTTATCGTGGTTCGACTTAACGAGGTTCTACTGTATTATTGACAAAAATACATTTTATTCTCGAAGTTTTCTTACATTTGGGGAGGAGGGAGGGGGTTCCCATTCTTGATGAGTAGATTTAAAATAAGTAGGTTTTGATCCCTGCAATACTATTGCCTTTTTTTACTCTACCTTCTTTAAGTCTTTATGATTAGCCCCTTCGGCAAACACGTCGTCTCCGTGTGCGTTCCTCACATCGCCAACTTGTCGTTCGATAATTTCTGGTTTCTGTAAGTTTCAATGTATTTGAACCAGGGGTCATAAATAATAACCCGATAAAACCCTAATGACTAGGTTTTTTTTTTCGGAGGGATCTATGCTAATGGCCCGAAGGCCCTAATGCTTCATCGGATTAGTGTGAGCCCATTCGGCTCACTTTTGATTTATAAAGTGGGGGGTTGCCCCCCGCCTACCGTGCAGTCTGCGACCACACGGCCTCCTGGCGTCGGTTGTGTATCAGTGGCGGGACTGTGCCGCGTCACCGTCGGGTGGAGGATGACTAGGTAGGTATGTTTATTTATGCCTCGATCGAAACAGGAGATTCCAGAAAACACCTTTTAAATCGTAACTTTTTTTGAGTCAAGGTTAAACCAAAATCCTGGGTATGTATCGAAACAGTAACTCAAATTGTTGAGAACTGCAATCAAAATCTATGGCAAAAAAACGAAAGAATACTTCTTTGCTTATCGTAAAGAACTTACCCTTTCTTCTCTGAGTGTCTGCAGTTCACCAAGCAAATGTGCTGACTTGGTAATCTTCTTCTTCTTAACTTTCTCGACTAGTTTCACATGCGTGCTCTGTGCCCGTTTCGGTGACACAACTCTGTATTCGTTCTTCAGCTCGAGGTCTGTTATCTCAACAGTCTCGACCGCTTCCACTTCGTTCGTCTCTTCAGGTTCCTCATCAAGGCACTGTCTGATAAATGAATTAAATCGTTAGCTATTGACCTATGAAAATGAAGTTCACTTTGGACCAGTACAAGAAGGGTTCAAAATTGAATTTATCTTTGAAAAAATCGGTTGTCTGTAAAGTCGGTTTACTGACGATAGTAATTGAACGTGACAACGTCATAAGAAAATGGAACGCCTCAGAGCGAGGTAACGCCGCATACGTCATCTTTTTTCGTTCGTGCAGCCGGCTCCATCGAATTATGAGACGTTGTCACGTCAAAAACTCCTAAACCAAGAGTAAGAGGTAGTGCCATATGCTGTTTTACAGCCGAATTGGGCCGACACGACCGGGGTGGTACCTCTCGCTCACATAACACGATTCGTGCGGTTTGCGAGTTTCCGGTGGCCCGTTGGGGGGTTGGGAAAAAGGAGGGCAACGCATCTGCATAACTTTAGGTTGTGCGGATGTCTATGGGCGTCGGTAGTCACCATAAGGCTCCGACTGCTTGGTTGCCTCCTTATGACATAAAAAAAAACCAATATCCTAGATATTATAACTGCTACTACCTACTGGTATACTGGCTTCTAAACTAAACAATCAAGATTTGGTTGATTTTTGCGTTATTTCATATTATTACCATCTTGTTTGTAAGCCATAGTTACATAAGTATTATACAGACAATAATTCAAAATTAATATCATATGTAAATTAAATACAATGCTTATGAAACTTTAGTTGAACTCAACAGCTATATGATTTTCCGAAAAACTTTAAAAGTCGCTAAATTCACTTTTTGGTACTCCAAAAGATTTATGACAAAAATGCATTGTATTCAGTTTTACATTAGGTATAAAATAGTTTATACCCGTGACACTGATTGTTCTTGATGAAAGCGTAAATATCCTTGAACGCCTGTTGTATGTAGGACAGAGTATTCTGGTCGATGGGGACGGAGCTCGATCCAGAACTGTTAGACTGTTCCCCAGAACGAGAGCTCGCCTGGAACGATTGCTCTGAACCTGCAACACAAAAACTCTTCCGAGATCACTTTGATGTCCTTATTCTCCCTAAATACCGTCCTTACTCTCCTTACTCTTCCTACAGGGCAGACCCTTAACCTCCTCAGATTGAATGGAAATTTCGCTTTCGCTATTCGCTTGAAAATTGAGTTCTAGAATTTCGTACCCAAGCGTAAAAGTTTGGTCTTTTAAGTTCTCAAAAGACATTTGTGGTCTCATTAAAAATACAAACTTAGTAGACAAATTGAACTATATGAATTATCCTTGACTTTGTACGTGACAAAGATCGTACAGGTGAAAGGCGAAGGTCGACGATTGTATGTATGTACAGTAAGTAGGGCGAAGGGCTACAAGCAAACAATTGTTGACCGTCAACCTTCGGATTCTGAATTTATTGTTCAGCACACGACACAAGAAGAATTATAATTATGGGCACCGATTACTAAAATCTTGTGTCTTGAGATAGTTACATGAATTAGCAACTGCAATCACAATAAGAGCTAGTCCCGAATAAACATGATTATCTTAGTTGTAACGTGGGAGGGAAGCGCTGTGCCGCGCTTCCGGCTGCATGGGTACCACCATCTTGCTCTATTCTCCCGTGAAACAGCTTTGCTGTGTTTCGGAGAGAAGGGCAAGACAGGCAGTGTAATTACTGGCACCGAGACTTAACATCTTATGTCTCTGGATAGGCAACAAATGAACGAGTTGCCTGGGCTCGTTCCAGGTAAACTAGTTTGTTCATGGGCGACGTCGACCACTTACCATCAGGTGGCACGTTTGCCAGTTTGCCTATCCAACTAACATAAAAAAAACGTTGACTATGTACGATTACTATAAACTAGTCAAAAATAAAATTCAGTAAGCTTAGCAAAAACCTGAAGAAGTAGCGCCATTCGCCCAAAGTTGTATCTGGTGCTGTTTCAACCTCTTCATCTGTTCCACCAATTGGAGATTCAGTTCTTCTAGCTGTTGCCGATGTGATATTTCCTCTTGCAGTTGTTCTTCTAGTACTTCTGTGTAATCTCTGTTGTAAATTACATTATAAAATAAATAGATTTCACTTTATTGAATACTATACTATATAGAATTCTGAAAGGGAAGAGACGTTCGCGAAAACCTATCCTTAACTCCATGGGACGACCATCTCGTGCGCCCTGGCGTTCATTGAAGAAAGCCTATGTCTAGCAATCGATACAGAGGTTGATAATAATGATGATAATTCTATTTCGTGACTAAAAAGTATATATGCTTGCCCTGCTTTTAAGATAAAAATAAGTAACGGATCGGCAGATTTTTTTGTATCTACACAGTAAAAGAGCCAGAACTATTATACATTACTATTAATTGTCTCTTAACCTGAAAAGCATTTTATTCTCATTCATCATCATCAGCCTCTTTCCGTCCACTGCTGAACTTAGGCCTCCCTCAATGAATGCCAAGACGGCCGATCCCTTGCTATTCGCATCCAACATGGACCGGCCACCGCACGGAGATCGTCTTCCCACCTGGTTAATGGCCGACCAACACTTCGTCTACCTAAGCGTGGCCTCTACTCTAGAACCTTATTTCCCCATCGGCCATCCGTTCTCCTGAGTGTGTGACCAGCCCACTGCCACTTCAACGTGCTTATTCTTTGCGTGATATCGGTAACCTTAGTTCTCTGGCGGATGTCTTCGTTTCGGATCCTATCCGCCAAAGAAACACCCAGCATAGCACGTTCCATAGCACGTTGAGCTACGGCAAACTTACGGACCAGTCGTAAATTTAGAGGCCACGTTTCAGCCCCATAGGTCATCACGGGGAGAACGCATTGGTCGAAGACTTTCGTCTTCAAACTCTGCGGTATAGACGATGTGAGAATATGGCTAAGCTTCCTGAATGCTGCCCATCCCAATTGAATCCTCCTATCGGCTTCCCTCTCGATATTATGTCGACCTAGCTGCAAAGTATGCCCAAGATAGACATACTCTTGCACGACTTCGAGAGTTATGCCATCAACTTTAATCGGCCTAGGGAGAACGTGTTCGTTGAACATGACTTTCGTCTTGTCCAAGTTCATCCTAAGACCCACACGTCGGGAGGATTCATTTAGACTGTGCAACATCTCCTGCAAGCCCTCCAGCGACTCGGCCAATATAACGATATCGTCGGCGAAACGAAGGTGTGAGAGATACTTGCCGTTAACGTTTATGCCACATTCTGTCCAGTTTAAAGTCTTAAAGACGTCCTCCAAAGCATTAGTGAACAGTTTCGGGGAAACAACATCCCTCTGTCGCACTCCTCGATGCAATTGGATTGGTCTTGTTTGACCTCCCGGAACCAGAACGGACATAAAAGCGGCGTCGTATAATCCTCTCAACACTTCAACGTATCGCCAATCCACCTGACATCGCTGCAGAGCTTCCAGAACAGTCCAGGTTTCAACCGAGTCAAAAGCGCTCTCATAATCCACAAAGGCAAGGTACAGTGGCTGGTTGTACTCATGGGTCTTCTGTACAACTTGCCTTATAGTGTGAATGTGATCTATGGTGCTAAATCCTCTTCGAAACCCAGCCTGTTCTGGTGGCTGGAATCCATCGAGCTTTTTAGTGAGGCGGTTCGTCATGACCCTCGAGAACAGCTTGTATATATGGCTTAGAAGTGATATCGGTCTATAATTTTTAAGAAGGGTGTTGTCGCCCTTCTTAAAAAACAGAACGATCTCACTTCCATGCCACTCCTTGGGGGTAATGCCCCGTTGAAGGACGAAATTAAAAATCTTTTGTAACTCTCTTAAAACAGGTTCGCCACCTGCCTTAAGGAGTTCAGTCGTAATTCCGTCCCTCCCCGGTGCCCTTCCCCCTTTAAGCTGCTTAAGAGCCAGACTAACCTCACCTAGGCTGATGTTCGGAAGCTCGCCGGAGAGGTGTCGTGTTAGGTTAGCACGGGGATCGTAGTTTCGGGGATCAGGTTGAGGAGTTGCTATGGCAAACTGTACGCGTCCCACGGACGCGTACAGTTTGCCATAGAAATCTCGGATAAGATCCCAGACTTAGACGAAACGGTTGCGCCAGAAGCGGTCCTAATCTTCGACAGTTGGCTTCTCCCGAGCTTCTCCACAAAAACCTTCGACCCTCTCTTCTGCTCAATTGCTTCGGTAATCCGTTGCGTATTTGAGCAGCGAAGGTCTCGGCGTATTAGTTTGCGGATCTGCTTCGTAAGAAGCTTTATCTGTAGAAGTGGCGTCTGTGTGTGCTCTGCGTTCCTTCATAAGACCGAGCGTCTCATCCGAGAGTTTGGATTTCCTATCAGTACGCTTTCTCCTACAAAACCTTTCACCCACGACCCGCATGCAGTCCACCACGGCACCCAGTGCCTCGTCAACTGACATTGTAGTTTCCGATATATTAAGGCTATCGAATCGGTTTTTTAATTCCAATTGGAATTTTTGGAGCCTACCACAGTTTGCCGGAAGTCAGGTCGGAGTGTAGACTTTATAAGATGAACTCGCTCTCGCTGAAAGCCTACATTCATAGATCCTCTTACTAATCGGTGATCACTGCCGGTTTTGAACCTGTTGATCACTGAGACATCCCTGAATGCATGCCTTCGATCCATCATAATAAAGTCTATCTCGTTCCTCGTCACAGTGTCGGGGCTTTGCCAGATCCACTTCCTGTGGGGCTTCTTTTTAAAATATGAGTTCATTAAAAAGAGCCCCTCTTTCTCGAGAAAGTTGACCAGCATTTGCCCCTTGTGGTTACGACTGCCGACACCATGTGGCCCTAAACACGATTCGATATCTGTTCGTACTCCTACTTTGGCATTGAAGTCCCCCATAACAACATTGAAGTGGGCCTTGGAGGTGAGAGTTTGAGTACAAGATACGCAACCCTATTCGACACACTCGAGACTTCGAAAATGTTGTTGACAAGGGACTTGTGGACGAGGAAACCTACGCCGCCTTGGGACGGAGTGTCGCCTCCCCTGAAGTAGAACAGGTGACCCGAGGGCAGAGTTATGGTATCCTCTCCTTGTCTTCGGACCTCGCATAACCCCAAGACGTGCCATCGGATATTTTCCAGTTCCACCTCCAGTTCAGCCAGGTAGTCATCAAGTCTCAGCGTTCGTCCGTTATGCGTAGCTAGGTCAATTTGGTGATAGCGATCCGTAGCCCGGGGATTCTTAGCACCCCCTGTCCCACCGTGACCTAGGCTGCTACCGTAGCCAGGAATAGTGGGGCCGCCGGGAACTAGGGGCCGTTTTTTGTGCCTGTGATTCATTGAGGGGAAATGCTCGTAATTGCCACGCTGAGCAGGCGGATTGGCAATCGCAGAGGATGATGGATTCGAATCGGTGGCACTGCTGCCTACCGCTGATCCCATTGATGGTCCCGCCATCACTCGGTGCGATCGATGCTTAGTGATCAAGTCTATCTCACTGTCACGATGAGACAGATTGACACCAAGCAATCGATTCGCAGAGTTAACCTCCTTTGATGTTTGGAGGCTAAGTGCCCTTTGACGACTTCTACGTCACCCTGGGTTATTCTCATTGCCAAAATTAAAAGAAAATAATTGTATATGACGATGTTGTGCTATTAAATTTCAAATCGTCAAACTCAAACATAGAAATTATTTATTAGTAAGGTTCATACCGTTCCTTCTTCACAATACTTGACTTCACACTATATTTATTGGGAGCATTCCTCGCGTTTGAACTAGCACGTTCCTTAACGATACCATTCCTAAAAGTATACAAAACTAAAATAATATATTATATAATACAAAGATGCCCACACTTATTCATTATTGACTCATCACAACTTTATTGTTAATTTAATTGATATTAATTTCGCGCACAGTAGGTACACTTACTAAAATACTTATTAATATAAATTTCGGAAATAAACTGTATCAAATTCTAATGTAAAGTTTCCATCATTATGATCTCTGTGATTGGGTTGGTGGCAATATATAATATATTTTGATTTTTTCTGACAGATAACAATGTATGTAACATGAGTATATATGAAGAAAGTGGTTAATTGTGCAGTAATTTGTTCACACTTACTTTGAAGACGCTTGTTTGGGAGGTCTACCGTTGCTAGAGCCACTACTGACATTGCCCAACCATTGATACTGAAAAAATTATACGAGATTTAAACCTCATTCTTTTTAATATAGTTTGGTCAACGTCATCAATAAACATAAGCAACAACAGTTCACCCGAGACTGATCCTTGCGGCACACCAGATTAATTCGTCACAGCGTTGTCTACATTGATGCAAAATCTAACTGGTGGTGGTAGGTAAAAGCTTCAATTCGGTTCGGAATAAACAAGGTAATTAGCAAAAGAAATGAGAAGGATAGTTAAGTGTTTCCAGAAAGTTCTCCCACTAGCATTTTATACAAATAGTCTCTGATATAAATAGCCATTACCTGCCCACCCATCCCGCGTTCATTTTGCCGCAATGACATGCGAAGTTTGGAGAGGGAGTCGCTGGAGATCTCGGAGTTATGCCTCATGTCTAAAATGACGAGGGTGGTGTTTGACCGCATCATTTGAAGAGCCAAATCTGCCCCATCATCCGTAACTCCGCAATTTTGAATGTCAACGGCTGAACGTGAGAAAGTGACAAATTGAGTAATTAACTAAATGTTCTGACAATGCCAAACCAAATAGCATACAAGTACTTTAATAATGTTTTATGATACGTTTACTTTAATGATTATGGCAGAGAACCTTGTCACATGAGCATTAATACATTCATTTGATACTCGCCCTTGTTGCGTTAGATCCAAGCAAGACACATGAACGAAATGCAGGTCTCAGTGCCAGTACCATACTGTCTGCCATGCTTATCTTTCCGAAATATACGCGATAGAAATTGCATCCATATCTTAGACTCTAGATCTTGTATTTTAAAGCAGTTTTTGCAGACCAAATAAAGAAGAATTACTTCTCTGCAAATCTTAAGTTACCTAAGTCAAATTTTGAGATTTAGGGCTTACTAATAGATTCTCAATGAAGTACCTTTGATCCATAGATCGTCTGCTAGTACATCAAATAGCTTGCCCACTCCCGCATCTCCCAACTGCGGGTTTCCACACAAGCTGATCCGTCGCAAGCCAGCCATAGTGTCTAACTCGGGCATTCTATATCGAAGTGTGTGTATCCAGTTTTCACTGTACCGATGTATTTTTTGATACTAAAAATATTATTACTAGGCAAGATGGATTGAAATAATATGAAAACACAATGTATCTTACAAGTAATAGATATTATACTAGCTGTTGCCTGCAGCTTCGCCCGCGTTACTCAACTCCTATAAGTCACATCGTGATGTTTTATAGCCTATAGCCTTCCTCGATGAATCAGCTGTCTAACACTGAAAGAAATTTTTAAATCGGACCAGTAGTTCCTGAGATTAGCGCGTTCAAACAAACAAACTCTTCAGCTTTATAATATTAGTATAGATTACATTGTTTAGAGCGATGGCCTAGTCAATTTAATTATTTCAAACACAAATTGTCACTATGAGATGTTTTTAGGTTAGGTTAGTTTAGTTGTAGTAGTTAGTTGTATTAGTAATTAGCTAGTAATTACGTAATAACTTAAAACAGTACTTAAGTAGGGACTGAATAAATTAACCGACTTGGTATTACATGGATCTCAGAACTTTTTATAGTAAAAGAATTAAGTGTCGAGACTTGGTTTTTACAAGTTATGTACACAACACACAACGAAGATGTTGAAAATAGTCCGAATTGCTTCGAGGAAAGGTTGGAACGGCCATGTTGCTTTTTTGCTCGAATTGGCGCCAGATAGTTAAGGCTTAGAATTATGTATTGTTTCTCCCGTGAAACAGCTTTGCTGTGTTTCGGAGGGAAGGGCAAGACAGGCAGTGTAATTACTGGCAACGAGTAACTTAACATCTTATGTCTGAGGATAGGCAACACATAAATGAGTTGCCTGGGCTCGTTCCAGGTAAACTAGTTCATGTTCATGGGCGACGTCGACCACTTACCATCAGGTGGTACGTTTGCCAGTTTGCCTATCCAACTAACATATAAAAAATAAAAAAAATGTACGTGAAATCTTGCTTAAGTTCTGGTCATAGGGTGCGCAGTTAAATCACGCAAAAAACCTACATATCTCTACATACTTTAATATTCATCATATTCATAAATGATGTTTTCGAAATATGAACCTACGACCTCCTAGAGATCTGTGTTAAATAATAAATTGCTTCTTTTTGTAAAGGTACGAATTTCATACTTCAGTTTTACCTTGATTAGTTCAGCAATATACCCAGCACCAAGTGGTGTCAGTTCACATCCACTTAGGTCCATTGTGAGGATGTTGGGCAGACCCCTGACAGCTTTGCATATAGCCATGCAGCCTGCGTCGCCTATGAGGCAGCGAGGCAGGTATAAGTGTTGCAGAGAATTGTTCGCTAACAGAGCCTGGAGATCGATTAATTGACTTAACATTTTGCCGATATTCAATACTATCCTATCAGACGGGTTAAGTATTCCTATTTTATATAGGTACCATCATCCAATTTTTCTCCTCTTTTCAAGTTGTGTGGTTACTAGTTTAAGAGCTAAGAGTCTATTGAATAGAGATCTCTTTTGTTTAAGTATAGGCAGCACATGATTGAGTCATTTTAATCTAGCCCAAGTGAATTTATATTTTTTGGCGAGACACTAGTATATCTAACTAAAAAAATACGCACATCACATATTGGATTGAGATAAGGTATTTTCATAGGCAGTCCCTCCAGTAAGAGCGAAACAAGCAGAGTGGTGTTTGATAACAATTGTGAGATGGCTTCTATTAAGTTGCTTAACATGAAGTTCGTGAGTATTACGGCGCGTTTATTGACAGTCTTCGCTAACCGCTCGCAGTCTATGTGTTCCAAAACTGAAAAAAAATATCGTAGTCGTACATCATACGATTCATACGTGACAAAGTGGCCGCAAATTTATTAGCCCATCACTAAACAAACTTTAAAGCAAACAGATGATCTAGTAAAGGAAAAATGTTAAACTAGCTTCTGATAAATATAAACAAATGAAGACTAACCAACAATAGCCCCACGTTAATTGAGTCCCATGATAAGCTCGTAAGAACTTGTGTTATGCTTGTATGTCCGTTCGTTCGGTCGCCATAACATGCATGTTTATAGTTTTAGCATTATCTATATTATAGATACTCACCAGTTTTTACTTGTTGACGGCATTTAATTGAAACCGAATGCAAACTCAGATCACAGCTCAAAGCATTTAAAATTGGCGGCCAGTCTACATATTTTATTCGGTCGACACAAAATTCCAAGACTTTGCCATTAGAAGAAGGAAGAATAATGTTTAACGGAGTCAAATTTTGTAACTTGCAACATTTTACATAACATTGATGAAATATACGACTACTCTTTACTTCGCCCTTACCAACCATAATTATATAAATAAATAAAACATTAAAAAATTAATTAGCACCACGGATATTCCGAAATTAACAATAAAGTTGATATAATTTATATTAAAAGCAACAAATGTAAATACTCGAAAACTGTATGACACGTTTTTGAAATCAGAAATGTGTCAATAGACTTTATTTGTCAATAGTCAATATTTTATTTAACGGCGAAGGATTCATATTTTTTTAATTCAGCGGTTAGTGGCTGATTTATGAAACATGAAAAAAGAAATCCGTTCAATAAGCATAATTTATATATGAACGTAAATAAGTCTAAAAGTGATCATAAATCATAATCCAGATTGGGTGGATCGAGCGATATGATTCGGCGCCGAGTCTTGCTGAAAGGACCGTTCTATTATTAAACATTAAGAAGATAGTTAACAATGGTGTTGTTAAGGGGCTTAACATCATTGTTAAGGGGCTTAACAACACCTTTGTTAAGAGGCTTAACAACATCATTGTTAAGGGGCTTAACAATATCATTGTTAAGGGGCTTAACTATCTTCTCAAGAATTGTATCTTGATACACTTGTGCCGATGTTTTGATGTCTTTTCCACAAGACATGGCTCAGTCACTCCTTCATAGCTAACACTCCACCAAAACCATCAATGAAGTCGGATAATGCCCACGTTGTACTCTGTTTATTAGTTGGGAAGCTTCCTCAGAGCTTTGAGCATAAAAATACGGCCTTTTTTTGTTAAAATATTGCTCAATTATATAAAAAATCTCATCCGTACCTAAACAAAATTTTTCTGTGACTTCCCTTTGAGTGCCGCTTAAGTAGTTATTTTGATTTTACCAATCTCTTTTTTAAATTAACAGTTAAAATTGACCAGTGCGTCACTTATAGGCTGCAAGTCCTCAGTTATCTTTTAAAATACGCGACATGGTTCTAGGTGCTATCTTCATGTTCCGAGATAAAATCTTTTGCTTTCGGACATGATTTCTTCGAATTCTTTCCCTTACTGCTTCGATCGCCTTTTTCGTACGAACACCACGTAGACGACCAGATTTTTTTCTGTCACAAATAGAGAAGATATCATTGTACCTAAAAATAGCACGGTACACAAAAATTTTACGACGGCGACGTCGACGGCGTATTTGGTTTCATACCTACTTTGTGTAATGCATTACAGCGATTCGTTTCTCTGTATCACCCCACTCCATTTTAATATTTTACAATGTATTGGCACGAAAATGAGAAAACACATGAAAAATCTTCTCGGACCAGTAGCTTTTCTTGGAATTTTCGATACGACGGTCGATTTCCCTCTCTTGTTCAAACCATGTTCAAACCAACTGGTCCAAGTAGATGTACCTACTCATCGACATAATGTATTTCCTGCTCATCTACCTCGACCCTACGTTTTGTGCTGATGGTCATCACTAGAGTTTTGGTCCGATTTGTTGCTAGTTCTACCTCAAGGCTTGCAGCGCTAAGTTCTTGGGGCATTGTCTGTAGTTCCAGGGCTGTAGCCGCAAAAAAGACAATGTGGTCGGCAAACCTAAGATTAGTCAAGCCATCAATGGTTGCCAGTTGTCGGAAAATCTCTTCGAGAATGCTGATGAAAAGTTTGGGTGGGAGCGGGTCTTTCTGTTTAACGCCTTAAGTATTGAGAACGAGGGACCCAGTAGTGTTGTTTAATCTTACGTTTGCACAGCTATTGTTGTATTACCTACCTTCGATCAACAGTTGGTATTATTATTAGTATTATTATAATTTATATTTTTTAGAAGGTGGATGTAGGTTATCAAGTTGTTGGCTGTCGTGCTGAGAATATTGCAGAGTGTTTGAAGCTGAAATGGGACTAGGCGGGTCACATCAGACGAATGCATTCCAACCTCTGCAGCTGGGTAAATATCACACATTTTGGGTGCCAGAAGATAGACGACGTCGCCGAAGTGCTCCCCGAAAAAGATGGCGCGATAACCTAGACGCATACTAGGCTGGCTGGCCTGCGGTGGCGCAAGAGCGAGTTAAAGGTGACAACCCTAACAGTATAGCCTTTGTCAGCTGTACTAATTAAATGTTAGATATAAGCAATTATTAATGTATATAAACTGTAATATTTTAGTAATAAGTCGATTACCATATTTGTATTAGCATAAGAACGTCACTCTGTTTGAATAAATAAATATTTTTTTTTGTAAAGTTAGTACCAAGTATTTATCTGGCGCAGTCGGTAGGATATCCTGAAGTTGTTTTCCTTATCAAAATCTAAGGACTCAACGTACGTATCAACGTTTAAACAGGATATCGAATCAAAAATAGAAATCTGTTAAATACGAGGGAAAACTGAAGCCGAGCAGAGTCACGAGCAGCAAGAGGTAATCCAGGGCATGGCGAGATCTACAGGGCTGTGAGTAATCAAATTCTTATTCACTATCCTTGATTTCCTTCATTCTATGCTCCTTATTTTTTTTTTGTGTATACGTGTTTGTCTACAGAAGGATTCTTAATAAATATTTATATCAATTTTAGTTAGTAAAAGTTTTAGTATTTGTTTTCTTTTACATAAATAAGTATAGATTTTTTTTCTCTCTGTTTTTTCGTGTATTTTTTTTTATTATTATATATACATATAATAAAATAAAATGGAAGGCGTCGTGCGTGTTCCTAGTGAAATAGTAAATATTATCCCTATATTTGAAGGGGACTCTCGAGTATTACCCCTATTCATTAAAAAATGCAAATATGTTCTGGACACATTTAAGGGAAATCAAGTTCAGAACGAATATTTATTCCATGTGATTACTAGTAGGTTGACTGGAGAGGCAGCTAGCTTAATAGGTGAAAGGGATCACATTAATGATTG
The DNA here is from genome assembly GCA_963853865.1 of Helleia helle. Taxonomy (NCBI): domain Eukaryota; kingdom Metazoa; phylum Arthropoda; class Insecta; order Lepidoptera; family Lycaenidae; genus Helleia; species Helleia helle. Next base: position 21,456,651 of record OY971423.1, on the reverse strand, counting down.
GGACGAATTAAAAAATTTATTAACGCAACATTTTGGCGATCCTAGAACAGAAGAATGTCTGGCTCTAGAGTTGCAAGGCCTGAAAATAAATAGTGGCGAAAATTATTTAGACTTTTGTCATAGAATACAACATATTAGGAGCATACTTTTTTCAAAAATTAAAGACACGACACCAGATCGTAACATTAGCCAAGCCAAACAGCAAATTTATACTAGCACGTCATTTAACGTTTTTCTTTATAATCTTCCCGCCTACTTAGTGCGAATAGTCAGACTAAAAAATGTTTCCACGTTAGAAGACGCTCTAAAGATTGTCCTAGAGGAACAGAATTTTCAAACGGTCTATACGCAAAAGAATCACTTTAATAATAATAATCAAAGAAAACCAAATAATTTTTTTAGAGAAAACGGTAATAATAATCAAATAGCATCATCATCATCATTTACGCAGTCTAGTAATTTTAATGCCAGTAGGCCGCAATTAAGGAATTTTGGAAATAGTAACCCTGTGCACAATTCACAGAGAAACTCGTTTAACTATCAAGGTAATGGCAGTAATGTTCCACAACAAAATAATCGTATTCCATTTAGAAGTCATTCACTACAGTTTAGAAATCGAAATTTTAATAACTTCTCGCAACCGACAACAATGCAACCGCCGCATCAGCAAATTCCCAACTCGGGGTCAAACACCGACGTAACAATGCGGACAGCTAATTCGAGACGGCTTAATTTTACGAATTATAATAACCACGATAACTACGAACTTAACGGTTATAACGAGTGTCAACCCATTAATGAACTCACAGAAAATTTTCAAATGTTAGCCTCAAGGGACGAGAAAGGATAACAGTAAATTTCAATAATATAAAATCTTTACCTTATATTAGGATCCCGGAAATAAATTCTATATTTATGATAGATACAGGCAGTTGCCGATCTTTTATCAGCCCCAATATAGCGAATAAACATTTTCCAAACGCGTTAATAATAGAACCGTTTGAAGTCGTAAGTACCCATGCATCGAGTAAACATGATCAAGTAGTTATAATACCGTTACCAACAATATTCCAACGTCCACAGTTTCATAAGTTTTACGTTTATAACGTCGATAGTCGCTACGACGGATTAATTGGTAGTGATTTATTAAACCAAATTGAGGCCAATATAGATATGAAAAATAAGTTGTTAAAAACCCCAAATACTTGGATACCTATAGTCTATTCACCACCGCTTAAGTTAATATACGATTTACCACCGCGTACCGAAATTAGAGTTAAATTGCCTACGAGTATTAAAAACGGAGAAGCTATTTTGGAATTTAAAGAGTTTAAGGATGGAATTAGAATGCCCACGGCTTTAGTCAATTGTGTCGATGGTTTCGCACACACAGTTATACAGAATTGTACGTCTGACAGAATGACAATGACCGTTACTAGTCCTTTTATAGTTCACCCTTTTGATGACAAATATATAAATCCGGAATGCTTTTTAAATTACACTCAAGACAAAAATAATACTGAATATATTTTGACAGAAAATCTAAATAGACTCAAACTCGATCACATGAACGAAGAAGAAAAAAAAGTAATTTACGACCTTTGTTTGTCATATAAAGATATATTTTACTGTGAAAATATTCCATTAACATTCGCAAACGAGGTAAAACATACTATTAGGACTAAAAATGAGGATCCAATATTCATAAAAGCACGTAGGTTACCACCGTTACAGACAGCCGAAATAAAAACCCAAATTGAACAAATGCTTCATGATAATATTATACAGGAATCATATTCTCCTTGGAGTGCCCCTGTGCATTTGGTGCCAAAAAAATTAGATAGTTCTGGGAAACAAAAATGGAGGATGGTGATTGATTACCGACGCCTAAATGAAATTACTGTTGACGATAAATATCCTCTGCCAAACATTAACGACCTTTTTGACATGTTAGGCAAAAGCATGTATTTTACTACGCTAGATTTAGCTAGTGGGTACCACCAAATAGAAGTCCTAGACGAGGACAAACCCAAAACAGCATTTAGCACACCTTTCGGGCATTACGAATTTAATAGAATGCCGTTTGGACTAAAGACAGCCCCTGCTACTTTTCAACGGGCAATGGATAATGTTCTAAGAGGATTGCAAGGTATCCATTGCCTGGTATATTTAGATGACGTCATAGTATTTTCATCTAGCCTAGACGAACATATTAATAAGTTAAAATTAGTTTTTGATAGATTTAGACAAACTAATCTCAAAGTACAACTAGATAAGTCTCATTTTCTTCGTAAGGAAGTATTATACTTAGGACATACCATTACTAGTGACGGCCTTAAGCCAAATAATGATAAAATTGATACCATTTTGAAATATCCCCTTCCAAAAACAGTTACCGAAATTAAAAGTTTTCTAGGTCTTATAGGTTATTATAGGAAATTTATTAAGGATTTTGCGAAGATTACTAGACCTATGACTTCATGTTTAAAAAAGGGACGAAAAATTACTATCGATGAAGATTACATCGAATGTTTTGAAACGTGTAAAAAATTACTTACTAACGCCCCCTTATTGCAATTCCCTGATTTTTCTAAGCCTTTTGTTTTAACCACCGACGCATCAAACTTTGCTGTCGGTGCAGTTCTGTCACAAGGGCCTATTGGTTCAGATAGACCGATAGCCTATGCTAGTAGAACGTTATCAAGTACGGAAGAAAAATATAGCACAATAGAAAAAGAGTTATTGGCTATTATATGGGCAGTAAAGTATTTTAGACCTTATTTATACGGTAATAAGTTTACTATTTATACGGACCATAGACCTCTGGCCTGGCTTTACTCATTAAAGGAACCAAATAGTAAATTAATTAGATGGAGATTACGTTTAGAAGAATTTAACTTTGAAATTAAATATAAAAAGGGGCCTCAAAATACAAATGCTGATGCGTTGTCGCGTATAAAAGTTAATGCGTTAAATGACGATTTAGATGATTTAGATTCTATTTTAGTTAATATAGATGATTCCGATGAAGTAAGAGAAGTCGTTGCAGAGTTAGAAAATGATTTGGCAAAGATTAGTGCACCAGAACCCATGGATACGATAGAACTCTCGGATTCAGATGATGGGGAAACCGCACACTCAGTCTCAAATAGAGAACATGAAGGTTTTCCTATACTCAAGGAAGCCATAGATAACAAAAACAAACAAATTATAGTTTATCATTGGCTTAGGGATAAATTAACTGTGAAAGACTTATCAAATAAAAATCAAAGAATTTTAGAAGTACATTTACCAGCTAATAATGAACAATTAGTTAGGGATTTCTTTAAAGAATATGTAGATTGTAAACATAAATATTTCATTTACTTCGAAGAAGATAGCTTCAGACCCATATTTTCTAAAGTAGTAACAGAGTTATATAAAAAGGGTACTATGAATTTGGTCGAATGTACCGAAAGAGTAGTAAACTTATCTGAATCGAAAGTAGATCAAATTGATATTGTTAGGAAATACCATGAGGGCAAAACATGCCATCGTGGAATAAACGAAACACTTTCAAAAGTTAAAAGACATTATTGGTGGAATAACATGAAACAAACGATATCAGCAATAATAAATAGTTGTGAACATTGTAAGAAAATGAAATATGAAAGAAAACCTATACAACCCCATTTACAATTAACGCAAACACAAAACAGCCCATTTCAGGAATTATTTATCGATCTTTTGTATATAGAGAATAAGTACTATTTAACCATTGTAGATGCATTTAGTAAACTAGCCCAAGCTATAAACATACCCAATAGAAGTACACCGGAAGTAGTTAAGGCATTAATTAAATATTTTAGCATGTATGGGATACCAGATAAAATCAACAGTGATTCAGGAACTGAATTTAATAATGACTTAATAAAAGAATTATTAAACTTATATAAAATTGAAATTCATGTAGGTACCCCCAATAATCCCAATTCAATGGCAATTGTAGAGCGTTTCCACTCCACAATCATTGAAATCTATAGATTAGCCAAATATGATAAAAAGGATCTAGACGCTTGCAGCGTTATGACCTATGCAATAATGGCCTACAACAATACAATTCACACTGCAACGAACTTTACGCCTTTCGAGATGGTATTCGGACACACAGACTCAGGAAATGTTTTTGACATTGATCGGGAAAGGAATTTAATGCAAAAACTTTTACAAGACCATAGGAAACGGCTAAAGGTTTTATATGAGCATGTTGCTGAAAAATTAGTTAATGATAAGAAACAAGTTAGGGATAAGAAAGGAGGTGAAAATCCGGTGCCTAAAATTAGTAAAGGAGATAAAATTTTCATGAAAAATACTAGGACTAGGAAGGCCAAGCAATTACCTAGGTTTGAAGAAGCTGAGGTTACTGGGGAGATTTCACGAAACATAATACCAGTTAAACTTAAAAATAGGAATACTAGAGTTGCGATAAAAAATATAAAACGGCCTCCACAGGTGGTGTCTCCTGGTACTAGCAATGGCGAGTCCAACGTGGCATCTACAAGTTCACGATATGACCAAGAATCCAGGCATAGCTCCAATAAAACTTGGTACAGCAGTGATGAAGACTGATCACTGGAGTATTGTTAAAACGATTAATCTAGATAATATTAAAATACAGTTAGATAATAATATTAGGGAATATAATAGGTTAAGGTCTTTAATTCAAACGGACAACCAAGTTAAAATGGAATTTTTAGGATTAGAAACTCAAGTTAGTTCCTTTATAAAGTTAACACAATCAAGACTTTTACAAATTTTACCCAATTCGAGAAATAAAAGAGGCATTTTAAATCCATTAGGGTCATTTATTAAACTTATAACTGGGAATTTAGATAATAGTGATGCACTTTATTATAGCAAATTAATTACAAATCTAGAAAATAGGGAACATTCGGTGGAAGAGAAAATATCTGTTATGCAAGTAGCTTTTGATAAGTTAATTAATATATCTAGCGATATGAATTTTAATTTAAAACAAATCTACGCTAGAACAACAGAAATACAATCATTACATAAAAATCAGACTACTTTATTTAATTATATTTCAGTTATGAACAATTTGTATCAGTTATTAAATAATTTTCGCACTATTTACAGCATAATAATGGAAGTAGAGACATCTATTGCATTTAGTAAATTATATACTCTCCATCAATCCATTATTAATCCCACGGAATTATTAACCATTTTACAAAAGGTAGAAAAACATGCTAGGTTAATTTATCCCGCAAGTTACGATAATTTACCAGCCATAGAACGTTCCATAATTTTGAAATCGTATATACATCAACATAGATTAGTATTTATTCTAGAAGTTCCACTGGTAGACAAGAACACTTATACATATTATAAAATTATCCCTATTCCCATATATAGCTCCCTCTCTAAAAGTACTGCTATCATATTTCCCGAATTTCCTTACCTTCTCGTGAATAAGTTACTCTATCGGTCCTTGAATAGCCCATGTGAAGAGATAGATCATGATGTATTTCTATGCAATGAGAATAAAGTAGCACAATACAGAGAAACATGCATCGAACAAATAATGATGTTAAAAAATAATTTTACAAATTGCAAAACACATAGTATCAAATTAGAAGCTACTAGAATATACAAAATTAACAGCAATGGATGGCTTTTATATAGTACTCCGGAAACAATTATAACAGAAAATTGTAAAGAACAAACATTTAAGACAAAGCTTCAAGGAACCTTCATTATTACAACTGATCCAGAATGTAACACTATCATTGGCGATACTTATGTTGGCCAAGTGTCAAACACAACGGGTAGCAGCATTCCGGAGGCCTATATCCCCCTTCCTGAGGTGCATTTGGATGTTCCAACCGTCGATAATCATTTAGATCTTCGAAATATAGACTTTGAAAGTGCGAGACAATTAGTGAATAATATGAAGATACAGTATAGTGATAATAAAAGTGTTAATAATAATAATAGTGTAAAAACCTGGACAATAATTCTAAGTGTAATAACCATTTTTACAATTGTATTAATTTGTATTATGTTTCTTTCTTTATATTATAAATTCAAGATTTTTGATATTTTAGATATGAAAAATTTTCCGAAGCCAGTTTCTCCGTCTCCGGATAATTTTTCTCTAGGGGAGGGAGGAGTTAAAGGTGACAACCCTAACAGTATAGCCTTTGTCAGCTGTACTAATTAAATGTTAGATATAAGCAATTATTAATGTATATAAACTGTAATATTTTAGTAATAAGTCGATTACCATATTTGTATTAGCATAAGAACGTCACTCTGTTTGAATAAATAAATATTTTTTTTTGTAAAGTTAGTACCAAGTATTTATCTAGCGCGACATAGCCTGTTAAAAAAGTATACTTACACAAATTGTATTATTAACCTTTCTACTGATTTCGGTATTATGCATAAAATTAATATACCTAGCGGCTAAGACGTATATTACCTTTATGGTATTATGACCGCTTTGACTCCAGTACTTGTGCTTGTGTGCTCGTATTTCGTTTATGAAGCATTTTCTTAAAATTATCGAATAGGGTATAAAAATAAAAACGTTTATTTATTTGACTATTTATTACAATAATCTTTGACACCATAGCCGTAAGAAACATTGGCTAAATATCTCCAAAAATATTTATTTAAAGTCAACATAAGATTCTACGTATCACACTTAAGCTAAAATAAAATTTATTTAACATAACCTGTAAATATCACATAGAATAAGAAATTCTTACCCTTAACCGTTACAACATAATACTAATTAATTTATCTAGTAACATTTTGTATAATGGTAACAAGTTAAAATACATCGGATTAAATGACAATAAACACGTCACATCGGATATAATCTGTAGTGTAGACGGTTTTTTTTCAAATATCTTATATATATTTCATAATAATTCCAGACACCATGTTAGTTTTAACATTAGGGGAGAAAGAATGGGTAACTTTTTACACATACATATTTGTTAATCATCTCATAATATATTTTAGCTGAATTTCGTCAGAAAAAAATACTCGCCTACAAATTTTTTGACTTGATAACGAGTCTTGTAAATCGATGAACGCCGGCTGAGCCGAGCGTGCAAACCAGAGCGCGGAACAAGTAATAGAGAGGCACGATCGGCCTAAGACGCATTACGACATTATCACGGAAAATTATCGCTCGTAAACAGACTTTAAAGACAACAGGTAGATTGGCATAATTATAAAACCGCAATGCACTGTGTTTGGCTAGACTGTATGTAATCTTACTAACTTTGTTGATAAATAGCTTAAAAAACAAATTAATGCTAACCTTAAATGCACCTTGTCGTGATTTTGCGATTATGTCCAGTAATATAGCTGATGTTTGTTTGTAGCAACTTTATGATATGAATGTATTCGGACTGTGTATGATTAGAGGGAAAAACGTTGTTACTCTTGTTATTTTAGATAACAACGCATTGTCTACTAATATGTATAAAAACATGCGGATATAGAGAGATTAATTGTAGTAAGAGAAAGTTTCTACAAAATGCATATTATGTCGTCTTCACTTTATTAACTTGATGAGAATAACACAAATGTTAAACATGTGATTTATAGAAAATTCAGTCAAGTCGTGTATCGTGGACATAACATAAAGACGGCTAGATAACATTGATGTTCTAATCCAAGGGTAGCCAACCTTTTCGGCAGCCGGGCCAAAATTCTGATATGGAATTTCATACTGGGCCGTACTAGCAAATTTTATACCAGCGCACAAAAAGAAAACATTATTTTTGAAGAAATGTTTGAGAAAGTATGTAATGCAATTTGAGAATTATTGTGAAATATTTTTTTTTTATTAAAAAAAAAATATTCAGCTCTGCGGGCCACAATTTGACAGTCGGCGGGCCGCGGGTTGGCCACCCTTGTTCTAATCTATTATATCTATATTAAGATATTTCACACATCAAACATTAAAATAAAATAAAAAAGGCTGTTTCGGCACTGTCATTGTCACACGACAAACAGTCCGTGTTGACATTTAATTATAATTGCCGCACTAGTACTGTAGTAAAATATTACTTAAACTAACCATAAATGTAATTAGCAATAATTATTAAGTTTGACTTTTGCAAAATAAAATTTTATTGCCCACAGTAAAAATAAAAATATGCATACTTGTAAATATGTATTATAATAAATATTTTTAAATTAATAAACAGTGACATTATATAAATGACAACAAGACAAAATGGTAAGGCCAGAAAAACAATTGTCTTTGGCTAGTTTAGTTATTTTATAAAATCCATGCAACAACTGTATACAGCCCTTAAATTAAGGTATATAATAATAAGGTACAAAGTTATGTTAAAATAAGATAATCTGAGCGCTATGCGTCATATATGCGACAGGTAACTTAAAATATATAATAATATATACAAAGACTAAAAATTTCTTGCCGTCAGGTACAATGGTAGAAAAGAATCTGTGTTTTATTTGAAAAATAATAATTGAAACACAATTTTAAACCTTGTGATAAAAATATGAAATGGCATCTCTCAGCTGCCAACAACAACAGAATAAAAAGATAAGAATTTAATAGTTTTCTTCGTCCAAAATATAAACTATTTAACTACTATAATATACACATTCAACAACATATATCTTAAAATATACACTTTTAATTATTAATCCCTGTTATTGGTACATATTAAAACTAAACCTGTGGCATTTGTAATAGATAACTGTTTTAGGCATTATTGGGAATTTAGCATTTGCGTAAAGTTGCAAAAAAAAAAAGGGTCAAATTCAAATGACGTTTCCAAAAGTTGGAGCACAACAATTCTAATAGCTTCATCATAGTTATACTATATTTTTCTCTGGTTCGTTTTTTTATCATAAACATGGCCAAATACTACAATGTCGCCACAGTAAATAACAGGAACGAAAACTGACTTTCTTGACTATTATCATTGGACATGGTTATTTAGCTACTCAGGGTAGGAGACCACATAGTTCGCCTGTCTGTCGGACTCGGGCTGGTCGGCATCATTGCTGGAATGGCCAAAGGAATCTCGTCGGCTCCACTCGCTTTCTGGGTCGGAAAACACATTGCGGTCCAATTCTTCTTCGAGACCCTCTATGTCCAACTCGCCTATAAAATGATATTTAAACATGAAAATCATATTTTTTTCGGCAATGTAATGTGCTTAGGAAGGAATTGAGTCGGATTTTAAAATGATTGACGCATTTTTTAGCCCATTTATGAAGTTTATTTCATTTTTTTCGTATTGGCTAAGCTAATGGCCTAATGGCCCTAATGCTACATCGGTTTAGTGATGAGCCAGCTGGCTCACTTATTATTTTTATATGAGGGAGGGAGGTTGCCCCCCGCCAACCGTGGAGTCTTCGACCAAACGGCCTCCTGACGTCGAGTTTGGGTTTCTAAATATTTGGGCTGTGAAACAGCGTGTTTCAAAAAGCAGTAGTTTTCCCAATATTTTATTGACAAGGGACCATTTTGATTTCAGTATTATTAACAGAAAGAAGCACCACGTAAAAAAATGTATAAGCGTAAAAATAAAAATTAATCAAAACATTTACAGAAAGTGATCATAAAATCATATTAAGATGCTTTTAAAAAAAGACTTTATTTAATATCCGTAAAACAGAACACATGGCGCGGCACTGTTGCCAATTTAGCGACTTCGTGGGTAGATTTGGCGACTTTCGTTTAAGTTTTAGCGACAAAAAAAAAGGTTTGAAAACAAAAATGTTTTAGCGACTTATCTGGTGGATTTGGAGTTCAAATACAATTATGATTTTAAGTTAACATGGTTATTTACATTACTAAAATTATTTAAAACAGGATATTTACCATGTTTTTCAATTTTATTTCTATAAATGTTGTGATTCTATAAAAAGACATAAAAAGTAACTGCAACATTACAGGGTTGAAAGACGACCAGAATTTATGCCATATACAGGATGGCCCGTTTACAGTGGTCCAAAAATTTTTTTCAGCTTGAGAGCATCATGAGTAACCATTCTAAACATACTTTAGTTAAGCGAAAACTTATGGTTTAGAAATTATGATTTTTTTTTTAAATAATCCGAAGTTTCAATATTTTTGACACAAAACCACTCTGTTATGAAAACTACTGGACCGAATTGAATGAAATTTGGTATAAGTATAGCGCAATGACCTACCTATCGCGTTATAGGCTCATCTAGTGTAAATAATTAGACTACATTTTTTTATTTTAACTTTTACTGTAGTTTTTTTGGACTTTTCGGCAAAATATTGATTTTCGAAAAAATCCTGTGAAAAAAAATGTACCGCCAAGGTTTTGCTGGCACTGCTAAAAAGTACCTTAATATAGGGTTATTCTTTACACAAAAAATCATAGTTGGCCTTCGATTGTAACATCTTCAAAAACAACATCATGTACATGAAATCATGAAAATCGAAAAATTACGAAATTTACCATAATTTTAATTTTAATCATTTGGCCGTTAGTTTTGATTAAAGAATCATACATTTCGATAAAAATCGCTACAAATCAGTATTCACATGGCTAAACTAACTAAAAAAAAATGAATGAAATAAAATTTTAACCTGCCAGCCAAGATGACTTAACTTTATTCTAATGTCAATTTATTGAGTTTTTTGTTGTTATTTAGTTTTTAAGTTTAAATCTTAATAAAAGGTTTGGAGAATTAATAGTCGAATACCAGCCATTTTTACCTGTTTTTTATGACCCTGTTTTGAATACTTGTATGATGATTCACATAATACATGTATCACTGATGAATGGGCTATGAAAACGAGTTACAAGATCATTTGGGGTCACTAATCATGTTATTTTTGAAGAATTGCGAACCGGTAGGTTTAAATTAAAATTTTGGTAAATTTCGTTATTTTTCAATTTTCATGTGTTTAATGTACATGATGTTGTTTTTGAAGATTTTACAATCGAAGGACAACTATGATTTTTTGTGTAAAGAATAACCCTATGTTAAGGTACTTATTAGCAGTGCCAGCAAAACCTTGGTGGTACATTTTTTTTTCACAGGATTTTTTCGAAAATCTATATTTTGCCGAAAAGTTAAAAAAAACTACAGTAAAAGTTAAAATAAAAAAATGTAGTCTAATTATTTACACTAGATGAGCCTATAACGCGATAGGTAGGTCATTGCGCTATACTTATACCAAATTTCATTCAATTCGGTCCAGTAGTTTTCATAACAGAGTGGTTTTGTGTCAAAAATATTGAAACTTCGGATTATTTAAAAAAAAAATCATAATTTCTAAACCATAAGTTTTCGCTTAACTAAAGTATGTTTAGAATGGTTACTCATGATGCTCTCAAGCTGAAAAATGTCCTGGGCAAATATTTGGTGAAGATTATCTTCACTCCTTTCAAGAATATATTCAAATGTTGCGTTCATCTAAAGATAACTTTCCCCTGGAAAAACCGGGAGTGTACAAAATTATAGTTATGGTAAATTCTATGTGGGACAGACAAAACGTATGGTATCGTGTCGTATTAACGAAACACATTAAGGCAGTGAAAAATAACAACACTAAGAAATCAGCCATCGCGGAATATATTTGGAAGCCGAAAAGCTATCGAAATTACTAAATAGAGTAATTTTAATAGGGAAGACGGGTTTCAACTATCGTGAGTGTGGAATCCAGTGATTAGGTTATGTAAACCCAAGGGTTTCTTCAAGAATAATGATATTAAACATTCGCGAACCGATACGGAGAGTTTCGTGTTCTGTCAGACGAAGAATCGAGTGTCGAGTGTACGCAAAACAAGGGACAATAGTAGTGGTGACGAGTGTTGACGCAGCAAACGTACAAGAAAGGAGGTAGTCCGGTACGGACACCTCTAATGCCGTCAACATCTACCCGCATACTTCGGTCTCGTGAACAAGACATTCGTAGATAATGTCGAAATATCGAGCTCCGCTAAATAAAAGTGAAGAACAAGGTAAATATCCCGTTTTAAATAATTTTAATAATACAAATACAATTTTAGGGCTTGTAATAAATACGTTTTTTGTTAACTGGACACAGAATTATATAGTCTCAAGAGATATATATTGAGAACGGTTGCGCGCCAAATTCAAATTATTGGTACCTGTTATTAAAGAGATTTCCGCAAGACGATTTTTCGATGTTTTGAAAGTTAAAAAAAATATCTTTACAGCACACACCTTGAAAATGTACAAATCCGCCACAGCCATCAAACTTCCCAATTTATAAATTATAAAAATTAGTAAAAAGAGGTCAGCAAAACTTTACAGTCTAGCTGTATAGTGACTTTTTGAGCGATTTTTAATTTTGAGTCTAGCGACTCCAATTTATAAGAGTTGGCAATACTGCGTGGCGCGACACCGTGCCGTGGTGATGTGGACAGGGTCTTACTCTTGTGGACAACTGGTTGGGAGCCCCTAGTGTATACGTAGTATATAAATCAGAACATACTGTATAGGTCCCCCTCGTCGGCGGCGAGGTCAGCGGACCAGTCGTTGTCGAACTCGAGCTGTTTGTTGACGTCCCGCTCGGTGGGCGACTGCACGGCGTCCGTGTCCGCGTCCGTCACGTCGTATATCTCAGTCATCTTCATCTGCAAACCACACGTCAAATAATATTACTCATATACAGATTAATAATGAAGCTTATTTAATAAGCTATGATAAATTTGGTTTTTTAAGCGATTTTTTGAAGTTATACGTCTTTTGGCGCGTTAGGGAAAAATTATGAGCGTAAATTGATACGATGCGCGCGCGCACTGTCACGAAAAAAATCGACACCATGAAGTTAACTATATAACAATTTTCACATAATGATAGTATAGACGTCAGAGGAAGATAATATAGTTTTTAACTACACAATAAGCAAAAAGGTTAGAGTGTAATGAAATTGTACATGTATTTGTTATGTGCTATGTTTAATGTTGAATTCTAAGATATTCAACCAACCCCTCGAACAAGCGGGCTTTCGTAAAGGGCACTCTACCACAGATCATATTCAAGTAATAACACAATTAATAGAAAAGGCTAAAGAATACAGGAAAACGATATATATGTGTTTTATTGATTATGAAAAAGCCTTTGATTCATTGTAATTCGAAGCAATATGGACATCACTGATACAACAAGGTATCAACTTGAAATATGTAAATATAATAAGGAATATTTACTCAAAATGTCAAGCCAAAGTGCGATTGGAACGCGAAGGTACAGAATTCCCCATAAGAAGAGGAGTAAGACAGGGAGATCCCCTCTCCCCAAAAATATTTTCAGCGGTGCTTGAGTCAATTTTCAGACGTCTGGATTGGGAAACGAAGGGAGTAAAGGTGGACGGTGAAATGGTGAACCACCTACGCTTCGCGGATGACATTGTGGTATTTGCAGAAAACCCAACAGAACTAGAGAATATGGTTGAAGAACTAGCAAAGGAGAGTAAAAAGGTAGGACTCTTAATGAACACGTCAAAAACCAAGATACTGACCAATGGAAAACCCCAAGACATCATAGTAGCAAATAATAAAATAGAATATGTAACGGAGTACGTTTATCTAGGCCAGTTAGTATCCTTTGAAAATAGCACCAAAAAGGAATTACAACGAAGGACAACTTTGGCCTGGAGAAAGTATTGGGGCTTGAAAGAAATAATGAAAAACAACAACGTTAATCTTATCATAAAGAAAAAGTTGTATGAAGTAGCAGTATTGCCTTGTCTAACATATGGCTGCCAGACATGGTCACTGAGGAAAGAGGATGAAGAAAAAATTGCTATTTGTCAACGAAAAATTGAGAGAAGTATGCTAGGAATAAAGTTATCAGATAGAATTAGCAATGACATCATCAGACGTAGAACGAGAATTAGTGATGTACGGAAAAGGATTAGACTACTACAGTGGCACTGGGCAGGTCATATTTGTAGGATGGATGACAAAAGATGGACAAAGCGCCTAACAGAGTGGGTACCAAGGGACAGGAAAAGAGGAAAAGGGAGACCAAGCAAAAGGTGGAGGGATATTTTTAGGCACAGGTGCGGTTCTCAATGGATGCAGAAAGCCAGAGAAAGAGAATTATGGAAAGGTTTAGGAGAGGCCTACGCCGCAGAGGCGACTACTACTGATTATTAGTTTTACTTTAAATAATATTAGTATTTAGGTTTATGTAATATATAGATTTTAGTACGTTAAGTTTTTGTAATATCCACAGTAGTAGAAAAATAAAGGCTATTTTTATTTTTATTTATGTGTAATGTGTTATGTGCGCAAGCAGTACAATCCAGGACGTGCCGGCCCAATTCGGCTGCAAAGCAGCATGGCACTACCTCTTACTGATTCATTACAATTGTAGTGCTCTTGTGGCGGACCAATCAGCGCCACAATACTGAATCGCGCTATCAAAGTTCCACAGCCCGTCACTATACATACAACGGCTGAATTGATAGCAAGTGGGCTTCGGCCTGGCCGAGCATGCCCTCTCGCTCGGTCGGAGATCTCCCCTCGGGGCTCACACCTATACCCACATTGGTGACCCCGACGTGATACCCTCTATAGACACCCTAATAGAGGTTTGAGATAAATTTATTTCTCATAAGAACAAATTAATTTATTCACTTACATGAGAAAACTTATAGATACTTAAAATATTTAAATAAATAAAACATGGTGAGCTTAATTACTCATTTAAATACTTTTACACATAAATATAATGTAATAATATGTAATAAGTATAAGATATATAAGATAATGTACTATGTATTAAATAAAGGGTATCATCTCGGCACCCGAGCCTCTCACACACCTCCAACGTATCACACAATGAAACAACTTTTTACGTAGTCATATTGTGGTTATCATGGTCACAACTCACAGAAATACGGTTGATTTAAAGTGTACGAAATAATGCGAAAAATCCATGAAAACTGACATTATGAGTCATTATGAGTCAATTTCGCGTTAATATTAGACAACAAAATTCCCTCTTTTATACAATTACTCTACATTAATAATGAAATTTATTTAAACTCTGATACTATGGAGTCTATTAAAACTTATTTATGGTTTTTTTCTGTATTGATTTGTTAAAACGAGAATATTTTTTATTTATACAGTTTCTTATTTGTACATTAAATCTAGAGACAGGTTTTTCCGATTAGTTACTGCGTTGCATATTGAAGAATAAACTATAAATCTTCCAAATGCATTTTTGTCACTACGTATTATAACGGCATCACATAATAATTTGTCTCTTTTCGACGGACACTTTTAATAGTACAGAGATGGTTCTCCTTACTTTCTATTCTCCACGTTTCAATTCTATCGCTGGTCTGACAGAGATCTCTGTCAAAACACTAAAACCCAGCAACTTATCTAACTCGGCCTACACGATCATCCCATCTCGATGCTCAGCTTTACCGCTCAGTCCCAAATGGTTATAATTCAAGAATCATATTTACAAACGAGCTTTTGCACAAAGAGTGAGTAAACAGCTGTTATCGTATGCACAAATACTGCGCACTTGCGCTAATTGACACGCATTTATAAGGCACACTTTGACCCATAGAACAAGAACTTATAAACATAGAGGTGAAAGAGTAGGTGACTAAGTGTGGACAAAAACTTTTTGTTATCGTCTTAATCGTGTTATAATGCTATGGTCATACGTTAAAACAAAGATCGTAGGATAAACAAACAACTTGTCCGATTTTAAAATATCTCACTGTAATGATGTTTCATTATAATTGTGGATCAACTAGAAAAATCAACAACGGTGAGCAAACGCGGGCGAAGCGACATACAACGGCACAGAACAAGCAGTTGCATTTAATAGAACAACAAAAGGCAAGGGCCCGTGTATTTATGGGTAAAGACAGAAAGTCAAAATACATGCTGATTAAAAAATGAAATAAAGACTACCAGACATTGGAAGTTCAGCAAATGCCCTACTTATCCTATCCTAATGTCTTAAGTAAAAGTCTTTACAAGATAACATGCAGAAAATAAAATAAAAATGAATAAACTATGTATGCTAAATACGTAAGATAATATTTATTCTTTTGAATACAATGAATATGCAATATAGAATACAAGTAAAATTAATTACTACACATACGCATGAATAAAATACAATACAATAAACAACGGAAAGATAACGAAAATGCATAAATTCGGTGTACAAAACAAAATTATAAATGTGACCTACATTTGAGCAAGGTTTCTCAATGCACTTCGTTTTTCAATACAATTGTTAGTTTTATTGTTATATGTTAGAAACAAATATTTTGAACCACGCTTTATTTCCCGATCGCAACTATATCCTTTTCACTCTCACTCTCTTAAGGCGCGGCTCCACTGAGGCGCACGAAGAGGTTATGCACTTTTGTCAAGCTTCGCTTGGCAAGAAAATGTATGTGATTGTCTCCGCTGCAACCCACGGACACCCTACGCATTAATTGACATTTCCTTGCAAAGCGTCTATATTTATAGATAATTTTACGTTAAGACGAGGCATTCGAATTTTTGGTATGTTATTTTTCATCATAGATTCTAACGAACTAGGACAAGAAAACACGATAAGTGAAAATTCCCAGAGAGATTTTCATTCCAAGTGTCCATTAGTTCCGGAATGATTAGAAAAAAATATATTTATAAAATTTATTAAATATTCATACTTCGAAATTTTCAGAAACGATTGTTATCTAGCGAATTGGGAAAAATCATGTTATTTACTTGCGTAGTTTAGTTTATCTGATTTATTTTATACTTTCGGAGATTATGCCGCATACGACTTTGTGTTCATTGGCGGCGTTACTGTCTTTCGTCTATTTTGCGCACAGAAGTAAATTAAGCTATCTCAATTCTCATCGAAACTGTGTGAAATGGGCGAAGCGAACGTTGGAATTATTTTCAGGTGCCTCGTCTTAACGAAAATCATTTTGACCATACATTTCACTCAGTTCTATTAAATTGACAATATTGACGGAACTTGTAGTGCGGGCCGAAGTATAAAAAACTCTTCCACATTTAGGAAATATATATTAAGCCTGAAAATTCTATCTCTGGTCTTACCAGGCCCTAAATTTGACTTCCCGTTGGAAACTGGTTCCCTAGAACTACGGCTCGTAAATCCCTTACAATGACAGACTTCATCATCATCATCATCATCATCCCCTATCCGGCCACTGCTGAACATAGGCCTCCTTCAATAACCGCCAAGACAATCAATCTTTCGCATCCAACACGGACATTGTGATATGTCAGACTTGTGGTACTATAATCTGAAGTAGATTATTAGGAATTTTATGTGTAGGTAGTCTAGGAGGACAAAAAAATATATAATTCGTGTGTTCTACTCTACATGCATCAATACCTCTGTAATTACAATCAACATTTTGTTGACTCAGTGAATAGTTTTATGTACGTGCTCAGATAATACAGTGCAACCTTAATGAAACCAACCTCAATTTCTTTGATTTCTTCGATTTTACACATTCTTCGTAATTGCCCTTAAAAGTCCATGTGAAATATACCTTTACATTGCGAATATTTTTTGCGAACAATATTTTTATAACGAATTTTCAAGTATCAAAAAAGTATTAATATCTTTTTATAAATGGCTTGTCAGATTTTAATAAAATTTATATGGGACCAAATTGGAAGCACCAGCTTTCAAACAAAAAAAAAAATAACCATCGAAATCAATTCACAAACGGCGGAGTAATCGTGTCACATACATACAAAAAAAACATACAGACGAGTCGAGAACCTCCTCTTTTTTTGAATTCGTTAAAGACGTTTGAAGAAGGTAAAAGAGGTAGATACGTCACAATCGCGCCGAAAATGAAATCCTAAAAGAAAACAATTGGCCCCTTTTGTCGTAACTCGTGGTAGCTCTCTCGACACGAAGACGATATGCACGCGTTTGTTGTTGACAGACTTGCTTACAATTTGACATACAGCATTAAAATGCGGTTTTTATTTTATTTTTTTAAAGGGCGTAAATGCCCTAATTACGGAAGTAAAAAAATAAAATTCATGGAATTTAATACCACAGATAAGGAATCATATATTATTGCAGTATTTTATTTCTTACTCTTATGTATAAAATATTACGTACGCAAAAACACGCTTAGAATATAACTAAACCAGGCGGCGGTCGATATATAAATAAAATAATTAATTTATTATGCGTTTCAAATGAGAATAGGAATGTCAATAACCTCTATCTGTCAAACATTACTTGAAAAGTACAGTTGACAAAAAAAACTTATTTGCATAATTAATAGTTTTAATTATATATTAAATAAAAACGTTAAATCGTCGTAAATTATTAAACAATTGAAGACACCGGTCGCTATCTTGCCGTTGTTTGTGTGCTCCGTCGTTAGAACCTGAAGGAAATATAAGTTTGACTCGTGAAATGTACGCTCCCATTTTGCAAACACTGCAAAATGCAAGTCAAGTGGCCAAGCGAGTTCATTTAGCTACGGGGATAAATAAAAACAAGTTAACACGTATCCAACGCGCACTCGCGCATAGATGAGCGTAATTAAATTTAATTATAAGAAAACTTTTTTGCCCGCCCTACCGTACTGGTTTCAATTGACAGATGTGACGTCACAATATGGTGCCAAGTCCGTCCTATTCTCAATTGAATCGCATAGTACATAATAAATAACTTTGAATGCACCAAAATTCAGACTTGCTATAATATTAATTATATTCAAAGTACAAATATAAAATATATTGTATATCTCTCTCACTCACACATGTATGTCTCTTTCGAAAGATGCGTCATGACGATACATAACGTATTCTGTTATATTTTTTGCTATGATAACCTTTAGCATATAATAATATGCGAATATAAACAAATACTTAAATAACAGTTTTGACAATATTCCTTTCTTCCGCTCTGCATTATACATAACTAGCGGCCCGGTACGTGCTTCGCTACGTATAAAGTGAAATAAAAAGAAATTGGAACATCAAATTAATTTATTCAAACAAAAAATATATTATTAATTGCTAGCTATTTTAAAACTTAATGTTGTACTGTCAACACTGAAAAAAGTTTCAATATGACCCCAGCTTAAAAGTAGTACTCTGTAGGCGCAAGGTCTGGTGAGTAGGGCGGACGACGGAGAGCTTCTAGCCCCAGTTCTTGCAACTTGAAGACCGTCTGCTGTGCAGTATGAGGTCGCGCGTTGTCGTGCAGGAGCAGCGGAGACGAGCGATTGACCAATGCTGGTTGGACATGTGCCATCTTCTCCATCATTGTGTTCCGTACACATCTGCAGTAATGCCCACCCCGTTTGGTAAGAAGCTGTGATGAATCACACCGGCGCTAGACCACCAAACAGTGACCATCACTTTTCTAGGGGTAAGTTTTCGTTTAGGGCATTGTTTAGGTGCTGAACCAGGATCCAACCAACTTGCTGAGCGCTTGCGGTTATCAAACAGAATCCATTTTTCATCGCAAGTAACAATGCGGTTCAAAATTCCTTCATTTGTGTGTCTGTTGAACAGTGCAAGGCACGTCTCGACGCGTACTTCGCGCTGGCGATCATTGAGTTCGTGGGGCACCCATTTGTCAAGGTTTTTTACCTTGTTAATTTGACGCAAATGGACCAATATTGTTTTGACGCTAACGTCGAAAGCTGCTTCTAATTCAGCCGTAGATTGTGTATCATCAGCTTCCACAATCGCCCTTAATTCGTCATTGTCGACCAAAGTCTTCGGACGACCGCGAGGTTCATTTGTCAAGTTAAAATTTCCAAAAAGGAAGCGAGCAAACCAATAACAGGTGGTGCGTTGGTTTGTAGTGTTAGCTTCGTAAACGTCGTTGATGTTGCGTGCCTATTGTGCCGCGTTGCTGCCACGACGGTACTCATAATCAATAATTACTCGAATTTTTAACGTATCCATGATGAAGAAAAAGATTGAAATGCTATGAAAATGTAACACTAATCAATAAACAAATGACTCCTTTGGAAAAAGAATTCCATGTTTTTAAAATAAAATTAACTTGAAATTAGAATTCTAAACAAAAATTATTTAAATTTGAAATGGCCAGTACTGCAAAACGGCAATTTCATAGGTAAAGACCTATTACATATTATTTTATACTGCATTTATTTTTAGGTAATATAGTGTAGACAGCATTAAAATTTGAATCTTAATTTATTATTATGATTTGTTTA
This sequence comes from Helleia helle, assembly GCA_963853865.1. Lineage (NCBI taxonomy): Eukaryota > Metazoa > Arthropoda > Insecta > Lepidoptera > Lycaenidae > Helleia > Helleia helle. The sequence continues at coordinate 21,436,406 of OY971423.1, read as the reverse complement.
TCTTTATATCTTGGGGCATTTGTCTCCAATTGCATGAGAGCCCTAACGTAACCTAAACTTAATTACTCACAATTAATATATTTATGTAATAATTAATTAGCTACTTAAACTTAGGCTCGAAATGTTGACGAGAATCACTGATGCAAAAGTATAACAACTACAATAAACTTTGCTGCGTCAGATTTTTTCTTAGACCTGTCTAGACCGTTTCCCTTACTCCCTTCATCAAAATAACACATTATTCGTAATTTTTAGACATTTATTACCCAGTATTTTTATATTAAATTGTACGTTTTGCAAAATGTCTTTACTTTTTGGTGTAGTTAACCCACAAAATATGATGTTCTTTAATCAATAATTAGAATCGTGATCATTCTTATTTTAAAACATAGTTTCCACGAAATTAGCACATATAAAATTATTTTAAATGCTTTACTAATAATACATTAATTAATTAAAAGTCTTTGAGTTAAAAATATCTTAAAATGAATCAAGGAACTAGAACAAGTGAGTTTGATACTTGTATATCAGTGATCTAAAAAAGTAGATTACTGATTAGAATATGAGCGAGCTTGATATTATTAGTTATTAATTAATACTTACACATTATAATGTTTAAGCTATCAGATATTTTTGAAGTTACTTTATTGTTTTTAGTAAAGTTTGACGAAAATATACTTTTATTTTAGCTTTCTTTAAATAGATTTCATAAAATATTACTCATATATATATATATATATATATCATTTCTTGAAGCTATTTTTTGGTAGCGATGCCACTTGCGATAACTTATTTAATTCTTCATCAAAATTCATGATTTAAATGGCTCTTGGCGAAAAATAGGTATATTATTATTATTATGAAATGCGAATTTTAGGTCAGCTAGTATTATAAAAAATGTTTGCTTAACTCACCTGCAAATTCGTTCACAGAATACATGAAAAAAAATATGCTAAGTTTCTTTCTTACTTCATAGTCGAATATTAATTAAGAAAATAAGAAAATTAATACTACATGTTCATCAATACGCCAATGGAAATACATTCAAAATATCCACATTGAAATCCCGACTTATCAGTTCATTGATTTATATGCATCGAGTTTACTACAAAAATCGAAAATAAACATCGATAAGGGTGTCATAGTTCGCGGCGTGCAATCGTACGATGAAACGTCACTATGGACCCACTGGCGGGATGTCATTGGTAGTGTGAACTATCGCACGATAAAACTTTAAACAAACACTACACACGTGCGCATTTTAATTACCTTTTACGACACTTCCAAAGTGGTAAAAGGTGTGTGTGTGTGTGTCCCTGTAACTTCTGAAATAAGATAATGATAAAACGAAAAAATATTTTTTTTTGCAATGCAAACTTCCACCGCAAATTGGTTTAAACGAGATCTAGTAAGTAGTTTTTTTAATACGTCATAAATCGTAAACCGCAATTTGCCTTTCATTCAATCAACTCAAATATATTTAAAAAAATATTTAATTCCATAAACACCATATTTTTTGTTATTGTTCTAATGTTGTATATTATGTAATGGTACGGAACCCTTCGTGCGCGAGTCCGACTAGCACTTGACCGGTTTTTTATTATTTTACATGGAGGATGGTACTTACTACTTAGTAGCCTTCTAGGGTTTATCATTTAGTATATGTAATGTACTGTAGTAGTTAAAGTTTCTGATATAGTTTCCTATTGTTTTTGTTATGTAAAAAAATTTTCACAAATTTTATTGCGGTTTATTTATCGGCTTTACAGCAACCATAACTGCAGGAGGTTTTATGACCAAGTAACGGATTTTACCCAAAAAAATATATAAAAAAAAACCATGATCTTTTGAACGTCCAAAATCTAATTTATAGACTGTGCGATATTCTAAATGTAACCGTATACTATGTGGTAACCCTTACCTTGTTGTCACTGTCGAGGTAGTAGTAGGCCAAGAGCGCATCGTTGTGTGACGTCACATTGAGAATGTGCTCGAAGGTGTCCGCGTCCGTCGGTTCGCTGAACGGCCGCGTGTCACTGTACGGCAGGCGGGGTGTGCTCATGCGCCTGCAATAGGTAATAAGAGCCCAGAGTCAGACCCATCTTTCCCATTGGGCACTCTAGGCAATTGCCCCTCTAATTCCTGTCCGATGACCAACCGATATTTATTACCGATACATATATTTATAAAAAACTAGCTGTTGCCCGCAGCTTCGCCCGCGTTAACTTAGATGTACAGCCGTACACGGATTGATGATGATTATTTATCTATGGACGGGCGTAGGACTTTATTTTATAATATGAAGTGACTAACACCGTATTTTTGTTAATAGCTTTTACATTACCGCTTTAAGATTGCCAATTTTTAAAGTATTAAAATGGATATAGGTAGTATGTTATATTTAACATAATATAGACATATTATGCCATCGCGGACTTTTCAGTAGGCATATTTAGGATACACAATTCTACCATATTACATTGATACAATAATAATTATTATCCTAACTTTCGGAACCGGGGCTCGGCCCGGCTCGGGCGCGAGGCGCGGCATCACGGAGCGCCCGGCTCGGTCGAAATCACGGTGTCGCATTATTTTGATTTTGCTATATCTTTTAAGATATGCATTTCATTTGCATGGTGTAAACGGGAAAAACATACTTCATGAAATGCTCAAGCTAACTAACATATTTAAAACGATAAGGATTAATACCACATTTGTGTAAATAGCTTTCCAACTACCGTTTTATAATTGCCCATTTTTTAAGTATTAAAATGGATATAGTATGTTATCCTTAAGAGATACTGTAGTAGTTGTACTCTTTGTGTATATGTATAAATGCTTATTTGGCTCGCCAACGCACCACCACGTCGACTCGGGCCGACGGTCTAACACTGACTGACTCTACTCTGCTCGCCTCGTGACGTATGCGCTCGAGACAAACGTCATAACACAATGTTTGTATAACTACATACACTACAGATACACATATACCATCGTGGACTTTTTTGTAGATCTTTCTAGGGTGTACAATAATGTAGTACATAATTTTGATCTATCTGTTAGTGTTCATCCAGCGTTTGCAATGTAAGTGCAAAAAATTTGTTTATTTACGACATCACATTAGAAACCTCAAAAATAACAGTATTTCTCCACTATTTAATGGATGTTATTATACATATAAACCTCTCGAATCACTCTATCTAATAAAAAAAACCGCATCAAAATCCGTTGCGTAGTTTTAAAGATTTAAGCACACAAAGGGACAAAGGGACATAGGGACAGAGAAAGCGACTTTGTTTTATACTATGTAGTGATATATAAACAAATGGTGTCAAAATACCTTAGTGCCCAGGACTCCCTCAAAATATTAAAGAGGACATTGCTTAGAGTCGATAAGACGGCAGACGACCTGTGGACAGGTATGCGACCTGTCTATCTGTGGTAATTGGTAAGTGAACAGATAACGAGTGTGCTGTTGCAGGAAAAAGGCCAGTCTTGGGCAAATGCGTAATTTAATTTATAAAATGGCCGTAAAGCCGTAGAGCTTAGCCTTCACAACTAGCGAGCAATTTATAATAATAATATCTAAGGACGCTTTCACACCACGTCAACCTGGTCCCATGGTACCAGACAACGGAAAATTTAATACTTTTATGCTATACATATATTTAAGATTTTTATTATATGCACTTAAACCACAAACCAGGAACACAGAAAATAATTTTGTCCCTCCCTCTAAGAAAATAATTTCGTCCCCGGAGGTTGCGGCTTGAGCGCCACCTCAATTTAAAAACATAAATTTAAATTAAGAGTATAATTATTATCATTTCCCAAACATGAGATTATAATTTACGCAATCGAAGGGGTAACGATAAAAAGAGAGAACAAAACGTGTATTTAAACTGATAAATTCAAGGATGAAAAACATATATTATATCTCCATTTTACGCAATATTACCTAATGACACAGTTTATCACAATTTGGCAAAATAATAGATTGGAATGTCCAAGATATTACTTATCTATTGCGCAGTGCATTAAAAAAATATTAACTGTGGATTTTGATAATTGCGCGCATTTTATTTGACATTTTTAAACTTTTTACAATAGAGTTTCCACCACAAACTTTACCCATAAAAACATCATATTTTATTCATGCTAAAAAAATATATTATGGATATACTATTGTACTAACCGGCCATAGCTTCTGGCGGGAAAAAACAAATACTTAGTAGTTTTGTCTGTGAAAACATTTTTAATATACCTTTTACATATATTTAAAAGGATAATTAAATCATGTTTTGAAATGCTCCTTGCGATATCTAATTTATTTTAATCATCAAGTAGGTAGGTACAGAAAACTTCTGTTTTACAATACACGGTTTTTCATATTAATGCAGCGTGCCACGCCTACAATATATTATATGTACTTGATTTATCTGTTGTTTGTGTAACATTGTAGAGTCTTTAATATATCAGCTTGAGGGAAATGTTTGCTTATGATGGATTAGAGTTAACTTACATTATAAATTGCTCTATAACGTAGGGTGTAGACGGCTAATATGAATATCCATTTGACTAACCGCATACACAAGTGGCAACATTACGGATACAAGTTTGTAGCCTCGTTCTGGGAATTATAACTTTTACGAATTTTACCGCGGTTTATTAAGATTTTTTATATATCCGACGTTTCGGATACTTTACAGCAACCTTCGTCACGGGAGGACTGAGGTGTCAGAATCGGAACTATCCTTTGATATATCAATATTTTAGTTAATCCTCTCTACGCAGAAAGTGCTGAGTCTTTAGTGACAATATTATGCTTGGATTTTGATTTGATCATTTTAATAATGGGATCCCAAGCAGGAGGTAAGACCCAGGTAAAAGTTAAACGAAATTTCTAGAACTCTCCTAGTAGAATCGATACGGTCATTAGCAGATATGATAGTTCCGGGTAGATACGGAAAAACATAGAAAGGTCACAAATGTTCAATAGGGATTAATTGATATATGTAAGCGTGGCTATCAAACTGCGCTATCTCGTCGTGATACGGTTCAAGTTCTTGTATCGATGTTACCGAAGTCCATCGCGTCAATTACGCATAAGTCGCTATCAACTGTCACAGATTATAAAACGTTTCTTTGTTTCTAATTTGAATTTTGAAAAAAGAATTTGTAATCATGGACGTATAATTTTTTTTAATATAGCCATGATAAATTTCACCAACTAAGTAAAGACGAACTGGCGAGCTATGGTTACCTCCTTGTTTTTTATAGCACTATTTCCGCCATTGTTACATACAGATGAGCTGAAGACGTTTTAACCTAACACTAATCTAAAAATATAAAAGAAGTTATTGTTCTTGATGTCAAAGTCCTATTAACATTTGACACAAAAATTAGAATTTATTAGAATTTCGTTCCGAAGTTTCCGACATATTGATGACTATTGAGTCAAAGGTAATTAATATTTATTACTTGTAATTATGTACATATATATTAAAGTAAAAGTGAAGTTTCCTTAAACTACTAGTTGACATTTGAAAACCCAATTACTAAGAAAGTTTAAAGGCTGTTTATTTCACAGGTATGGAGAGAATACTAAACCTAAGGAAAATACACAGAGCCAGAACTGGGTGAAGTCTAAAACAAGAATGGCAATGGCCTAGCCTGGGTATACAGATAACAAGTGGACAATTAAAACGACAAGGTGGAAAGGACCACTCGGGTAAAGAAGAGTAGGAAGACCAAAAAGAAGATGGGCCGACGACTTTAACTGAAAAACTGAAAGCATGAAACGACTGGCTAAGTATCGACAAAGACAGAGACGAAAAGACTGGAGGAGGCCTTCACCTAAGGAGAGGTTCATCCAAATATATAAAAGGTGGAATTCCCACTGACATATAGACGCACGCACAGCCGTAACCGCTTATGGTAAAAACGTGAAATTTAGACAGTTGTTTTAATTAAAAATTCGGATACACACTAAGAAGGGATTTAAAAAATAACTAGAATAGTATGAAATAGGGGTTGCATGTTTGTATGGAAAAATCTTAAATAAAAATACTGACAATATTGGAGATGTAAATTAAGGATAAGGAAATACAGACTATTTTATTTATTTATTTTATTTCACAGAGGTTTTTTCTTCACTTTTTGTGATTTTTCACGGAGAAAAACTACAATCCACATTATACAACCGATTTATATCTGTATACATAATTACATAACCATATTGAACATTTTCGCGCTATGCACTCATTGCTGGAATTATACAAATATTAGAATCATTATCAGTAAATTATAAATTTGACGTAAAGTAAAATCAATAAGTGTATAAATGGAATGAATCTAAGATACTCAATCTAATCTATACGCGACCTTCACTTTGTTTTATCATTTAAATTGTTTTATTATCGTTATAAATATTATCATCGGAAATGATTCTGGATGACGTAAATGTAAGTGAATGATCCCAAAGATTTATAGGCTAAGGAGATAGCTTTAGCAAGTTATCCAATGTTCAAATATTTAATTCGATACTTTTTAAATAAGTGAAGCAGCAAAAATAAAAAAAGAAGAAGAAGAAGCATTTGATAAAATGCTTTAATTGGTATCGGTACATATTTTAAAACTATAACTTCTATGGAAACAAACTTATAAAGATTAACTTATAGAGATGCAGAGAGAGAAAAGCTGAAAATGTTACTATTGGAGATATTTGTATAAAAATTTTGTATACAGACTAAGCACCTAGCATTTTAAGATTGCTACGTAAGTTTACGCAACTTTGTTTTCTGTTCAGAATCGAAACGAAATATTAACGTATAATTATAGTTACTTATATGAACAAATTAGGGTCATTCGTTTTGGCATTCACTCTGACAAACACGCGAACACAAATAACACGGAAGAATTATGTCACTGTAAATGTTTTTGAATGGAGTCTTGCCACGATTTTGTGAACATTGTAAGAATACACTCGGTCATTGGCAAAATCGCGCGGGATCCATTATACAAAAAGAAAAAAAGTAGCATAACGTTTATTTTTTGGCTGGTTACACTTCAAACAGAAATGAAACTATTAGTTGCGTATTATTTTGCTACATGTAAGTAATATATAATATTATGTCGATCATAAGACATTGGTGACGTTGGTGAAATTGCATAAAGTATTGCCGCCTCCTTCGGGAAGACGTTCAATACGTGTGTTTGTTCTTCTTCTACTTTACCTTTCCTAGTATTTAGCCAATATCAGAATGTATTATTGTTAATTGAGCAGGATATACGCGTTAAACCGTTGACAGCCATGATTTGGTGCTAAGGATATCTATACTACATATATTAAAATTAGAGTGGCTGTTTGTAATATTAAAATAACCGCTTTTTACTAAATGCATATTGATGTATACACGGTACATATACCAAAATAGCATTTTTTACAATTTTTGTCTGTCTGTCTGTTTGTTCCGACTAATCTCGGAAACGGCTGGGCCGATTTTGACGGGACTTTCACTGAAAGATAGCTAAAGTTCCAAGGAGTAACTTAGGCTATAAAAATAATCATCATCAATCCGCATATGGCTGTAAATCTAAGTTAACGCGGGCGAAGCTGCGGGCAACAGCTAATATTACCTATATATGATGACTTCCTCGGATCGAGAATCATCACTTTTACTGTCCATCTACATGCCTTATAAACTTTGGCACATATGTTGGCGCCTAATAATCACGATAAACATGGTTTTGTTTGATCACAAACAACCTTATCGGAGTATCACAATATATACTCAATGTTTATACTCACTCCGACTACTACGTGTGATTTTGGTCAGTTTACAAAAACAATTCCTAGTATTGTTCCCACGATCTACAGTAATAAGTAATAATATATCACAATCTACGTCATATTATTGTCCGCTACTGTGCAATAAAACATTTTTTTCTGTTGTGTCGTGTTTTAAGATTTTTACGTTCCCATTTCAGTTATTTATAAAGTTAGCTTGGAATAAGTATGTGTTTGTGATTTAAAAAGACAAACTGGCTGAGTGTTCACTGACGTTAGTTTACTTAGTCAGCGACGTTGATCGCTTACGAATTTAAACGACTTCAGATCTAGATGGCCAGTGTTAGTTCCAGGACATAGTGCGTTCTACTTGTCTAATGTTATATCTATATAATGCATATAACCATTTATCTCAGAAACGTTTTATAAAGAAAATTTTAGGAATTGTGTATTTTGCAAACCCGCAATATATGTATACACACTATGCATTCATGCTAACCGCGAGACGCGCGACTAGCGGGCGCACTGAAGACGCGCGCGGTGCGGGAGTTCGTTCACCTCGTGCATGCGGCGAACGCTAAAGCTGATTCAGTCCGACCAATTACATTGCTGTTTTTTTTTTCAAAAAACCATTATATTAAAGCATTACCATCAAATTCCTGTAACATTATGTTTACTAAACCGGATTATACAAAAAAAAGGCAACCAAAAAAAAAGAAAACTCGTTTTTTTCACTGGTATCATGTCAGGCTATGCCAACACTATCATACCTCTTCGTTTTCGCAAGCGTTCCAAATACACCCGGTATGTGTTTGTCTAAGCGATTCTAAAAGTAGGTACATCGACAGGCGGTTCTGGCTCACAAAATATCGTAAGAAACCGCTCCAAAATTCGTACAAGTATTTATAATGAGTGACATTCGCGTAAATATTGGAGTTAAAAAAATTTACTCATTACCTTCTGTCAAGCTGGTCTTCGATGCCGAGCTTGTAGTAGATGGCAGGGTCGGAGCGATCGTGCGCGTACAGGAAGGCATGCAGCTGCCGCAGAACCTGCCAGCTCAGCTTCCACAGAGACTTGCTCATCTTGGGCGTGCACGTCACGAACCTAACGACAAGTGTATTATAATGACAAGTACATTATAATGACAAGTACATTTTAATGACAAGTACACGAAGTAGGTTAATAGGACAACTATAGTTCATGAACGGAAGAAGTATTTTTCGTGATAGACATATTATTCATAGGGGATAGTGCAATTCATTAGTAATAAAGAGGAATGATGAGTTTAGAAGATAGGTATACATATAACAACTACGAATCAATCGATAATATGTCTACTCAGTATGGTACCACCACATTGTATTTTTGTTTATTGTGATTAGCAAGATCAGATGTGTTTAGCAATTTTATTAACCAATGAATGACAACCATTGGTAAGGCTAACCCCTACGAATAAATAATAAGTCAGGAAATGTAACTGCGTTATAAAAATGACCCAACAAAAGTCGTGTCCAAGTAGGCGGGGCTTAAAAGTCGTGTCCAGCGCGTCATCAGTCGGACATTTTTCTTACAAGCGAACACACGTCAAACTTACGCATACGTTTTCGTTTTTTCATTATTAATTGCAGCTGCTAATCATCATGCCATCATTTGTAGTGAAGTGGTGCAGGAGCCATACAAAATCAAAACCTCCAGGGATTACTTCTCACTAGTAAATAGTAGTAAAATTATATTATATTCAAATACGTTAATGTAATAAGCAAACCGAGATGGTCAATACTATGCAAAATGAAGTCAGTCAATATTTGAATTAATGTAGAAGGTATTTTTATTTATTCTTCATGAAATGTATAATATACCTAATATGTTTATATTTTTATCATTATTTAAATGTATATCGATATAATTGAGGTATTTTAAAAATGATTGTGCATTTTGCTTGCTTTGTTTTCTTTTAGTATCCCAGCCGATCCAATTCGGCAAAATAAGTAGTTAGCTGCAATTAAGCTTGAAAGACAAGGGTATTCCGGGGAAGAGCCTATAAGGAGCTAGGCGGTGCGGCTGGCCAAAGTCGGGCTCGACCTCGTGATCAGCCGCATAGAGAGGTTAGGGCTTCGGGTCAGGATGAGCCCCCAGATCAAGGGACGGAGACGGAGGGTGGACCTTCGGCCCACATTTGTCAATATTGGGATTGAAGGTCGTGAAGGCGGCAAGTGCGCTGGGCAGACTCCTGCCGAAACTCGAAGGAACCAGCGCCGCCTGCAGGCAGCTATACTCTGGAGTATGGCGATGTATGGTGCATCCATTTGGGCGGGTCACCTTACCGCGAGGGATAAGACCCAGCTGGTACCGAACAGTATCGTGGTTGACAGCCACTGACCTAGCCGGTGACCCCTTGTGGGAATTTGTGGCGGAGGTTCTTGCCGAGACGCATTCATATGTCTTGGTTAGGAGGGCTCCCGGCGAGAACCTTACGTTTTACTAGATCCTACGGGTTCGCCGACTAGGACAGGAGCATTAATACGGTGGTGGGGGGAGGACCAGGCACGGCAGTCGTATGAAAAAAGCCTAACGGTTGCTTTGCATTCAGTCCTCGAGTCAACTTCCGTCTAACACAGGTGCTCACCAGGCATGGTTGCTTTGGTGAGTACCTGTGCCGGACGGCCCACAGGGAGTCAGTAACAGTATGTTACGATTGTGGCGCGTCGGTGGACTCGGCCGAAAGAAATCATTGTAAAATATTAAATAATATTGTTTTATTATTGACTTGGTTCACTTATTGCATGTCATCGTCAACGCAGCTATCATTCGACTGTCATAGGTGACATTGCAGCATGCGCGCCGCCCAATACCTGCATTTATTCTGAAATTAAACAAATCACCAATGACGTCTATTTGTAACCTCGAAAGTGATTGGTATTTTATATCATACGTCGTTTTGGTTTGAAGTAGGCCCACTTTTTATGTGTCATTTGTTCTGAGTTAGACTTCCTGACTTATTATTTCTTCGTAGGCTTACCCCGTTCCAGCACATGGGCTTATCTAACTTTTATAATAAAACGGTATTACAGTGCTCGATATCGGGCTAAACATTTTGATCGGAAGTTTCCCCATAATTGCCAAACTCATAACCATAACTCATTTCCATTCGATTAAACCGCAAATGTAAAACAGCTAGTGATGTATGGATCGACTTTCTCCTCGGCGTTTTCTTGTAGAAAACCGGACACCGCGCAGGAAACCCGTCCGGTCTTGCACTAACTGGAATTGCGACATCAGCGTTGCCAATCCTAATACGATTATCCGCGAAAATCGATCGACGAGAATTTACTAAAACTCGCTTGTTATAAATCATGTTACATTAGATTTTAGTAACAGAAAACGTCCACATTAACTACTTTATTAGTTATTGTATCAACGCTATATTAACTACATCCTACACGTTACAATACAATTAAGAGTTTCTCTTGGAGACAGTTTTGTCGCATTTTACTTATAACGATAACTAAAATCGTCTCAAAAAATCGGTTGTCTGTAAAGACGGTTTACTGACGATAGTTGAATGTGACAACGTCATAAGAAAATGGAACGCCTCACATCGAGGTAACGCCGCATGCGTCATGTTTGTTCGTTCTTGCAGCCGGCTCCATCGAATTATAAGACGTTGTCACGTCAAAACTGCATTGTTTTAGCGTTCATTGCTTGTGTAAATGCAAAACCTATTTATGATTTAACACTCTTATAAACTAAAGTTACATTAACATTTAATAAAATTTTACTCCAAATTAATAAGCTATCCTAAATTGATTGTGTTAGTTTGCGTGTTAGTAAGTTCTAGTCAAATACATTATTTGTTTATACATGTACATATATGGCAGCAAAAGCATTTTAAATTGCCAAGACACTGAAACGGACAAAAAGCAAACAAATGACTCTGTTAGCGCAAAATAATATTTTAACATATTTATTTACAAAATTAACTAACCAACTCGGACCGCCATGAAATAATCCTACTGAAGTTCATGACTTTTTTTTCACGGACGCTTTATTTTTTGCATATTTTTACATTACTCCTTAACTAATAAAATAATACTGTTTAATAATGAATTTAATTTCAATCGACTTAAGATTCTAGACAATATATTATACATATTACATAATGTCGTTAACACGAATTTAAATACCGTAAATCTTTGTTTACTTATAAAAACTACTAAACATAATTACACACTAAAAAATTCGCTACCATTAGATATCCCAACCATTCTTGGCTATCCATTAGCTAAAATAATCTCGGCAATTTTGGTAATTCACCAGTCACCAATCAACATGCACACATTTTAACATAAACAATTCCATAACCTTTTCGAACCACAAACAATATTAGACCATTGACACAAAATACCACAGACGATTCGACAAACGGATAATGTTAGGTCACAAACCACCACCGTATGCGTACCTAGTCATTAGGTTGTCGTGTCGGATACACCTCCTCCTAAGCACACGCACAGTACCCACCACAGAGTATTGCACAGCATGCTTCTCTACTTTACCACCGAGGTAACTAAAAACCCATGATATGTTAATAAGGAGAAAATATTAATGTGAGATTTTAACAAGAGAAAGTATATACATAAATAAATTATAGAATGATTGAATATTGAATGCAAGAGAAATTATTATTAAACGATATAAAAATAAATGAGATTTAAACAAAAAAAAAGAGAATATAAAAAAAGATGAAGGAAAACATTGGACACCCCCGAAAAGTTGTGATAACATTAAAAGGATTGACAAAATTGTCAGGATGTGAAGTTCACCAACCCATATAAAATAAAGCCGCCAAAGTTTAGAGACACAACCGACGCCAGGAGGCCGTGTGGTCGCAGAATGCACGGTAGGCGGAGGGCAACCCCCCACTTTATAAAACAAAAGTGAGCCGAATGGGCTCACACTAATCCGATGAAGCATTAGGGCCTTCGGGCCGTTAGCATAGATCCATCCAAAAAAAAAAAGTTTAGAGAGAAGAGAAGAGTTAAAATTAATTATTAAAAATAATTAATCGACTCAAGATAAAACAATCTTTATCAATATATCTAGTATCCAGAGCCTGATTTAAAAAAAAAGTGCGTGCGTTCATGTCAGAAGTGAAACTTATTTGGCAACCTAATTTTTAAATCTCATTTATATATTTTATACTAATCTAAAGCTTTAAATTTCTGAGACTTGCGATGCGTCGTTCGCTCTATCTCACTCTCTCTCTCGATCTTTCTAACACGCTTGCTCTCTACTCTAACTTCATGCTACGTTCACCTCTCACTCTCTCTCAATCGGTCGCAATCACTCTGTTCCTCTTCTTGGACAAAAAAGTTTGCATATTTTCGTAACGTTTCATCCGTAAAAACTTTACCCTTATGCGCGCAGAGAAGTTTCACTTCAAAAAGTATTTATCAACTGACGAATTGATATACTGTGGTTTCGGACAATATTATCCTACTGCAATATCTAATTTCGTAACAAGGGACCGTGACACGTTTACCCAATAAACTAGTAACGATAGCAGAAACCAAAATGTGTGGGCCACGAGCGACAGACAACATGACGTGTATAATATATTATAATAATGACGTCTGTGAGAAGTATTCGCCTATGATTAATTGCTACTATATATATCCAGCTGATATTTATATTATTTGTTAAACTACTTATGTTTGACTCTCTCTCTTTCAAGGGAGACTTTATATTTGAACACAACGCTTAAGTAACTAAAGAGTAAAACTGAACTCGAAACTTAGGTGTTGGATTTTCAATGCGATTTTTTTTTTCAGATAAAATAATATCTCAATCGAAGTTCGAACTACTCATTCAAGTTTCGCCAAATTTAGTTCATTTAGTTCACCGACTATCCGATTGCTCCCTCTTCTATAAAAAAATGTTAAATAATTTTGGCCATACATGATTCTGAAAATCGGGTTTGTGACTAAAATATTTTTTTATTTTACACACGCTATACCACAAGTCACAACTTCGAAATTACTTTAAAAGTTACAAATGAAACTAAGGCCTCATAAGACATGACTGAATTTCATAAGCGTTATTGGATTCCAACATGACTTACAATTTCAGAGGGAATTAGACGGACGAGTAGAATTACCTTTGTTACGACAGACAGTTACCAAGAGCAACACTATAGTGTAATTATTTATTTATACTTAATAATCAATTGACTAATATTTACTTAAACCTAAAATGTGGCAACATTGTTATCATTGTCAAACAATTCGTGAGGTAAAAATGATATAAGGAGTTAGGACATACCTACATTACACATATTATTATGAATGCGTTTGGGTGTTTAGATGTTTGTTACTCAATCACGAAAAACTACTGAATGGTTTTGTTGAAACTTTTTATTCCGAATAAATCAAAGTTCCTACGGAAATTACAATTGAAATTTCAAAAACGAAGTGTATTATCAGACGCACAATATTTATACCAACCCGACGCCAGGAGGCCGTGTGGTCACAGACTGCACGGTTGGCGGGGGGCAACCCCCATTTTAACAAACCAGTAATGAGCTAAATGGGCTCACACTAATCCGACGAAGCATTAGGGCCTTTGGGCCATTAGAGTAAAACCCCCCGGAAAAAAAATATGTACTCGCCGAACGCAACAATTTTTTCTATATAGGTAGTATATTATAGAGATGTGTTACATTAACACACGTTTGCATTTCGTGATATTAGTAAGTAAATACTGTTTTTTTTTGTTTTTTTTTATCTCGTTCTAGCAAGTACTTTTTCGAACTGAACGGACGAAACCGCAGGCAAAAATAGTGACACATACATCGAAATAAAAGTAATTTAAGTTTTTGGTGATTTAGAGCATTTATCGATTCCGATAAACGATATTATTTGCGTGGGTTAAACTACTAATTTTACGAATCTAATACTGCTGTAATATAGTGAAGGAATAAGGAAGCCACATTATAAACGTACGTTAAGCTAGCACGGCAAAGTGAGCAGTATCGCTTAATAAAGCGCAATAATTAGTGCTTATTTAGTGCTAATTTGGTGCCAAAAAATAAATTTAGTGCTCTCATAGTTTGGCGAAAAATTAGAATATAACGTATTCTCTGAAACTCCTATATTAAAGCGGTATAGAACTAAAACTGAAAAAAAAATGTATAAGGAATTTAGTGCTCAATGGGCCGTTTGCGATTTAAAAATGGCAAAAAGAGTTTTTTTTACCGCTATATTCCGGTTATATTGTCAATGCCTAAAAGAGGGGTACAAAGATGAGATTCGTGGTGGAATAGATAAAACTCACTTGGTAAATGTGGCGTACATGACGTCTGCCGGTACCCTGTAGGGAAGCGTGAGGAGGGATATGTACTGCATGCCTCGCTGTCTCATCACCCAGTTCACCAGTCCGTTGTTGGCCGACTGGATCGCGTTCTCGAATATCGTCATCACAGTGTCGGGTAGATCATCAACGAGTGCGTCCTGGTAGAATACAATTTGGTCCATGTCAATCATATATCTCCGATTAGAGCATAACATATTGACGAACACAATAATTTGGACATGACCAAAATCGCGGCCGCAGATAAATGAAAGCCTAAGAACAGTGGCTAGCTTAAAATAGGCTAAGAACATTATAAAAAGGCCAGTAAATAATGCAAGACCGCTACGGTTGAAATCCCAATGCCACTATAATACACATCTAATGACGGAACATAAATAATACATTATAAGTTCTAATTTAACATCTATAAATGGTCCACGGACTATAGAATTTTATACCTAAACTCGTACTACGTACTATTCAATCCTAATAGATCAGTCACTCCAACATCAGCTGGTTTACGTCACAATAATCCTGTTTGAATTACGCGCGGCAAATCGTTGAACATTGCCGAGCGAGCTAACTCGTAGTCTCAGTACGCGCGGTCACCGCGCGTGCCAATGATCGAAACTGACAAATATTCCCTACTCTTCCATAATATAATAATTCCTCTGATTAAATACATTGTCGGACCTAAGGCAGTCGTAAGTCTTAACGTATCCCTCGAACCTCCTGAGATCGTATCAAAGGGCCATTTGGTGGTTACCCCGGTTATACCAGTGTAGTGGGCATGAGTGGTGGGCCTGGCACGTAAAAAAGTAAGGGGCGAAGCTCACCTGTCTGTGTGTTTTGCACTCCTCGCAGTCAGGGTCGTACTCGAACTTCGTGTCGTTGAGAACGTCTTGCAGCTGGTACGTCGTTTGTACAGAGAGACATCTGGTAACAAAATTGTTAACATTAATTATAAGCAAAAGGTAAACTTGATTCACATTTGACTTGATGAAATAGTTATTAATTATTTCCCAATTATTCTAACAACCAAGTATTTTCTTGACATCTTGGTGTCTTTGAAGAAGACAACTAAGCTATTTGGTGTAATGGTACCCAAGCAGAAGGCGAAGGATTTCTTCCAGCAGTATAATGATCAATAAAAATGCCGAGAGCATATTTGGATGAGAACAGGATAAGGTGAGAAATCCGAATAAAATAATAATTATAAAATATTTTGCCCGGATTGAGATAAAGTTTTCAGCTGAACCTGTAATGAAAATTGGACTTAAATGTAACATAATAAAATAGCAAACATCCTAACGATTTCGTTCGCATATCAGGCGTACCTCGTGCAAGTGATCATGTTGTTTCTGTGCAGAAACCGCAGGGCGTCGTCGAAGCCCTGCTTGCACATGTTGCTGAGGACTTCTGGTTTTGGCGGGAAGAGGATACGTGCGAAACGGCTCATGTTTTGTCTGGACAGTTCTATACTCGTGTTCGCTACGTTCACCTACAAACAAAGGCTAGCTGAATATCTTCAACTGTGGGCTGAATCTTAATAGACACTTCATCCCTCCATTTACAGTTGGACACTCCAAAATTTGATTCCAAATCGTATTCGTTTTTTATATTTAAAACGTTATGACTACGCTTTTACTCTTTTTAATGACAAGTGCAGCTCTACTCGACTTCAATCCAGCACCGCAATTTTGTGAAATTAATATAGATTGTGAACCAAACAGATGCTGAATCGAAAACTCGTAACTTTATATCAATTTGTCTCCACCTCCCAAGCTCACCGGTGAAGTTTTACACATAAGGACAGAAATTTAAAACAACAATGTAAATTAATATAATTTAGAGAAAGCTTTTGTTTAGGATTTTCGAAACAAACTTACATGGAACAATTGTGAACTCAGGTCACGCGGACATATATCACTTTCTCCACAGAACGGACTGACTGTGATCGTGTTCTCATCTAGCACGGGCAAATTGTCGCTGAAGCCACCGTCCATGTATCTCACCCCGTGGAACCTGGGCGGTAGCATCCCTGAGAACACTGGTACGAAACAAGAAGCGAGAAGAGCCTGAAAGTTTTGTTACTGTAAATCATTCTAATCAGCCAAGAGAGATCGTTTTAAAGTTATGACGTTCATGAGCTTGTTATTTTATCATCAGTACTCGGTTGACCGGTTTTTTTTTTAAATGACATTTTCTAAAAATGATTCCTAGCTAAATCGATTGATCGCCCCCGAAACCCCCTATATACTAAATTTCATTAAAATCGATGGAGCCGATTCCGAGATTCCAATTATATATATATATATATATATATATATATATATATATATATAAATATATATAATATATACAAGAATTGCTCATTTAAAGATATAAGATAAGCGTATTTCCGTTCTCTGTTAGATATCGGCCTCTTTTAATGAATGCCACGACGGGCATCCTTGTGCATTAATATTTATAGGATTTAGGATTATGAATATTATGATTCCTAAAATATGATGAAAATCTAGGAATGGCTTATCTTTATATATATATTTCTTATGTGCGTGTGTATGTCACTGAACTCCTCCTAGACGGCTGGACCGATTTTAATGAAATTTTTTGTGTGATTTCAAGGGGATTCGAGGATGGTTTAGATTCACAAAAAAAAAATCTGTACAGGACAACGTCTGTCGGTGCCACTAGTCTTTATATATATTTCTTGTGTGCGTGTATATGTCACTGAACTCCTCCTAGACGGCTGGACCGATTTTGATGAAATTTTTTGTGTGAGTTCAAGGGGATTCGAGGATGGTTTAGATTCACAAAAAAAATATTTTGTACAGGACAACGTCTGTCGGTGCCACTAGTTATATTATATAGATGTTGTCTAAATCGCGATTAGAGATGCCGACTTTAGAAATTTGAAAACCGGTTAATTTGACAGTGGATTTGACGATTATTCGGTCAATAACCTTCATCATCATCATCAGCCTCTATCCGTCCACTGCTGAACACAACCCTCTTTCAATGAACGCCAAGACAATCGATACCTTGTCACTCGCATCCAACACGGACCGATTCCTGAATGGAGATCGTCTATAACCTTAAGATATTTTAATTCAATTATTAACCATATTATGATTGCCTTATAAAGTTATAATAAATAATTAAAAAAATATTTATTATCACTTTCAATGTTCATTACATAGTTTGATCCTTGTATGCTTAGGGAAGGGGGGGAGTGTCGGAATCTCACCTAAACTCACTTGGGGGAGGGGGTATCAAAAAATATCACGTAATTTTTTTCATTAGAAACAGAATAGAATTATAATAAAATTAGGTCCAGTTATAGTAAAACATATTTCTTGATTATAATTCTCTCCGCGGATAGTGGACTGAATAAACAGTGTTCTTTAATAATTTTAATAGTATAAGATATTAAATTATATTATATTCATTCAACCAGAAGCGGCCAGGCTGGTAAAAACGCTAGCAAAAGACAAAACCTGTAAATTAGGAAGCCTAAGGAAAGGTGAAACCCTAGTAGTGGAACCCAAAGAAATACTTGCAGAAATGATGGCCATACACTTCCCGGAAGCACAAGCTATTCAGAAGAAGACATGGTTGTCACATCCGGTGAGAATCTAGCAGAAGCGAAAGCCGAAGCGGAACT
Source organism: Helleia helle (assembly GCA_963853865.1). NCBI lineage: Eukaryota > Metazoa > Arthropoda > Insecta > Lepidoptera > Lycaenidae > Helleia > Helleia helle. The sequence goes on along the minus strand of OY971423.1, from coordinate 21,417,594 downwards.
GATTATCACCGAAGAAGCATTAACATGTAACATTTCATCATTCCTACGGTATAAAGCGGCGGGACCCGATGGCGTCTTTCCCAAGATGCTACAAGTTGCCCTTAGGTATATCAAAGATGACCTCCTCACCATATACCGGAGTAGTTTAGCAACAAACTACATCCCCAGTAGCTGGAGAAGAGTCAGAGCCGTCTTCATACCTAAGCCAGGGAAGGTTACATATCACGAGGCGAAATCCTTCAGATGTATAAGCCTTTCTTCGTTTGTATTGAAGATACTAGACAGACACATGAGAGCAGAGATAGAAAAGAGTTCAATGCCGCTACACACCAACCAACACGCCTACATGGAAGGAAAATCCATTGACACGGCATTACACAATGCGGTAATAAGAATTGAAAGAGCTATAGAGAACAAAGAATATGCCCTTGGCTGCTTCTTCGATGTAGAGGGAGCCTTTGACAAGGCCACCCCTCAATCCATCGTGGAAGCACTTAACAGAGAGGGGATATCTGGACAGATAACGGGATGCATAACTAATATGTTAAAACATCGCTCGATACAAGCTGACTTAGCGGGAACAACATGCACCATTCGAGCAAGAAGAGGATTTCCGCAAGGAGGATGCCTGTCTCCACTCCTATGGTGCATTCTCATAGACGAATTAGTATCAAAGATAAACGCCATGCACATTAACATACAGGCGTACTCAGACGATGGCCTAATTCTGGTCACAGGTAAAGTACTGAGCGTGACCAGACATCATGAAGCGAGGAATCGACACAGCGCTACGATGGTGCAGGGATAAAGGGCTAAACCTAAACCCAGGAAAAACCAAGCTAGTGTTATTCACAAACAAGACAAAGATTGACAGCATGATTCCATTGAGAATCGATAACGAAAATCTAGAGGTAGTCAATGAAATAAAATATCTGGGGGTAATCCTAGATAGAAATCTGAACTACAAAGCCCACGTTAAAGAGATCTGCACAAAATCCAAATGTGCCCTTGTGCAATGCAGGAGAGCGGTAGGTAGAACCTGGGGCATGGAACCAAATGTGGTTCATTGGATCTACAAGGCCATAGTACTACCAAGAATTCTACATGGAGCCTTAGTGTGGTGGCACAAGGGACAATTAGGAACGAACAGGAAAGAATTCACAAAAGTACAGAGACTAGCCAGCATCATGATATCGAGCGCCATGAAAACAACATCAACGGCGGCTCTAGAGATGATACTCGGCCTCAACCCAGTTGATCTCACGATCAAGAAGAAAGCGACTGAACAATGGTTCAAGCTCAAGAGCAACAAATTATGGAAGGGAGGGCACAATGACAAAGGTCACGCCGAGATAGCAAAACAGTACGAAGAAAATCTATCCATGATTTTATCAAACAATGATTTGATAAAGAAGGAGAGAATCTTCGACAAGAAATACAGGATAAGCATAGGCTCGAGAGATAACTGGAACATTGACATCGACCACCCAAAAACAACGATGGTCGGCTACACAGATGGATCCAGGAAAGAATCGACAAAGCTGTCAGGGGCTGGCGTATATATCAGCCATCCAACTGAAATGAAAGCATCGTTTAATCTAGGCAGATTCTCCAGCGTATTCCAAGCGGAGATATTCGCAATACGAGAATGCGCCAACATGATTAAACAAAATATCATTAGCGCACATAGGATTGAGAAGGCAATCATATACAGTGACAGTCAAGCGGCACTGAAGGCCCTCAGTAAGAGAGAGACTACCTCAGCACTGGTCAAAGAATGCAAAAACACCCTGCAAGATCTAGCAGACTAGACTGAGTTAGAAATTGCCTGGGTACCCGGACATGAGGGAAATGCGGGCAATGAAGAAGCAGATAGACTGGCGAGAGAAGGTGCCGATGAGACGTTCATAGGCCCTGAGCCGAGACTGCCAATAGCACACAGGATAACAAAAAATGTTATAACCCTGAGAATAAACAAAGAAACAAACCAGAGATGGAATGACACGAAGAGCTGCAGGCAGTCGAAATTCTTCATCTCGACGGTTGACAGCAAGAAGACTAAAGAGTTGCTTAAACTCAATAGGAGCAACATTAGAACAGTTGTAGGAATATTGACGGGACACTGCCCACTCAACAGACACCTGTCAATAATGAAGCTAACAGAGGACTCTCTATGTCCTAAGTGCAAAGAGAAAGAAGAGACCAGTCTGCACTTCATAACGGAATGCCCAGCATATGCATACGCAAGATGGGAGCTGTTTGGAGCGGACGAGCTGAAGAAGGAAGATTTAGCATATCCAACCATAAGGCAGCTAAGTAGTTTTTATAGATCAACACGTAGGTTTGAGGGGGTGACACCGGAGGGGCAAATGATAACCTGTCCCCGCATCTAATTCCAGAGGCGAGCCTGGGGAATTGGGTGAAATGGTCCCGTTAATGAGGACTGATCACCCGTCTGGCCTTGCTGGTGTCCCCACCCTTAAATAATAATAATAATACCCTGGACTAAAATTTGTTAGGCAACCCATATGCAATATATTTATTGACATATTAAATTAAATATAAAATATGTTTCATCAAATAAACATCTCGGTGAAGGTTGTTTTATATCATGGATAATATAATAGAAATATTAAAACAAGACTAAAGCTTTTAAAAGGGTTTTAGTTAAAAGAGAATATGATAATTAGGTAAGTATGTAGGAACTAGCTACAATAATTTAGTAATATGGAAATTATTGTATTTAAGTTTTGGTACCTCTACAATTCCTCTACAATGGCTATTCCTAAGGGGGTCATTCATTAATGACGTGAGGCTCGAAAGGAGGGAGGGTGTTCAGAAAAAATTTCACCAGAGGGTGGGGAAGAAGGCAATGAGATACCACAATATGTATTTATTTTTTCCCTTGAAGGTTAAAATTTAAAAAAAAAAAATAATATTACATTATCCATGTACAAGTACAATTTAATACTTACCTAGACCTATTTAAGAATTGAGAAAAAGTTTGTTTTGTTTTTTGCTTTTGTGAAAATTCACATATATTTTTTGTACAAAAATATACATGTGATATTGGGGAGGGGAGGAAAGTTGTTAAACTTTTCATGTATCACCACGGTGGAGGGAGGGTTAAAAAGCTGTTAAAACCTCACACGATTAATGGACGGCCTCTAGCTAGCCAGCACTAGCAGTTCTTTTAGAGCTACTACACTATGTTCGTCCTCTATATTCAATACAGTATAACTAAAACATACCTGTAAGAGATCTTCTCTTGTAGGAAATTCTGAGACGATAACATTTTTACCGTCATACACTCTTGTCAATGAGATATGCAGCTTGCCGCTGACTATTTTATGAACATCCATCGGTAAATATTTGTGCATACCCTCAAATAGTAAATTTTGTATATTAAACGAGGGACTGAACGGTCCCAAAGAACCTGCCCTTGCTTCACCGACAACTCGTAAGACATCACTCGTTAGTTCACCTAAAATTGGTTTAGCATATTCAAAACTCAATAAAGAGGCTTTTTTAAGCATGTTGTGTCTTCACTGAGCCACACATTACCTTGAGCTTTGAAAGTCAAGGTTTTAACAACTGGTTAAAAACAAAAACCAGATTGGAAATGGGCTAAACAACCCATAGTGTTATTTTTCAGCTTATACTTTAGTATAATGTGATAGTTTCTATCCAACGGACTGCAAGTTCAAATTCATGTTTCACAAATACAATACGGTCTATGTTAATTATTCTAGATCAAATAATATATTTTGTTGTATTTATAAGTAATTTAAAAGATAACAAATAATTTATGCTTATGTCAAGATTTTTTTTTATCATTTTTTTTTTTTAGCATTTTATATTATTTTTAGCCTATGCTGTCCCACTGCTGGGCAAATTTTAATATTCATCCACATTCAACTGTAGACCACTTAGTTACAGACAATATAATGTAGTATTCAAGCAAATGAGACTAATCAATAAGATATTTGTATCTTTTATGTTATTATATGAAACTATTTCCATACAGCAAAAGACAATTCACAAATTATCTTATAATTATCAAGATTTTTTTTTATCATTTTTTTTTTTTTTAGCATTTTATATTATTTTTAGCCTATGCTGTCCCACTGCTGGGCAAATTTTAATATTCATCCACATTCAACTGTAGACCACTTAGTTACAGACAATATAATGTAGTATTCAAGCAAATGAGACTAATCAATAAGATATTTGTATCTTTTATGTTATTATATGAAACTATTTCCATACAGCAAAAGACAATTCACAAATTATCTTATAATTATCAAGCTTTCTATATACAAATATCAATAGCACTAAAAACAAAGTTGATGCTTATCACACTATCTGTTTTAATATATCTGTATAATTATATTTAAGATACAAATTACAGATAACTTTAATTTATGTGACAATTGATTGTTAGAATAAAATACAGATTTTTTTTTTGATAATTGCAATCCACTCGGCTTTAGACTTTTAGTACAAAAATAAGCAGTGAAATTGAAAAATAATCATATTATTATGTGTATTTATATCTTGATTATTTTTTATATTCATGTATATTTTATTACTATATGCTTTTAGCATACATATACTTTTTAATAACAAAGTACAAAGATATTTGTCTCTGTATTTAAACCCAGTACCTCTCGGAATGACTAATAACAACAATTAGACCATAATGGGAAAATAAAAAATAATTTTACTAACTCACCTATTGGCAGATCACAAAGTATACAACAAGCAGATAAGGCACCAAAAGAGGCACCAGATATTTTTCCTATTAATAAATGTGGAGCATATTTTTTTAGACAAACTGCTACACCTACATGGTATATACCAAGAAATCCACAACCAGCAAACGATAAATTCATTATTTTAATATATAATGTACCAAATTGGAAACACCAAATGAAATATCACTTCACTGAGCAGATAGTATTGTACACATACGTCACGAAAACAATTTAAACTAGAGCACAAATCTAACAGCACAAATAAAAATCACAGATCATTTGACCACAGCATTAACACACGTATTATTACGTATTATTGTTACTTGCAGTATCAATAAAATTAATACACACGTCTACTACACCAGAAATCGCAAAGCAAAATATTAAATAAATAATAATAACAAAACGATAGTGTAATCAAAAGGGAAACATGACAGTACCAACTTGTCAGCAGTCAAAATTGATTTTTTTTTTTTTTTTTTAATAATATTTTATGGCCTGGTTACGAGACCTTTAAGCCAAAGTCAAAATTGACAAATGTCATAATTTTTTTTTTAATTAATATTTTATGGCCTGGTTACGAGACAAATGTCATGATTTTGACATTATTTCTTTTTCCGCCCTATTGGAACAGGCTAAGACCAGAGACCACATTGCCAATAGGGATGTTGACATTTTTCATAAATGTTTATAGATCATTTATAAATATCGAATTGAGGCCTAAATATTATTAACCTTTGCTTAAATACGTCTAATACCTATAAAATCTTGCATTTTATAATGATTTTTTAATTTCGCTCCAAAACGCTAACACTTGTCACGTGACGTCATATGTTGTTAAACATCGTAAAAATGATAAAATGATTCTAAATGTCGTTAATTAAAAAATTGCTTCTGAGTTTTATAATTGTTGTACGGTGCCTATTTGTGGGTACACTGTCAAAACGTCTGAAAATTAGGTTTTACAATATGTACAGCGTACGGAAAATGGTGTATAAAAGTACGTCAATATTCTTCCGCTTCCGCTAAATAGGAACAGGTGACGTCATTTCCGTTTATTATCACGTGACCTATTTTAAATTTTGTTGCATTTTATTTATTAAATATTAATTTAATCAAATAAAGATAAGGGAAAATATTGTATTTTTTCAGAATTCTATCAAAGAAACTACCAATTAACATCAAAATTATATTTCTATATGAATACTGTCAACATCCCTATTATGTCATTAAAATTAGCTATAAGATCGAAGCGAAGTCTGACACCTGTGCAAATTTAGCACCTCATCTAAGGATTCGCGAAGTAAAAATGACTTTAATCGATAGGTCTACGTTAGGTCCGAATAGGTCCACCAAAATTTTCGTTAGGTCCATCATAGTTTTTTTACAATTTTTTTTTTTAATTTTTACTAAAAAAAAAATTCTAGTACCTCATCCAAGGATTCGCGAAGTAAAAATGACCTTAATCGATAGGTATACGTTAGGTCCGAATAGGTCCACCAAAATTTTCGTTAGGTCCCTTATAGTTTTTTTACATATTTTTTTTATTTTTACTAAAAAAAAATCTAGCACCTCATCCAAGGATTCGCGAAGTAAAAATGACCTTAATCGATAGGTATACGTTAGATCCGAATAGGTCCACCAAAATTTTCGTTAGGTCCCTCATAGTTTTTTATAATTTTCTTTTTTAAATTTTTACTAAAAAAAAATCTAGCACCTTATTCTATGAAAAGCTGGTAAATTTAATCAAAATCGTATTCTTTATCTTTAGGTCTGTACTCTGTATTGGTCACAGAAATATATCGAGATAGAAGTAAAGAGTGTATGTACGTCGCGTGGCAAAAAGACGACTCGACGGCTCCATGGCTCGCCGCGTACTTTAGTATACTCCCGACCGCGGTCAGCATGCGACGTAAGGTTTTAAAAACAAAATGACTCGTTGTTCAATAATTAATTGTTCAAACACTACCAGTAAAATTGGAGCTGTTAAGGGAGATATTTCCTTTCACCAGTAGTACTTACTGGTTTTTATTTGTCCTAAAAAATCTGTTATTAATTTAAAAAACCATTTATTTTACTATTTTCATCAAAACAGTAGCGGGCGATTGTGTCTAATGCTAGGTTTCCATTGCGGCTTTTATTTGACGAGCCAGACTTGGCGGGCGTTCAAAACCAGCGATGTAAAATATGCTATTAAAACTGTCAGGTCACGTTGAAGACGATTTCTCATTTTTTCTGTCAAAAGTGCTGTACCTACACTGCGATTTTCTTACTCGATTAAAATCTATCTTGAAAGCAGAGGAAATGATAATTTCATTTTATATTATTATGTAGCTATAATGTAATGTATGTAAAATATAAAATAAAAATACGAGTAATAAACCTTTATTTTTAGCATTTTTTAATGCAAAGCAAATATTATTGAGAAACTGGTTATGTATTGTTTTCTAACTGGTTATGGCTACTTCTATATTACAAGTTTATTTCAGTTTTCCGAATGATCCTTATCTAAAAAAGTGTGTGTGTACTTATGTACACGCGTTAGAAGTAATACTCCTTAAAGAAAAATACATAGTACAATTTCATTACATTGTAACCTTTTTGCTTATTGTGTAGTTAAAAACTATATTATCTTCTTTTGACGTCTATACTGTCATTATGTGAATATTGTTATATAAAATAATGCTGACTATAGCTAACTTCAGGGTGTCGGTTTTTCGTGACTCATCATTCTTCCCTAACGAGCTAAAAGAAGTATAACTCCAAAAATAAATGGATTGTGTTTTTTAATAATCCAGTTAATTTTTCTACAATCCACCAATGATTATTTGTAGGCCTATTGATTCTCCAATTATTGATTTATGTGATATAGTTTTATATTCCGTATTTTTGGATTCATTACTTAAATAAAAAAGTGGCCACCGTTTGCCGTTTAGATGATTAAGCTAAAAATAAGCAAAATGACACTATGTGACAAAGACCAAAAGTTGAATCAGAAGGACTACAACTATTGTCACTGATGACTTTAAAGAAATTGATTGGTTTATTAGAAATTACAATCCCTCTAATAAGGGCGCCAGTGGACGGTCGGCGCCCTATTATATATTATCTGATCAAAGAATATTTTAATTATCAATAATAATAAAAAAACAAGCTATTAATTGATTACACGTTATAATATAGTCTATAATATAGCTACTCAATGTATAAAAATATAGTTTATCGTCCATAGCACGCTATCATAAAATAGTTTATTTGAACAATACTACTGATAAAATCGGTGCCATGTTAAAATCGATCTGTGAATCGATGCTTTTGAATTGTTTTCGCGCGGCTTATGTGTTTCACATCACTAAATTACACTCGTAACGTCATCGTACCTACGCAAAATGTTACACGCTCGGTCCCCATACAAATTACCATAGACTTAAGCCTGCAATACATGTTGGCCGAGCGTTGACGAGTGAAGGCCAATACCAACGTATAGACAGTATATTTGTATTGTCTTGCCATCGCTCGGTGTCGCTCGTCTAGTTGGCCGAGTAAAGGCAAGCGCCAACGTGTATAGGACTCATTTGGCGTAGCTTGTCACAGCTCGAAGCCGTTCGGGACCACTCGCCTCACTTCGAAGCCATGTCGGTTTTTCTGCACAAATCAAAGGCGCTCGCGCGCGCTGGAGTTGAAAGTCAGTAGAGGGAACTCCTTGACGATTTACAGCTTTTGTTGGGCTTACTTCATACGGTTAAATATGCCAAAATGTCTATCTTTGTCTGTTTTCTTTAATTAATCACTAAAAATTAAGAAACAAAAATTTTAAACATAAATTAAAACCTACTGCAAAAAATAAATTAACTAAAATGTAATAAAATAATCGCATTTCTTAAATTTTTGTGTCTACAACTAATAATCATCTTGGATTTCTACTAATGTACAATTTTTGCATGTACCACGTCATTATTTTTCTCTCTAAACAGCAGCCAGCTGCAATAACTACTACGTCGTCCATATTATTTCAATGCATAATACAAACTGATAGCGTCCAACGTGTGGGCATCACTCAAAACTTGTCTATGTTGGCCATTGGCATTGGTTTGCCAAACGTCTAGGCAGTAGCGCTTGCCTTGTCTTAATTTGCCTACGCTCGCATTGGCCTAAGCTCGACCAACATGTATTGCAGGTATTAGAATATACTAAATAGCCACCTGACAGCCCGAAAATGCGTGACGATGTTTGAAAAGTCAATGTGTGCAGAGCAAACGCACACATTGACACACAGTGATGTATCTTTTACTATCGATACTCAATAGTACAGCCAGTTCGAGTAAATTGTAAACATTGTTGTTTGGGGTGAATTTTCCAATGGTCAGCTCATACATCATACATACCAATCATATGTTATGGTTTTTATAAGGGTAATTAATTACACACAAATAAATATTGAAATAAAACAACATAATATAGTATATTATTTATTCTCAAATGAAATATCATAATACTTTTACACACTCATACTTACCTACTATTTATATAAAATAATGACTTTTATTATGTATGTATTATTTGTTTCAAATGATTTTAACAAAAGGAAAATAATAAAATTTGGGAACGAATCGATCAATATTCAATGGACGCTTGATCCATGACTTACTACACAAGATTTACACAACCTAAGTATATGCGCAGTTATTATTTTTAATGGTTACTTTAAAATTATACTGTTACAAACGTAAAACAAGTAATTTAATTAAAATTTAAAAAAATGGGTAGATGCTACTGTCCTTTAAACAAAATAATCTTATTCTGGTGGTTCCTTACAGTCTCCTTACTTAAATTAAGTAGCTTACATTCGTATTTGAGCCGAACATCGAACAGATGTCTATAATACTTCATTATTAAGTATCTGTGCCCACTTAAAACTTATTGGTCCATATTGTGGCTCGTCAAGCACAAAAACAAGTCGGAAATATCTTCCGATATTAGAAAAATCGCTTTGCAAATTGTATTGTTGGGATTCCAACCAACACGCCCAGTTAATATCAGTCATTTTCAATTATAGGATCTTGAGGGAATCTGTAAAACAAAATGATTATGATTCATCGCTAACAAGCAAACAGTCGGAGAGGACATTAGTACGGGAGCGGATTTGACAGCGAGTCCCGGAGATTAGTGGCGCTGCAGTGTCAATTCAAAAACTTGTGTTAGGATTGGCAAGAATATGGGCTGGACGGCCGAGGCGTAGGGATGTTTGTATTACGTTATAGACACACCCGACTACTGCCTTTAAAAAGCGAGGTCTTGTTCGGATCGGGGCGATTTATATCTGCGACCTCAAGGAGGACGGAAGTCTGGCCAAATCACTATAGGCCATGTTAAGTTTGTTAATTAATGTTGGGCCAACCTCTATATATGTGTGAGGTTCGTGTATGTGTATGCATGTGCAGTGTGGGTAAGGATGGAGGTGCTTTATGCATGCACATGCACACGCACCTACACATTACTTCTGGACCTAAGATTGTTATTGTTTTATCAGAGTGTAATAAAATGGTTGTTATTTTTATTTATTATTTAAAACGCATTTCCTTTCTGATATTCCCGTTACATAATATAAACCTTGCTCTTGAGTCACTCTACATTATATCGAAAGCTGTTTTATTGTTTGTTGTTTTTAGATTAGTTTCAAATTAATGATATTATAAACCAATAAGCATGTCGATAAATTTGAATCAAGCACTAGCGTATATGTATAAAATATTGGTGAAAATTAATCTTCAAATATTGTGTAATTTAAGAACGATTGTATCTTTAATTACGCAAAATATGAAAGTAAATAGGACGATTGAAATTATTTTATTTGAAATAGAGAAGTAAAGATAGAATATAGCAAAATATAAACACATCTTAACAATTAGGACATGAAGACGAATTACCTGTGAAATATATAATTTTCACGATTATTTCTACGATTCACATTATACCGCACCGTATAGTATTTTCATCTTTTTACATGCAATAGTATTTATTGCAAATATATCTGGAACAACGAAATAAATTGCAAACACTGAGAGGCTCTTTTAACGCTTGGTGACTTTAGCTGACCATTCAAATAAAGGTGGTTACACTTGACATTAGATTGCACTCTCTTTTCATCTTGTTATAATTCCATAAAGGACTGTCTTCTCTTTCCAACTCTTTATTGGTCTATTATATTATATGTTTATGCAAATTACGGAATTTAATTAAATTTAATAAAATTAAATATTGGTCTGTTTTTATTTTTGAAATTAATGATTTTATTGTTGTTATTAATAATTACAAATTAATTAAAATCTGCGCATGCGCACATCGCATCTAATACGGCGCGAAATTCAAAGTATAACCGTTTTGATTTTTCGACTTGTAATAATTCAATAATTACTCAATTAACATCTGTTATTGCTCATATACTTAATTAATTATATAATTCTTATATATTCTTGCCAATCCTAACACAAGTTTTTGAATTGACACTGCAGCGCCACTAATCTCCGGCACTCGCTGTCAAATCCGCTCCCGTACTAATGTCCTCTCCGACTGTTTGCTTGTTAGCGATGAATCATAATCATTTTGTTTTACAGATTCCCTCAAGATCCTATAATTGAAAATGACTGATATTAACTGGGCGTGTTGGTTGGGATCCCAACAATACAATTTGCAAAGCGATGTTTGACAACCTCTGTGGCTCAGTGGTGAGTGCGTTGACGCTCAAGCCGGAGGTTGCGGGTTCGAATCCCGCCAGGGAACAAAAATATTTTCTGTGTTCCTGGGTCATGGATGTGTATTAAATATGTGTATTATATAATAAAAATCTTAAATATATGTATAGTATAACAGTATTAAATATATTTCCGTTATCTGGTACCCGTAACACAAGTTCTTCGAGAACTTACCACGGGACCAGATTGACGTGGTGTGAAAGCGCCCATAGATATTATTATTATTATTAATTAGTTATTAACAATAAAAGATACAAATGGTTTTTTCCCTATTTATTCAAGAAGCATTGAATTTTTCTTATGATATTATTTGCTTTCAATGAATTACTTACTTCTTAGTCATTCAGTTTCTATGCAAGATATTAATTAATTCTACTTATTCACTTTCAATTAATTGAAAATAATTATTATAATTTGAAATGGTGACTAACAAAATGGCCGTTTTTTTTAGGAAAAAAAACATTATTTATGTGTGCGCAAGGGATACATGCGCGAAATTTCTGCGCATATTTTTTCAGCGTAAGAATTTAAAATGTAATAAAATTTTAAAATTTAAATTTAAATACGATTTGCCTGAAGTGAGCGTTAATTACTCTTTCAGGGGGAAACAGCAACTAACATAATCGAATAATTGAAAATAGCGATTTCTCAATCAAAAGATATTTTTTTAATTTTGAAAACTGGATTTGATTTTCCGAGAGCATCTTGGAAGTAATTTTTTTCAGTTTTATAGAATTTTCTTTTCGAAAATTTCAATTAGATATTAAAAATTCCTACCTTTGCGGACCTAACGTAGACCTATCGATTAAGGTCATTTTTACTTCGCGAATCCTTGGATGAGGTGCTAGATTTTTTTTTGTAAAAATTTAAAACAAAATTGTAAAAAAACTATGAGGGACCTAACGAAATTTTTGGTGGACCTATTCGGACCTAACGTAGACCTATCGATTAAGGTCATTTTTACTTCGTGAATCCTTGGATGAGGTGCTAAATTTGCACAGGTAAGTCTGACGCATGAGAAAACGGCGAACATATTCGCCAACCAAACACATTAGTTACAGATTATGTTTTTAAAATATAACACCATAGAAAACCGCTCCGAATAAACAAAATACAAAATAACAATTAATTTTAAGTATATGGAAAAAAAATTAAGCAAAAAATGTAGTGAAGTTGGAGAGAAGTGTGATTGCGTACGGTTGTGTTTTTTGGTTACCCGTTAATTAATTATTAATTCTGTTTTTTGTTCATTCGGAGCAGTTTTATATAGTGTTCGTTTTTAAAACTTGGTCTGTATATATTGTGATTGGTTGGCGAATCTTGTGGAAGACTGTTCTGTGTGGGTGAAGTGGGGAATGCTGGTTGAGTGATAGGGGACTGGAGCGGCGAAGCCACGCGCCTTCGGGTTTCCCGCCGTTTTTCCATAGTACTGACTAAATATTATTCACTCGTCATTGGCAATGCACTAAGTGCAGTCCATTAAAATAAAATAAAGCAACATCAATCTATAGACTGCTGCTAGCCGTGGAGCCGTCTTAAGTTGGCGGGGGGAAATTAATTTTTTGCACTTTTTTTTGGCTCTATCAACTGTTCGTTAACTGTTCTTCATTGTTCTATCAAAAATTTTTTTTGTTCGTTTTTTTTTTTTTTTTTAATTATAAAAAAATTGACCCTCAATTTGGCACGAACTATAGATATTTTGATATTTTTTTTTTCTAATAGTTTAGAACTATTCAATAACTGTTCGTTCAAAATAAACAACTGTTCGGCTTTCATTATCCTGTAATTTAATAATTAACTTTTTTTTATAAATTTGGCGATTCTATAACGATATGTTACCAGCATCACAAATAATAGGTGATCATTCTGAATTTGTGCCACATGGAGTACTTTATTTACGAGAAAATTCAGTAGACGAATAAGTATTTTTATTGCAATTTTATGTTTTGTTATTACGATGTCAAAATGATTTTTATTATGTTACCAAAAACATACTATTTAATGTTAAATTTTATTTTAAAAAAATTTTTATATTTGTAATGGTAGTATTGTTAAAGCAGAGTTCTTAAATTTTCAAGACATTTTATTAATATATATTACCAAAAATATATTAAAAATTTAATTTCTTAGATTATTTTTCTGCATGATTATTAAAAATATTATTTTATACTCAAATATATGCTTAGGTCAAAAAATGAAGAGAAAAGTTCATAAAAATTTAAATATTTGATTAATTCAATAATGTTGTCTGTCATAGTTATTTATTATAAAGTTAAAATCTTAAGTGTTTAGTTTACTAATATATCTATCGTTATTTAATGATTGTTCTTTGGCTAGTTTAAGTGCATCGGTGTACAGCATTTTAAACTCTATTCAAAACCAGTTGATTTTTGCTATATTTTTCACATAATGATGAATAATTTATAATAAGGGCTTACGATGTGATTATTTTTAACAACAATAAAAAATGTATTGATAATAAAGAACTTTTCTTGTTATTTTTTTTATCTGATAAAAAAGTCTAATAGATTATTCATTAATTGTGTATTTTTTCTGATTTGTTTATTCACAAAATAAGAAATATCCATATGCTATTTTATAAAATAGTCGTATAATATGAAAACTGTCATTCGAGATGAATCGCTAATACGGAAATAACTTAATGTTACGCGTCGTTTACGTTATAATTAAAATCTTGTTAACATGTGTTGATGAGACTAATAGAAAAACGACGATATTTTTTTTTAATAAATAGTATGCTGAAGAAAATGTTATTATCGATAAAAAATATTTTTTTTTAACTATTAAAAGTATCGTATCATTAAACTTTATTTACTTAATATACATAATTTACTTTCTATTTGCAAAGTTTATTTATTAGATTTTGATATTAATATTAAATTAAAATTCTTTTATATTAATTTTGAAGTAAAAATCTTGTTAAGTCCTTATAACGTAAGTAGTACAGAAAAAATTTGTTAAAGTTTTCGTATTCGAAAATGAAATTATATTATCATCTATTTTAAATGAATAATTAAAAATATTGACTGAGAATGAAAAAGAAATTGGTTCTAGAATATATTGTATCAATATATAAATATATAGTTTGCATGGGACTAATCCTTTTCTATTTTTCTCAATCAATATATTTAATCAGGAATGTTAAAAGAATGGATGAGTACAAGAAATACGACTTTAGATGTTAAGAAAGAGTTCATTTTGTTTGTATAAAATAACAAAATATAAATGAAAGTAAAAACCGGGTGATGATGATGATTTTGTTGTTGCTGCTGTTATTGTTGTGTTGTCTCTTTGAATCGAATTCAAATAGGCCGCGCATAATTTATGAGAACTATGCGCATTGATACTGCGCATGCGCAATAACATTTAATTAAGATTTATAAAAAAAAGTTAATTATTAAATTACAGGATAATGAAAGCCGAACAGTTGTTTATTTTGAACGAACAGTTATTGAATAGTTCTAAACTATTAGAAAAAAAAAAATATCAAAATATCTATAGTTCGTGCCAAATTGAGGGTCAATTTTTTTATAATTAAAAAAAAAAAAAAAAAAACGAACAAAAAAAATTTTTGATAGAACAATGAAGAACAGTTAACGAACAGTTGATAGAGCCAAAAAAAAGTGCAAAATTTAATTTCCCCCCGCCAACTTAAGAGAGCCTAGCCGTGGCGACATGAGATACCCATAGACTTAGAATATATTATATGTTTATGGAGATACCGTAGACAGAGAATACTATAGACTGCTGCCAGCCGTGGTGGCGACATGAGATAGATATATTGAAGTGACGTCTGAAATGGGGGTTGCTATACAAAAACCTTTTGCCTACTTTAAGGCAAAACGCTAAATATAAAAAAACATGACAAGCTAAAACATTACACATATTATTGTTTTTATTGTTTTTTTTTATGTTTTGACAAATTATTTTATACTGTGCCCGAATGTTTGAGATTCTTTATTGCGTATTTAATTTAAACTGATACGAGGGCATACTCTTAGCTCCGGTAGTAGAGTCATTAGAGTTCTAGTATACATTTTTATAAAAGATCATAGGGTGATCTTTTATAAAAATGTATATTAGAACTCTAATGTATTAGAACTGGATAAGTATATAAACATCTATACAGAAAAATAATATTAGAGTGTCTGTTTGTAATATTAAAATAACAGTTTTTCATTGAATACATATGGATGTGTACACGGTACATAATATATACCAAAATAGCCTTTTTTACAATATTTGTCTGTCTGGTTGTTCCAGCTAATCTCTGAAACGGCTGGGCAGATTTTGGTGGGACTTTCATTGGCAGATAGCTGATGTTATAAGGAGTAACGTAGGCTATAAAAATAATCATCGCCAATCCGCGTACGGCTGTAAATCTAAGTTAACGCGGGCGAAGCTGCGGGCAACAGCTAGTAAATAATAAAATAAGTCCATAAATATGAAACAAGAAAAATTATCATACCATTATCATATCAACATCTGGACTTTTGACATAAAATTCTCAAAAGTCTTACTATAAAAATAAGAGTACTGAAAAGGAAAGGAGGAAAGGAAGAAAATAAGAGTATAGAAAATTAGTGATAAAAATAATTAAAATGCACATCCATTAAACTATTTTTATCACTAATTTTCTATTTATAAAAATAGTTAAAATAGATGTGATTTATTTACATACTATAGGTTAAAATTTGGCATAAAAAATTAAACAAAAACGATATTTATATGAACACGTATTTTTTTTTTTACACAGAAACGTACGTAGCGGCACAGTTACTGCATCAAATTTCACATGCGTTGGTTGCTCTTCCATTGTTTTTGTGAATGGTATAACAGCAGATGGACATGACATGGGTTTATTTATCTCTTCAGTAGCTCCGAGCTGAAATATGAAAAAAAACTATTTTGTTTCCTTAAAGTACGATTATTTTTTATAATAATAACATATCTTTGTTGTGGACAATAAAATACTTTTCTTTCTTTCTTTAAAGAATAGAAGTCAAAATGATTCAATTTAGCATGAATATAGACTTATCAACTTATGAGAAAGTAATTTGTCCAAAAACCACATACTTACATAGTTAAGTTAAGATTTGATCAAGTTATATGGTTCATTTTTAACCGAAAGTAGAAGGTATCTTAATTTTTCCGTCTCCGTGTAGGCTCTGTTGTGATGGACTAATGAACTAAATAAATCAAAAAACGATTGCCAATCGGTAGGATCACCGCTAAAATCGGGTAACGGCAAGACGGGTAGATTTCTTTTATGACAAATATCGTCCTGATAAAGTGACCGACGCCGATTCAGGTCGTCATTTTTATGACTATTTATGTACGAAACAATGGCATAATATACGTCGTTAAAATCATTGCGTATTTTAATATGCTCGTCTTTATCAAAAACCTTGTGCTTTATGAGCGTTTTTTCAATTTTAGATTGAATTTTATTGAATTTTCTTTGATGTGAACTTAAATCACTAGCTCGCGAACGAAATTGTTGATCATTTGTGGTTGCAAGCTGTAAAATACGTTTAAGCTCGTCGAGGATCAAATCTCTTTCGAAAATATCTTGTTCACACAATATTTCTAATTGTAATTCGTCCGGCATTTTGCGTAGCAAAGATGGCGGCGAGATAAAATGCAAAAAGAAATACGTTTATTGAAAAATGAGTACGTAGTACTGCTATTAAACAAGATAGCACAAGCTGGACAATGATCCTGGTTCGAAGGAACAAAAATTTATGTTAAATATAGGGCCGGGGTCGCCCGCTTTACTCACCGCTGTCCTCGGCAACGTGGTCTGCTCCGGAGACTCTGTAGGTGACGCGAACTGTTCCAACCCTCGTATCCAACACCACCATAGGGACACACTGATTCGGATCTCCAGCGTAGGATGAATGATGTTAATCCTCGATCGAGTTAAACGGGTTACGGGAGGCCTCCCGGTTTGTATGCGCGCGCGGCAATGGTTGAGTTTGTACTGACTATAAGCGCACACTAGAGGGCGCATTCACGATCGCATTCGGATGGCGGTATATCGCAAAGCGACCCCTCAGTTCAAAGGAAAAATAATAATAATATGTACTTAAACGATATTGTCCAATTTATGCTACCTTGCAGATGTACGAAAATACGAAATAGCTCATATATCTATTTTAGTTTAAGCAAATTATTTGTTCAGGTACGGAACAATATTTATTTAGTTAATACTCACCTTAAAAACTGGAAAAGCATCAGGGTGTATGTAAGTATGCCTTCCTTTTTTAAGATATGTTTTGTATCAAAGTGCAAACAGCAAATCTTTGAACATTGCTTTGAAATCCAGTCATTTAGACCAGAGGCTTTAATCCATTTCTTCCGAATGTCAGGATTAACTGAAACTGTGATGTAAGATTAAATTATGAGTAACAATTTATAATTGAGAAATTGGTAACTTAAGGTATTAATAGTAATAGTAAGATACAAATGAATATTCTGCTGGCAGAAATCTCTTAAAGGGATAAGCACACCTGTGTATAACTTTTAATTATTAACTATATTATGTTACTTTAAATACCTTTCATTTACATTAAGAATAAATAAATAAAAAATAATCACATTATTTAAACTTTGTTTAATTTGAAATAAAACCTGCATTTTTGTAATTAATGCAAATATTCCTTCCCCCTTCCCCTTTTCTTCTTAAATATACTCCCTAGCGAGAAGGCAGGTGATGGGATAAATAACATCTTTTTATCCCTTCCCACCCTCTGTTCCTCACTTTCCAGGTGTTAACTATTTTCAGGGATAATTTTTCCCTCCCCCCCCCCTTTTTCCTAAAACTCCATTCCCCTCCTACAACCTCTTTTTTACGTCACCTGTTGCGGAGTCCAGCCTCAATTTTGGAAAAATATTTAAAGTTAATTAAATTGAATCATTAACCTATTCTAGAAAATTTAAAATGACGCAATTATTATCTAAATACTATTATAATCATTTATATATTAAGTTAAGTAAGTAAGAATATTGTATAAAAAATAAACCTAATTTATATTTCTATAATATTTTTCGCATTTAAAAAAACCTCCAAAAGTTCTTTAAAACTATTACGATTTAAATAAAAATATCTCACTTTTAATTTAAGGATAGCTTTTGCAGATAAATTCAATCAAACAACACAATTCAAAATATTAATAACATACATTACTGGGAAAAGGAAAAACATAATACTAGCAATTTTAACATTAAAGACGTCACAAAATCAATATTAATTATTACCTTTTTTTCAATTTAACTTATGAATTATAAACCAATGACTGTATATATACATAAAGACTGATCACACATATCGTTATTTAACCACTATTAACCACAATATAAAATAAAATATGAACTTACGAGTGAAAAGTCAATTTTGGAATTTTCCGGTCATTATCACTTTTACAATTTATAACACTGCACCGAACCATTGTTAGGGTATTCCAGAATGTTTTAATTACCTTCTGTTTTTTATTTACCAATGAATTCTTTTAATTACATTAGAAAATACTAAAATAGCACTTCCCAACTCACTAGACGTTGTAAACAAATTACAAATGTCAAAATTTGTGTACCAACATATGTTGTTTGACCTTGAAAAAATCAGCACGCACTGAGAGATGCCCATAGTATAGTCTTGTCCTTGTTTTCCCTTAATTATTGTAATCAGCACATCTCTTTCATGTGGGAAGGAGTAAGCATTATCCAGCAGTCTATAGTATTCTCTGTCTACGTGAGATACATACAATTCAAGTGACGTCTAAAATGGTTGTTGCCATACAAAAACATTTTGCCTACTTTAAGGCAAAACGCTGAATATAAAAAAACATGACAAGCTTTTTAGCTTGTGTAATGTTTTAGATTACACATATTATTGTGTGTAATGTTTTTAGGTATTTTTTTTTGTTTCGAAAAGGTATTTTATACTGTGAATTTTTAAGACTCTTTATTGCGTCCTTAATTTAAACTGATCCGATGACATACTTTTAGCTCCGGTTGACCCTCTGATCTATTATAAAAATGTATATTAGAACTGTAATGCATTAAAACTGGGTAAGTAATAAATCTATACAGATAAATAAAATTCGAATGTCTGTTTGTAATATCAAAATACCGCTTTTTATTGAATCCACATGGATGTATACATGGGACATATACCAAAATAGCCTTTTTTACAATTTTTGTCTGTCTGTCTCTCTGTCTGTTTGTTCTGGCTAATCTCTGAAACGGCTGGGCCGATTTTAACGGGACTTTCACTGACATATAGCTGATGTTATAGGGAGTAACTTAGGGTATAAAAATAATCATCATCAATCCGGGTACGACTGTAAATCTTAAGTTAACGCGGGCGAAACTGCGGGCAACAGCTAGTAATAAAATAAAGTTTGCATTAACATTAATATAAGCTGGACTTTTGACATAAAATTCTCAAGTCTTACTAGAAAAATAAGAATACTGGAAAGGAAAGGAGGATAATAAGAGTAAAAAAGTTTTTTTTTTATTGAAATAAAGAAATATTAATTATATTAGTTCTTGCATAGCAACCATGGGATCGGCAGTCTTGGCGTTCATTGAGGGAGGCCTATGTTCAGCAGTGGATGGATTGAGGATGATGATGATGATGTTGATGATGATAGCTGTTGATATGAAGGACTGTTTATAAATATATTAATTTATACAATTATGGTTATTTAGTGGTTTTATTATAACTTTTACTAATTTCACATCTTACCGCGATACAGTTACAAAGAACAAGAGAGCACCATGACAGGCGTTCTTAACAAACTTAACAACTGACATAATAGATGGCACTATGTGTACCATTAATAAAGATGAAGATCAACATTATATAATTTACATAATTACAACAATATATTATTGTATGATAATTAAGTAATGTATGATAAAAAAGAATGTAGACTGAGGAATGTGAACAGGGCACAGTTACTGCATATAACATGTATTGGTTGCTATTTCATTGTTTTGTGAATGGTATAGAAGCAGATGTTCATGGCATGGGTTCATTTCTCTCATCAGTCCCTCCAAGCTGAAATATGAAAAATTTTAATGAATTCAAAACTATTCTAGAAAATTTAAAATGAAGCTTAAACAGAGGCTCTTTTAACGCTTGGTGACTTTGGCTGACCTGTCAAATAAAAGTGGTTACACTTGACATTAGATTGCTCTCTCTTTTCATCTTGTTATAATTCCATAAAGGACTGTCTTCTCTTTCCAACTCTTTATTGGTCTAATATATTAAATGTTTATGATTCTCGTATATTCTCTATATAGTTTGTGTCTCTTAGTTTGTGACATGGTTTGTGAGCCTAACTTCGTGTGTTGAACAGAATGTGTTTGGTAATAGAATAAATAGTTAATAGGTGAAGAATGTTCAATTGATAATACTTTTACCTACGTTGACACTCTTGTTTAGTTGTTACTGACGAAAATCTCATAAAAAATGACACGACACGCAAGAAACTGTACTGCTGGTGCTGTTTACACTTACCACGAGAAGAAAAAAGATGCAGCTGCTTCGGGATACGGCACACAAAGTGAAAGAGTTGGGAAAGATTCAGTAAAAAATTTCGACTGCTGCAGTTTAACATTACAGCCATGCAGAAATCCTGTCATAACTAAAGAAGGGTTTTTATTTGATAAGGAAGCTATATTAGAATACATAATTACTAAAAAAAATGAGTACACACGAAAATTGAAACAATACGAAAAACAGGCAAAGAAAGAAGAAAACGAGAAAAAAGACCTCGCAGCCGCTGAACGTGAAGCAAATTTAATCAAATTTATGAATAGAGAAAAGAATATATCTAACAATGGAAAGTATGATCCCGCAGCATCATCAAGTTCTGTCTCAAACCTGGCTAATGGTAAAGATAAAGAGCTCCCAAGCTTCTGGATTCCTTCGCAGTTACCTGATGCTAAATTATCCAAAGTACAAAAGCCAGATCCGACAGTGTATTGTCCAATTAGTGGTCAACCATTAAAGATGAAAGACCTTATCGAAGTTAAGTGGACTCTGGTGAATGATCCAGATGATAAAAAGTCCCTCATAGCCAAGGAGAACAGATATATGTGTCCAGTCACACATGATATACTCAATAATGCAGTGCCATGTGCAGTTATCAGGTAAATTAAAGTTAAATTATATGGAGATATTTTTAGTCTTAATATTTTATTTGAATTCTGACTAGGAGAGTTATTGAATCTGGGGTGGATTGGAGGCTTTGCTTGATTTCCATTAATTAGTTATTAAGTAGTGAAAACATAAATAAATGCACTGCATTACTATTTATTGCCTCTGTATATGTATACAGTTTAAATCTATACAGATAAATAAAATTGAAGTGTCTGTAATATTAAAATAACTGCTTTTTAATCAATGCATATGGATGTTTACTCGGTACATAAACCCAAATAGCCTTTTTTATAATTTTTGTCTCTGCTTTTTTTATGCTACTTGGATAGGCAAACTGGCAAACAAAACCACCTAATGGTAAGTGGTCAACGTCGCCCATGAACATAAACCAGTATACCTGGAATGAGCCCAGGCAACTCGTTCATGTGTTGCCTATCCTAAGACTTACAATGTTAAGTCTCGGTGCCAGTAATAACACTGCCAGTCTTGCTCTTCTCTCCGAAACACAGCTGTTTCACGGGAGAAACAAGCAAGATGGTGGTACCCATGCTGCCAGGAGCGTGGCACAGCACATCCCTCCCACCGGTGTCTGTCTGTTTGGTCCGGCTAATCTCTAAAACGGCTGGGCCAATTTTGATGGGACTTTCACGAGCAGATAGCTGATGTTATAAGGAGTAACTTAGGCTATAAAAATAATCATCATCAATCTGGATACAGCTGTAAATTTAAATTAACGTGGGTGAAGCTGCGGGCAACAGCTAGTGCAACATAAGACAAGCAAATAATATGCCCATTAAATATTGGCTATAATCTGACAAATATTTTCGTGCCCATTTCGCCAAGGTCGGATATTTACGACCAAGTACCACTACACGGTTAATCTGCCTTTTTTGTTTGATAGTACTTTATTATATTAAAATAATGTTTATACTTGGTAAATAGTTAATGAAGGAATCATTTACAATTGATTATACTTTAGTTTCTTCATTAGAAGACCTAAAAATAAAGTCTAAAGTTAAATAAATTACCGATATTATTATTAGAAAAGTGTATTGATGTCCAACGCCCGTGTCGGAAAAATCCGACACGGGTAGGGATGGGACATAAGCAATGATTTACTGATACAAAAATCCACATAAATTAAAATATTTCTGTTTATGCTAACTAATTTATTATAAAACAAATAAAGCAATGGTTACTGAATAAATCAAATATGTGTTTATTTTATGTTTTTTTTTGGGGATGGGATATCGATCTACTGTTGAAAATCTCTATTTTTTGTAGGTATTTATTTTTCGTTTTACTGTGCCTGGCGCTATTATATTTAAACAACTCAATTATTTAATCCGTGGAAACTATGAAATTAATATTATTTGAAATGCAATAACAAATATCGGAAATTATGTCACTTCACTATTCAAGCTGTTTTTATCTAATGTTTTTGCCAGCGTTATATATTTACTTACAACATTATGGATACGAATACTAGATATCAGTTTATATAAATTATAAATTAAGAAATAAATTATCGACATCGAAAAAGATAAGCACAATGCACATCACTATTTGTTGTAGGTATAAATTTTTCGATTTATGGTGCTGGCGCTAGAGGCACGACAATTGATTTTAAGCTCGGCGGTGAAAGGGTTAAGACCAAAGTCATATATTATGTATGTGATGGTACATTAGTTTCCCTACTGATTATAGAAAATTTATAATCATTTCAGGACCACTGGACATGTAGTGACGATGGAGTGTGTAGAAAAAATTCTTAAAAAAGACTGGCTTCATCCACTAACAGGAGAAAAATTGAAGGAGAAAGATATAATACCTTTACAGAGAGGTGGCACGGGCTACGCTCTTACCAACCAGAATCTGGAAGGCAAAAATGCGAGACCAGTTTTGCAAGCATAAGAATTGAGACAAATGCTCTCTAGTATTAAATTGTCTGAAGAACATAAAAATATAAATAATTTATTGATACGATTGATCAATTTACTAGACATGAACATACACATTGATGTTATAAGTTTTTGTAAATATGTCTAAGAATTAATAATAAATACATACAAATAAAAAATGTTTTAATGCTCTCTCTCCCTCAAGTTAGGATAGTTTTATATCATCATCATCAGCCTCTATCCATCCACTACTAAACATAGTGATATCGCAGGGAAATCCTTTGATCTTTGTGTAGAACCTGACCCAATGTGGGACTCGCACCTGGGAGTGCCCACCACGTTTCTTTTTTTCTTTTACGCCGGGAAATGCTCTGAGGCATATCGCCTGGGGAGCGGGTCTTCCCAGGTGGGTATGTAGGACTCGCTGCGCCCGAAAGGTGGTAAATGGACGCAACTCTACCCACTAAAACCCGGCGTGTGCCACCAATTCCGCCTTGGTGAGGTGCCCCGGATCTGTTAAGCTAACAGGGCACCTCGACGGCTAGTCAGTCCTGCAAGGGACCGACGCCACCTCCACAGAGGGGTTGTCCCGCACCACAGAACAACCCCTCCCAACGTCGGGACAGTACAATGGGGAAGGTTCCCATCCTCACCCCTTTGCTCCCTGCTCTTTTTATAAGAGGAGTACAAAGAGCCACCTCGGCTCAATTAGCTTCGCCCAAGGTGTTGGGCTCACCCTAGGCTACTGAGCCCCACCGCCACGTCAAGGCCTGAACCATGGTGGGGGGAGTGCCCACCCTAACTAAACCCACTGTGAGCACCTTCAGCCGCTTTTTAAGGGTCCTGGATATACAGGCAACAGACTATCACCTCAGCGACAGGCTGGCCCTGGCGAAGGCCAGACTACTTGCAAGAGGGGACTGCCCGGCCGCTACTAAGCAGTCCCAATGGCGTCGTGACACAGACCCAGGTTTCCATCCTGAGCCCGACACGAACACAGGAGTGTTACTGGAGGCGCATTAAGTAGCGCCTCCTACGCACCCCCGTTCGTCGCCCGCGGGAGGATGCCCCGTCGTTGTGACTGTTTATATTCCAAATTATTACTGGTCCATTTTATTTTTCCAAACTTTGATTTTCTATTATATCTGTCACACAAAAATATAATTCCTAACAGACTATTGATAAAATTGACTGCTGTAGAAATACTAGGATTATTGAGATTACCAAAGATGATTAACCACTGGTTGGGTTTCTTAAATAAAACATAATTGACATTGTAAAAAAAATATAATAAAAAAAAATGTTGTAAAATTAAATTTAAGTTTACAAATATTAATTAAACTAATTATGTATTATTAAAAGAAAATAAATCTAAATGGAAATCAACAGAATTATTCCTAATTTCAGTCTCGGTGTAAATACATTCATTGCCTAATGATTCCAAAAAGTTTAATGCATCAATGGAGTGTTCTTGGTCTGTCAATATCTGATCAGAAATTATGATTTCGTTGTTTTCACAGACTAGATCTTGTTCAGTATTTAAATTATCTTTGACATGTATTAAATTTGGTTGAATTACATTATTTGATTCTTCAATTAAGGTATTTTGTTCATTTGACCAGTCTTTTGATATAATATCATTTAATTGTTCTAAAGAGCCCTTAAACTCTATGTCATCTTTAAATAATTGTTGTGTTTGTAGACCATTTGTATTGTCAATGGGAGGTTCATTGGATACTTGATCTATTTGTAATGGTTGAATTATATGTACTTTATATTTGGACATGTTTTCAGTGTTGATTTGAAACTTACTAAATGTATTTGTAGACGGTTTGATTGGTGATGAGCGTATGTCAAAATGTGTGCTACGGAATTGTATATGATTAGCTTTTGAACAGTCAAACACTGTATTATATTCACTCTCTCTCGTTTCTATATTACATGGGTCTACACTTTTTGTATTTTTTTCTATTAAATTTTCAGTCTTTATAGTATCACTTAAAAGTTTTAAAATATCGTCGTTGGCTATACTGGATACATCATCACTCGGGTGCACTTTTAATTTTTTGGTGGTTGAGCATTCATCATTAAGTAGTCTGGATTCAACTCTCTTTGTGCTTGGTGATTTTGTAATCGTATTTGATTCTATACATACATTGTCTAATTGTTCAGGAACATCACTAGGTTTGATAAGCCATAATGTTGGTTCTGCAATATGATTTTGTTGAGGATTGTGATCACAATGACCACTTTGGTCTCTTACACACTCTAAACCTTCTAAATTTACATTATATTTACCGGGGTTGATGCCCAATAATCTGAAAAAATATAAGAATATTTTAAAATGCATTAACAAAATAATAGAATCTATAGTTTTTAATAAACTGCAAGAAGTATTGAAAAGTGGTTAAAATATTTTCGATTTCCATCTATCATGTCTTTTTATCATGTAAGTCTTTGTCCACACACCAATATCACTCAAGAACATGTTATTTTTTTCATAAATTTTTGGAATAAACCTTTGTATTCTAACGATGATAATAAAATACCTAATAATTATATTGTTTTCTAATGTTTATGCGAATTTCGCTGAAAATATTTTTAACTTAATACTATAAGTATGATAATAATAGGCGAAAACTGACATTGATTAATGGAAATGATGAATTATTATTAAAATAAATATTTTACCTGCTAACATCATCATTAATAAACCTACTTTGATCATTGGTACGGTCCTCGTCTGCTTTTACCAGACACGGTGTACATGACCTTAGTTTATTGATGAATTGTTCTAGCTGATCAAAGAACATATTAACACTATTTTCCTTTGAACCTGATTTGATAATTGCTAAGAAACACTGGAAGAGATTTGAGTGTATTCTTTCTGATACATGTGTCGGATGAAATTCATAATGTCTTTGTAATCTGTGGGCACTGCTGAATTTCTGAAAAAGAACAATGATAACATATTTGTACTGTTACAAAATAAATGACCAATGACGTGGAACAGAAAAACAAACAGAAATTATATATATATTGTTTTGTAATGTCTATGCGTTACCGATATCACGATAGTAAGCTTGTTGAAGTGGCAGTGGGCTGTCACACACTCAGGAGAATGGATGGCCAATGAGCCAATAAGGTTCAAAAATCCAGGCCACGTTTAGGTAGACGAAATGTTCATCGGCCATTAACCAGGTAGGAAGACAATCTCCGGGCAGTAACCGATCCGTATTGAAGGAGGCAGCAGTTAAGCAGGGGACAGATAAAGGCTGACGATGATGATCATTATGATGATGATGATGAATGTTTACGCAAATGAAAATACTTTTTACAGATTTTATAGAAAATATATTTAAATAATTTAAATTAGGCTTTAGGGATAATATTATTAGAGTTACTTTAAAAAGTGACAAAAAAACATTTGTTGATAAGAATTATGTTATGCCACTTATCTCCATTCTAATGTCTCCAAACTTTGGGTATGAGAAACAAGTAAAGTTTTCCTAAAATGTGCCCAGTTTTGTACAAGCTCATAAATCAGGATATACTTACAGATAAACAGTGATGGCATGTTGAAACATGTGTAATCTTTCTCTTTGTTTTATTTGGTATTTCTTCCTGTAAAATATTCTTAGAAATTTTTACTTTCCTACCGCTCCTTGTAACAGCATTCTGAAAATAATAAATTAATGTTTCTGTTATTTTTTCTTTTTTTCTTTTTATTTATTAAGAAAACCAACAGTGTTTCAGTTAATACATACATTAAGTGGATTTTACATAAAAAATAGGGCCAATAATAGGTTTCCCTTCGTAATACACATGAATATAATTACCTTGTTGCATTCGGACCAATGGGATGGCCTGCTTATAATGGTTATAGACCATTTAATTATTATATAATAAAGTTATATCTTATATCTTTAAATGTATATCTATAAATATAATTTAAATTCTTGTATATATATATATATATATATATATAT